>CM061350.1:87717500-88382500 GCA_030867105.1 Liasis olivaceus
AAGGGAAAAAAAAATACTGTTTGGTGAAGAAAACAATTTATTGTGTAAGAGCCTGCCTCATCTAAACATTGACCAATTGTTAAAAGCATTAATTTAAAATAACAAAGACATCCTGAATTGCCACAATATTTCATTTCCCGAGTTGATTTATTCATTTGTCCACACTATAATGTTATGCTGTATTATCTATTTACTGTTTAGATTAATATCCCACCTTTCATTCTGAAGCTCAAGTTGCCATAGACAGTGCTCCCTCTTCCTATTTTTCTCCATTACAACTACCCTGTGGACTGAGAGAGAGTTACTGGCCCTAAGTCATCTAATGAGCTTCTAGGGGTGAGTATGAACATGTCTCCCTATTCCTAATGCAACACTTTTATTACTATCCCTTTGTTCATATTATTATATTATCCTATTATCCCTTTGTTCATATTATGAACAAAGTACTCTTTTCTCCTGAAATTCTTATATTAATTCAGAATGTCATATGACAATATATCTTTAGGGTATGGCAGATCACACTTAACTGCTCTGTAAAAAAAAAAATCACATTTAAAGCCCAGTATGCCATGGGGCTAGGTTACTTACAGGACTGCCTCTTCCCAATGGTTTCTGCCCATCCCACCAGATCTGGCAGTGTGGACATGCTCCAGGTCCTCTCAGTGAGGCAGTGTCACATGGTGGATCCTAGGAAGTGTGCTTTCTTTGCAGCCGTCCTTTGGAACAGACTCCTCGCAGAGTTATGGGCTACCTCAACCTTACCTGTCTGTTGGAAGGTTATAAAGACTTGGCTTTTCCTCCAGGCACTGAGACCAGGCTGTTAGTTCTGGAGCTCCATCATGGAAGTATGGAATGGGTGCCCTTGAGATGTTAATGAGGGGGCCTTGACCTGGCTTTTCTTTCTGCATGTATGTTTTACATTTCTTGTTTATTGCTCAGAGTTTTGTTCAATAGATGGGAAATCTTATACATTTGATAAGAAAGAAAGAAAGAAAGAAAGAAAGAAAGAAAGAAAGAAAGAAAGAAAGAAAGAAAGAAAGAAAGAAAGAAAGAAAAGTGCATGTAAAGAAGTTCTAAAATGTTGACCAATTACTCTCAATTCAGTAATTAAAGATTTCTGTAAATACAAGGCTATATCACTTGTCCACATAAGTTTTGTGAGCATGTTTTTATTTGAATCAATCCATTTTCAGATTGTTTCTTGTTTTTGTTTTTGTTTTTATTATTCTTTTTCTTTTTTCTTTTTCCTCTTTTCTTTTCTTTTCTTTTCTTTTCCTTTTTCTTTTCTTTTTGCATAAATTATGGTATTCTATATCCCATTCAGATCTAAATCCTTTTCACATATGTTCATTTCTGGGTCAATGGAGGCTGAAACCCATTGGTGCTTCTTTGAGTACGGAAAAGGTGTCCAATGATTCTGGTTTTGTTCTCTTTCCTCAGGAGTACGCTAATAACTAGGTGTATGCCCAAAATAGAAAATATATTTTGTGGTCAGAACAAAACAACCCCACTGGAATAGTCCAAGTTGGCTATTTTCAATTAGAATACAACTTGAAACAACTTCAGTGTTTTGTTCTGATCTTTCTGAACTTGTGAGGTTTGTTTTGAGCTCAGAATATTTGAAACAGCCATTTCAAGCTCAAAATGCTTTGCACGTGCCTCTTAAGAACACTTGAGTATTGCAGTACAATTCCTAAAATCACCTAATCAAATTTAAGAATGGCTTGCCTTGATTCAATAGATTTATATGCTGTGATATATGATTCTCAGATGGAGAAAACCATGATTTTCCATAACACTTTCCAGCCACTTTTTTCTTCTCATGAGGACACAAGATGACAAAAGACTGATTAAGAATAGGATGGGAGCAGGGACATGTGCTCATGTATCCTCCTTATCCTACACAACTTCTGGGCAGGTAGATGGCCTGCCTTCTTCTCAGTCTCCTGGCATGGCTTCCTCTCTGATTCTAATCTGTGTGCAGCACTCCACCACTGCTGTTCTGGACTTCCTGCCATCACTGCTCAAGAAAGATGAAGGCCCAGAGCCAGATTAGCCTGGGAGGAATTTTAGCTATAACCTTATTATCACAAAAGGAAAAACTGAAACAAAATGTTAAAATATACTGTTTATGGGCATAACTGAAAATGTAACTGTCAATACAGCATCCAGATCCTGTGAAATTTTCTGGAGCAAACAAAATTAGTGTTAGAACACACTGAATAGGCAGCATTTTGCTATTAATGCTATTGACTTAGGCTGTTCAGCAGAACAAAAATTCTATGCTATGAATGGACTATTTTGCTAGGAAATGTTTTTTTCCCTGCTAGGAATATTGTCAGAGATCTCTTTCTATGTTCTCTGCTGATGGTTTCTACCAAGTCAGCTTTACCTTCCTTCCCTGTCCCTCCCTGCCCCTCTCCCCCTTCCCCCACATATGCCATACACACCACAGTTCAGAACAAAGAAGAACAAGTTACAGGAAGAAATGATCAAAATATCCTCAAAAAATGATTAGGTATACATTTAAGAAACTTTTCAAACCCCTCTGTTACACCAAGTGATTGATGTTGGTGCATCCTTGTTAATTCTTCTGGACTTTACCATGGAACATTTATGTGGGTTGTGTTTAGAAAGCACAGTGCTATTGTAGTTCTAGTCCTTCCTAGAGGAATGATCATAGAAGATGGTGCTGGGAGACTTCCATTTCACCCAGGTTATGGGGTGTCATAAATATTCACTTTATTCTCATGCTTTTCCAAATCTAAATGAAATCAGTGGGGAAAACCAGTGCTTTTCCTTATTTTCATCTTTTCATTCTGTGAAATACTATAACTAGAATCTGGAGTCTATTTGGGGCAAATGAGAATGAACAAACTGATTGTTAATCCAAATAAGAAAGACAGAAAAATACAAATAACAAGAGTTCTCTAGATGAAAGTTCACGGCTGATTTTAAGTCACCCTTTCCTTGAAATACTAGTGAGCAGTTTAGGAGTCCTCCTCAGTTATATTCTACCTGTAGAAATTTAGTAAGACGAATATGTTAGCTGCGGTCCTATCTAGATTTCCTTATGTTATCCAAGCAGTAATGATTTCAGGTGGATTAATGTAATGTTCTCTACCATTAGAGATTATTGGAAACTTCAGCTTGTTCAGAATGTGGACACCTGAATGTTGGTAAGATGAAGTTATTTGGAACAGATAATATATATACTACACTGGTTTTAAGTGTATTCCAAGTACAAATTAAAGTTCTGGTTCTAATTTTTAAACCATTAAATGCTTTGCAACAAAGTTACTTGAAGGACTACTGTACATTCATCTGTAATAATCACCTGCATTTCAAAACAGGAACAGAAGTCCTTCTCTCGCCCTCAGTTAAGACATACTAAGTTAGTTCCATAAAAAAATAGTTTTTCTACAATGACTGTAACCTATAAGGTAAATGTTCATCTGCGATGGGTTTCACTGCCAACTTTTAATAAAGCCACAGAACTCTATTTACACTCTCAAGTCTTTTTCTGAATGGCTGTTATTGTTCTTAACTCAATTTTAAATATAGCTATGTCTGCTTTTAGTACTTTGGACAAATATTTTAATAAATGGTGTGTGGTGGTTTTAGAAATATTGTGTTATTATAATGTTATACTATAAAGGGGCCTAGAAATATTACAAATAAAAAAAATATACGCATCTTGCTGTATTCCTCAATTTGGTCCCTCCAGATATTTGGGATCACAGAGCATAGTATTGGTCAAATTAATGACATTTGTAGTCCCAAAGCATCAGCAGGGGGCAAAAATGTGGAAGATCTTAAAACTTCCTGCCATTTTGTCAGCTGGTTTGGGGAAAAGAGCAATCTTACCTTTTCTCTTTCATCTAAGATAAGATTTGAAATGCTTCACATTACATCTGCATAAAATATAATAACATTAAAAGTTAATTTCAGCATCATTTGGTTATAGTATATTACTGTATACTCTACAAAAAAATAACTCTGAAACTGTATTTGATAAGCTGAACATTTACAGAAAAAAAGATTTCCAAAAATAAAGTTCTGCAATTGCCCAGGGGTGTAACCATATCTGATGAAAGACTATCTGCAAGGGCTCTCTTTGGGGGAAAAAAATGAAATCCAAAGTAGAAAAAGAATGACACTACTTTCATATTTATGAAAGGTGTATGTACTATACAAGCAAAAGGGAAAAAATAAAAACAGATGATACAACCCTACATTGCAGGGTGTAAAAGAACATTAGAGAGAATATAGAGCATGGAATAATCACAAGAAAAGAACAGACATGTCCTTATAAGCCACAAGTTAATTCAGCAACTGCTTGCAAAGATTACCAAGTTCAGTTAACTGCAATTCAACCCTTACTAGAAAGGTAATATGAAATGAACTGTCAAACAGAATAGCTATTACATGCAGGAATCATGACAAACAAAATTATAGAAATGATTTGATTTTCAATAATTATTTGACTCTAGCTCCATCTGAATTTCCACCCATACAAGTAAAATGCAAGTCATGGTAAGTTTACCTCTATATAACAGTATGTCCTAAAGATTTAATAAAAGAAACAAAATCTTATATCTACAGAAGCGATAGGCTTCCGTGCAAATTCAGATGAACATTGGAAGGAACCAGTTAAAAGATTCAGGAAAATCCAGGTATTATTGTTCGTTGCACAGTCGGCCAGATGTTTAGACTGGATCTGGCATTTTTATCCATCTATTGAGTCCTTCCCAAGGACCTGGGATAGGCAGATGTTGTTGTTTAATAATATTAAAGGTACTGTTGCAGGATGTAAGCTGTTCCAAGTAAAGCTGCCTTTTGCAATTGACTGATGGTGATTTTGTCAATGCTAAATGGTCTTCAAGTGGTGCTCCAGATGTTTTAGGATTGCACCCAAGGCACCTACTACTGTTGGTACTATCTTTGCTTTCTTTTGCCACAGTTGTTCTATTTTTATTTGCAGGTGTTTATATTTTGTGATTTTCTCCAGTTTTTTCTCTTCTATTCTGCTGTCTCCAGGTATTGCAATGTCCACTATGCAGACCTTTTTTGTCTTTCTTATCAACAATTGTTAAGTCTGGGGTGTTATGTGGCAGGTGCTTGTCTGTTTGAATTCTAAAGTCTCAGAGCACTTTAGCTTCTTCATTTTGTATCACTTTGTCTGTTTTGTGGTCCCACCAGTTCTTGCTTGCAGGCAAATGGTATTTCTTGCAGATATTCCAATGCACGATTGTTGCTACTTTGTCATGCTGTTATTTGTAGTCAGTCTGTACGATCTTCTTGCAGCAGCTAACTAGGTGTCCACTGTTTCTTCAGCTTCTTTGCAGAGGTAGCATTTGCTGTCTGTTGCTGTCTTCTCGATTGTGGCTTTGTATGCATTTGTTCTTAAGACTTGGTCTTGTGCAGCCAGAATTAGCCTCTCTGTTTCTTCCTTCAACCTTCCTGCCCTTAGCCATTTCCAGGTCTTGTTTTTATCTGCTTTGCCTGCTAGGTTTTTTTGTGCATTGGCCATGTAATACTTTGCCTTGCCATGTCTCTTTTCTATTCTTCATTTGGTCTTTCTTGTAGGCCAGTTTGGTCTCTTCAGTATTCAGTAAGCCTTAATGGTGTACTAGCTTCATTGCATCTTCTTCACTGTTCTTCAGATATTCTTGCAATGCCCTCTTTTCTTCTTCAACTGTCTGGTGTACTTGCAACATTCCACACCCACCTTTCTCCTTGGTAAGTAGAGTCTGTCAACACTGCTGCATGGATGAAGGGCATGATTCATTATCATTACTTTTCTGGTCTTCCTATCCAGGGCTTCTAGTTCTGCTTGAGTCCAGTCCACTATTCCAGCTGTGTATCTAATGACTGGAGTTGCCCAGATGTTAATTGCCTTGATGGTATTTCCTCCACTGAGTTTGGACTTTAAGATCTTCTTCACTCTCATGATGTATTTGCTACTAACCTTCTTCTCAATTTCAGTGTGCTTAATGTTGTCAGATAATGATGATTTAGGAGGAACATGAGAGAAAACATTTTTTTAAAAATGAACTTCATTAAGAGGAAGTAAGCAAAAAATTAATATAAGAAAATAAATGCTTTAAGAAGAGGGAAAAAATTAAGAAGTGGGGATATTTTTTCAATCTATCCCAAGCATTCAGCACAACAGATTAACTCAAAGATAGAACAAGTTTGGCCTGAAAGTTAGAAAAGGAACATGATCAAAATAGCAAATCTCTTCTCTCTGTGTGGTAATGACAGTTCAAGGAGGATTAACCAAATCCAAACTCTCATCATTTTGAAGGAGAGGCTTAGAATGCTGTGTTGGATCCAGACCGAGATACCAATTCTGCCCCCATATCTACATTATTACAGGATCTAATAGTATAACTCACAACATCACACAAACAATATTTATTCACCAGTGTGCTATCCACCATTCTTTGTAGGCAGTGTCCCATTACAATTTATATTGGACCAAATGATCAACTACTGCACAAAAGAATAAGTAGACACAAATCTAACATCAGAAAAAGCCATACCCAGAAAAGCAGTGGAAGAACATTTCAGCATCCCCACACCCTCAGTCCTTGATCTCAAATTTTAATTCACACTATATAGGTACAGTAGATTTAGGCCTGTCCCCCACATAGATCTTAGTGATATTTGTATGACTCTTTCTATCCCAAAAGTGGACTCACATCTTTGTTTTCCATTTTTTTCCATCAAACTTGCTAAATCTCTGTTTTGATTTCCATTTTCCAGTCTTCATGTCATAAAGAAAGTGGTTGGCTGAGTTCCTTATAAGAAGCAAAGCATCCAGGATGGTACCGCTTGCCTGCCTGACAAAAATTTAATGGGGGCAGTTTCAGCTAGCATATGGGAATGAAAGCAGCCAAATGAGATGTCAATTCTCCTTTTCAAATGTAGGAGGTTAGGGGAACCACCTGTTAAAGATAAGGCATGAATGTAATTGCTCCTTATTTTCCATTTTTATGTATTATTTACTTCTTTTTATTTAACCAATTTCTAAGGCTACCCTCTCGCCAACAATTTCTCCTTCTCTGGAGGTGCAGAGGTCATCCAATTTTACCTCAGACTCTGAGGGGTGGCAGATGCTCCTCCAAATTGTTTCCCACCTGGCTGGAATTTTATGGAGAAAAAATGTTTGATGATATAGTTGTGCTATGGTCTTAGAGCTGGAATTAATTATCACCAAAGATCTCTTTTTTAAAAGAAGCTTCATAATTTCAGGAAGAAGCAGTAAAGGCTGGTGCATTGTGGCAAAGAGAGGACTTCTCCAGTTCCCCAGGAGCCAGATCAAAAGTTTAGAGATTCTTTCTTGGCTGGGAGTGTTACTGGGTTAAACCACAATAGAAGGGATGTGGCACTTTCTCCAAAGTTGTTGCAGATTTTGGCAGGTCTCTTTGGACCCCAATTTTCTCCTCATGATCTTGGACAGGAAGAGAAAATGAATTTCATTCATCTAATTTATCAGTGCACCTGGACTAGTACAATATATATTCTACATTTCAGCAAACACTTTCTGGGTAAGTGACAACAAAACTGTATAATGAAAAGTAATATGGACATAATGCCACAATAAAGTAGCAAGTGGGATATTGAAAGCATGCTACATTAAAACTTTGGGAGAGAAAGCTGGTCTTCATCTGGCATTTAAAAAATAACTAACCAGGTATTTGTCAGTAGAACATTCTTTCCAAACTATTCTATAGTTCCACTGAAGATGCATTGCCTTAAATCACATCTAAACTTAAACTTGAAGAAAAGGCCCCTAACGAAAACATGAATGAGCAGGTAAGCCCTAAAGGCTTCAGACAGTCTGTGTGTGTGTGTGTGTCTGTATGTCTGTCTCTATCTTTATCTATCTATCTATCATCTATCTGTCTGTCTAATCTATCTCCTAGTCCAATACAAAAGTTCTGGTTTGGGTGATTAATCTTTGAAGACTGATTCAGGCATACAAGTTATTTCCTGATGCTACAGTCCTCAACTAATGGCCATGAATGTATGAAAAATCTATTCCAAAGCAATCTGATCTTTCCCCTCTGTTCTACCCTGTCCCCTCTGTATTATAATCTCTCTTAATTGGCACTATGTCCCTATTTCACTGGAAATAATGTGACTGAATTCTAATAAAATGTTTATTGTTAAACAAATTCTAATTTCCCAGATTTCATAAATAAATGTTGATTTGACATGCACTGTATTTACTGAGGTTTTGGTAAGAAGTTTGCATTTGCAAAGTGTATGCATGTATGTATGAATGAATGAATTGAAAACTGCTGATTTTATGAGACTTTGAGCTTGAAAAAAATATTTTACCAGGCAGTATTTAAGAGATCAAGCCAAATTTATTCTGGAATTAATGGTGCTTGTTGAAGATGTGAGGATACAGGAGCAGACACTGATCATCTCTGTTGGAACTGAAAAGTAGGATTTTGCAGGCAAAGATAGTAATCAGTATGAATTTGCTAACTGTTGCCAAAATAGCCATTAGCCACAAGCAGAAAGAAAAAGATGCCTGTTCTTTAACAATCTTGATGCTAAGAATTTGGGATCTGACTTATATGATAAAATTCATATAAAATTAATTGTATAAAGGGAGTGGATTAATGAAGTTTATTTATAAGTTCTCTTTTTAATGGGTTGGAAACTGCAAAATATAAGACAATGTGCAGTCATATGCATTATTAGGAACTTTTTAAAAGGATATTTTTAAACAGATTAAATACCAAATTTATGTCAGACAAGAAAAGGGAAAGATGGAGGACCTGGAAGATTTTTAAATATGATGCAGGATCTTTAGTAATTTACTTGGATAAAAATGAAAATCAAGTCTTAATTAAAATATATAAGCTATCTGTTTGAAAGAAATACTTAATTACTTTGGTACATGTATAAATAGCTATTGCAATGGTTAAGATGGTGAACTGGGACAGGGAGACACAGGTTAAAGTCCCTATTTGACTACAGAATGACTAACAAGTCTCTATCTTTCAGCAAAATCTGTCTCACAGGCATTTTTGCAGAGATGAAATGAGAAGAAAAGTGGGATATAAATATGATGATGATATTAGCAGCTTTTTGGCATTATAGACTCAAAAGTCCCATAGCAGCTGTGGGATAGTAATATCCCACAGTAACTGTGAGGTCCAAGTTGTCCAGAAATAAACAAACTCACACACACATGCACACACGCACACATGCATACATGCATACATACACTTCTCTCTGCTGAATTACATCCCCAAGCAGACTCAGGAATAAGAGCAGAAACTATTGCTTGGATCAGTTTGTCTAACAAGGAAGGAAGAAAATAGCAAGTTTATGCAGAAACAGAATGGAATGAACTTTAGCCTGAACAAAATTAAAGCAAATTTGATAAAAGTCCATCTCTCCTTTTGGGTGTATGTGGCTTTGTGTGGGTGTGGGTGTGGGTGTGGGTGTGCACACACATGTACACCTTCAAGTCAGTGTTGACTCCTGGCAACTGCCTGGAGTGGTTCCCGCAATTTTCTTGGCAAGATTTTCAGAAGTGGTTTGCCCTTGTCTGCTTCCTAGGGCTGAGAGAGAGTCCAAAGTCACCCAACTGGCTTCATGCCTCAGGCGAGACTACAACTCACAGTCTCCAGGCTTCTAGGCTGGTGCCTTAACCACTACACCAAACTGGGTCTCTGCATGGCTATTACAAGTTTTTAAAACTAAATATTTATGAATTTATTTTGAAACAGGAGTCTTAATTATGTCACAGTGAGTAGGACCAAACCCCTCACCTCCTAGGGACAGCTCACAGAGGAGCTAGGAACACTTCAGATTGATTCCTTCCCATAAGCTAGTTCTTGAGGTACTTCCCAAAGTGACACCTTTAAGGACTAGCTGCCCATACTGTGCTTTTTCTCTTTGTGAAAGAGGCAGAAATTGGAAAATCTTATGGAAGTTCTGATCTGAGGTATTCCCTCAGGAGGGGTCAACACTTCTGAAAGGTGGGCCTCAGCTGAGGCTTCACAAGCCAGATGGGGCAGCTTCATGGCCTAGATCAAACTCACCACTCAGATATTATTGTGCTGCTCTTACTATGTCTGATGTGGCATATCCAAAACTTGGCCACATTATTATCAGTTATTCCCAGAATAGACAACCACATTGTATAGCATGCTGGACTGACTTTAAAGGCTAGTTGGTAACTGCAGACAATTCAAACTAATGTTTAAAAAAAAAATTAAAAACTGACAGAAACTTACTTTGCTAGTCTTTAAACAATGGCACTGATCCCCACCCATGTCCAGACTCAAATCAATGTATGCTTAATATTTTGATGTAAGGCAGTGTGATAATGTAATTGAAGAGTAAGCTATAAATCTAAAACACAGATCCAAAAGGATCACTTACTTGAGCCTGAGCTTTCCCATAATCTAAGATCATCTGCAAAGACCCTTCCAGGCATTACTTAATATTTGAAGCAGGGGCAACTTGATGTCCTCCAGATTTCTGAACCAGAACTCATACAGTGTGTTTTCATTGATGATATCAGCTAAGGCAGATGGATGTTGAAGTCCAAAACATTTGGAGAGCGTAACGCTACAATCTCCTTATTTGAAGCAACAGAAATGGAAACTTGATCAAGGGACTTGGCAATTTTTGGTAAGCCAAATCAAAGCTCGTCTTAAGCAGTTCCTTTCAAGTTCAGCTTGTACTCTCTGATCTTTCTCTAATTCTTAGTTCCCACCTCAAGAGGAAAAATAATTAGAGGGCACCGAAGAAAATGAGAAACAGCGTCTTATGATCCATGGATATCAATGTAAATGAGGCTACCAGTGTCACTTCTCTAGAAGAACACTTACCCCAGAGTTCTTTTGAATTTATCATGATTTGCTTTTCCATTCTCCAAGTCCTCACAATGTAGGTGTCTTGGGGAGAGGAAGGGAAGAAAGACAGGTAGTAGGCAATGGGAAGTAGGCTTCTTCCATTCTGGGGAAACACAAAAACTCTGGAGAGTTTTTTGAGGGATTGACAGGAATGCTTAAACTGTTAGACTGCTTCTCCATCCTTACATGGGGTAATTTGGATAACATGATCTTATGTGTGTACAGTAGCAGTGGGAAAGTATGGGTACTAGTTTATATATCCATAGCCAAGTAAAAGCCTAGTTCATAAAACAGAAAAACAAATTTTGTTTTATTGGACCCCATTTTTCTATTCTCAGGATATTATCCATTGACCAGACCCAAACTTGTTTGTCCAAATTTGTCTTGGAATCATGCCCCCTGCTCCTGATGAATTGTTCAGGGTCTTAACCAAAAAATTGGCTGTCCGGAATAAATAATAATCATCTGTGGTCTGCAATTAGAAGAGTGAGGTTTTTAAAAATTGCATTTACCCTCCTGCTAATCTTAAATCTTCTTAAAAGGTTTGGGTGCTCCCTTGTTCCTGTCAATCAGCCAGGTTAAGCTCTACAAGTTTTCTAACCTATAATTAGTTTTTCTTCAGTTGTTCTCTCTTGGCCCATGGTTCTAACCTCTAGACTCAACTTTTCTTGATTCTTCTTATCTTGTAACTGATTATACCTACTTGAGGGATTGTAAGCAGAAAGGCTTACACTAAATAATGTTCTCTCCTCAGTAACATGCTGATCTGATACCCTAATCAAGAGATCAAAGAGGCAGCACTTTGCTGTTAATTAGACAGAGAGAGGTAAGGATTTTCATGGCAATATAAATAAATTTCAGCTACTATGTTACCATTTGGTGCTTTTAGAATCATCAGTCCAGCTATAAAAAATGTACACTATGCAAACTTGTGGACTGCGGTGACAGCCACAGCTACAAAATATTTAAAATCCTAGAACAATAAGTTTGGGACTCTTACATACAGTCCAGACCTTGACCCTGGACCCTGAGGAAACTAAGTACTAAGCTGAACAAGATGTTAAATATATGATTGTTGTTCTAGTTTTTATTAACAGTTGTACAATCACACATACACACAGGGAGGGGGGAATTCTGCAAAACAAGTTGAGGGGTGGGGTTTAAGCCTCATCCACCTAGATGTGGTAGTCTTGATCAAGTTAGGGCCTCTGGAGGCTTATGCTATTAAAAACAAAAATCAGAAAGGCAACAACACGCTATTTAATTTATTGTGTACACAATTAACACTGCAATTTAACTCTTAGAAGAAGATATAACTACTATAGCCCTGAAAACTGGGTTGACACTGGGTTGATCTTAAGAGTAGATTTGCCAAAGAAGTCTAAAATGGCATTGTCTTAATTAAGTTTTATGTTCAATTGTCTGCATGAAACATTTTATTCAGCTACTGGAAAAGACTCTTTCTCTAAGCCCTCATCCTGCAATATTCTCTCTCCTCAAAGATACTCTCTACAGTAGTATTTCTCAACCTCAGCAACTTTAAGATGTGTGGACTTCAGCTCCCAGAATTCAGGCTGGGGAATTCTGGGAGTTGAAGTCCAAACATCTTAAAGTTGCTGAGGTTGAGAAACACTGCTCTACAGTCTAATAACTGTAATCAGCTAAAGTGTGAGAGGGCACAATGCCTTACGCTCTTGAGAAATCAATACTGATTAGAAGTACCTTCAGTTCAGTTTGGGTTGATCTGGATCATTCACATCCTCTGGCAGATAAAATAGTCTACATTTGGAAGGAATCTGAACACTTTCAATTCCCAATGAACATTAAATATTGCTACCAATGGACGTTTGGAAGATGTGAACAAATTGAGGCTGTGCATGCATTTCCCTCAACTGCAAGACTCAGACAAAGTCTCTTTCTTCACAGCAATTTATCCCCCAAAAGGCAATCACACATTTTAAACAAACAGAAGTAGTCCCTGTTTAGCAATTGCCTTGTTTAGTGACTGTTCGCAGTTACGACAGTGATGAAAAAGTAACTTTACCCCCAAGCCTCACAGGTCTATAAAGCAAAGGAAAACTGAAGTAAGATCATAACCACAGTTGCAGTTTCACTTAGCAACCACTTTGCTTAATGACCAAGTTTCCAGTTCCAATTGTGGTTGCTAAACAAGGGCTAGCTATACACAATGTGATCACAATCTTTTGCTCCTGCTCCTTGGTAATTTTACTCTTCCCATTTTACTGACTGAAATGGGCATAGGCAGAGGTTTGCTGGAGCCAGCTTGTACTGGCTTGTGAGAATCAATTGTTAAATTTTGGGGCATTTTACGAGACGATCGGCAGCAGAGGTGAGCCTCGACACCTAGCCTACTGATCAGCTGTATGGCAGGTTGTTATACATTTATCATCATGCCACGGGGCATAGGTAACTAGTGCCTGGATATATGAACCTTCCCCATAAAAAAATGCAGACTCAGAGATTATAAAAGCACAAATCTGACACCTATCTGCAATTCTTTAAAGCCGTTGTGTCTTTTCCTGGGGACATACAGCTGCCTACCCCACTGCTATAAGATTCTGTAAAAAACTATTTTTAAAACATTGCAGACAAGTGCCATGGTCAAATACCGCTCCACATGAGATTCAAAGCACTCTTTTGGAATTGAATCCAAAACTTTGCAAAGTCCCACTACTTTCACAAATCATTAGAATCGGATGTTCATCCTGTTTATCTACTCTGAGCTCAGTTTGATGGCATGGGGGAGAATTGGACTTATAAAAAACCAGCCCACCTCTGAAAGGAAGATCAAAGAGACACCCCGTCTCACTTCCATATTCATGGAAAATCTAAGGCCATACCCTTATTTTAAAGATAAATTGTTTGAAGAAAAGCCTGGTCTTCCTTTCAGACAACGAAATAATATATACATGTATTACACTTTGTGAGTCCTTTAAGAGGCCAAAAAGAATAGCAGAATTGTTCTTCATGAAAGCAGGGATAGGCAGTTGGCTCCCTTGTGCAAGCATTGGTCTTAAACGCCTTTCAGTGCCATCAGTTTGGTCAATGACAAAGAACTGTGGGGCTTACCATTCCACAGATGGGCAGCTGACCAATTTACCTATCCCTGCATGGCAGTTTGGTTGGTGAGTACGATAAAGTGACCCTTTTCTGCCTTACTCCACACCTCTAAAAGAAATTGTCATCTGGGATCCACAATCTTTTATTTTATTTTACTTTCTCTTGGCTGCTTTTTAATTTTCATTACTTCCATATCTTCTGAGATGTTGGTTTCTTTATTATTTACTAGTGTTTTAATTTTATTGATTTTGTAATTCTGGTGTTGGGGAGGTTGTTTTTAATACATAAACCACTTGTGCTATGGCCTTTAAGCCATCTTAAAAATAAATGAACATTTGAATGAATGAATGAGTAAATATAAATAAATAATAGATAGCAAGTTGCCATCCAGTCAAAAGATTTGAAAAGCCCAATTTCACTCTCCTCTCCATCTGTGGCATTGGGATAAAATTCCCCTGACAGCAATGCAGCAACAGATAGACTTTCCACAGTAGGACATGTATTTAGATGCGCCTAGCTATACCAACTATGGCTTTTATTTGAGGGATGAGTCTGTACTTATTAATGCAATTCATTTTCATGTAGTTAGTAGAGATTCTGGATTTGATCCAGAGAAAATTAATCATTTTTTGACTAATGAAATCAATAGGAGATTGCACACTTAATCTTGGATGGATCGTGCCCCTAAATTATTTGAAAGACTCAGCATCTTTTTTGTTGACTCATAAGCTTCTCTTGTTAAGCATATGAGATCAAACTGGAAGGAGCATTTGCTACATTGAGAAAATGAATAAAGATGTTTTTTTAAAAAAAAAAAAAACTACCTAAAATTATAATGCATTTAATACTTTGATTTTCACTGGGCCTAACAAGACAGGCAGAAATTGTTTTTATATACCATTTTCCTGCAACTCATTGATGCTGAGTCGGTGCTCCTTACAAAATGCCCCCCGAGAAGCTTTACAACTGAACTGGCACTTACAGAGCAGATAAGTCTCACTGATACTGGAGTAATCTTTCCACATGGATAAGCAGTTCTTGAACAGTTTCTCCAGGGAACAGGTTAAGGAGCCAATGTGTACTTGGCCGACAGATTTGACATTCAGAAAAACAGCCAGTATGAAGTATAGCTTAGTATACATAAAAAGAAAAGTCATTGTTTTATTCAGTGTAAGAAACAATATGCATTTGTTTTGCTACATTAAATATATTGTCAAGAAAGCTATGCATATGATTTTATTTCAGCATGTAATCTGAAGCCAAATGTATGGATAGAAAGGAGTAAAATTTATTGGTGCTGTAAAATAGTGCACAATTTTCTTCACATTTTCAGTGATCTGAGTGCATAGTACTGTTCTTTAATCATTTTGTTTAAATCAGTATCCAACCCAAGTTAATAGCTCCAATTTCAAATTCCTTACATCTCTCATGATACTCAAGCACTGGAGACAGAAGCCATGAGTAAAACAGTAGAACTGTAGAGAAGCACCTCTTCAGGACGTTGTTTCAGAAGAAGTGCAAATATGTCATCTAACAGAGCATCAAGGTAATTGTTATGGCAAGGTGATGGCAAATCATTCAAATTTCACTTTTATTATCAACTATCCTTTAAGGAAAGATGCACATAATGAACTGTATTTAGGCCTGGGTCCTCACATTGCCATGTTTCTCCATGGAGCATAAAACTGGATTTTCATTGAGAGTAGGTTTGATACGGGCTGCTGTTATAGGCTCATCACTGGAAATGAGCCTTGAGACATGAGCAGCTGTCAGTAAGGACTGGCTCTGCTGGTGTGAAAAGATGGATCATGAATATAGCAGCCAGGAGGAATTGTTCTGTTAAACAGGAAAGGCAGGACAGGCTCTTGGTTTTTAATACCAGGACTCATCAATCCAGGAACATCAGACTGCTTGCCCATTGAATGATACTGAAGCTGCACATCCTTTTCTTTCAGAATAACAACACAAGGCATGGGTCCAGGCATTCCCAGCTACCTGATAGCTAGATCATGCCTCTGTCCATGACAGCCTCTGTTAGTGTTTTTGAGACTGTTATTTTACTTGGGAAAACATAGTAGTTGGCCACTGTTAAAAGATAACTCCCAAGTGCAGCAATACATAATGCTTTAAGTGTGTTGTGTGTGTGTGTGCGTGTGTGTGTGTTTCAACCCACTTTGCCCAAACTAGCATCCACTAAGCATAACCACCAGCCGTTCTGTGGCTGACTGATACCATGCCATCCACCCAGTTTTTCCTTTAATGGGCTATTATACTCACCTAATGAGGAGCTGCATTTGGCTGATGAGTTACAGTTACTGCAGACCAGAGTATGCTAATCTCCCTGCTTGATTGTTTCTTCTCCCTTCTAACAGCAAATGTATTATTAAACTGACTTTTAGGATTGGCCTTTTTTTTTTTAGGCTACTTAAAACAAAAGAATGATTCAACAATTTAAGACAATTAGTAATGGGTGATATCTATCCCCAGTTAATGAGGAGTTCAAGCTTCCATTGACAATAAGGCCTGCAACATGGAGTTCATATGACTTTATGGCAAGACAATTCCTTTGCACACAGTTCCTCGGTTTCCTAAATAGATTAGAACACTCTGTGTGTGTGTGTGTGTGTGTGTGTGTGTGTATAAAAGAATATGCAAGGTATAAAAATGATGTTTTAAATAGACTCGGTGAAAAGTATATTCCTTTTGATTGTTGTCTCTTGTTGTTGTTGTTTTTTTAATGTTCTCAGAAAATGGCTATATCTTTCAGAGTCTCTCAAGGATTTTCAGATAAAAAGAAAGGTTTTATCTTTCCATGTCTATAAGCAGGGGAAAACTCCAGAGACTGAAACCTACAGGCAATTCCAATAAACTAAATCCGATCAAGGTAATATCAATGCCAGAATTAGAAGAAAACCCAGAGAGAATATCAATAACAACATTAAAACAGCAGGTTTCAACTGGAATCAATAGGCAGTATAAACAGAAAAAATTAAGTCACAAAGTGATAGTAGATAAAAGCTCTCCGCTCATTAAAATTCTGTTTGTCTTTGTGTCTTTTTATCAATGTACCTATATATCTATGCAACTGTATCAAAGTTTTTAATGTAAAAGAATGATGAAATAATCTAATTAATTTCCGGTGTCATTTCACATATTTCTTTCAAGTTAGAATTGCTGTATTAATAATGGTTTGCAGTTTAATAATGTATCTCTATGTCCTACTAACTTCTCTATCTGCTTGTTATAAAGCCCTTTTTATCAAATAACTAAACTTCAAAAGATTTCCACTTTGATCTGAAATTAAAAAAAAAAAAAATGAGATTCCCTCCATTTGTACCAAATAACCTCACTCTATTTTACAGAAAGACAGTTGTCTGTTATTGCCTTTCTGTCACTTAAAAAAAAAGCAACTTAGTGAGTGAGAAAGAAAGAATATTGAAGAGACCAAGTGTTATAAAGGTAGCATTTTAGAGCAGGACTGGATTTTTGCCTTAATAGATGTACCTGGGCAAATGAGACGCTGCTTCCCTACCAGCACATGCATTAAGAAAATGAAAAATGATGGGAACAGGATTGTCCAGCACTAGCTTTTGATGACTCCATGGTGAGGCCTCCTGGTTTGTTCCTGCCTCTACAATAGAGACAATAAGAACTTGAGAATGCATCAAGTATTTTTAGCATGCCCAGAAGAAATCTTCAAAAGGAAAAGAGGGTGAATAAAGTACAAAGTGTTAAACTGCATGGGTAATCTTCCCACAATGTTTACTTTTCTTCTGAGAATCCCCATAATCCTGATGTGTATGAAAACATTCAGGTATACTGTCTGTTTCCACTTGAATCCAGATTTTGGTATGAGGAATGAAACATGTTATTCCTTTTCCTATACACCTGGTTCTAACCTTTAGCAAATAGAAATGAAACGTTACTTACCCATGGTGTCCTTGTTGACAATGGCTTGGTCACCTTGAGTTGAAGGGCAGGTATGCCTTTCTCCATAGTACTACTTCCACTTCAGTTTCACCCAATAGAATGTAATGGCAGTTATTCATCGATAAGAGGTAAAGCCATGTCTTGTGGAATATTACTGAGGTGCGATGTGTATCTGTCCCATGCTTCTGTGATCTAGGACAGGCTGGATGCTGATATTTATCAAAATCATAGTAAAAGAGGGAGTTTAACCTTTTCCTGCTTGTTGTTGAAGTCCTGATGAAATCATCTTGCTGTAATTACAGCAGTTGATAGCTTCCTTCTTCTGCTCTTCCCAGAAGCTGCAGTTTGTACATATTTACTGTACTGTAAAGTACACAAGTAAATGCAAACAATGTGTTTAATAGCCCATTTAGCTTAGTCTTTGGTATCTACAGTGAAAAGCTGGTTTTTGCCTTTTCTCAGCTGTGTCCCAGTTGCAGCTCACTTACTTTTTCTCAGTGGATAATTTTTGTCTGATGACATGATGTGATTCCACAAGCCAAACTTTCATTTTCACTGAAAAAGCACAATATGCTGTTTAGTGGTACTGATCATCAAATGTACAGCAATCTAATGTAAAGAAATCAAGGGAAGGATATTCATGTATGAACCAACCTTCAGCTAAGCCCTCATGGGCCAGATGAATTTTAACTATTGGTGGTAGTAACGGAGTCACATTTCTGTATAACAGTTTAATTTTACAAGTGTTATGAAGGAACTCTGCATTGATTTCCTGCAATACTGAATGGCTTCATATTAAGATGCATTAAGGCAAGACAAGGGAGGTCATATTTATTCTTCCATTTTCTCTGAGGCAATTTGATTTCTTCTAATTAGGACATGCGGGGATCGCTGCAAATGAGCCCTAGGCTACATAGCAATGCCCACTTTGGTTAAGCTGTCTGTTTGAGATGACTTCTCTGAGGCTTATAGCACTTGGCAAGATGAAAAACTAAAATACAGCTCTCCTGGAGTTTGTGTGAAAAGGCTGGAAACTACTGTTTTCTTCTTACAGTTTATTATTTTCACAGCCCTTCAGAACTGTGCAGAAAATCATATCTGTTACTACATTTCAGAGTCTCATTAGTTTTGCATGCCAGGTTTGCACTGGTGTAATTCCTTCATCACCTATAAGGGCATCAATCTTGATTTACTTCAGTTTCATTAAAAATGGTACTGGATTAATTGAGTTCAAAGCAAGCCATGGAGGCAATTAAAAGTTAAAAAATCCAGAATGATTTGTGATCTAAGATCAACAAATAAACATTAGTGTAGAATGTCAAATGATTTTTATGAGTGCCATTGTCTGTGGTTAACTGAATTGAAAACAGATGCAGAAAACATTCAGCTATTCATTTTCCTTGTGGTCCTTTGCAATTTAAAGTCCTTGGAATTTTTATCAAGAGTTTGATTTTCTTAGTAACAGCCAGAGCTGTTTGTCCTCTATATGGCATGTCAATGGCATCATTGGCAATCCTACTTCTTAGGGCTTCTTAGGGTTGTCACCAAAAACCATGTCTGCTGACAGGTTCCCCAGCTTCAGCAGTTCTGTTCCACTAGCTGACATCTAAGAAGGTGGGGGTGTGGGGTGAAAAACCATCAATCATAGTGATGGCAACACTAGTTCCAAGGGCTCCCAGTTCATTCAGGGAGTGAAGGGGAATTAGACTTGGGAGTTGCTCTTGTGGGCCCCATATTTAGTTGCATCCTCATTGTTTTCTCTTGTACAGAATCACAGCTGAGAGAATGCCAATTATAGAGCTTTTGGCACCATGAACTTGGAACTCTTATGTGTAATGAAGTAATAATTGGCTGGGATCTTGCATTGAAAGATACTTTATTTTACATTACTTTGCCAGATGGTATAAATGTTCTTTTTTGCTTCTCAGCTATTTCTTCGGTCAAACAAGTAAACTGGCCATTAGTACACTTCAGAAATCAATACAATTTACTGTGTCCAACAACTATTTAGTAATTTGTGAGTATTGAGTGCTTGTCTATACACTCCTAGCATTGAGTGGTCAATATGTTTATTTAATTCTTCGCAAGATCCCAAGATCTATAACCTAGCACTGTCTCAAAATCACCACGTACAGAGGCTTTTGGCTATCATTGATTTTATCTTACTAGTATCAAATTTCTTCTCACAGGCTTATTTTTATAATTAAACTTATTCTCTATTTTTGTCAGACTATAAAGGCTATAACTGACATAGATTTCCCTGTAAGAATTTAGACTGTTATTCAAAATTCATTTTCATTCTGAGATATAGATATAGATATAGATATAGATATAGATATAGATATAGATATAGATATAGATATAGATATAGATATAGATATATAGATATATAGATATATAGATATAGATGATACATAAATATAGATACACACACTTTATTATATTCATTATTGCAATATTATATTATATTATATTATATTATATTATATTATATTATTTGACACATTTTAGCCAATACTAAACACTTTAAGTCCTATTAATTTCAGACAGAGAGAGAGCTAAGTGTATGCTTAATTTCCTGTTAAAATAAAGAGGACTTAAAAGTGTTTAACTCTGTTTGGATCATATCTACCATATGTGTTGCTGGGGTTTCATTGTAGAAATCAGCCTGCACAAATTGCAACATGCCAAGCAAAACACAGCTCACTAGGACTGAGCGAACCTCAGGTTTACTTGTAAAAACAGGTAAATTGTCAGATGCAAGGCAGATTAAACTCACATGTGGTGAACTGGGGTTAGCTTAATGAAAAGTGATTTAGCTTTCAAAGACTCAGTAGTATTTCCTTTTTAAACTGTGCAGTAATTGAAAAAAAATCAGGAATGCATATTTATTTTAAATATATATTCTATCTTATGGATGCGTAGAACATATGTTGGGGTGTATTGATGAATTTTCACTAGACTGGCAGTGGGCTCCAGTTTCCAGGTTTGTAACAATATCTAAGTTTAAGGTTAAATTAGATGGGTAGAATTTCTGATCCATAGTAACTCAGATGTGGATTGTATACAGAGATCATTGCAATATGTGATTCATGTATTGGGTAATTGGCTCTTTCAGTTAAACCAATGTGTAACCTGGGAGTGATGGAGGAAGGGAGAGGCTGGGTAAGAAATTTGCGCATATTTACACATAAATATTTCATAATTACGATAAAAACTCCATGGCACCTTAAAAACACATATAAGAAAACATATAATACTGGTGTTACTGAGCTAGAAGCTCTGGAGTTAGTCTGTGTCAGAAAAATATGCTATTGTGTAGGTCCTTGAGAAGCTACATCACTACCCGTGGGAACAAGAAGGATGTAGCTGGAGTCTTGCCCTGAAGGACTATGACTTTAAAATCAAATATATTCAAGGGAAAACAAATAAAACAGCAAAAACAAACACAATGGCACAGAAATCCCATTAAGGAGGACAGAAGATTCAGACTTCTAAAAAACACATATACATATACATACATACTTCTATACATATATATACATACTTCTAAATAGTAATAGCAGTTACTAGTAGTAAATTTCAACCAAAGAACATATGAGAAGCTTTCTAATTAATAATAATAATAATAATAATAATAATAATAATAATAATAATAATAAAAGTTAACACTGGAAAATGATTGAATAAGCCATGGGTCTCTTCAGAAAAATGCCAGTAGAAACAAGCCAAAGTTAAGAAGATGTCAGTCCTTACCCACCTATTTTTAAAAGGCAGGAGAACATAGAGTAGGGCATCTTCCAGTGAAACAGCATTTTGTAATTTGTAAATCTCCAGTAGAATTCTTTTTCTATACCTTTCAGCACAGTGAATAAAAATCCTTTGATCTTTCTGTTATCAAAGCAGATAACATTATAATAACAGTCATTCTTCTAGATTTAGTGAGTATCCATATTGAGCCAAATTTGTGGCTCCTTTTCTACTGCTAAATGCTATATTGCAGCAGTGATCACTGACTCACACAAACTTAAATGGGGATTAAATACATACATAGCGAATATGTCCATCAAGGTCTAGATATTATTATTAACTCCACCAACAAAAGTAGGATGGTTCCCAAGACCAGTTCCAGGAAATATGAGTAGGAAGGTGGAAGTGCCCTTGTGTCTACCTGCTGAGCTTTTCCCTGGCCTCTGGTCACTGTAGGAACAGAATATTGGGTAAGATGCATCTTGGCTTGACCCAGCAAGTTCTTCCTATGAGCCTTTCCTTGCTTGCATTTCACTGCAACATCATCATGCCCCATCAGCTTCTGTTTTTGTGTGTTGTCCTCATGACATGGCTTTCATCTGATGTCCAGCCCATACCTGAGGCAGCCTAATGTCATCCTTACATGTATCCATGTTAAAGCAGTATTTTCCTCCTCATCTCTCACAGTTTTTGCTGGGTTATGATTAAGGTAAGGTGATTGCTATGGATACTGACCCTCCTCTTGGCCATTTTGTCATGGACCATGCAGGTGACCCCTAATTATTGGGATCAGCTTAGCAACTATTGGCTGTTTAGGTCAGAGTGGGCACATCCCCTCCTCTCTGATCTCTGGGCACTGTGCCAAAGCCATTGAGCAGTAGAAAAGAATGCAATTCTTTCAAACCAGATTTTCATCCTGTACCCACCAGGTCTATGACTGAACCCTGACCAGCAGCTGACCAGCAGTGACCAACAGTGACCACAGGGGAAGAGCTGCATGTCAAGTGGAAAAGAAAGAGACAACTCCCCTTGCACTAGTCAGCTGTTGTTGTTCAAGCTGCTTTTGAATGTGGGCTCAACACTCTTCTGGAATAGCACTAAACCTGAGTTGAAGAAGAACATGGTTATCAACTGGTATTTAGCACAAAACCAGAGCAAGTTTATGACCAGTCTAGCCAACTTCCAAAACTAGCCTCCTTCCCAAGCCCATGGATCTGTCAAACTCACCTCCTTCCCCTACCCTAGCCCACATTAAGGATAGTGATTGATAAATGTTTTCCTACTGAATGGTGACATTTGATAGGAGGGAAACAAAAACAGGGGAATCCCCCATGACCTTGATATTCCTTATATGTCATGCATTAAAACAGCACCATTTGCCTGCCACATACCTGTGGCGGGATCAGAACCATCAGCAGGGGCAACAAATCGTATGCTGGAACATCTGTCTGCTGGCTCAATTCCTGGTGGAAAACATTTTAACTTAGCTGTGAGGAAGAGCCCTATACCCTGAATCCTGAGACAGAGCCAGTTCTTCAGCTCACATATGGATACATTTGTGACTGCAAGTCACAAATGAAAATCTCCCTAGAACCCACATATATATTTTTGTAAAAATCAGTGGACTGATTAAAAACTATCAAAGATGTTGTTGGTGGGCAATATGTGCACATTCAATTTAAATGTTAATCCCATTAAATGTTAATTGTCCTACTCTCTTTCAGATTAAAGCATCTTGAGAATGCATATCAACCCAAAGCTCTCTTGTAGGATGCATTTCTTTTCTTATCTTAGCAGGCCTTATTGGATGCCATATTTTTCAGATGTCATCAAACAGTATATCATAGTGGACCAATGCAGACCTATTGCTACCCATTTCCTAGCCTTGTAGATGTCTGGATCACTCATGGGACATGTTCTCTTCCAGTGGGCTGTGTCTTGTCTAGCAGACTTAATTATGTGTTGGTTGTTATATTTATTTGAAAGGGAAACAGATTTCTTTCTCAGTTTCTTTTTTAAGTGGGAGGATCATCAGAGGTTAGCTGGGAATTTGTTGAATGAGGTTTCTTTGTTTTTTGTTTTTTGATAGGAGGATGTCTTATATTCAGGGTCAGATGGGAGAATAGATGTACTGGATTGGTGGCTGGGGCACTATTAGATAGGATGTGCAGCAATCAGTTGAAAGTTGATCCTGACAATATGGAGGGGCTGTTAGCAGCAAGTTGTTCCTTTCTTCAGGGAAATGATAGTCAGCTCCCTTTAAATGATAAGTTTGCAGTCTGGGAAGGATACGGATCCAACACCATAACTGACAGCCAAAGTGGCATCTGTGGCATAGAGTACCTTTCTTCATCTCAGGTTGGTAGGTCATTAAGCCCTACCAGAATAGAGATTGTCTTGTAACCTCTAGATTATACTACCATAATAAGCTGGCTTTCCTGACTGCTGACAAAGGAGTCCACGGGTGCTTATCCATTCAGAGTGACAGAGCCATGCTGTTTGGGATCCAATTGCCTAAAGGAATGCTTGCTACCACAACTTGACTATGTGTTTTTCTGATCCTCAGATGCCTCCTTGAGGAAAGAAAGCTGTCAAGAAGGTTTTTGGGTATGTGTGCATGGAGTTTTCTCCATTCTGTAATGATGTCTGTAGCATTCTTTGTCCAGGGAGACTCTAGCATCCCTGCTATTGGGGTGGGGGTGGGGTAAATAAGAAGAATAAATAACTTTTTATTCTTCCAGGCTTTGCATGTCTGGGGACAAGTTATAATGCTGCAGCTCACCCATTATTACCAACTATATTGGTGCAGTATATTTATTGTTTCTTGTTTTCTTGAATCATTGTGTTAAGTATTCTGGAAATATTTATAGTAAAGGGCAATATAGAAACCCATGAAATAAGCAAACAAATATATACATAAAACTGTAGTTCTTTACAAATGCATAAGAAAATAATCCCCCCTGAATTCCTTGGGACTTTGTTCTGAATATACATGCAGGATTGATTGATTGATTGATTGATTGATTGATTGATTGATTGATTATGTGCCATCAAGCCTTTTTGACTCCTAGTGACCACATAGATAGATTTTCTCTATGAAAATCTGTCCCTAACCTGGTCTTTCAGGTCTTCCAATGGTGCACCCATCACCACTGTAACAGTCCATCCACTTTGCTGCTGATCATCCTCTTCTCTTTCTTTCCACCTTTCCCAGCATTAAAGCCCTTTCCAGAGAGCTAGATCTTTGCATAATGTGTTTGAAATAGGATAATTTGAGCCTGGTCATATGTGCCTTGAGTGAGAACTCTGGGTTGAATACATGGAGGACTTGGCTTTAAACTGTCTATGCCAATTTCACTCTGATTGATGCATATCACACTGCAAGGTTCAGGACCTTTTCCTCCTGTACTACGCATTTTCTGAAATGCCCTCCAATGGAATGTATGTCCATGTCTACTCCCACCCCTTTTAGTTCAAAGATTCTATAAATATGTACGAAACAGTTTGAGCTACAAGCCATTTAGACTTAATTAGCCTGGCTGGTGTGATCATTCTTCTAGATTTTAATTGAAAGGATTTTTAGAAAGATCCTTTATTACTGATTTAATATTTGACATTTATTTTTAATCATACTGAATTACTTCAGTGGCCTTTTGCAGTCTCCTTGACTAATGCAAGAGATTCAAGCAGAGGAGCATCATGAGCTTATTCCTGTCTTCCTAGAAGTAAGTCCCATTGAGTTCAGTGGGACTTACTCCCAGATAAGCATTTGTCAAGTTGTAGTGTAGTAGTGTAACTCTCCTACTGAAATCAGTGAGATGTAAACAGATTTCACTTTGGCTGTATTGTGTCTTTGTATGTATGTATGTATGAATGAATGAATGAATGAATGAATGAATGAATGAATAAGACAGAGGCAAGGGGGGGGAATAAATTAATAATCAGTGATAACTGTACTCAGTTGAAAAAAAATAAAAGTAGGTTTTCTTTAACAAAACCAGAAAGAACTGTTTATTTTTGTTGTTAGGTTAAGTAACAAAAATGTAATGAGTGATTCACCTCCCATTACTACACCTGCTTGTACAGTTTAAATTAAAACCCAAACATTGCAAATCCTACTTCACAATGCCTTTCAGTGTTCAAGACTCTGCTTTAAAGGACCTCATTGTTTAGGAGGATTAGCTCCCTGCTTTTACTGGCTTCAAAGAAATGAGAATCTTCAGTCACTTTTTCTATTGATCCCTGTTGATCAGATTAACTATGTTTTGGGTTCCTATTGAAAAGCAGAGACAAACAGAAGCATTTTTTAAACACTTGTGCAGAGGTTTGTTCAACTCAGGGTTCTTTTCTACCTATTAGAAATGTGAAAAGATGATCACTAAGAAGTCAAAACAAAATAAAAGAAATTGCAGTAAATTCCATTAATTAAATACAAACATTTCCGGCTAATTATCTCAATCATGAAATGTTCTTTTCGACCCTATAATTACGGTTTAGGCTACACAATTAATGATGTAGCTGCTGCTTAGTTTCATCTAGGTTTTTGATTAAAAATGCTCCTTTTGCCTGTGCCTAGAGGGTTCTCAAAATGAGAATGCTGGATCCATACACCACTTAAGGAAAAATGCTTGGAATTAAAATGTTTCATACGCCCTGAGCTGAAAAGGGTACATCACACACATAAGCAGAAACACAACAGAGAAACATGTAGATCATAATAAAATCAATTCTAGAAGAAAAGAATCCATAAAATCAGCTACCAAAAAAACCCCCCACCCATTAAGTAAGAATACGGGAGCCACAAAATCATTCAGCTAAGATTGGTGTGGAGTCCTTGGGGTTCTCTGAGCTTGGTTCTTTTCTTGCAAACTGAAAAGTGTTGGATAGCAAATAAATTTATTCAGGCGAAAGAACGTTTGGAAAGAGAAACACTAAATTTAGGATTATTACTTTTAAAAGCGAGTATTTTGGAGGCTGGTGCTTGTGTGAAAAAAAAAAGACAACCTTTATTGGGAAAATAACATGGTGACAAGAAAATCTGAAATAGTTAAGTCAAATCTACACTCCATTATGAGGGAGTTAAGTATGTAGCTGAAATGCACAGGGCAGAGACAGAAGAGAAAAGGGAACTGAACTGAGAGGGGAAGGACATGATTAAAGGCCTGAGAGCATCAATGCAATTAACAGGAAGCATGCGACAGCAACAGGCAAAGTAAGTCTTTTAGGCAAGATAAGCTACCTCTCCATCTATTGCCCTTAGTGATCAATAGGTTGATAGGTGCAGAAAGCTGGCACATAACAGCTGAGTTCCTATTAAAAAAGAATCCCTCCCCACCTCACATCATTTAGGGGGTGAAGCATGAAGCAAAGGAGACCATAACATATACATAAGCTCATATGAAATGTATATAGAGCTTCCTAAGCTAGTGCCAGCCTTTTGAACTGGGATCAGACACTTAGTGAGAACCAATAAAGATGTCACATGATCTAAAGATAGACAATTCATCAGCTGGATACTTTTCAAAGCCCTCTCTAGTATAGTGTGTTATAGGACTGATATACTGAAAAGATGGAGAGAAAGTTGAGAAAGGGGGGTGCAAAGTGTGAAAAAGTGGGGTAGAAGCATGCTAAAACCAAAGAGGTCTACAGAAAAAGGTTGTGTTCTTAATAGTGATACAAAAACAAATGGTTTCCACTCTGTATGACTTTCAGATGAGTACATTCACAAGTCTATTTTATCCCTTATTTGCAATAACCTGCAATTAACCATATATATATATATATATATATATATATATATATATATATATATATCTGTGTAAGATTTGCACTGAAATATGCTTTTTGAACATACTTCTGCAAAATACATTTCTGTAAATATTTTCCCTCAAGATTTGCATCTCTGAGCATTTTTAGCAAATATCTGTTCGAAATGCAAAGGCCTGCAGGTTGGAATATTGTAGTCCAAACAAATTGGGTGATGTGGATCCGTTCGGTTTGTACCCAGAGCTTTCAAAGGCTGAATTCCTCAAACCACTTACATATATCTTCCATTTCTGTCCATTCTGTCTCCAATCTTTTCTATTCCTTGTCACAGGACAGGAGCAAGACAGCAAGCAGGAATGTGCTTCATTCTCACAGGGGGTTATTGCTTAACCGTTATACCTGTATAGTTTTAGTAGCACAGCAGCTTGTTGCTTTCATCAGAATAACAAAAGCAGTGTTGTGGTATCACACCACCAGCTCCTCTCCTTCTGTACATGTGTGCAACATCACAATACATGTATGAAAGAGGTGGGTCTTGCATCACAATGCTGCTATGCTGTTCCTCTCATTCTGCCCCCTTGGGGACATCACTGAACTTTAGTTTTATTGACAAAATCCTAAACATAACTATTTCTGACTCCCATGCCTTCAGCTAAGCTTTCAGTTTGGAAATAGATGCAGCTTACAAATCAAGCTGATGCATAGCCTCTTTTAAATTTCCTGACTGCCTCTTTAAGAGATCACTTCAGCCACTCTATTAACTTTCACTTTCAGTCCCTTTTTCCCACAATTTTTTTTCCTAAGAGGTCTTGGCCACTATTCTGCTTCACTCTTTTCCAGACGCTAGCTCCTTCACCTTTGTTTGCTGCAAGACTGTTTCTCCCTCCCCTCTGCTGCCTCTGTTTGTCTTCTTTCCTCCAACCCTTCAGCTACTCCTATCAACTTCCCTGTCCCCCATCAACCCCTTCCTCACCCTTGGGTCTTCCTTCTGTCTTCTTTCTGATGAAACTCGACATACATGCCCATGCCAGCTCCAGCAAGAGCTCCCACTTCACCTCATCTTGCTTCTGAAAGAGATCTTTTCATCAGCTAGCTGGCAAGCAGGCAAAGAAAGCACAGTTGCTTCTAGAAGGATTGTGGATCTACCTGAGAGGGAGGGACTTGCACCTTCTACAAGCTCCACTTCTAACAAAAAATCTGAAAGGGAGAGGAAAAGGGTTGCTTTTCCATAAACTTTTACAGCCACCTTTTTTTTACACACGTGCATCAGAAGGAAGAGTTCACATCTTTCAGGCTTTTTAATGTGAACCTCTTTCCATACTCCTCCCAGTTCCATGAATACCCCTTTCAGGCCTTTCCCTCATTCCTTCAAAACCTTCTCTTCTTTGCCCTTGTCTGCCACATGTCCATCAGCCTTCTAGGTCCACATCTTCCAATGGTCCAGTTTCTTCCTTCCTATCCCAGGGTTGTTATTTCTTCTGACCTGCTGACTGAAAACATTTTCAGTTTTCTCTTTTTCTAGATTCCTGGATCTTCTAATTTTCCTTTCCTAGGTCCAACTATCTGTCCTATCACTTTATAATTTAGAGTCATTGGCTCTAAATTAAGTCCCACAAAATCTGGCATGCTTCAAACTACCAATTCTAAGAGGGTCAAAAGCACTAATACTTGACTGAGGTCATGACAGAAAACGGCAGCCATTTAGTTTCCTGGTTGTTCTCTGCTTCTGCAGCCCAATATACAGCTTCACTGAGTTCCAATGAATTAAGGGTGACAAGGGTAGATTTGGGTCTTTGTCATTTAATGCATGTTCTTCTTTTCAAAAAATGAAACAAAAACAAACTAATCCCATTGATTTCAAAAAGATCTAAGCATTTCATATTTTTTATAGTTTAATGCTATAAAACAAGGAATTAAACTCAAGGACATTATTTATTTTATATAGATTATATAAATTTGAGAGGAGTAGGGGGAAATCAGAATCTCTCATTTTTTTTTAAAGTTTTAGTTGCATATTGAATGTGAAAATTAAATGATTTCACATAAAAATGCAAGCCGATTACTTTTCTCCCTCTTCTCTCTCTGTCTCTGTCTCTGTCTCTGTCTCTCTGTCTCTTGAACACACACCAAACATACATATAACCACATACACCTACTATAAATGGGGTGGCCAAATTAATTTGCAAGAGAAAGGCCTTGTACTTTTATTGTATTTTATCATATTTATTGGTACTGTTGTTCTTAACTGCCTTGAGGCTCATATGGTAGGAAACAGGATAAAAATTAGACAGAGATGGAATCATGTGAGAAGAACATGAGTGGGAATACTGAATCATACTTGAATTAATATCTAGCCCACTGATTTTTCACTGATGAACTGTTGTTCTGACCATGTACCAACCTAAAATGGATAACTGAACTAATACAAATAGCAACATATGAGTTGTTTTCATTGAGGTCCTTATAAAAGCAAAGAGAAAGCTAGATGAGGCGAGAAAGAGACAGCAGGAAAAAAATTTAAAAAGGGCATGTAGGTAGGCATATATTACTAATGTATATTAATGCTCTTAAATGTTATGATGCTGCCTAACACCATTTCCCTACTAATCCAATTTTCTGGTCCTGGGATTGTAGCACTGCAGTTAAAAAGTTTGCTACCCTACAAACTCTTTCAGGATGCACTGAAAGCCACTGAAGGCTCTCAAAATTTTCTTCATCCCCATCCCCAAACCTTCTGATTTGTGAATGGAACACCATCCAAGTGGCCAAAGCACAGCAGAATCTGAGCTATATTCTCTGACTTCTAGATATTTCTCTCTACGCATGAAACAGACAGAAGGTCTTTCCCCATGACAATCAGACACCACAGTTCTTTAAGGAAGGCAGATCTGGGGATGACTGCCTCAAAATCATTTGTCCCTGAATTGCACAGCCTGTCTTATATTGAGTTTGATTGAGACCTATAAAATGGTGTCAGGCTACAGAATGAAACACTGATGCCTTATAATGTGGCAAAAATGACCAGCTCCTTGTGCACATCCACTTTTTGTCAGAATCAATCCAGGAATTCCCTAGTAACATGAAATCTAAGGATGAGTACCCCCAACCTTACAGTTTTGCTTCAAAGGCTGGGGCTAGTAAACTTCATTTCACTGGTCAAATATTTTCATGGAGGACCACATGATACTGTACTAAATTTGAGGGACCACCTTACTCCCATCATTTCTACCCATCCCATTAGGTAGGGCAGGAGGGATATGCTCCCAGTCCCATCTACTAGGGATTGCCCCAGGAAGTGTGCCTTTTCCATAACTGGGTCTGCCCTCTGGAAGACCGTACCACCTGAGGTTCAGCTTGTCCTGACTCTGCTCACCTTTTGGAAAACCTTGAAGACCTGCTGTGGAGGCCAGGAGAATAATCAAGCCCACAATATTGGTGAATGGTGTGTTTGGAAGGCACTTTGTGTTAGTCAGCTGGGAACAGTGTTTTTTAAATATCCACTGTATTTTAATAATAAATAACTTTATTGTGGTCATTAACCAGCACAACCATTGTATTTTGATTGTACTTTAATTCCTGTTAGCCTCCCAGAGTCACATTAGTGAGATGGACAGCCACCTAAATTGATATATATAGTCATTTGGCAAGGGCCAGTTTATGAATTTAATGTAAGATTTGATAATGAAGCTCAAGCTCAGATACTTTGGTCACCTAATGCGAAGAGAGGACTCTTTGGAAAAGACCCTGGGAAAGATTGAAGGCAAAAGGAGAAGAGGATGGCAGAGGATGAGATGGTTAGATAGCATCACTGAAGCAATGAGCATGAAACTAAGCAAACTCAGGGAGGACTCAGTGAAGGACAGGAAGGCCTGGCGTGATATGGTTCATGGGGTCACAAAGAGTTGGACACGACTTAACGACTGAACAACAACTTATTGTGACTAATCTGGTAGTTCTAAAGAAACATTTATTTATAAATTTTATTTATTTGTTTGTTTGTTCATTTATACAACTGATATAAATTTCTGGAGACTCTGAGCACTTTATGCATTAATATAAGCAGGTTAAAAACAAAAACAATAAATATAATTATATACCAAGCTATTTTATAAAAGAGGGGCCGTCACCAAGAAGGCTCAACCATGGTATCCCCTCAGTGTTGAGATTCACAGTAAACCCACTCTCCTGATGTTATTGAATGGGCAGAGACTAGTCAGAGAAGGTAGTCATGGAGATCTATAGGCCCTGTACCATGCAAGGCTTTAAAAGTGATAGCCAGGACTTTGAATTACATCCAGAAGCTGACTGATGGTACCACACTTCTTGTTGGCAGATTACCTCACCCAACAGCTTCATGTTAAACAGTGGGGGGGGGGGGACTGAGCCCTGCTGTACCCCATGATGGAGTGACCAAAGTCTCCACTTCTCCCTATCCGGTATCAGTAACTGGAACTGACCACTCAGGAAGGAGAATCACTCACTAGTGCCCTCTCTGCCCACTGAATCACAATTCTCACTCTAGATATTAAGGAGGATATTATGGTCATTGGTTATGAAGGCCTTCAAGAGATCCAGCAAGAGCAGGATAGTCACACTTCTGCTATCCTGATGTTTAGTGAATTCATCACAATGACCAGCAGACTATCTTCTGGCTTGATTCACCCAGTCACTCTGAACTTCGCTTCTGGGTGACTATCCACAGATGCAATACAAGCAGAGCAATAAGCTCCCTTCGCTGCTCTTACCACCACCATGTAGTCTCCAACTTAAGCTCTTACTCATGTTTGGTCTCATTTGTTTTTCATCTTATAGCAATGTCATGCTTGGAATCTCTTCTGTCACGTCATCTTTTGGAGCTCCTTTTTATCCCTGGAGCTCCTGTGGATCAGCAACAGAGAGATGCTACTCAGGAGCAAATCTGTCAAGCACTGCTGCCAACCTTTTATTCCAGAGTTCAGCCAGGCACTCAGTATAATTGCCTTCCAGGTCTTTGTTAAATTCTCCAAGAGCTCTCTGGAAACCAAAGGCAGACCAATCAAGTAAGTCCTTTTTCCCTACAGAGGTTTGTGGAGCCGATTAAACTACATGAAAACCAAGTGGTCCAGCCACGACAAGGGAATAATGGAAATGTATCCCACTCTCAGATTATACTTCAGTTGTTTAAAACAGATTTAATGTACGGACACCTATGCAGGTGAGGCCCATGATCACCTCGGGCAGGCCATGTTTGTCATGGTGGCTGTAAGCTCATGAGCTCTTTGTCTCATTCCAAGGGACGGTTAGTTGAAGAAACCAAAGGCTAGAGAACTCCAACACTAGCCCTGTGATGAGGTTGGGCAGCTCAGGTAGGGATGCAACTGCACAACAAGGAGGTCAGTAAAACAGCACCACCTGTAACATGTCCCTTAAGCCCAATCTCACAATAGTATGGTATGGTACCTCTAGTCATGGCAAAGTCTCCCAAATGATAATCACTATGTACTTCCACTACCTTGGGGTCATGACTAATACAAACCTTGATAGACAGAGGAGCATCTCTGCAAATGGGGAACATCTCCCCTCATCTACCCAGATTTCAACGATACATGCCAGACCTGGCCTCACATCCAAGATCAAATAATGAATGAGGATAGATTTACAACAGGCAGACCTGATGTTTAATAGAGTCAAAGAGAGCCCAAGATACTCCAAAGCCCTGCTATCTGGCTCCCATAAAGAGGATGGGGGGAGGAGGGGTACAAAAAGGGTTTGGCCTAAGATTTTCCATTTCCCTTCCTCAAGGGTGACCTCATATCCCTCTGCCCTGCTAAGCTATCCCCTCCTCTTTACACTCTTCCATCCTGTCAATCTATCATCCCTTCCAACAGACAACTTAATTTGTCTCTTCATATACAGGTGAAACTCGAAAAATTAGAATATCGTGCAAATGTTCATTTATGTCAGTATGGCAACTCAAAAGGTGAAACCAATATATGAGATAGACGCATTACATGCAAAGCGAGATATGTCAAGCCTTACTTTGGTATAATTGTGATGATTATGGCGTACAGCTTATGAAAACCCCAAATTCACAATCTCAGAAAATTAGAATATTACATGACATCAATCACACAAGGATTGGAAATAGAACAATATCAGACCTCTGCAAAGTATAAGCATGCATATGTACTCAGTACTTGGTTTGGGCCCCTTTTGCAGCAATGACTGCCACAATGCGGCGTGGCATGGATGCTATCAGCCTGTGCCACTGCTGAGGTGTTATGGAAGACCAGGATGCTTCAACAGCAGCCTTCAGCTCCGCTGCATTGTTCGGTCTCATGTCCCTCATCTTTCTCTTGGCAATGCCCCATAGATTCTCTGTGGGGTTCAGGTCAGGCGAGTTTGCTGGCCAATCAAGCACAATAATCCCATGGTCACGTCCTGCCGGAAAATGAAGTCAGCATCCCCATAAAGCTCGTCTGCGGAAGGAAGCATGAAGTGCTCCAAAATCTCCTGGTGGATGGCTGCGTTGACCCTGGACTTAATGAAGCACAGTGGACCAACACCAGCAGATGACATGGCTCCCCAAATCAACACAGACTGTGGAAACTTCACACTGGACTTCAAGCATCGTGCATTGTGTGCCTCTCCATTCTTCCTCCAGACTCTGGGTCCTTGGTTCCCAAATGAGATGCAAAAGTTGCTCTCATCAGAAAAGAGGACTGTGGACCACTGGGCAACAGACCAGTTCTTTTTTTCTGTAGCCCAGGTAAGACGCTTCTGACGTTGTTTCTTGTTCAGGAGCGGCTTGACAAGAGGAATACGACATTTGAAGCCCATGTCCAGGATCCGTCTGTGTGTGGTGGCTCTTGATGCACTAACTCCAGCCTCAGTCCACTCCTTGTGAAAGTCCCCAACACTTTTGAATGGCCTTTTCCTGACAATCTTCTCCAGGCTGCAGTCATCCCTGCTGCTTGTGCACCTTTTTCTACCACACTTTTCCCTTCCACATAACCTTCTATTGATGTGCTTTGATACGGCACTTTGGGAACATCCAACTTCTTTTGCAATTACCTTTTGGGGCTTTCCCTCCTTATGGAGGGTGTCAATGATGGTTTTCTGCACAACTGTCAGGTCAGCAGTCTTTCCCATGCTTGTGATTCCTACTGAATCAGCCTGAGAGACCATTGAAAGGCTCAGGAACCCTTTGCAGGTGTTATGGATTCATTAGCTGATTAGAGTGGGACACTTTAAGCCTAGAATATTGAACCTTTTCACACTATTCTAATTTTCTGAGATTGTGAATTTGGGGTTTTCATAAGCTGTATACCATAATCATCACAATTATACCAAAGTAAGGCTTGACATATCTCGCTTTGCATGTAATGCGTCTATCTCATATATTGGTTTCACCTTTTGAGTTGCCATACTGACATAAATGAACATTTGCACGATATTCTAATTTTTTGAGTTTCACCTGTGTCTACCATTTGTCAACATATCTCCTACAACTTTTTAACCTTTCCCACCCATCCCTAGACTCTCACCCCAGTCAAGTAAGGGTAAGTTCCCCAGAATTCTTATTTCAGGGGGAAAACACTCATCTCTTATCTGAGGGAAAATCATACCATCAACAGCAGCATTTCCCCAACTTACTGCTGTCCAATCTACCACCAGCTGTCCCATTCCAGCTAGTTTGCCTTCTTCAATTCTTCACTTTCACTTTCTTCTCCCAACAAACAAATCTACTTTTTCAGATGCTGAGCAAGCTCTAAAGTCAACTCTAATCCACTGTTCATTTGTATCTCCAATTTTCCAACTAACTCCTTTTGCTGGATATACTCCTGGAGGGAGGTGAAGTGGTTCCAGCTGCATTCACACATGCCAGATTCTCTGTCTCCCACCAAAATTTCTTTGAAGAGCTTTGGCATTTAGCAGCTGCTGTAAATTGCTGGCAATGGTGGCAGCAGCAGCTTCCAAGCATAGTCCCTAATGAGACCAAACTGCATCTCTACTAATGACATCAACAGACTTCCTTCCTACTTCCCTAACACCACCCATTCTTTGCCTTGCACTGGCCGTGATGCAAGAGACCAATGCTTCCCCCAGATTTCTTTATCCTACTTGTTTAATTTATGCTCTCTCCACCATCTTTGTCAACCTTCTGACATTTGCCTTTGAAATGTACAAATTACATTCTCTCCAAAGAACCAATAGGTAGATGGCACTTTTGCAAATAAATAAAAAATAAAAGTTCTTAGCATATATACATACATACATAGTATGTACTAGGCGTATAGACATATCTTGAACAATGCATTTTATCTGCCTAGGATACAACTCCCTCACTTATTTATCTGAAATTGGCAGTTTCATTCACTCAGAAAGATGGCTACAAACATTATCCCAGACTTTCCAGGCCATAAAATGGTACATGATGTGGTTCCTATATTGGAATTAAAAAGCCATATAGAATCCAAAACTTGAAATATTCAACATTTTCCTGGTTGAGGCATTTCCTCAGCTGCTTGATAGTAATCCCAAACTAAATAGTCTGAGTTGGTCCAATTGCTGTGTCATAGTCCCAATAGGTTTCTACAACTATTCCTCCAGACACACATAGCCTCACCTTTCTAATCCTACCAAATGTTCATTCAGTTGTCATTAAATTAATGTTTCACTTTTGCTCCTGGTCAGAAGCTCCACCATGTTGATGTCTAGTGCTGACAAAATAAAGGTAGCCTTTGTTTAGTGACCACAATTGGGACCAGCAACTTGGTTATTAAACAAAGTGGTCGCTAAGTGAAACCATGATTGTGCTTATGATTTTACTTCAGCTTTCCTTTGCATTACAGACCTGCAAAGGTAGAAAATGTGGGGATTCATTGTAAAGTTACTTTTTCATCACCATAGTAACTGTGAATGGTCACTAAATGAGGCAATCACTAAATGAGGACTACTTGTAGATATACTTTGTGGGAAAGGTCAGACCCAAATTAAATTAGCTTTATCATTCTAATCTGGTAATAATACAGGAACACAATCATGCATCACTGATCAGGTTGTTATATACTTTCCTCAGTCTAAGAGAGGACACTTAACAACAGTGCCACTATAAGAATTTTAGTACACCTACAGGAGGTTTAGATTCTCAGATTCCTCAAATGGATGCAGGCTTCTTCTTCAGTAAGCTTAGTCTAACATGGTTCTATACATTATCCCAGATGAAAAACTTGTTTTTACTGAAATAACTTGTGATAGTTTTAGTATGGTAGAAATTGGCAGCAGGAGTGTTTTATTTGCATTACAAGACAAATGTGGCTTCAGGAACCCCCAAGACTGCCTCCTACTCCATAGTTCTATAGTAATATCTTTAAAGTTTCAAAGTTTCAAACTAGTGTCATAAATTACTCTCAGGAAACAAGAAACAACCAATGTACACATTGCTGAAAGATGGTCCTCAGGTGCATATCTGCATTTTAATACTTCAGGAAAGTCTGTGATTCAGATCTTAACCTTTATATAAGGAAATACTATCAAGTGATCTTAGGAAGCAAAAATAAAAATTCATACACTACTTCTGCTACAAAGAGGTAGCTGTTGCTTATATCCCACATAATCAGCCTGATGCCAAAGGTCAATAGAGGTACTGAAGTTAATAAGGAAAGTTCTTGATTTCAGTGGTTGAGAATTGCACCCAAAATAGCCAGGGTGGGTGCAAGGGCTATAGGCCAAGCTTCATGTTGATGCCTTAATTTGCATAATCCCATATTTATATAAATTTGCCTCTTCACATTTGCATAAAATGTACATAAAACTCTCAAATATGCTGTTAATGGGGAATGGAGGTGGAGTCCTTGGTGTTCTCTGAGCTTGGTGGTTTTCTTGCAGATGTTTTATTACCCACCTAGGTAGCATCTTCAGTGCTAGAAGGAAGTGAGGCTTGCTCTCTGTTTATATACAGTAGCTTGCCCTGTCAATGTTGGTGGGGGAGTTGTTTTTCTCCTTGGTACAGTAGGTCTTTTATTAGGATGTTGTTTACTGCTTAATTGTTTGTCTGATGTTAATTCCTGTTTATCTGGGTGTTGATTGTTGGCGAGGAAGCGTTCTGGTCTTTTTGTTTCCTTTTTTAGCTTTTTATTATCTCTTCTCAATGGTGTGTAAATGTTGTTTACCTTTATGTGCTTGTTGATGGCTGACTCATCTATATACCAAACTTCCAGGAATTCCCTCACATTTTTGGATTCAGCTTGGCCTAAGATGCTGACAGTTTCCCAGTTGAAACTATAGCTGAGTCTGTCCATGTGTTGTAAGATTAAGGAATTTTCATTGTGTCTTCTGACTGCTAGTTGGTGTTCATGGATGAGCTCTGCTAGCTTTCTGCCTGTCTGTCTTACATAGTAGCTATTACTGTCCTTACATTGTATGTTGTAGATGACTCCTGCTTTTTCTTCTTGGGCTACTGGGTCTTTTGGTTTACTTAAGATGTTTTGGAGGGCTTTAGTTGGTTTGTGTGCTACAGTGATGCCATGTAGTTGTAATAGTTTGTTGGTTGTTTCTGAGATGTTCCTAATGTATGGCAGTTTTATCCTTTTTATAGCTTGTGTTGGTTGTGCTGTAGTGGGATGAGTGGTCAAGCAATTTTTGATAAAGTTGTGTGGATATCCATTTTGTTAGAAGATGTTGTATAGGTGGTCTGTTTTCTTTTTCTACTGTTCTGGGTTGCTTGCAATGTGTTTGTGCTCATCTGAATAATGTTCTTATGCAGTTCCTCTTGTGGGAGGTTGGGTTGTTATTTTGGTAGTGGAGTGCTTGGTTAGTGTGGGTGGTTTTTCAATAGACTTGTGTTTTCAATTTGCCGTAATTTTCTCTGCTGAAGTGGATATCCAGGAAGGGTAGTTGTTGTTGTTTTCTTCTTCCCTTGTAAATTTTATTCCTTTGAAGATATTGTTGATTGTTTCATGTGTCTTCTCTAGTTGTTCCTTTTCTATTATGATGAAGGTGTCATCTATATACTGGATCATACTTTTGGTTGTATGCATGGGAGTGCTATAGTTTCTAGACATTGCATTACAATCTTTGCTATGAGTCCTGAGAGTGGTGAACCCATGGATGTTCCTCTGATTTGTTGGTATATTTGTCCATCAAACTGAAAATAGGTAGTGAGGCAGAGGTTGATGAAGTCCATGATTCTGGGTATTTCAATATTGGTGTATTTGTTGGTGAATTTGGTTAGGTTGGGTGTGTTGTATAGTACTGCTGCCATGGATTGTTTTGCTAGTTCTAGGTCTATGGGTATAAAGACTGCTGTGACATTGAATGAAACCATAATTTTATCTTCATCTATTTTTAAGTCTTTGATTTTCTGGAGGCACTGTAGTGGGGAGTTGATAGAATATTCACTCCCCTCTGTGAGATGTCCGAGCTTTTTTGTGAGCTCCTTCGCTATGTTGTATGTTAGGGTCCCTGATAACGATATAATTGGACAAAAAGGTATATCAGCCTTGTGTATTTTGGGGTGTCCGTAGAAACGTGGGAGGATGGGTCCACTGCTTTTCATCCACCACCGTTCTTCTTTTGTGATATGTCCTTTCTTGGTTAGGTCATTAAGGGTTGTCTTGATTAGGTTGTCTAGTTTCTGTATCAGGTTGATGTTTACTCAGTTGTAAGTTTCTTTGTCCTCCAGTAATTCTTTGGCTTTTTGTATGCATTGTGTTCTATCCATGATAACCATGGTTCAGCCTTTGTCTGCTGGGAGGAAGATAATGGTTTGGTCCTTCTTTAGGTTTTGGGGGGCTGCTCTGTCCTCTGCTTAGAGTTGGTTCTAATTCTATGTTCTTCTGATATGTGGTATGATTTTCTGCCTTATGTTTTCTTGGGTCTCTATGGTACGTCCTGTGGTTTTAAATGCTGCTTCTAAGGCTGCACAGAATTCTAATTGATTGGCATTGTCCATGTTATAGTTGAGGCCTTTCTGGAGGATATTGTGGTCTGTGGTGGATAGTGGCGGCTGGACATGTTGACTACCCATTTGGGTTCAGGTACCTCTTTGCTTCTGGGGTTTAACTTGAACAGTTTTGTTTGGAGTTTTGTTTTCCTTTGGAGGTGGCATTAGATTGTACCGTGTATTGGAGAAGGGAGTCAAGAGACCTCCTGAAGATAATCAGGGTATTATAAATTGGGAAAGCCAGGCAGAGAAAGGGCTGGTGATGATAAATAGCAGTGGGACCATCTGAAGTTTGTGGGACTTGTAACCAATTGATGAGTTAATCAATTTGCCAAATACATTTTAATCGATCTGCAATCAATTTTTATGTGGGCCTCTCCAGTTCCCACTTTGTAGCTCCTAAAACCTCTAGAGATCATACCACTGAAATGGGTAAAACCACTAATTTACAATGGTATGAGCTGTATGGAGGTTGAGTCATGGCAACTGGACTTCTTTTCTTTTTTGGTAGAGATGTTTTGCTACTTGTCCAAGCAGCTTCTTCAGTCTGAAAAAAGTTGGGTCCCCCAACCAACTTTTTTCAGACTGAAGAAGCTGCTTCTCTACCAGTTGTCGTGACTCAAACTCCAGACAATTCTACCTGGATGACTGAGAATCTTCATAAATGGTATGAGCTGAAGGTTATTTGTTGCTGCTTATTTTAACAAAGGTAAAATTGGTGTGCTAAACCTCTAGAGACTTCAGATGACTATTTTGCCCCTGAAAAACCTTAAAACTTCTCTCCAAAATGTAGGAAATTTGTTTTTAAAAAATCCTTGCCCTCTGTGTTGGGACCAGATATGTCCCTCTGGTTCTTGGAGCCTAAATAAGCATTTTTACAGAAAGAAGGATAGACTTCATGGAAAGGCTGTGAACTCACTGTACATATGAGATTGAGAATCTGAGTCGGGAGAATGTTAAATTTCAGTAGACAATACTTTTAAACTCCAGAGCTATTTATAACTTGTTCTAAAGTTTGGTCTCTACTTTTCATCATAGAATTGAAGAATTTAAAATATTTGGCTCCTTACCCAGAAAAGAGTGGAAAAATAGTTATGGCATAAGCTGTTATATTTATGTATTTAAAATTGTGGGTAAGAATATTTTTCAGTTTTTTTAAAACAAATGGATTACTTCCCAAAGAGGATAAAATGAACCTGGACGTTTTAAAAATTAAGTGTGGCAGAAAGTTCAATTCTCTATAAATGTGAGGAATGAATGAATGAATACTGATACTTTTATCCACTGCAGGATTTCAAGTGCTTAGCTCTTTAAAAAAGTGGGTTTAAAACTATCTCATACTTGTTTAACCTAGTTTCTGAATTAACCCAGTTTCTACGTTCACACAATACTGAATCCTAAATTAATGAAACAGATTAGGGTTACAGAACATGTAAGGCTACATACTTATATATGAAGTTGAAACTAACAATTCTTTATATGTAATATGCATGCAATTGCTATCCTTTAACTAAAGAATGTTGGGTAAATCAACTGCACTGATTCAGCCACCTTTCTTATGTTCAATTGGGGTTATTCTTTTTTTTTTTTTTCCTGAGAGGATCTTTATCTTTAAAAGTAACACAATTGTCTTCATGCTGGAAATAGCTGTACCTGCTGAATCTTACAAGATGAGGTGGATAGAACATAAATTGGCTTATTTTGATAAGAATGAACTTGGGTTTTTAGAAGAATAAACAAGGGAGAGAGTGAATGAATAGCTTTAAATGTTCTGATATTTTCCTCTAGCACTTCAGATCAGTTTACCAGTACAGTAGGTAATAAAAATAATAACCATGAACAGTATAAAATAATAATTAAAAATTAACAACTGTCATCCATATATAAAAAACTCAAGGTGGCAAACGTACATAATACTCTTTCTTCCTCCTATTTTTCCCACAACAACAAACCTGTGAGGTAGGTTGGGCTGAAAAAGTGACTGGCCCAAAGTCACCCAACTGGCACAGAGATGTCCTGCAAACTATTTTTAAATGATATGTTCTCATGATGCCATCTTTTTCTCATCTCCATCCCACGGCAGAGGCAGCTAAAAGTAACATTTTGTTACTCTGAGTTTAGCGTTTTCCTTCTTTTTAGAACACAGTTTTGTCCCTGGACATGATCTGCAACATTTCCTCAATGAAGTGGTTATGACATGGTCAGGGATTGGGATCTGCTTAGCTCCAATTGGCCACTTTAAGTAGCCATGAACATGTCTCCCTCCCAGCTAGTTACTGGATACTTCCCTTCATGACCATTTTGGCTTGGGATGCATGAGTGACCAATCAGCTGTTTTCCACAGAGGCATCTGCCCACAGAATTTCTGACCAGCCCTGGAAGCTTTTCTCAGGTCTTACACAGATTCCTCATATACACAGATTGAGCCCTCTTCTGAAAGAGCAACAGCCCTATAGATGTGATTTAGTACTCTTCACAAAGCAATAAGGTAGTCCTCACTTAACAGCCACTCATTTAGTGACCATTTAAAGTTATGACAGTGCTGAACAAGGGGGACGTATGACTGGTCCTCATAGTTGCAGCCATCACAGTGTCCCTGCAGTCATGCAATCACCATTTGTGACCTTCACCGATGGCTTCCAACAAGCAAAGTCAATGGGGAAGACAGCAGGAGGTCACAACCTCCAACCAACACAACCACTCATATGAGTGGAAATTCAAAAATGGCTAGAAGGGTAGCAATGTTAATTAGGAACTCTTGAAGTTTTATAGTTAAGCAACAAATTTTGGAAACCGATGGGTATTATTAAATCTGGTGGTTAATAATAGAGGTTGTTGCACAGTTTGGATAGTTTTTTATGGTCTACTGGAGAAAATCCAGGTATTGCATACTGTATAACTATTTTGCAAATCTTTTCATTTCACAAGCAGACCCAATATCTGTAGCAATGGGGGATTTTATTTTAGTCATAGATCCAATAATAGAACGGTGTAATTTCAGAATTCAATTTATTTAGATATTTGGAGGCAATTAAATGTAACTAACTAAATAAGAAAGGATTCTTTTTATCAACCAAAAATGGCACATGTTCTCAGGTAGACAATTTTTTTAATGTCTCAATCCAAGTTAGCTGAGAAATGAGGATTTAGGGTCTATTAAAAATTAAAATTAATTCTACATTTATGGACTTTTACTCACATTTATATTTTCCAAATATATTGAGCAGATGAATGGCTTTCTAAATGGACTAAATCTTCAAAACATTTGTGTTCCCATCTGAGGGAATGGGCGACATCTCTAACTTTACAAAAGGTATTTAACAAAAGTGAAGCAATGAAAGCCAGAAAGGTGCTTTGGCTGGGTGGGATCTTCGTGCGTGTGTGCGTGTGTGTGTAGAATACTTACTCCTATATGGTTAGATATATAGATATATAGATATAAGTCTACCCTTACTGTATTATGATGCTTACGTAACAGTTTTTCTGGAAAAGGCTAAGGACCCCATCAATTGTGCAAATTATTGTCATCCTTGTTGAATATAGATGCCAGAATTTTGACAGCTACCCTGGCACAAAGATTACAGAAGGTATTACTGTCAATAATTCATCCGGCTCAATCTGGTTTCATGAATGGACATCAAGCCTTTGACAATATTAAATTATTGGTGGACATTTTAGCATTATTCTCAAACATTATATTAGAATAACACAGCCATAATGGCCTCGTCAGATGTGGAGAAAGCTTTTGATATGGGGCAAATTACGTTTCTGGAACAAGTTATGAAAAAAAATGGATGTCCATCAAATTGTATATCATGGATAAAATGTATTATTACAATCTTTCTGCTCAGGTAATTGCCAGTGGGATTATATCCCCTGTAATTAAAATGCAGTATGAAACTCATCAAGAATGTCCCTTATCTCCTTTAATATTTAATTTGGAGTTGGAACCTTTGGCATGTTTAATAAGACAATTGGGTGAAATTCAGGGTATTTAGTAGTAGGAAATGAATATTGAATATAAATTATTACTATGGGATGATATTATCTGGCATCTTTTTAAATAATTATCAAAGTTATTTTCCCAGATTGGTAGAATTTGTACATAATATAGTAAATTGGATATACAATAAACTGGAATAAAACTATTATTTTGTCAACTGATAATAATGTACCTATGAAGTATATAAAAACTGAGGTTTGAGTTTTTCTTCAGACTATTAAGTACCTGGGAATAATTATTTCTAGGAAAATAGGTATGAATGATAGCTATGAATATCTCAAGCCATACAGCACAATTAAAATGGCAATATTATGAAGCAGATGAAAACACCCATGTGTCTGGGAGAAATAATAAATGTAGTGAAAATGAAATGGCTTCATGACTGATGTATACATTAGGAGCAATGGCCATATTGATTGCACTCAGATACTTTAAACAAATTGATACATTAATGATTAATTTCCTATGGAAATTGGAATGGTCAAACACCAAGGATTTCTGTTTTAAAGCTATGGCTTTCATGTTCTAATGGCAGTTTTAATTTTCCTGATTTTAAATTATTCTATAGAGCTCATTTGTTAACTTCAGGGATGTTTTGAAAAGAAAATATATTGATACTGAATATGTGCCATTATGAAGAGTTATTATTTGGCACCTAGAAATCCTGCAAGTACTTTGTTCCATGCATAGTAGGTATTGATATTTCCAGAAGTTAAAGCAATTAAAGCATTTGGTTATCACTGAATAAGAAATTTACACTTGATTTTAAGAGGTTTTTCTTAAAAAAAAAAAAAAAACAGAATAGAAAGTAGGATAGTTATTCATAATCAATTAATAGTTTCAAAACTTTTGAAAAATTACCAACTCCTCCTCCCCACCAAAACAACAACAAAACCCCATCAGCTGAAAAGCAATCTATACAATTAAAGCATTTGTTATATTTCTTGTTTGGTTCCATTCCTTACCAGCTGCTGAAGCTGATACTGTAGCTTTGAATGTATTGGAGAAGGTATTTATAGAAGCTGAGCCAACAAGCCAATATTGCCAACAATTAAAGAATTTCAGAAAACCAAATTTGGATGATATAGAAGAGAATGGACATTTCCTATATTAGAAAACCAGTGGTCTCATGTTATATATGTTTCTTATGATTCAAAACTCAAGCTGATTAAAAAAAACATTTTTCAAGTCTATTGCACTCCTCAATGAGTGATAACAATGGTTATCATGCTTCTTATTTTGCAGTTGTAATAAATTTGAAAGTATGTCTTTTAATTATGACCACTGATAGATAGTTCTTTTTAATTAGTTCTTACTGTGGTGAACCAGATTATTGAGAGGAAGTTGACATTTAAAGATATAATAAGTTGTTAAACTATAACTTAGATAAACTATATAAAATTTGAAATGTATACAGTTACAAAGAGCTTTAGATGTTTCCTGACTGACCAATTACCTCCCACAAATGCTTACATATAATGATTTGGAGCATTTAAGAAAGTTAATGTAAATTGTTAAAAGAAAGTTGGTTGGCACATTAGTTGCCATCTTCATTTCTCAAGAAAGATAGGCTAATAGACTGTGCCAACTCGCATGGGGTGAGAAGGGATATAACCATCCCTGGGGGTGGCTGATGCCTTGAAGATGGGCCCGAGTCTAATAACGATTGGTTAACATCAGTTCCTAGGAAGCTATTTATTTTTATATAGGAATCTTGTTGTATTTAAATGTATTTTAATTCATATTTATTCTATTTTAATTAATATTTATTCTTTTTACTGTAAACTGCCCAGAGTCACTCTGCAGTGAGATGGGCGGTGACAAATTTGAAATAGAAATAAATAAATAAATAATAGACCAGAGCTCCTGCAGGGAGAAAGCAAAGCGTCACAAAGGTCAGAAGTGGATGCAGCCACTACAGGAAAGAGAGGCAGAAGGCAGAAAAAAACAAAAAGCAGCACACTCAAGCCCAGACACAAGCTGAAGAGAGAACATGCAAAGAGAGAAGATTATCTAGCATTTGTAAGGGATTACAACTTCATGGAAATCATTTGGTAAAGGGGCTGATGACACTTCCTCAAAATTTCCAAAGTATTTCCAAAGGCCCAGAAAGATTCTGTACTAAATATCATTACAGGCCAATGTTCAGATAATGAAATCAAATATCATACTGAGACGAATTTTAAATAGGTATCAGAAATATCAGATTGAATGAGCAATGAATATCCTGTGAACATTGACATCGTATTTAGAATATATATATATATATATATATATATATATATATATATATATATTTTAATATGTTGCTCTATTCCAGTTTTAGCCCTGGTGCATTGTAGATGAAATGGGGAATGGCCTTGAAGGATAGGAGGAAGAGCTGCTACCAAGGCAACAGTCAGATAAGAGGGGCTTAAGCCTGGGCCAAGAAATTATTTGGAGAAAATGTCTTAGACTGGCCCCTCCCTAGTTCACATGAAGTTAAAATGAGGGAGGGGAAAGCACATTCAGATTGCAAGATTCTGTTACTATAGCTGTTACAATAAAACTACTCCTGACCTATATGGCATTGTGTTCTTATTCTGGTCTACCTTGTTGAGCTCACATGCATTGCAAACAGCCAAGGACTCAGTAACTGAGGATATTTCAGAACCTTCAAAAGATAGTGCTACTGAAGAATCAAGATTCAATGTATGTTCATACACTTCCAGCACTGCAAACTCTTTTAGTAGTGGAAAAGTAACCAATAGTTTCTTATGGCAGGTACATAATCTACAATAATTCACAAGGCCAGTGTTCTACAAGCAGCTTTGAAGCAAAGGAGTCCAACAATTTGGGGGGAGGGGAGACTGAATACCTAAATTTCCATGTGGAATGCTTCTATACACATTCCATACCTATTAACTAAAAATATAATTGAGGGAATTGTATACATACATACATACCCCTGGCTGTCATGTACAGGTGAAACTCGAAAAATTAGAATATCGTGCAAATGTTCATTTTTGTCAGTATGGCAACTCAAAAGGTGAAACCAATATATGAGATAGACGCATTACATGCAAAGCGAGATATGTCAAGCCTTACTTTGGTATAATTGTGATGATTATGGTGTACAGCTTATGAAAACCCCAAATTCACAATCTCAGAAAATTAGAATATTACATGACATCAATCACACAAGGATTGGAAATAGAACAATATCGGACCTCTGCAAAGTATAAGCATGCATATCTACTCAGTACTTGGTTTGGGCCCCTTTTGCAGCAATGACTGCCGCAATGCGGCATGGCATGGATGCTATCAGCCTGTGCCACTGCTGAGGTGTTATGGAAGACCAGGATGCTTCAATAGCGGCCTTCAGCTCCACTGCATTGTTCGGTCTCATGTCCCTCATCTTTCTCTTGGTAATGCCCCATAGATTCTCTATGGGGTTCTGGTCAGGCGAGTTTGCTGGCCAATCAAGCACAGTAATCCCATGGTCATTGAACCAGGTTTTAGTACTTTTGGCAGTGTGGGCAGGTGCCAAGTCCTGCTGGAAAATGAAGTCAGCATCCCCATAAAGCTCATCTGCAGAAGGAAGCATGAAGTGCTCCAAAATCTCCTGGTAGATGGCTGCGTTGACCCTGGACTTAATGAAGCACAGTGGACCAACACCAGCAGATGACATGGCTCCCCAAATCAACACAGACTGTGGAAACTTCACACTGGACTTCAAGCATCGTGCATTGTGTGCCTCTCCATTCTTCCTCCAGACTCTGGGTCCTTGGTTCCCAAATGAGATGCAAAAGTTGCTCTCATCAGAAAAGATGACTGTGGACCACTGGGCAACAGACCAGTTCTTTTTTTCTGTAGCCCAGGTAAGACGCTTCTGACGTTGTTTCTTGTTCAGGAGCGGCTTGACAAGAGGAATACGACATTTGAAGCCCATGTCCAGGATCCGTCTGTGTGTGGTGGCTCTTGATGCACTAACTCCAGCCTCAGTCCACTCCTTGTGAAAGTCCCCAACACTTTGGAATGGCCTTTTCCTGACAATCCTCTCCAGGCTGCGATCATCCCTGCTGCTTGTGCACCTTTTTCTACCACACTTTTCCCTTCCACATAACCTTCTATTGATGTGCTTTGATACGGCACTTTGGGAACATCCAACTTCTTTTGCAATTACCTTTTGGGGCTTTCCCTCCTTATGGAGGGTGTCAGTGATGGTTTTCTGCACAACTGTCAGGTCAGCAGTCTTTCCCATGCTTGTGATTCCTACTGAACCAGCCTGAGAGACCACTGAAAGGCTCAGGAACCCTTTGCAGGTGTTATGGATTCATTAGCTGATTAGAGTGGGACACTTTGAGCCTAGAATATTGAACCTTTTCACACTATTCTAATTTTCTGAGATTGTGAGTTTGGGGTTTTCATAAGCTGTACGCCATAATCATCACAATTATACCAAAGTAAGGCTTGACATATCTTGCTTTGCATGTAATGCGTCTATCTCATATATTGGTTTCACCTTTTGAGTTGCCATACTGACATAAATGAACATTTGCATGATATTCTAATTTTTCGAGTTTCACCTGTATGTGTATACAGGCATACATACATATATACTGTTTTAGGATAAGCAACACTATGTTGAGAACAGAAAAAGAGAAAGAAATAGTAATCCAAAGAAATTAAAGGCAAGCAAATAGTTAAACTGAACTGAATAAATTGAATCATATAATATCTACATAGCATGCGCCTGTATTTAATAGAAGCTATGTCTATTTTGTACTTACTGAAGACAGACTATAACACTCTTGTTTAGCTCCCTGGCTATTGAATCCTTTAGAGGGGCAGGCAACTTGCAATCTGTGGGCTGCCTGAAGCTCTCCAGAGCCTTTGATCCAGACCTCCAGAAATGACGTACTTGCCTGCCTCTTTACTGACTTAATTTGTTGGCATTGCAGATTTTTTCCCCCAGCCCTAATTTTGGAGGGCACAATGGCCAAACAGTTTGATGCTTTGACTTCTATTCTCAAGGGGCTCTGTAGTCCCTGCAATTTGCTAGAAAATGGAGCTCCAGAGGCCTGCTGCAGCTCCAGCATTGGTAAGTCTGGAATTGGCAGGGAAGCCATGCATTTTCTTCTGTTGCGACCTCAGGCAGAGGTTTGTGTGCATATCTATGTATCTGTTTATGGGCACACACATATGAATATATGCATTCAATCCCTAGTTTACAGTCCAACACTGCATCTGACTTTTCTGACTGAAGATACTCCTGAGCTCTGCTCTATGGTTTAGGGCAGAGTTTCTCAACCTTGGCAGCTTGAAGATGTGTGACTTCAACTCCCAGAATTCCCCAGCCAGCATGCTGGTTGGGGAATTCTGGGAGTTGAAGTCTACGCATCTTCAAGTTGCCAAGGTTGAGACACACTGGTTTAGAGCAGCCTTCCTCAGTCTGGTATCTGATTGATATATTGGAATACGACTCCCATAAAAATAAAATGCACTTGATGTTTACAAGGTAAGAAAAAGTGGGCTTAGGCTCTAACCGTTCCAATATCATCACTGGCCTGGTAAGGAGAATGATTGGATTCCATCCTTGTGGTGCAATGAGAGCGTCTGGAAAATGATCTGGAAAATCAAGAATAGTTCTGAAGTTATTTCACCTTCCATTACTGACACTGAAAAAAAGAAAAAATAAGAATCCTAAATAACTGCAAGTCTCATATGGTAAAGATAACCAAAGAGTTAAAAATATGGAACCATAAAATTATACTTTTGAACAATAATATTCTTGTGGTAGAAGTTCTTATCTGTGTGTTGCACTGTACTTGGCAAACAAGCCTTTCTACCTTTTAAACAAATAATTCATTAGGTAATTAAATTCAAGTGAGATTACTCTAATTAAATATACACTGCAGCAGAATCATAATTTATATGTGGCCTAGTTAAAGATGAACAATCTCTTATTCCTGACAAAAAAGAGAGTGAGAGAGAGAAAGAAAGCTTTAAAAGAATTCCCCAGTGACTGGAATAATAGATTTATACACCACCGTGCAGAGGTCACCACAAGAAAGGAGACACACCAAACGTAACATAAAGAGACTTTTCATGTCTGGAGATACTAGAATTTCAGGGTTTTTTTGTGTTTTTTTTTTTCTTCTTCTTCTTCTTCTTTTTTTTTGGCTTGGAGTTCTATTAAAAGACCTTGTGGAAATCAAAATTATCTCTCCAGAGCCGATAAGTTAAATAAATATGCACACAAACAGAAATGCATCTCTGAAGGTATTAGTTCTGCGTAATTTCCAAGGAATAGCCAACTAGGCCTTAGAGAAAACAGCACATCTTGAAATGTTTGGAAGGCTTATATTGGCCAAAATATGCCAGGACTTTAACAAAATTAGAATTTTGGAGCCGGCGGTGCACTCTATGTCCCGGTTCCCTTTAATAGCATTAGGAGTTCAAACCATAAAGACTTTAATCAGGAGAGAAAAAGTTCCAGCTCTAGGCTTTGATCTCCTTCCTCTTGGCTATTTCAAACTGACAGATTGGTTGAATGGCATTCTTCCCGTCCATGTGTAAGACATGAGTCTTGTAGTGTTTGGCAGTTTCCTAGAAGCTACACCTGTACTGCAGAAATGTGTGTCACATTGCTTCAGGAAGGCATTGATTTGGGAGGCTGCAATGGCAATGCAAGCTAATTACACACACACACACACACACACAAGAAAATCCAGTCCAGATAAAAGGGGGGGGGGGAGGAGCAATCAAGCAAGAAATTTACTGCAATTTGTGGCAGTTGTATGTTTCTGGCTCAAACAAGATAAATTCTTTGGGGACATCACTTGAATTTTAAAACAAAATATAAAAGCAGCCTAAACATATCAGATGATCACTTTAGAGACAGGATGAAAATTACTTTGTGAGTTAAGACCAGATCTATAAAATATTTATAGGTAAACAGCTGTAAGAATATTCATGGATTAAATAATTTTTAGCTGCTTAATATATACATACATTGTGATCACACTACTCCCTTTTGGGGTAAGTACCATTAGGCAGCATTTCAAAAAGTAGTTAAAAGAAATACCAAGAAAAAAATTACAGGCCTGAGATAAGAAAAAGGAAAGAGAGCATAGCTAAAATTAGCTTACCCAATACCATTCACAATACCTCTTTATACATTTCTATCCTTGTAAAGCATCCTTGTTTCCAACACAGCCAGACATCACTCCACACATTCCCTTCCCTTATTTTAACTTCTCACCTCTCTCTTTTAACCCCAACCCACCACATCTTTCTGAGTCTTCTCCTTTATCTCAACACAGTCATTCTTCCTTCATGTATTTGTTTTGCAATTTAATCCTCACTAATTCTCTGCATAAAAGCAAATCACCTCATCATATATCTTTTATATGGGTCACTCATTTTGGTGTTCAGTTCAGAACCTGTTCATGCTTGACCTTATCTCTTTTTAGCTACCCCATTCCCACTGCATTCAATTTAATTTTTGTTCCTCCTGACATACTCAATTCTTATTTTTATATAACAAAGTAGGCAGAAGCAGCCTTTGTAGATGAACAGCCGTTTTTGCTTCTTTCAACAGACATTAATTATTTGCAGTAGAAACCACATGGTACCAATTACCAATTACCTTCTACCAAAATTTACACATCTGAACATTTCTCCATCCCTTTCTGCCAAGGTATACAAATTTATCTATTTGGTCTAGTTTTTTGCCAGTTACGAATATCTTATAATTGTTAACTCCATTTCCTTCTCAACACAACTACCTTGGTCTTTAATATGTTATTTTCCAGATCTATACACCTCATTGCATCATAGAAAGTATCTCACAGTTGTTGCAGATTATTTGCTTTTTCTACCAATAATATGGCATCTTCTGCAAACAAAAGTGTACTTATATTTATGTCCTAAACCAGTAGACCTCTAATGTCACCACAAATATTCCTTAAACATTTATCTATACATACATTAAACAACTAAGGGGACATTACACATCTTTAATCTTACTCCCTGCTCAATATTGAACCGTTCACTAAGCATCCCATTTATTCTCATATATACTTTACTTCCCTTATATATTGCTCTTATCGCATTCAGTAAGCATGTTCACACAAAACAGCCCATAATTCAAGACTATTTATTTTAGTGTACACTTTCTCTCAATCAGGAGAGGTTCAATAAACCTTCTTTATCACAACTATTCATTTTTCTGTGACCTGCTGAAGAGCAACAATCTGATCTGCACGCCCCCTGTCAGGCATAAATCCACATCACACTTCTCAAATTTTGCTCATTCTCACCACTCATACCCATTCAAGCAGCATGCTGCCAAATACCTTCCAGAGAAAGTTAACAAATGAATCCCCCATAATTGTTGCATTCACTCTTGCTTTCTTTCCCTTTGTATAGAAGAATAATATCAGCATTCTTCCAGCCAGATGCAGTCTTCACACTAATGTTGCACAGCCACTCCATCGTCAAACTGCATGTATATTCTAATATTTCTCCAGTGACACCACTTACGCTTGCAGTTATATCATTTTTCAATATTCCCATGGCATGTATGACTTGTTCTTCATTTGGTCTTTCACATTAACATTTAAAACTATTTTTTTTTTTCAATTTCACTATTCCAAGTACCATTTCTATACAAATCTCTGAAATACTTGTTCCAGTATTGCCTCATTTCAGTTTCATCCCAAAATCTTTCACCACTTTTATTTTTAATTCCATTCACTCCACTGGAGCCTCCTTCTTCATCCCTCTTCAGTGGCTTCCAAATTTTATTTTTATTACTATCAAAATCACTTGGCATTTTCTCTGCCTCTTTTAATTGTAACAATTTCTTGCTTTCTTCACAAATGTCTTTTTTCTCAATATACTTATTACACAATATCTTTCATTCTCATTTTGTAGCAATTGTTCTTTTAAACGCATTTTCTCAACCACAGCCTCTTTCACTTCATCATTCCACAATGCATGCATTTCTGACTTTCCCAGCATAACTCCACACGCTTCCATAATACTCTGTAACATAATTCTTTTCATGGTTTCAAGCAGCTTCCATATCCTCTTTCTTTACATCTACTTTCTGTTCATTCTTCTGGAGATTCATCTATCTTCTGATACTTTTCCATGCAGGATTCCTATTTTTTCTTGCAGTTCTTCTACTTTCATTCTCATTTCTTTAACTTTTTTCCCCCTTTTCTGCCATGTCACTTTTCCCAAGATCCACTTTTGACATTAGAAAGAAATGGTCTGTCTCCCATTCAGAATCTCTCACCATCTTTGTATCTTCTCTAATTCTTTCAATTTTTCTTCATACAAAATCTAATCAATCATGCTTTGACATGTGTACACATGAATAGTCTTAACATATTCAAAGCCAACAGCCCTTTTTCTAAACAGATTCTTGCCAAATAGTCACTGTTCTCATTCATTCTTGAGTCTTTGAATGGCCCTGTCTCTTTTTATTTTGTATTTTCTCATTTTGTTCCTATCCAATAATGTCACCTAGTAGAATTGATTTTTCCCCCCTCTGGATCACATTCATCCAGAATATTGTACTTTCTTTCCCCAGACTCATCTCCTGTTCTTCCATTAACACCATTTACTGGAAGCTAACATGCTACGATCACCAACCTGTGGATTCCTACTTTCATATGCGCTTACAACAGGTTAAATGACACCCAGATCATATTCTCTGATATATACTTTTGCCCTTTCATTCATAATTAAAACAACAGTTTTACTTTGGTGCATACATTCAATTCCACTCCACAAGATCAGACTACTTTCATTCAGATCTATTCTATCCTTTCTCTTTCTCTTAATTTCACTGGCACACAAAATATCTATTTTTCTTTCTTTCATTTAATTTGTCATTCATGTTCTTTATCATTCAGTCCTCTTACATTCCAAGTTGTAGTCTTCTCTATATCAGAGCAAGGGTGATGTAGTGTTGAAGATGCTGAGTAAGGAATGGGGAGATCAAGCTTCTAGTTCACCCTCAGTCATGGCAGATCCTTGGGGTACTTTGGGCCAGTCCCTCTGAAAAAAATACTGGCATACATTGTTATTGTAAGTTGCCCCAAAATATTTGTTGTTGGATAATATATCAATATTGTCATTAAATAATAAATAAATAGAAGCAAAAACTATGCCTTTGTCATTACTATTCATTTCTAACCAAAACTAGAAACTTTTCTGAAACTCTTCCAAGCTAAATTTGGGAGTTCAGTTTGGAGTCCTTTTGCATTGCAGGGGAACATGGATGACCATGCTAATTTCTCTACTCGCATAGGCTTTGCAGGCTGTTTAGAAATAAGGATAATAGTATTCTTATAAATGTTGTGGATAGTCCATACAAGTATGTAAGGTTCCCTTTGGCAAATATTTTCCTGTAGAGAACAGTAAGAACTCTAGGGAGGAAGGTGAAATTTCCTGCTCATTCCAGCTCTTCCCTTCATGTAAGTTATTTCGCTCAAGTCTTTTTTCTTTTTTTTTCCAGGAATAAATCTATAACTGGGGAATTCTGGGAGTTGAAGTCCACACATCTTAAAGGTGCCAAATTTGAAAAACACTGTGTTAGCTTCAGAAGTGGCAATGCTGTGCAAGGTTGTGTTGCATAGCTGCTTTTGGTGGTCACTGGAGAAGATGCCTAGCTTGCCATATGTAGCAGGTCCTGGTATCCCAGGCTGGTGACAGGAAATTAGGGCTGAATAAAGATGTCATGAATATATACATTGCAAGTAGGGACTGGGATGAAAGACACCATTTAAAGAAAGTCAGATACACCCTGATTGCACTGGAAATGAAGACAGTATAGCCTAATCTCTTGAACAATGCAGGGGAATCTTTTTAAATCATATTGTTGACTGGATGACCTTTAGATAGCAATTCTCCTTACCCTTCTGCAATATGAAGACGATAACAATGTATTAGAAAGTATACTGTAGTGAAGTGGTAAATCACTAGCCAACTCCCCAGTGGATCTGCTGGTTGTAGAGCTTCTTGCAACGAATGTTGTAGATGATCAGGAGTGAGCAGAAGAAAAATCTTAATCAACTGGTAGATATCTGAGTGATTTACAGGAAAGGTCAGACTTCCCATTATTTAACAGAAGCAGTTATAAAATGGGTCTTGCCCACACTAATTGATAGTATGGAAAGAGTTAACCCTGTTAAATTCTAGCATTTAAAAAAATCTGTGGTATACATTCACTAATTCTATTTCTCTGTGTGTATGTTTTTCACCTGACTCTATTTGTTGGATCTCAAGGTTCTAGTCTGAAAGTAAATAAATACCCTGAAATTGAAGTCTATATAGCTTTGAATTAAATTACTTTGGGTGAGATCCAGAATCTACTACTTTTGTTCTTTAGTACTTGGGATTGCATGTACCTTAAATGGAGTATGCCCTTGCTTTATCATTTTAAAGACTACAGTTCTCCTTCTGTTGGAAAGACTACAGTGCATTGTGTCAGTCCATCTCTGATCATATTAGGTTGTAGTAAGTATCACTTTTAGAACACCAAAGAACGCTTAGAATATAAATATGAGAAATGATAGACAATAATATTTGCATAGCTAAAATACCTGTTGTGACATGTGTATATGTTAAAGTTCTAGATTCAAAGAACCGCAGATATTTATTAATCCACATAACAGGGATACTGAATTTATGTTTCTCAAATAGCAGGTCCATATGGCAAATACCAGCTACATGAAGCTCTAAAAACAATTTAGGATATGGCTTAGAACTCTGTGTTGAAAGCAAAAATGAACAGAATGTTCTGGACAACCAACATATGGTTGTATCTTAAATAGTTACTTTGATTTCTTCAAATGAATCTTCAAAGGCACAGCAGGATGCTTCATGACTTATTTTCACTTGATACGTATTGAATTTAATACCACAATTGGATTCTTCCTGATGTTGAACACAGTTGATCTAAGAATTTCCATAAAGTTCATCAAAATCAAAGAACAAATCCTAATTCTCTGTAGAGGATATTCCATGTATTTAAATAAATATCTTTAAATTGGATATATTTTCATTTCTAAAAGTGCAAAAGCTGAATCAGTACTTACCATGGATCCTAATAGCTTCTACATTACCTTTCTCAACAATGCTGAAATAGCACAGTGACTGTGATGGGTTCTAGTGTATAGACGATTGCTGGTTCAAAACCTGGAAAAAAATTAAACATTGTTTTTCTTCTCTCAAGCTAACTAGTTTTCCTCTTTAGTTTTTTTTTTTTTCCTTAAAATGTTCATGAATGAAAAATGTTACATTTTTAAAGATACCTGAAATAGAAGGATTTTATCCCCAGCTCTCTAGCTAGTTCAGGAAAACAAACATAGCAATTAAAAAAGAACATTTCTGCCAGATTTACAGCCTGAAACCTTCTAAATGCTAGGCCAAGATCACAGCTGCTGTGCTATATCAGGGAAATATAGACATTATTAGAGTAGAACAGGGTGGAAAGAAAGGATTTTTTATTTTAAAAAATAAAACATATGTGCTTTAAATTCATATATATAAAATTAACTTTGTGTGTTTGTGTGTGTGTGTGCATGTGTGTGTGTTTATTTCCATACACACACACACACATATTAAAGTACAGTGGTACCTCAAGTTATGAACTTAATCCGTTCCGTGACTCTGATCACAACTCGAGTTGGTCGCACCACGAGGCAAATTTCCCCATAAGGTTCAATGTAAATACATATGGTTAAACAGCTGCCAAGTCTGCTCTGCATTTTCTTTGGAGCCATGCTGACAAGCACACCAAAAACCTTCCAAATGCCACAAAACACACCACAAGCCTCACCGAACATCTCCTTGCTACCGCAATCTTGCCCACAGGAAGCCGCGACCGCGTGGCAGCAGGGCAAATGGCCACGGATCCGGTTCGTAGCTCGAGTTCGCATGTCGAGGTAAATTTTTGGGGCCGGAGCTGGTCATATCTCAAAAAATTCAAAAGGAAGGGCGTTCGTAACCCGAGGTACCACTGTATATATGTTCAGGAAGATTTGTGCATTAGATGGAAAGTGATTGCCTATACTTTCCAGAACACAAAGGTGGAAGGGCACAGCAGCAGAGGAATTGTCCAATGGAAGGAAAAGATACAGTCGAGACTGAATACCTTGCAAGCTCTTGCCAAAGTCTGGACAGGATTTTCTTGTCATTTTAGAGTCAAACCAGCATAAGCAGAGAACAGGAGCAGCTAAACACTAAGTGTGGATATACCCTTACTTATTCCCAAAGATAAACAGAATGTTTTTGTTTAGAGGACACCACAACAGCACATGGGGACAAAAACAAGAATGTCAAAACATAATCTTTATTACGATCATTAACCAGCATAAGGTAATGTAAAACTTAAGATAAACAATCTAACCTATAAACTACGGAAGAAGTAGCTAGATTAGAATTACTGGCACAAAGCTATGAACTCATTATGACACTAGAATCTGTATCAAAATTACAAAATGGAGTATAATTGATATTAATGTTTTGTGTAACACAACTGTGGTCTAGTGGTTAAGATGTGGATTAGGAGTGGGGAGATCTGGATTCTAGTCCTCCCTTAAACATGGAAGCTGTCTGGATGACTGGACGAGTTACTCTCAGCCTTAGTACCTAACTACCAACACTCTCTGGACCAGCATGACAGTTTACAGTCCATAACTTTCATTGAAGAGGGCTTCATCATGCAGTGGATTGATTTGGGCTGGTCATATATATGTATAAGTATACATACACACACACTATTACTGTTAATATTTCAAAATGCATATAGACAGGATTAAGAGTAATTATAAACTATATTATAGTAAATTTTATGAGAGTAATTCTTTGATAAAATATAGCAATAAAAACTAAAATAAGAATATATAGATATTATTTATTTATTTTTATTTATTTATTATTAAATTTGTATGCTGCCCATCTCCCCCCAACGGGTGACTTATTAACTTTGTATGACCTAATTATCATATCACAATAGTCTTAAACCAAAACAAAATATAAAGTAGCAGTCCAATATAAAAATGAGAAGAATTAGTGCAGCAGTAAAAGTTAGTTACTCTTAACTAGACTACAGATTAACTAATTGCTTGTGAGTTTTGCTCACTAATAATGCACATTGGGGTATTGGTTGGTATTTTATCTCAGCTGCTGTATGTTATTTATTAGTTTGTTTTTATCTTGTTTTTAATCATTATTATCCACCCAGAGTCATGCATATGACATGGGCAGCCATATAAATTGAATAAATAAATGAATAAATAAATATAGCCACAGTGTATATTATTTTTTTATCTTTATTCTATAAAAGATATAGAGCATAAAATTAACCAGGATAACCGAAGAATGCCTTAAGGAGGAAGAAGCACAACAGAGTTTCTAAGATCTTCTAAAAGTTTCAATATAGCAGGACATGGGGTAAGGATTCTGCAACCCCTGAACCACACAGACAAACTCTTCCTACATAGGAGATCTTCCTAAATCTGCCTTTGAGGGCTGCTGATGGTAGAATATTAAATCACAGTAATAAAAAGGCTTTTCAGTATTTACAGATCATTAACTGATCTAAATACCTTGCTGGTTTGCAGGAACATCCTAAGGAGATTGTGACAGTAGAAGAGGTCCATAACTCTCCAGCCTGGAATTGTTTGCTACATGCAGCTGTTTCTTAATCCCCACTGTGAAAAAAGGAATTCACAGATCCCATAAATCAAAATCATCTAGAATAGTCAGCATCCCCACATTGCAGTAAAAGGGGGAGCTCCATGGGTTCATGCAGGCTTTTTAGCAGCAACATGGAAGTGGTTTGCCATTCTTTCTTCAAGAACCTGTTGTTTTTTTTCCAATCTAGTTGATGGCCCTAGGATTCCCTGGTAGTCTCCCATCCATGTTCCATGTCCTATCCAGAAAATGTGAATCTTTGGCCTTGACTGTTATTGAAAGCAGTATACAAATATTCCCCCCCCCTTTTTTTCATTTTTAAAATTATCAGTTTGTTACTATGAGCAGAACTATATCTTGTTCTCTCATTATAACGTTAAAAAGGAGACATCATCTGTTATGATTTTTTGATATCTTTTTCCTCATATTTACTGAGAAATAATATTCTATTATAAAGGAGTGCCCCCCAAAAGCTACAAAATAGAGAAATGGAAGGAAAGGATAGTTCATACCTACCTAAGGACTATTAGGGAAAGCCTTGCCTAAGTCACATTAAAACAGCTGAAACTAGCACGCTAACAAATGTTCTCAACTTTTGATTTTTAGACTTCAGGCACAGACATTTATCCTGAACAACACACTAATTTCCTTAATTATTACATTTCTGTCCTGCTCCATCCTTTCCACTATAATCAATACTCAGGACAAATTTGGGGTTCTTTCTTAGTCCTTAATCAGAATGTTCCACCTACCTGCAGTTCACGGGTTGTAGAAATCTTCTGCATCTAACAAGATTCTCTTCTTCTCACTGTCAATATTTTCCTAAATAAAAATCCATTTTCCTCTTGAAATCCACAGTATCGGCAGCATTGTTATTACATTGGGAATATCAGGAGCATTTCTGCAGTCCATGGGGGTGTTTTTAATGGGAGGGATTTCTTATCATCCTCCCACATACCTACCCCACTTGTGTTCAGTTTCAGCATCTCCTTTTCATCTGACAGTAAACCTTTATGGACATCTGCATTGATTAATTTAGTTTCTTTCCTTTTGCCTCATAGAGATTTAGCTTCTTAGTTAGTTCATGAAGCTTCTAATGTGAAATTTCTGGGCTGATAACTCACAGCTTATCTTCTTCCACTGTCTCCCTCCCCAACACCAACACCCACACAGCTCTGAAGTGCTTTTGTAACTGAAGCTTAGCATGATAGTACCAATCTGCAACCACCGAAACAAGTTTATATATGCACACTTACTGCCCTGCTTCATCCAGAGCCATTCATTTCTGTATACAGATTTACTGCTATATCACCTTCACCATGGAGAACCTCCATTTATATGTTTTTACCATCTATTTTCTATTACCCTTCATTAAGAAGAGTTGGGTTGGTTCTCTCCCCCCCCCCCCCGCCCATTACCTATGTAGACAGATGGGGATATCTATAATGGTGGGACATTTATTTAGATGCACTGGAAGTGGGACCTAAGAGCAAGGGACACCCAGCTATTGGCCATTTGTAGACAGTAAGGGTGAATACTGGTGGCTAATTTTCTTGAGAAAGAGAAAAAAAGTAACACTATAAAGCATATGAAAACAGCTCAAACATATTCCCATTTCACTTAAATGTGTATCATAAAGCAGGGTTCCTCAACCTTGGCGACTTGAAGATGTGTGGACTTCAACTCCCAGAATTCCCCAGCCAGCAAGTCGCCAAGGTTGAGGAACTGTGTCATAAAGTCTTGGGAAACAGATGGGTTGGTGGTCTGGGAAGGTTCTTGGACTGAATAGTAACATTTTCCCAATCTTATTTGACATCATTTTGTATTTGGCTGCTACTTCTTCATTCCCATATTTTCCCCAGGATTTCCCCCCTTTCACTGTCCTAAATTAGACACATAAATATAACCATATTGAACAAGGAGTCATGTCATAGACAGAATTTGACTATCTCTGACCGTGAATGAAGACTCCTCATATGGATGAAAAATGTTTTATTGAAAATAAATGTTTATGTACAAACGTGTACACAAAAATATCTACCTATGCTTACAAGTAGTATACTTAGATTTGAAATAAACCAAGTAACCTTTCCAGTAGAGTATTCAGTGGGGTATTTATTCTAATTTCTCCCTAAAATGACTTCAAACAAATTAGTATTCAGAGTGAGGAGATAACATTTAGACCTGTTTAGAAAATAATTAATTGTTCAGTCACCTGTATTTTTAACTAATTAATAAAGTGATTAAGATCACACCCTAAATCATATTTATTTGGAGGCAAATCTCACCAAATTAAATTAAAGACTATATGTTGAAACACAGATTTTGATATAAGTGGCTTTTTGAAAATTAGAATTTGTAGATACTGAAAAACTTGGAGTTTTATAAACAGACATACTTTATATTTTTATTTCTCATTCATTCATGGTGAGCCAAAATCACCTTTAAACTGCCAAAACAGGTGCCTTTAATTTATAATTCCTGAGACTGACAGTTGGCCATTGCTGCTTAAAATTTTTCTCAACAGCACACAGATCATTGCCTTAATCAGTTAGGTTTATTTCTGAAAATATACAAAGGGTTGTATTGTAAAAACTTGTTCCTGTAATGGAAAGAAGGTACACACTCAAGATATTACTACTAATAATTCCATTTTCAACTACCATAAAACCCTGGAAGAAGACTGTCAGGTAGCATGGAGGATCTTTTCTTACACTTCAGCATAATTCCAATAAATATGAACATGTTTTGGTTTAAGACTATTGTGATATGATAATACAACATCGAAGAAATGTAATTGGAAGCTGGCAATTGCACCATATATATAACCCAGAAACTGGCAGATAAATAAGAGTTCCTTACAACAGGAATGATCATTGTTATTCATAGCTCAGGACATTGTACGGGAAGTTCCATGAAACTCTATGGGAGCCAAAAATCTGACCGCTTTATGCATCTGATGAAGTGAGCTATAGTTCATAAAAGCTTACACTTTTCAACAAAATTTGTTAATTTGTTACCAGACTTCTTCTGATTTATAGTCAGGAGTGTCTCTACTATAGGTCAAGAAGGGCGCACACAAACATGGGGAAACAGACAAAAGTACCACAGTAGGATATCCTTGTTAGATAGTTGAACCAAGTTGTAGGTGCGCTTCTGGGAAGAGAGACACCCAGGAAGAACATGCAATAATCAATAGGCTGCATGTGGGCCCTGTGAACTGCTCAAGCCCTGGTGGAAACTCAGAACTAACAATCCTGTGAAGCAAAGAAGGGCAGACCCACTGAAATTATAGTAATTGGTCAACAGAAAGATCTCCACCTCTACCAGTGAACGAGGAGTTTTATTTGAAGTGCTCAGATCCCAAAACAAATTCCAACATACCAAGCCCAAGAAGCCCTTTGGGCATGTAATCATTACTGTGACATGCTTTTGACAGCCACTGCCAATGTCTTGGGGAATGTCCTGCCTCTGCAGTGTCCTGGCTCAAGCTGAACCAGGCTCTTGGATGTTTGGACAACAGCAATCATCCTGGGAAAAACATACTTCCCTGTAAACTGTCGTCAGGGCCCTGTTGCTGGAAACATGGGCAGTCATCCCAACTTCTAGGCCTGAAGCCGTTTTCAGTCTTGAGGCACGCTATTTCCTGCCAGTCCCTAGACCGGTTTTGCAAAGTCCTAGTAGCCCAACTCTACCCAAAAGAGGCGATCAAGCTCAGAGAAATCATGCTCTGACTATGATCCTGAAAAATAAGTGGCAGAACGATATGGCAAACTCTGGCTTCCTCTTTGAAAGTAGGTAAGTTCTCTTGTCATGTTACTTTCAGCCTTTCTTCCCATCTGTAAGTATGTTAAGTTTCTGATTTTGTGGACCCAGAAGCCCATCATGTAGGTGCATGGTTTCTTTGCTGAAAATAGAGAAACATTAAAAAAGAACACCATAAGAATGCAAATCATGTCATACAATGAGATTGGGGTATAAATCTTGTGAGAATGTGCACAACTTATTTAAATTATATCAATTATAGCTGAGCCAAATCTCACTAGATTTCAGAACAGCCATCTGAATTCAGTGATGTTAGAAAGCACAACTTGCTCATATATATCCCTTGTGCAGCTAAAATTCCCTGGGGGGGGTGAGGGGGGGAGGTTTAATGGCAGATTTTGATGTTCCATTAAAAAATGGCACTATGTCATTTTTTAAAACCTCATTGCAAACATCATGCTGCTAAAATATCAAATTGGGTGAGCCTAAGGATCTGTTTAGCTCAGCAATTTGTTTTCCACCGTCTTCAGCCAGATCTGGTGAGAAGCCATCAAAGAAACAGTCTGTATATTGTAGTCCAAGCGCTGCTTTTCCAGAAAGGAAAGGCATACTGTAGCGATCTGGAGGTTCCTTTGAGGTATTGTACCTAGTGACTGGGCTTCTAATGCACAGGTGTTAAAGCATCCCGTTCTTTCTAGTCAAGGAAGAAGGGAGACAGGGAAGGGGCTCTTGACAGACTGCTTTTTAGCAGCGGCCCAAAAGGCCCATTTCTGCCCCGAAGAGCTTGCGTTTCTCCTTGCACAGTACGGAGGGAAGGGAGCAGCAAGGTCGCCGGGATAAGAACAGCATGGGGGAAATGCCGCTGGCGTGATAAGAACTGGGTTCACTATGAGGGGGCTTCTTCGAAGCCAAGGAGAAGCAGCTTCCCTGGTCCCTTCAGCTCTGCTCCCTGAGCTCAGCCGCCTCCTTTACCCGCCCAGCGCAGGTTTCCCGTAACCGGCTTCCCGTCGGCGCCAGGCCCATGCAGAAGGGAGCCGCCACCCGCGCCCCTGCCTTTTCGAGTCCGCCTCTCGGCTCTTTCCGGCGGGTATTTGGGCGCAGACTTGGCGTCGGACCTCTCGCCCTCGGCCGGGCGCGTGGGGTTTCCCCGCCACGGGAGGAGCTGGCGAGACGCGTCTCTGAGTCCCGAGCTGCAGGAACGGACTAAGAGGGACGGCGGCAAGGCGAGGCCTCCCCGAAGCAGCGAGATCGGGCTAAAAGCCCAGCCTAGTGCAGCCCCGCAGGAACTAGGCAGCACAAGGAAGGAAACCAACCGAACCGCCGCAGTGTAGCAACCGGAGCAGGGGCGGGAGGGGGGAATCTTTCCTTCCCACCAACGCACACTTCTCCTCCCCAGAGACACAACACGAGGTTGGGAGCGGGGACACAGAAAGCGAGCGAGAGAACCTTCAAAGTCGCCTCTTCAAGATCCAAGATCTTTGCAGAGACAGAATGGAAATGATTATGTTAATTAGGGCCGGCTCTGTAAATAATGGTGGCTGGAGAGAATAGATAGATCGAGTCCCCGTGTGTCTTTAACGCGATTAACGTAATAATCTAGTAATTTGTAGCATGCAGTGAATAAATAACGCCCCTTAAAATACAAGACATTTCCAGCGGCAGCGAAGAAATTAATTACTGTAGCACTACCTTAACGCATGGGCATTAAGGAAAGTTCTTTAAAAAAAAAACAACAACATCCCTCGCCCCGAAATATATGTTTCAAACATTGATCTTTTTAATGGAAAAGGCGGCTTCACATTCGTTCATTTGGATTCAGATTTGATTGCTGTATTCCCAGGCTTGGGTTCAGGTTTGTTCCTTTAAACGGATCGTGGCTCTGAAGGGGAGACGTCAAAGGCTACCACGTATTTGAAAGCTCCCATCAAATCAAAAGATGGAGAAAAGTGTCAAAGTCGGCTGGATCGTGTCCCCTCCTTTCTCACCTGCTGTTCCGATCCCCCCCCCCCGCCCCTTATTTTTCCTGCTTGCATTCTCTTCAAACTGGCGATGGAGTGGAGGATTAAAGTCTTCGCTGTCACTATTGTTCCTCTTCCCAAAATAGACGCATTGTCCCAAACTGAAAACCTTTCAGACGACACCCACGCCCCTCGCAGGTGGGCTGCTGCTGCTTTTAAGTTTGTTGGTGTAAAGTTCTACTACATCAACACTCCGAAAGTTTCTGCGCTATAGCTACAGTCCAGAAGTTTAAAAGAAACGGGTTTGTTTGGGTTGAAAGTCGCCCGCTCCAGGGCTTAAAAACAGGGGGCGAAGCAGGGGGGAGAGGAAATGACAGTGCGGAGATGGCTCTCCCGGCCACTGGTAATTGTTGGACACACGCCGTGTTGCTCCGACGTGTGTGGAGGGGCTGAAGGAGAGAGGGGATTGTCTCCCAGTCTCTTCGAAGTGGGGAGAGTGTTAAGTAACAACGCGTGTTTAACAAGCCTCATAAATCCGAACTTGTTGAGAGGCGTTTCCCCCGCCGCCCCCCCCCCTTCAGGCTCGGACACAAGAGGAACCCCCGTTCCCCTGCTAAAGCAATGGCTACACTGAGCCTTTAAGATGAAGACGAATATGGCCCCCAGCCTGTTAAATTGGATATCGCCGTTACATGTAAGCGCCAGTGGGACAGGCCGGAAACGCCGGATTCGTTTTTTGACTGCCCTAAAAACAGGTACCTAAATGCTTACTACAGAATCCGTCCCGTTAAATTCTCTAGGACTTTGGCGCAAGGCTTAGCTTAGCCTAGAAAGGAGTTTGACTGGTTCCTAGCCATTTAATTTGGGGAGAGGGACATAAATGAAGCTAATTAAACCCAACTTCTAAGTGTCACTGAGTTTCTTCCTTGCCATGCTTCGAAAAATACATATCCTCACCAAGAATTTGCAAGCAAGACAGCAAATAAACGCTCCCAAATTACACCCTGGTGGGGATTCCTGCCCCACCCGAGAAACTGGGACAGGCTTTCTTCTCCGCTGTCCCGGGTGATATCCACGTTGATTATTTATCTGGCGGTGAAGTCAAGAAGACCTGTAACAGTGCCGACCTTTGATCACCCTTCAGGTTTAGTGGCCACAAGGAATCGTTTTCTGCCAGACAGATAGATACCGATGTATAGACCGTTGTGGTAATCGGTATATGATTACGGAATTCGCTTCAGTGAAATGTAAATATGTGTGTGTCATCCTAAGTCTGCGCGTATGTGCAGTAAATTTGAACATAGATCGACAGGGGATCGGTTTGAGAGTAGTTTGCAAATGGTTTGCTTGCATGTTCCTTACTCCTTTTCACAGGAAAAGCACAAGAAACAGGAGGCCAGGGATGAAAAGGAAAAAGCAAAAATCAGAGCCGCTGTACATCCACGGAGTTCCACCAAGCTAGAAGAAAAAAATGTCAAGGAAAGCAGCGCGCGGCCGATCCCCGGCCGAGCGGCAGAGGAGCCGCGGGGAAGCGAGCGAAGGAGAGCAGCCTCGGCGCCCTTGCCTCTTGGTTGATTTTTGGTTGCAGCATCGGCTTTGCTTTTCCCTCCCCTCCCCTCCCCTCCCCTCCCCTCCCCTCCCGGCGGTGGGACTTGGGAAGGTTTGCCTGGAGCCGGATTGCCCCTCAAGTCCCGCGGGAGGCAGGCGAGCAGCAATGCAAAGCACGCTGGGGCGTCCCCGTCTGGCTATCTCGGCCCCCCTCCCCGCAGCTTTTGGTGGGGCTTGTCCCCCCCCCCCCCCACCCCCAACGGTTTACCACCGCCATCTCCAGCCCTACACTTCGGCAGCCTGTTAACAGAGCTGCCCCGGCGGGTTTCGCCAGTCTCTTCCGCCGCTCTTGGAAAGAGGAACAGCCGGCTGCGCACGAGAGCTGCTGGGGAAACCGTCTGAGAAGTTCGGAACCGCAGCCTTTATTTGAGCAAGTGCGGTGTCATAAAATCCGATATTCTCCCTCTTTCCCCTCCCTGTCGCCCCAGTTCCTTCCCGAGCAGTCCCGCAGCTGCCCCCTTGGTTAACCCCCGCCAAGCAGCGACCTCTAGGCCTGCACTGTCACTGCTTTGCAAGAGAACTCCTGCCGAAATCCCGGCAGCTGGAAAAGTCCTTGGACTTGTTCCGGCTTTTGCCACGAGCGCTCGGAGACGTCCCCGGGTTCTCAGCAAAATCAGTTTCTCCCAGCATCATCACCACCCGCGTCATCAACAGTAAAAACAAGGTTTCGAGTTCAGGATTTCTTAATATACAGAACACTTTTTGAAAGGGCTCCATTGGTGTGAAAGCAGGGAACGCTCCGGCCATCGTTCAAGAACTCGAAAGTCTCATTTATTTCACGAGGAAATGCATGCACTGAAGTCGGGGTGGGGGTGGTGGGTGCTCGGGGACTGCAGTCCTTAACGGGACCAAGTCCCATTACGTTCAGTGGGAGGCCTTTATTTTCGAATAAATAGGCATAGGATCCACTTCGGCCTTCATCTGGGGTTATCCCTTTCAGAAACTTTCTATTTTTGTCCCAGCTCGTTGCCTTCGCCTGCTCATTCGCGCTTTAATCCCAGCCTTGTTTCTTTCCTCTTATTCTGGTTGATGGGGCACCTTGTCTTAAAAACAAACAAACAAACAAACAAACAAGCGATTCAACCAATAGATTGGTAGCATCACTTGTACTCCTTTTTTAATGGAAACTATTCAGAAATTAAATTCTAGATTCCAGAATTAGACTGAATCAGAGGGAGAGATTTTGATGTGTCATTTGAAAGGGAGGGGCAGAAAAGGAAACTTTACACAGCTCCGACTAACTTCGTGTCATGAATCCCGCAGGAGAAAACACTGAACGCGATCCATCAAAAATTAAGCCTTTTCAACCCTGATGGCTAATTTCAACCGAGGAATGTCCTCACAAACTAGTGGAATGTAACTGGTTGAATGAGACTCTTCTCTGCCCCAAGAGTGCCGGTAGCTTTTCTGACGTTCTGCCTATTTTGGGAGGGGACAGTAAGGGAGGGGGGAGGGGAGAGGGAGGCAAGTTAAACTTTCTTATGGCTGAAGTCCAGATTTTCCAGGTTTCTCAAAATTGATTCAGGCTGCACTTCTATATATACTTACCTCAAAGAAAGCGCTACTTCATAAAAGAGATGTGTAGAGTGCAGCGTGCTCTGCAAATGTGTAGACTGCATCCACTTAGATGGAAGGCTTCAAACTCCTGGGCATTCTTTCTTGGAAGTCTGTGTCACTGAATGGGGATATACATTCTCTCTGTCTCTCTCCCCTCTGGCGGTGGGGGGGGGGGGTGCTCTGACCTTGTAGGGGCTGCGAAAAGCCAGGAAGCCCATGCCAAAACTCAAGATTTTAGAGGTATGTAGAAGGTAGCGGGAGATTTAATCAGGGCTTTAATCAGTGGAAGGAATTGGACAAGGAAAGCTGTGATGTGGGGGTTATATCATATAAAGGCCAAGTTGGGATCCACAGGTAAAATTTGGAGAAGCAAAGCAGGGGCAGCTGAAATGTCAGAGAGGGGGAAGCCCAATGGGCCTTGGAGGAAGAAACGAAACCAGGACCTTGAGCACTAGCGGCAGCACCAAGATGGAGGGGAGAGCTAAGTTTTATTGAGAGCTAGCAAAGTAGCACGCTTGATTGGCCCCATCCTGCTCCTTTCTCCCTTTTCTTCTGAGAGGTTTTGCGAAAACCAACCACTATATCTATTCACCACTGTCGCCTCTTCTTTCTCCCCTCTCTCTCCCCCCTCGCCCTTCACTCAACTGTTACCCGGAAAAGTTACCAGGGGTGAACCCCTCCCTTCTTCAACCTTGAAGCTTCTTTTTCATCCTGGCCCAGCGAGCGCTCCCCGCCCGCTCCAAGTCCTGTATGTCCTTATTCACATGGCCAGGTAACTTAATGGCCATCAAGCCAACTTCTCCCCAAGGGATCGTGAAGTTCGGTGTCACTTGAGGGATTTCTGCAGGATGGAGAGGGAGGGGGGAGGAAGGGAGGGAGGGGGGGAGGAAGGAAGACCAGTCCAGTCAGTCAGTCAGTCAGTCAGTCCGTCCGTCCTTCCTGGCTCTTCTATTTGGCTGTTTCAAAATATAGCTACAGGTCCTATTGATTTGAGTGAGAAGAACATCACTGTGGCTGCATTGTGACCCAAATCTTTTATTCAGCAGTGGGGAGGTGAGGAAGGAGCAAGATGCCACCAGACTCCTAGGAAGAAAGCTTGAACAGAGGAACAAATTAGGAAGTACTAAGGACGAACCCAATGGGACTCAGTAAACCATGGCTGATTTTTACACCATGCACAACCACAGATCCAGGGTTGGATGTGCAGTTAGTTCAGTCAAGGACACTCACATGATGCATAGGTTTAAGCCTAGACCTGTCTATTGCACTGATACTTTACTGTTTAGGTATACATGTCCAGAACATTTTTTTTTAAAGCAACATATGAGGAAGACCTGAGATTAAGTTCTAATCCAAGCAGAATAAATAATCCATGTCTGAAATACAGACAGAAGAAAAGAATGAAAAAAATAGCACCTGAAATATGAATTCATCAAAAGAAGTAGGGTAATAGTCAACATTCATATATTTTTGTCTCCTGCCTGCCTATAGTTAGTGGGCCTAATAAGTGTTTTAAGTGACTTTCAGGAATTGCCTACTAGTTACAAAGAAGTAAACCCAGTGGAAGGCTATTTCTGCTTTACTGGTTATTGTGATGGCTGTTATTTTGCGGTTGTAGATTTGCATAGATTAAAGCCACGTTGGAACACATTTTAGGCCGGAAAGCTACAGAGAAATAGTCTGACATAGAACAGAGGTCCCCCGAATCGAAGCTTCCTTGGAGAGTCTGAAGCCTTGACTGTGTGGTGCGCCTTCCACCTTCTCCAGAGCTGGGAAAGTCACATAGACTTAGCTGGGAACAAGTCCCCTGGATTCAGCGAGAATTATTTGCGGTAAAACCTTCAGAGAGTCGGGACTGCACGGGGTGGTCTCGCTTCCCTTGACGCTGGTTGGCGGGAATTAGGCGCCCCAGGACGAACTGCCCAGGAGGACGGGCGGCGCCCCTTGCGGTCTCTGTTACCTTGCCCGGGAGATACAAAGGCGCCTTCCACTCCGCCCGGTGGCAGGAGCAGCGCGGCCTGGCCTCAGGGCCCGTGCGAGAATGGCAGAGAACAGGAAGAAATCAGCGAATGGAAACCGAAGAGCAGAGGAGCGATGCCAAGGCCACGCCACGGTCGTACAAAAGACAACAAATTGTGCACCGCTAGGCGGCAATTTCTTAAAACGAAGAAAATGGTTCGCTCCCCGCGCCTGCTTCCTCTTCTGGAGGTTTCAGAAAGCAACAAAAAAGATTCCCCCCTTCAAAATTGGCGAGCTTCCATCTTTACTCCCATCCAAGAACGCGTGGGTCTTTTAAACGTTTATTTGCTGCAAATGCAGATGAGGCGGAGTAGAGAGTCTTATATTTTTCCCGGCACAGTATCCACTTGCTTTCTAGTGCAAGGAAGAGGTTTCTGGGAAGAGCAGCTAGTTGGTTTAATTCTGTGTTTGCACTTACTGCTTCGATTATATACTATCCAAACAAAAATGAAAGTCAGTGGAAAGTAAGTGGCATCTCCACCCTCCAAAAAATCTAACTTCCTGACTGGCCCATTCGCTTTCAACCGTCTCTGAGCGGAGTTGCAAAGGATTCAGTGGGAGTGCTGGAAAAAACCCGATCCCGTTTTTGTTTTGTTTTGTTCTGAAGGGGACACACTAAGGCTGCAAAACAGCGAAACCCCAATGTTGGACAGCTGTAAAATCGTGTAGACAGGTTGTCATACAGCAACGGGGGCTTTAAATACGCACGCACGCACGCACACCCCGCACCGCACAGCAGCTGCGCGCAGGCACGCACACACTCACACACACACACATACACACACACATACATCAGGGCAAAGTGGCCCTGGCAGGATTGCTAAACCACGTGCTCCGCGGAGGGGGGGACGGGGGTCGGGTAGGCGGTGCTTGGAGCTCAAGTGGGTGCCAATCAAAGCATCAACTTCAAATTGTATCTGAAAGATCAGCCGAGGACCTTAGGGCAGGCGCATCAGTCGGAGCTCAATTGTTGATCAGATCACATCTAAGGGATTTAGCAGCGCAGACGAGCCGAGATTTGAGGGAAGACGCCCCACCGAGTTTACCCACACGCACTGCGGCCGCCGCCTCCTCTTCCTCCTCCTCTTCCTCCTCCTCTTTCCACCACCACCACCACCACCACCTCCTCCTCCCCCTCCTCCCCTTCTTCCACATGCAAATTCCCCGATCCGTCTGAGCGGGAGAGACGGGACCGCTCGCAGAACCAAAAAGAAAACGGATCGGACGGGGTTTCTCTCTGCCTGCCCTGCCTGCCGCCCCAGCCAGCAAGAAGAACCCGGCCAGGGCGCCTCTCCGCCCTCCGCTTGCTGCCCGCCTCGCTCCGCCGCCGACTCCTGGCTCGCTCTTGCCCCGTCGGCGGTGCGTCCTGTCCCTCCCTGCCCGCGCGCCCGGGATGTCCTTCCCGCAGCTGGGCTACCCGCAGTACCTGAGCGCCAGCCAGGCCGTCTACGGCGGCAGCGACCGCCCGGGGGTGCTGGCCGCCGCCGCCGCCGCCGCTGCCGCCGCCGCCGCCGCCTCAGGCCGTCCAGGAGGTGCTGAGCTGAGCAGCGGCTCCACCGCCGCCGTCACCTCAGTGCTGGGCATGTACGCCGCCGCCGCCGCCGGACCCTACAGCACGGCCAACTACAGCGCCTTCCTGCCCTACACCGCCGACCTGACCCTCTTCTCGCAGATGGTGAGTCTGGCCTCGAGCAGACGCGGGCGGGGAGGGCGGGGGCGACCAGGCGCTCGGGAAAGTTCGCGAGCGGGCTCCAACTCCTCAGGGCGGCTTTGGCGGGCGAGGGTCAGCCGCCTCCTCAGGCCGCGGGAGAGGCAAGGCTGTCGGCGTTCGCTTCAGCCACGCTTCTCCGCTGCCCAACGGGGCTCCGGGCGTCTCCAGAGCATCCCCGGGCCAGTTTTCGGCTCCGCTGCCAGGTGGATGACAGGTCCTTCTGGAACGGCGGCTGCTCTTTCTATCCAGCGCGCTTTTCTTCGGCTTCTCCGCCTTGCCGCTGCCGTTGGAACTTTCCTCGGATTTCATTGATTTGTGGCCGGAAAAGCGCAGCTGGGATCTGAGACGCGCTAGCCGCGAGGTCTCAGGGCCCTCTAAACCCCTCCGAAGAAAATCGGCCCGGGATTCCCCCTCCCCTCCCTCTGTTCCCGCGCCGCAGCCTTTCCCAGGTCTTGTCCTAATTTCATAAAATTACTCTCACTTTTCATTCGAAACGAAGAAATTGACTTGGAGTGGTTTTTGTTTATATTCGAGTCTTCATTTAAGCATGATTACAAATCCATTTGAATCCCCCCCCTTCAGAATGACACATTTATGGCGATATATCTGGAATTTAATTTAAATGACATTAGCTGCTTATTGTCCTTGTTCTTTGATCATTTGCAGTGTGAACATTTTTAGGATGGTTTCAAAAGAAACAGATATTTTCTCTTTCAGGTTTATTGTTTCACATTATATGTGCTCGGCATGTAAATGCTAACATATGAAACAATTATATGTATAAGCTTATCTTTTATAGATTTGCTGTCCACTACCACGTTTGTGGTGTTTAAGGATTATTTAAACTGAATAGAAAACAGTAAATATATTTAATAAGGTAATGTCATACATTACTTTGACAAAAAATGACTATTTAAAAATGAAATATAATTTGTATAAAAATAAATGAACTCCTTTAAAAAAAGGCATCTTTATAGAACCATACAATATATGGCAGCAGCTGAAATAGACTATCTATTTTCACTCACTGTCCACCAGTAAATGATAAGTAGAAGCAGTAATGATTTTCAAGTGGCTACTTCAAAAGAATTCCCAACAGGGGAATACAGAATTTATCATTTCGACAACCAGAACAAAAATTGCTCAGTGAGATGAGGGAATATAGTGAGTAGGCCCTAATAGAGTTATTATTAAAAAAATACATTTTGCTTTTTCATACAGTGTATATCTGTATTTTCTTTTTACAGTTTCTTTTTCAAACCTGTTCCAGAAAAATCAATGTTTTTGCAAAGGAAACTTTTGCTTTTCCACTCTGATGGCTTTTTAAACATTTTTTTTAAAAAAAGCTCGCTCTTCTAAAAAAACCAAAACAAAACAAGAGGAGAACTTTGAATGAATGGACACTGATAGGAAGCAAAGGGGGATAAAAGACTTGTTTCTCCTTAGAATGGGTATACTTGATTCCTAGAAAGCAGGGCCCAGGTTTGAACAAGTTCTGTCCTGAAGCTTGAGGAACAGAGTCATAAAATAATGTGTGTTTGTGTGTGCATGCTTAAATATGCAATTGGTGGTAATAATGAGGCCTAATGAGGTTGTTGGAAGATAAAATGTTATATACCAAAGACCTGATGGCTAATTTGATTTCCCTGGTTTACTGCTGATAATAAAACATATATTGACTGAAAATAAATCACTTTCACTAAAGACTTTCAAAATGGGGAGAAAATGTTTTGTTCCTCTTGGATGAAATAATTCCTGAGAAATAATTATATCAATGTAGAAAGAGTCCCCCTTTCTATGCATTTTTTTTCATGCCACTAAAAGCATGATGTGGCTGAAATGGAGGGACAAAGACAATCCATTGTAAGCTACAATCTTATATCCAATTTCCTGTGAGTAAGCCCCTTGAACTCTGGAAATTACTTCTGAGTAAGCATGCCAGATCATGCCGCTAAGCCCCTATGAGAGATTTATGCGCTTGCTTAATTTTTTCTCCTCTGAAATTAGTGTGACTTCAGTGTGTTTAACTCTGGCGGGATTGATTTGTGCCTTATCATTGTTGGTCTGTGGAAGAGCAAAAGGGAGATTCAGCACAACTCCATTCTCCTCCCTATCTCTCTTTAAGCTGCTGCCGGGGCTGAGCAAGAATCTGCCTGGCGACTGTTGCACTGGACATGCCCCAGCAGCCTATGATGATGCCCTGATATTATCTTTCTTGATGTGGGTCAGTGCTCTTTTCAGGATGCCTGCTTATTTTTAATAGCACAATAAATATTGCCTCCTGAATCTGGATTTCAGAAATGAGGCTGGTGGGATTTGATGGAGAGTGAAGGCAGAGAGAGAGAGAGAGAGAGAGAGAGAGAGAGAGAGAGAGAGAAATATATCTTCCCCATTCTCTTTATCTGAAAGAAAAATAATTTGGGAAAGCTTTGCTGAAGAGAGATGGGGAGAGCTTGTGGAAAAGAAGTAATTGATTAACTTCCTCATTCTTTTTCTTTTCTGTTTCTCCGAATGTCTTCCAGGGTTCCCAGTATGAACTGAAAGACAACCCTGGAGTCCACCCTGCTACCTTTGCTGCTCACACCACTCCAGGTTATTATCCTTATGGGCAATTCCAGTATGGGGACCCAGGGAGACCTAAGAATGCCACCCGAGAGAGCACTAGCACCTTAAAAGCCTGGCTGAATGAGCACCGCAAGAATCCATATCCGACCAAGGGTGAGAAGATCATGCTGGCCATCATCACCAAGATGACCCTCACGCAGGTCTCCACCTGGTTTGCCAATGCCCGGAGGAGGCTGAAGAAAGAGAACAAGGTCACATGGGGATCACGGAGCAAAGATCAAGAGGATGGGAATCTCTTCGGAAGTGACAATGAGGGGGACCCTGAAAAAAATGAAGATGATGAAGAGATTGACCTGGAGAGTATTGACATTGACAAAATTGATGAGAATGATGGAGAGCAGAGTAATGAGGAGGAGGAAGAGAAAGTGGAGCTCTTGCGGCAAAGGAGAGAAGATGTCCATATGGAGAAAAATAAGGCCTTGCCGATGCCAGGCTCTGAAGGACTTAAACCCAAGGAAGCCTTGCCCCTGGGCAAGGAGGCCTCAGACAACCCTACTCGGATCTTGAGCCCCAGCAGACAAAACCCCCTGCAAGGCCCAATGCACAAGCCCAAGATCTGGTCTTTGGCAGAGACAGCAACTAGTCCAGATGGGGCCCTCAGCAAGCCAGCTCCTCCTTCACCTCCTGCCCAGGTGAACCACACTTCCCCCCAGCTCCAGCATCCAGCTTTCCTTCCCAGCCATGGACTTTACACTTGCCAAATTGGCAAGTTTCACAACTGGACAAATGGGGCATTCCTCACCCAGAGCTCCTTGCTAAATGTGAGGTCCTTTTTGGGAGTTAATCACCACCATGCTGCCCATCATAACCACCACCTTCAAGCCCAACAGCAGCCTTCAGTGTTAACAGCACTCAGCACTGAAAAGCCTTCTGAGAGGACCAGCCCCAAACACATAGGTAATGTTTGAAACAAGCAGATAAAGAGGCCCCTTGCAAGTGGCTTGGGGTCAGCCTTTCAAGGTAGTCCAGACCAGGAAACCAAAACCAAGAATACTAATACTACCTTTGTGTAAGGTTACAGTAACCCCTCCCTGCCTTTACATTCCAGAGAACTAGGGAGGGTCGATTTTGAGACACTTTCTCCACCCCCATTCCTGCTTTGGACTCAGATTTCTCTTATCAGACCATTGTTCATGCTGCACCTCTTCCTCCTGTCTCTCAAGGGTATTTTCACTGAACTGGAATTCAGTCACACTGGTGCAGTAATTCTGGGGCTCTCTCCCATGAAACATCAGGTCCTTGAATAGAGCCATCATTGGTAGATTGTCCTATGACAAAAAGGGGAGCTGCCTTGGAGAGCTGGTGGAATCCATCTACAACCCAAGTGGGAAAAAAAGGTTAAGAAAATTGTGATAGCCCAAGTTTTTCTGTTTTAACAGGACTATTAAGTCTTTTGACTTCTGAAAAACATGAAGTTAGCATGAACATATTTAGATGATTTTGGAGAGGGGAAAATGGTAAGGCTTTTCAAAAACTGAAGCTGTCCATTGCCCTTCTAGTATTAAATTACTATTAAAGGTATGAGAATAATAAAAATATTATTATTCATATTATATTATGCAGCGGATGGGGAGCTGATACTGGATATTTTGGTTGAACTCAATGGGAAATTTCCTGGTAGGCACAAGATTTGAGTTGGGGTTCCTGATTCATTAGAGATTATGCCTTTAAAAAAAAAAAAGAAGTATGGTGAGATGGTAGAATAATAATATTCTTTGTGTACAGTATATAACTTTGGCTCTATGTGCCCATGTACATAAATTTTGCTAAAACTTTTCTTTCTTTCTTTCTTTCTTTCTTTCTTTCTTTCTTTCTTTCTTTCTTTCTTTCTTTCTTTCTTTCTTTCTTTCTTTCTTTCTTTCTTTCTTTCTTTCTTTCTTCTGCAGAAAGAGAAAATGTACCAAGAACCGACTCTCCGCCTCAGCAGTTAAAATCTCCCTTTCAGCCTGTCCGGGACAAGTGAGTTCTTGTTCAGTGAAATTTACTTAAAGGAAAGAAAGTGCTTGGATAATACAGACTAATCCAAGCACACCCTCATTATCATAAATCAAAGCAACAATCAAGCAATTCAGTAAAGCTTTTCAAAGTGGTATAAACTTGCAAACTATATACTTTCGCCTGGAAGTTTGGTGTGTGTGTGTGTGTTTTCCAAAAGTGAATTCCCCCACCACCAATGTCACATTGCATTTCTATTGTGTGTGTGTGTGTGTGTGTGTGTGTGTGTGTATCTTTTTTTTTTTCAATCTAGTCTGTTCCCTGATGCAGATGGGCGAGAAGTAGCTGAGCTTTCACTGATAGATGGTTCTGTCTTTTCTTCCCAACAGCTCTTTGACTCAGCAAGAGGGAACATCGTGAATTTTAACAACTCTCCCTTCTGCTTGATTAAATGTTTTTTGGGTTTTTGTTTTGTTTTTGTTTTTATTTTTTTATTTTTTGGTGGAAAAGGAAATTTCACAGACTGGTCTAAAGAACAAAACAAAAATGGAAATGATTTAAATGACTCCCATCAATCTCTTTTTGCAATAAGGTAGTACCAATTCATTAAAAAAAAAAAAATCCAGCTTTTAACTGGACTCTCCTCTTTTCCATTATTCCATTTTAAGAAAGTGTAATTCTAACCTTGATTGGGTAACTTGTTTTTGCTAAAGGTTTCTCATGTGATTGTGTTATTCTGTATATAAAGTGGTTTCAAATTGTAAATAGTGCCACAGCAAAAACTTGTCTAAATCGTATATTTTTGCCTAATAAACAAAATGAAATTATGACTTTGCCCTGCACAAATGAGTTTTGGTTTTGCATAAGGAAAACTCAAGACTTATATTGTTTTCCATCCAATATTAGTAGGGCTTTAAGCACTAATCTGTTTAGTTGGTAGATTAATCAACTAAAGCTTGGATGACTAATCATGAATATAATAGAACTGGCACACTTTAAATAATTAGCCATGCAGCTAAAAAATTATTTAATAGAAAACAAGATTTTTTTTTCTTCTAGAAATGACAGCATTTTGCATCTGAAAATCTCAGCTATTTTAAATTTCCAAAAGTACTTCAAAAATATATTTGTTCTGTGGTATTAGTAGTATGCAAGTGTATTTAAGTTTAATCAATAAGTAATTATTGTACTGCCCAACACATGTCTACTCAGACGTAAATCCCATTGAACTAATGAATGTCACCCTCAGGTAAGTACTGTATATTTAGAATTGCAATCCTAGGTTAAAAAGGCAGTTGATGGATAAATTATTTAAACTCTACATGGCCAACATTAAATACTTATGACAATTTCTGCAGCAAGTGGCACCTTAGAGTAACTCACAGTGTGTATTTTTTCATGATTGTGAGAGGATGGCTTTCTCTCTTAAATCAAACCATGCTTTCATTTGAGGGGGTGAATATGTCCCTTCCCTGGAAGCAACCTGCAAACGTGTTGCTCCTTTGTGCTAGAGAAATTAATTCTTCCTTGATAAGGGGAATGGCTGTTTTCTAAACCAAGCACCAGGTTCAGTACAGAGGCCTCCATATTAAGTGGCTCTCTGAAGTTCCCTGTGTTATGTTGACTGCAAAACTAGTTTATCTCATGGCTGAGATAGGAAAACGGAGGTATAGAAAATAAAACTGGGATGTCAAGATTGAGTTCTGAGGTGGAGATGAGCCTTTGGAAGTCTATTCCCCATCCCCCTTCTGGAATTTTAGCTTGCGATCTTTGTAGCAAAAAGAAAAAGAAACTGTAAATCATTGGCCTTCTTAACAAGGAAAGGAATGAGAGAAGAAGCAAGTTCCCCAAAGCTTGGCTAATCTTCCAAAGGCTAGCTCTTGAAAAAGTTGCAATATTTTTCCAGGGGCTCCCATCTCTCCACCGACTCTCTCTCTCTGTCCCCCCCCCCCCCCCGCCCCGAGTTTTCTCTTTTTCCTAAATGAGAATGCTAAATGAGCATTGAGGTGCTAATCAGATACCAGATGGTTGTTGACGGTGGAAAATGGAAAGAAGCAGCTGGGAAAGTCATTAAAAAATCATGCTGGAGACAGCCTATCCGAACTGCGCAATCCTCGGAGCAGGACTTGTCGGAAACCAGAACGAGATTTGAAATCAAATATTAATAAATTCCCCATCAAGGGTGACAATATTGATCTGGATTTTCTTCCGTTTTCCTTTATCTGCGAGAGCACTGCATGCAAAAAAGGATTTTTTCCTCCCATTTGAGAGAATTTGCCGGTGCTTTGTGGATCCCTTTTTTCCTTCCATCCTTCCCTGTAGCAAAAAAAAAAAAAAGGGTGGGGGAGCACGGATGGATCTTTGTAGCGGGAGAAACGAATGGCACGACAGGCTTTTTCGCTGCTGTTATTTGGACCTAGGAGGCGGCTGGCGGTCGGGAGCGCGTGCGTGTCCTTAACAAGTAGCGAAGTTTAGTTGCTTGCGGCCCGATCTTCTCGGGAATTTTTCAGAAACTGGACTGCAAGCAGCCTTATTTCTAAGGAAGTCTGACCGTAATCGACCACTGTAGCTGCTTATCTAGGAAGTCGTGCTTCTTAGTAGGTGATGTGGGTGCAGCAGATTTACTCACCTCACAGTGGCTCGAGACCCGCTTACTCGGAAGTAAGAGCCCCTGAGTGCAACAAGGCACACTTCCTAGCAAGCTGGCTCAGAAGTGCAGTTTGTAGTGTGCTTGAAGCTGGGTGCGACCGTGGCAGAAAGCGATGGGATTTATTTCTCCAGATAGTTAAGGGCAGGAAGTCTGCTGAAAACAAGTTCCTCTGCTCTTGGATTGTACAGGGCCGCTTTTCTCAGAGAGAGAGAGCAAGAGAGATTCGTACATCGCCTTCAGTTCGCATTAAACGGAAGGGCAATCCTGAAAAATTGTCTGTCTGTCCTTCCATCCATCCTTTTCTCACATACACGCTTATAAACGTCGCTCTCTTCTCTCTCTTTCAAAATCTCTAGCGCTTGAAGGTTTGGAAGTACGAATGTTACGAAAGAACGCGCGGGGAAATAACTGACTGCATTTCTAGAGCGCAAGAAACAGGGACGTAGCCCCGCGAAAAACTCCCAGCCCGCACGGGATTGAACGAATTTAGCGAAGAATCCCCTTCCGGCCTTCTCGCCGGGTCTCCTCCCCCTCGCTCAGCAAGTGAGATTCGGTCTCGTAGAGCACGAGCAGGGCTTTCGCTTAACGACTAGCGTCCCAAATCGGACATTGCTCGCTCCCCGAAGAAAGCAGTCCGAGCAGCAGCCATCGCGGGGCCCCGCTGCACAGCCACAGATAGAAACGGGGCTGGTTTGCTCCGCGGGTGAAAGCAAAAGTGCATTCCGGGCGAGAGCTATGGGCGCCCGCGAGCCCGCGCCTTCGCCTGTCTAAGGACTTGGGACTTGGAACTGGATGGTTAGCACTAAAGCAGAGGCCCTCCTTAGCAAAGCTCGCAGCGCCCTCTGTAGGCTCGCAGCGGAATCATTTCCTCCCCAGGATGGTCCTGGGAATGGGGAAAGGAAAGCCGCCGGAGGTCTTCACTTGCTCTAAAATGTTGTCCCGCGTTAGTGTCCCTCCCCTTGCCCAGCAGCCTTCACGCGGCGCAGATCTGCAGAAAAAGCTTTCGCCCCCTTTCATGCCCCCGACCCTGGGGAAGATCTGTTTGCATCTCTTTGTATTAAATGTGGGAAGGGTCCCTTAGCCTTGCTAAATTCAAATGCAGCCTTGAAATACATGGAAGGCAACAGCAGGTTCTTTTAGGCCCCCGCCCGTTCAGCCTGAGCCTGTGCTGAACGGAACGGTCGGCAATGCAAAAGGAAACGCTTTAAAACATGTTCCATTGATTTGAAAGGCGAAGGGAGCGAGATAGCTTGATCCTTTGTAGGTTCCTTAGAAGTAAGCCCCACTGAGTTCAGGATGGCTGCCTTCTCCGCCCCTGTTCAAAGGGCTGCATCACAAGTTCTGAAACGCATCGATCTGAGGTTTAGAAGGTCTATACGTTACCTCGAGAGTCATTCCGACCACCCTGCAAGGTTATTATAAGGTCAGAAACGGGTGGTGGTGGTGGTTGAAATTAGTATACTGTATGGTGAGTTGCAGAAGATCAATCAGTGACCTTGTCGGGGGTGGGGGAAGGACTCTTCTATTGGAAAACAGTACAGTCCCATTGGCTTTGGAATGTAGGGGACGCAAAACGACTTTTTACTTTTTAATGTTTCCCGATTAAGTCAGCGCTGGCAGAAGAGCGACGCAGATGAAGCTCTGTTTATCATTTCCCTCCCCCGTCTTTTCCCAGTTCAGTCCAAGTGCTATTAAAGTCTCAGTTATTTCAGTGGAAGCGGTTTAAGCACGTGCGTAAATCTCCTCTCGTCAACCTCGGGACTCCAACGCTGGGCATATTGTTCCCCTGGGATCGAGCCCCTCCCAGGCAGGGGAACGACTTCCGAACTTTCCGGCCTGAGTTCCACTTGTATCCCGCTCCATCGAGCTGGATCGAGCCGGCCCAGGGTTCCGCGCGGCATCCACGCCACAAAACGCGAGAGCCGCGGCCTGCGCGGAAAGTCCAGCGGCCTCGTCCGCCGCGCTCTTGTCTTCAAGAGCGGCGGGCGCAGGAAAGTGCTGAGTTCACCGCGGTGGAGAACCCCCAGCATCCATCGCCCCCAGTCAGAGTTCTCGCTCTGGCGAGGAGCCGCCTCGGCCTTCCAGTAGCGCTAGAGCTGCCCTCCCCAAGCACCCACAACGCTTTCTCCTCCTGCAAATCGGGCGGCAGCGCCAAACGCCGGGCGGTTTGTTTCAGTACGTGCAGCCCTGCTCTCCCGCTTCCCGCCGGCGAGAAGCCCTCCGGTTCCTTTGAGTTGCTCTTTCCTTTCAAAAGCAAGCAGGGAAAAGAAAGAGCAAGCGCGGCCCGCCCGGGTGTTGGCAAAAGGCGGGAAGCAGCGTCGTCTTCCGCGGGGAGCGCCAAACCCGACCCGAGCCCCGCAAGCAGAAGGCTCCTCTGGGGCACCGCGGAGCTTCCTCTCCCAAACGGAGAGCTCCTTAGAAGAGGCCCGCCCAGCCCAGCCGGGGGAGCCAGCTGGACAGCCTGAAGGGAGAACCGGGTAGAGTAGCTTGGCCTGGCTTGGCCGGCCCCCTCTAGTTTTGTTGGACCACTCCTCCCATTCCGGGAGGGGAGGATGGCAGATAAAGTCCCGGACATCTGGAGGGCTCAGGGTTGGGGAAGGTTGGCTCAGAACAACGCGGCGCTAGAATAGTGCTTTAACTTGGAGGAAAGCTGCAGCCGACGTTACTTCGGCGCAAGTCTCGGAGCGGGACTTGTTAGGGGTGTATGCAACATTTCAGCCTTAATCTTGGACAGTTTTATGCGGAAATAGTATATTGGAATTTAATTACGCTATCATCATCAATGTGGGTAGCAGGAAGTGTAGCACTCGGATCTTGTACCCAGTGCTTCGTAGAAAACAGGCAAGGAAGCCGAGCAACCTCAGCGGCTCTTTGCTCTTGCCATAGTTACTCAGTACTATAGTTCTCAACCGGTACGCCCCAAGAGTGTGGACTACATACTCCATGCGCCGCGGATGCCATGGTCTCGAGGAGTGGGAAATAGGGAAGCGCTCATCCCACTCAGTCTGGCGGGTACCCATTTAAAGGAAAGCCGGTCAAGAAAGACGAGAGGGGTGGGAGGCTGCAGAGTCAAGGCTGCGAAGAGAAGAGGCAACCCGAAGCCTCGACCGTCGCGTCGAGAAGAGGCGTTTAGCCCGCAAGGGGTGCTTGCGGAGCCCAATGAAGCGGGTCTGTTCTTCCGCGGCTGCCCTGCTCTCCCACCCCCTTTTTCTTTTAATTGAACTTTACGCGATCGATCGGTACCAGCGCAAGCCATTTATTTTGTCGGTTAGAAAAGAGCGACGCGCTTAATCCTTGCTTTCCAGAAAAGGAGGACGCTTTTTCGGTTCGGCCTCTATCCGCGGCGTTTTCATTTGCAGGACAGCTGCTGCCTTTCGTTGATTTATGGTTCTGGAGGGGCGGCGGAGGGGGGGGGGGGAGAAGGCCGGCTACCTCGGGACAAGGCCCAGGCGCGCTTTCGCCATCCGTCCGAATTCGCGCTCGTCCCGCGGCCTCTGGCCCTTTAGGACTCAAAGAACCTACTTCTTCCTTTGACGGGGGGGGGGGGGGGGGGTAGAAGAATCTAGTCCGGGAAATTCGAGCCTCTGCATGGTGCGAAAGGAATCCCATTAAGTTCCACGGTCTTACTCCCGGACATATGGGCCTGATATTTTTAGCTTTGAGAACCAGCCGAATCTCTGTGTGAGTGACTGTCAGAGAATCATATTTGCTTTATTTTTTCCTATGGCGCGCCGGTCCATTGGCTCCCAAGCACATTTATCTCTCCCCAGTGCCATGCAATATGGAGAATTCATATGCACGTCTCTCTTTTAGTGGGCTGACACTGATTAATGTAATATGCACCCCCCTGGCTCCAGAAACAGATCCGGCCTATGAATCATGCGCTATAAAGTTTCAATCGTCCTTGTTGGATGAGAGACTGTTACAAAGACAGTGTGCAGAGGGTGGAGGGAAGGGGGGGCATGGAGAGGGAAGAGAAGAGAGAGAGAAATGGGCCCTTTTCTTCCCTGCGTCCCTTCTTAAAAAGAAGAGGTCCCCATTTGGAAGGGATGTTATTCACCAACTGTGCAGGAATCTACCCACTTGACAGAAGGGGGAAAGAACCCCACCTGATTAGCTGGAGATACACCAGCTTTTGGCTTTCCAGCAAATTTTATCAGAAGTTCACACGCAGTCATCTCTTTTCCCAGTCCCCTCCTGCAATTAAGATATGCTGCATCTGAATATGGAGGCTCCATGTGGTTTAGCTGTGATGGCTGATGGATCATGGCAGTTCTCCCTCCATTCATTACCACCACCACCCTTTTAGGTTGAGAAACAGATCGGTGGGGGCAGCAGACCACAGACAGGGTAATATGCTGCACATTTGATAAGTATGTTGTGTGAAGAATTCTTTGCCTGCCCCTGCCCCTGCCCCTGCTGAAGTACATTGAGCAACTTCTTCCCTCCACCCCCAGATCCCCCCATGTTACCATAGAATCATAGGGTTGGAAGGGACCTGGGAGATCTTCCGGCCCAGTGCAGGAGTTCTCATACCATTCTGGACAAATGGCTGTCCAGTCATTTGTCTCCATAAACATCCTTCTAAGTTAAATTAGGTGAGTGTGAGTGGTCCAAAATCACCCAGTGAATTTCCACAGTAGAGGGTGAAGTTGAACCTTGTAGCCAGTTTACCAACCTGGCTCTTGTGAGAAAGGAAGATATGCTTCTCCCTTATTCCCTTTCTCTGTGTACCAATATAGCTTTATAAATCTGAATATTTGAAGGGATTTCAGAATGCACATCCAATTCAAAGCTATGAAAAGCAAATGTCTGCTCCGGTCCCCAGTCCAGCAAATCATACTGGCATGCAAGCCTTTTTTAAGCCAGGTGGGAGTCTCTCTTTTAAGGTTCAGACCTTGTTAGCCAAGATAAGAGCAGCTTGCAACCCTCTCAGTCTTTGCTGGACTCCAGCCCCCATGAATCCTGGCTTACATAGCCATTTATTTATTTGATTTGACTTTTGATGCCACCTGACTCCAACCAGCTCCAATAGCGATAATGGCTGATAGGAATTGTTCTTGTACAACTGGAGAGCCACAGGTTGCTCGCTACAAGTTGATCTGGTGAGTTGTGAGATAAAGCAAAGGGCTGATGCTATATAGTTCATTTTGTTGTTCTTTCTTCCCCAGCCTGGATCCCACTGTCTGTTTAATTACCTCTCCCATAATATTGCCAATGTTGATTGGGAATTATGAGGATTACAGTGTAAGGTACCTGGAGCACAGCTGGTTGGGGAAGGACGATTTAGGTTCTCACTTTTATGTCAAAAGCCTCCCAAATGTATCTACTTCCCAGAGCAGGAACATTTTCTCTCTCTTGCTTAAAGGCTACTGGTTCTCACCCCAGCGGCACTAAGCCTAAGGCTTCCTCTTAGCCCACAGAAAATTCTGTGTTTTGAGATCACAGGTAGCCCTGTTTAGCGATCACAATTGAGACTGGCAATTCAGTTATTAAGTGAAGCGGTCACTAAGTGAAACCACAACTGTGCTTATGATCTTATTTCAGCTTTCCTTTGCTTTACAGACCTGCGAAGGTCGTAAATGTGAGGATTGGTCACAATGTTACTTTTTCATCACTGTTGTAACTGCAAACAGTTACTAAACGAGGCAGTCGCTAAACAAAAACTACCAGTATATGAAAGCCTGCAGTTGTGTTTTTGGCCTCAAGCCCATTTCTTCCCAAGCAGATACTTGATACTTGGTGCTGGTTTATATATGGATGTGTGAACTGATTCCGTTGAACTGCATTGTGTTGAGGACCAGGATTTTTTGGTCTTGGAGGAACCTGTAGGAGGAGAGACGTGCTGGTCTATGGTAGCCAAAAATCAGGAGGAATCTGGTAGCATCTTTTCAGACTAACATGTTGCTATCGGCCTTCTTCTGATTTGTGGTCTTGGAGGGTGTGCATTCTTTTTGTGTCATTAAAAGCTGGACTTATTGGTTGTCCCTTCATCAGAAAGAGTGCTATAAATAACCATCATTTATGATATGCTTCATTTTTATTACTTCACTTGTGACCATTTGTCATGTATTTCAGGGTGCAGGAAGTTTCCCTTCCCCAGTGCCAGCAGAGACAGTTTTGGCACTGGGGAAGGGGCACTGCCTTCTGTTTGCCTCTGGAAGGGTGTGTGTATATGTGTGGGTAAAAAAATATCAAGATAGTGACCACAACTGTGTGACTGAAGCCCCTCCTCTTTTTTAGACGCACCACTCATAAAAAAGGGCAGTGCTTCAGTCATGCGGTCACAGCTACCCCCGTTACTTTTTTGACACCGCACCAACTGTCCCTACTTTGTTTTCTCAGATCATCTGGAGTGAGGGCAATGTGGAAACTTAGGTTCTTATATGGGGAAAAAAATGAGGTGAGAGGATAGGAAGTAGCTGCCAACAGAGGCTGGCCGGTTTCGGGCGACCACAGGTTTTCCCAGAATGCCTTTCAATGATACAATTTCCAGGGTGTCCTGGAAAACCAAAAAAATCTGGACATGAAAACGAATGAGAAAATGTGAGTTGAACAAATGAGTAACAAATGGAATGCGGTTTAAACTTAATGAGTAACAAAATGGATAAGTTCTCTAATAAAAGTAATCACGGCACAAAGAAAACATTCTTGCATGGCCCTCGTCTGCAACATACAACTCCCAGCTGGAAGTTGCAGTTCTCACGTGAAAAACATGCGTCTCTGAATTAGTTCTTTCCTATAGGCAGGGTAGTGAGAGGATCAGAAATGAGGATTAAAAAAGGACGCTTTTCCTGACATCATGTTTTTTATGGGTCAAAGAGAAAAGTAAGTGTGTGTGTGTGTTGGGGGAAAGAGATAGATGGAAGTCCACACTCTTCTGTCTTCAAACTCATGTATTTAAAGGGGGCGTGGAAGCTTCCTGCTATTATTGCATTTTTAGCTGTAGTGAGCAGCAAAGTAGTAGAACAAAATTCACAGTTTTTCCAAAGTCTGATAATGTCATTCAAGTAACTTTGCATTGCAATCATGTTGCATTAGTTCATGAGGGTTTTTTCCTTACATGCAAGGTTCTATTCATATATGACAGAGTTCAGCTATTAATCCCATTCAGTTTCAGATAACGGCCATACCTGTAAAGCAGATTTGTATGATTTACTACTCAAACATACAAATCCTTTCTTTTTCAGTCCAGGTCAACCCTTTTTAATCATCATCATCATCATCATCATCATCATCATCATCATCATCAAATGTATTTGCAGTGACATCTCTAACTTTATGGGAAAAGTGTTTGGCAATCTTGATTTTGTTTAGCAAAATAAGAATCTGATGGGTTGGATAATTTTTAATAATCCCTACTTAACCATGCATTTTCTTTAGTGAAGATCTTACTTCTATGAAGAATGCCTAAAACCATGAGAATAAATAGGATTCAATTTAGCATACATTTAGATGTAAACTTCCAAGTCTCACTTCATTTATTGAATTACAAATCTATCTATCTGATGAAAAGTATCCTTTGCAGGCTCTGCTTCTCTGTTTGTATGCTCAATTGCCCATTTTCTCATTTGAGAAATTAGACTTATTTCTCTGTATGAATATGAATAAGTGCATTACTACAATCTTATTTATTTAAACATATTTATCACAGGATTAGCTGCTCCACTGGTTCTTTCTTTCTTTTGTTTTACACAAACATTTGTGTCTCTGTATCTGTGTACCCTGAAAAGGCACAATAAAAAATAGTAAAAGGTGAATTTTCTCTGCTCAAGATTTCACTGCTTGCCACTTACATGAAAATTAATGGCCAGGATTTATTGAAAGTGTTGATTTCAGATTGATTAATACCATGTAAATGTGAGGCACACTTCACCACTCAGAGCAGCAGAGTTGTCATGAGTTTACCCATGTTAATTCCTCCTTAGCAACCATAGTGGAAGAAAAGTTGGATTTTTTCCCTTGATATATTTCCAATGTGTTATGGCAGGATTTGTGTCTAAATACATCATAATGACTGTGTAATATTGACTACATAAATATTGGACTGATTTTAATTCTAAGCTGCCAAAATCAAATGCTTGAGTTCAATATGTCTGAAGTGGGTTTTGACTACTTCAGTGCCTTCTGTCCATTTTTTATTATTTGTAATATTTATATACTGCCATAATCAAAATTGACTCTTGACCACTCTTAATCATTCTATTCTACTATGAAAACAGAAATCACCAGAATAACTCTGAAACTATACACTAAAGGCATGGACAGTTGGAAGTGAAGACTCCCACCACATCTATCTCTCCTATTTCAACAGTGCCTTCTTGTGAAGCAAAACAAAATCCAAATTGTGTGTTGTTATTTTTAAGGACCTTTTAAAAGCGCTGAATTCAGCCAATTGCTACGAGAAGAATATTTTTGAGGTGAAAATTCTATAATCTTATTTGGGGAAAAGTCCCATTGATTTCAAAATGATTTACTGCTGAGTAGACATATGTGGGATTGCACTCCTGGGGAAGTATCAAGTATAAGTGCAATTCCCCTTCTGCCCCATTCTTGGTTCTACTCCCATACAAAGCAAAACCCTTGTATATCTTACTGAACAAGAACATTAAGGATATATCTGAAATCAAAGGGGCATTTAATTGAGCAAGGTGGTGCATAGACTGTAAACTCCTCAGGGCAGATATCGTTCATTAAAAATCATGACAAAGAGATGGTAATGAGATGGATGAGAGCTCCTACCCAATTTCACTTATATTGCTCTTCTGCAGGGAATTAAACTTGTTTGCTTGAGATCACCGACCCTGAATATTCTGCTGCCTGAACTGGAAAAAAAAGATGGTCTTATTTTCCCACCTCTAGAAGCCCATGTGATTGGAAGCTGAATCACCAATAATGGAGCATTCTCCTCCACCATACCAGAAGCCATGACAGCCCTCCAGTGGAAGAACCAGGAGTGTGTGTGCAGCTACCATTGCCTTATTCTGCTTACTGGAAGTATTAGCCCTGTTTTTAATACAGAGACAATTATAATTGCATCAGTACTTTGTACTGTAAATCAGCATTACACTGACAGAGGGCTCTTCTGCATAGCCAAGTTAAAGTGCTGTCTGCCAGTCCCTAAGCTAGCAGAAAACTATGCCAGCATAAAGTTTGCTGCTTCCACTAACAGTATAGGCCAGCACGTATATGATTGGTGGTGTCCCTGGCTTTGTTTTCCTCCCTTTCTGCTAAATGTCACTACTTGGTGGGAAGATATACGCTCCCCTTAGTGAGAGCTAGGGGTACCGGAGGAGCAAATTTTGTGAAATCTGTTAAAATTTGCTCAAGTTTGGTGCAAGTGGCTGTTTGTTTGTTTTTGCACAGGTGCATTCTGAACCTGGGTTTAACATTCTTCTGGAATAGTGCTAAAAGAAGCCCGATGATCAACTGATATCAGCCAATCATCAGGATCACTTTTAACTCATCCCTATAAAACACTTGGGCAGACCAGAGCTGATAATGGGGCTCCTTTGGATGCGGGTTTAGTGCTATTCCAAAAAGTTCTAAACCCATGTTCAAAATTGCCCTGAACAACAGCTGACAGGTTCATAGATGCACAGCAGAGAGAGTTCTGGCTCTTTCTCACTTCACCTTACAGCCCCCTCATCCCCATCCTCAGTGCTATAGCTACTGTTCAGGCTGATCCAGGTCTTTGAGTCAGGAATTGGCAGGTACACAGGGATAGGCCAATTTTAAAAAACTGGACTTTCCCACTGTTCAAAACAGAATAGCCCTGGAAGAGAGTGCCCAAGGGCGAGAGAGGAGGGGGTGTGCCCGCATTAGCCTGAAGTGGCCAGTAGGTGCCAGGCTTGTCTTCAGCGTCACCTGATCAGTGTTGAACAATTGGTTGGTGAAGCACGTCAGAACACACCCACAGCAAAATTCCTATAGCTCATTGCCTGCTTTAGGGGAAAAACACAACCTTAATATAGAGTAGCTAAGGACAACTTTAAGCTGCCTCAGATATCAGTTGGGGATGATATGATAACAACAGCATGAGTACACAGCAAAAAAAAACCCCAAAATGTTGCCGGAGCATGTTGTGCTCTAGATAGATGCAATTGGGAAAAAGCCCAGCATTGACTTCCCACTTTTCTTGCAAAAATAATGGAGTCTTTTCTCCCCTATTTTGGGCTGTCTTAGCTGGAGGGACAACCATAACAGTCCAGCATGGCTGGAAATAACCTGGCTGGCCCTCACTGTCCCCAACAGCTGCCAGATGGCCTCTTTGCCCTTAAGAACTCCACCATGACCTTTGCAGAAGTGGGAAGAGAGGAATCTCCAAACCCTTAAGACAAATTATGTCTGCAAGGATTAGGCATGCCCATTTTAGTGGCATTTCCATGTTCTGAAGTGATATACTTTTGAACACTGGTGATGCTGGGGAGGGAAGAAGGGAAATTAAAAAGATGAGCTGTCCAGTTTATGGGCTTGGGAGGTTGTTGGTCTGATGCAGGAAGACAGTTAAGCTTTCTGAAGAGCTTCCCCAAAACTCACACATTCACGGTAAGAGTTCCCTCGCTAAATCAGACCAAAAATGATGCCCACCTCCTGCTGCTTGTCCCACTATATGGTATTTAGAGGTTATCTACCTCAGTATATGGAGGTTTTCTTTTGCTGTCTTCTACCTCAGAGCTCATCACTTCCCTGATTCTTGTCATATGGGGGAATGTTTGCTTGCTGACATACACCATCATGATAGTGTATATCCATGATAGTTACTGATGAGAATGTGATGGTCAAGAATATGGAATAATGAGGTTTGAGAAAATGAGGGTGGGGACAGTGAGAAGAATACCCCAGTTACAGCTTCCTTGTCATCCCAAGTCATCAAAGAGGAGAAAACAAGTGATACACATTGCAGTCAATGCAATTTAATGGCTGAAGTGTTGGGATCAGGAACACCATCATCTAGCATTACAACTGTGCCTCTTGCTGCCTTCTGTATATGTAACTGTTGACCCAAACATGAATGTAGTGCATCTCTTCCATGTCCCTTAAATGCCTTTTTCTCACAACCTACTACTCCAGATTGATCCTTTTTCCCAGCTGTATCCAAGTTTAAAGTCTGTATAGCAGCCTTGGTCCACCTGCTTTTCTTCCCTCCCATCTTTCCCACTGGCCCTTCTCCTAAGGCCCTCTCTGGTTTAGATTGTAAGCTGTTTGCAAGTAGGGGCCTGGCGTGGCTGCCCATTTAACTCTATAAAGCACCATGTTCACTGGTGGTGTAATATAAATAATAAGCAGACTACAGGAAGAGGCTGCTGGCACTGAAACTGAATTCCAGGGCTCAGTCTTCAGGAGCAGCAGCACAGCTTAAGCCCAGGCTTAAGGGCATGTTAGAGAAAACGGGTTTAAAATATTAAATACATTTGAGCAGTGTGTGTGCATTTGTGTGTGTGTATGTAAAAGAGACAGAAGCATTTTAAAGAAAGGTGCTGGCTGTGGGGCATGTTAACCAGTTCACACAGTGAAGTGATTAACATGTTTATGAATCAAATTAATCACACATTAACTCCCTAGCTCAGTGCAAGTGAATGCCAGGAATGGCAGGCAGGAAGGCATTCTTCCCCTCTGACACTCTCGGCAACATGGTTTGATGTAGGTTAATGGGTAGGTTCACATTTTTCTGGGTGGGGAAAAGAGTGAAAGTGAAGGAAGAAGCTGCAGGCCCCATCAGCTTTTGTTTTCCTTTCTGCTCATGGATTTTGATAGACACTTGACATAAAAATTAGAAACTCCATGAAAGAGGGGCAAAGGCTGAAACGGAGGTAGAAGAAGACATTTCTGGATAGGGGGAAAACACAGGTCAGAGAGGAAGGAAGAAACATCATCCAGAAATGTCTAAGTACATTTCACTTGATCAGGTTAATAGTTGGGGAGAGTTTATTTCTTTAAAAAGATTCATATTTTCTCCAAGACCGTAAGGTGTCCTCCAACATTTCCCCACATTACAATTCTGTGAGGTAGGCTGAGCTGAGAGAGAGTAATAAGCCCAATTCATTAGTGAGTTTCCATGACTGAGGGTCTGAACCTGGGTGTCCCTGGTCCCAACACTTCAGCCGTTAAATTGCATTGACTCCAATGTGTATCACTTGTTTTCTCCTCTTTGATGACTTGGGATGACAAGGAAGCTATAACTGGGGTATTCTCACTGTCCCCACCCTCATTTGTTCACAACCTCATTATTCCATATTGTTGCCCATCACATTCTCACCAGTAACTATTATGGAGGCAATGCCCCTCCTAGGCTTATTCAAGATGAAAAAAAAATCTGTAAGCTTTTGAACATGCAATAATTCACCATTAGACAAGGTAGTAAGCAAAGTTATATTGATAAATGGGGGGGGGGGGGGTGCAGCAAGAGTTGCTGTTTTATTTGTTAGATTTATATCCTACCTTTCATATAGGAGCTCAAGGTGGTACAGTATATGTAGCACCCCCTCTCCCTATCTTTCCCATGACAAAAACCCTGTGAGGAAGATTGGGTTGTGAAGGAGTGTTTGACCCCAAGTCACTCAATGACCTTCTGTGGTTGACAGTAGACTTGAACTTATATGTCTCCCCAGTGCCAGTCCAGCACTGTAACCACTACACCACATTGGCTCCCAACTTTCACATTCAGCTCCAGGTCATTGAGAGAAACTTTGCCCACCCATAAATCAGGAGTTTGACTAACACCTTTTTAGACTAACAAATGTTATTAAAAGGTATAAGTAGCCTGTAGCTCATGAAAATGTATGACTTTTAATAAAATATATTTGTGTGAAAAGGTGCTACCAGACTCCTGATTATTGGCTACCATAGATTAACAGAGGTCTTCTTCTACAACATTTACCCACCCAGTTCTTGGTGACTCATCTCTGACTCTGCAAACTTTCTTTGTATTCAATCTGATATTAGGAATGATCATACATCTATGATGCGTGAAAGAAAGGTCAATCACTGCTAAAGTAACTTCTGTGTATAAATACATTTCTCTTTGTATTAATAACTGGGGACGATTATGTCCTATGCCTTCTTACAGGCACCAGCTTGCTGATTCTGAAGCCAAAATGCTGGACTAAATGAATGTTTAGTCAGATCTAGCAAAGCAGTTGTTTTGTTCTTAATCCATGATAGTTCACCAACATGTGAATCATCACTTGTATGCTTGAACCAAGATGCAGTGAATATACTGGAGTGAACTGGATAGTTTTCAGCTGAATGCATGAAGTCTTTGCTGAAACACAGGGTGTTTGGTGAGCCAATCTCAGATGATATGAAGATGCTATCTGGGGTGTGTAATCTGTTAATGGCTCTGTAATGAATTGATAGTGACACTGGGCGATGCAAAAACACTCTCCGTAGCAATTCATCTGTGATGCCTCCTTCACACTTACAAGTCACCCCTTGATGCCAGTGATGAAGGTGCATGTCTGTGAACCCAGCTCTTAGTTCTTCTACTTATTCTAGGCCATGAGTCTAAGCTGCAAGTTGAGAACTTCTCCATTGTTAAAAATTTTCTACCGTGTCTGATAATCAAATGTAATTTCTTCTTGTCTCTCTGTGTCTATGTGTTTTCTATTCTCTTGCCACCACGGTTTTTGGGCCTGTTCCAGTGGGCTGCACAAAAGAAAGCCGAGGCATCTGAAGTGTCACTCCACAGCTGTGGCAAAGGAGTGGTATTTCCATTTTGTTGATGCTCCGAGCACATGTGTGCAGCAGAAGGTGATATCAAAGGAGCCGTTCCCCCTCAGTTCTGCACATTATTTTTTCACTGCTGTGGCGAATCTTTCTGAGCTCCATGAACCAATAAAACAAGAGCCCCTGTTTGAGTTGATATATTAATATTTGCTGAGGATTTGCAAGGTCGGGGCGAAATGTCAGCAGATTGCTGGGGCAGGACTGTGGGGAATAATTAAACAAATCTCCCAGCACTTCAGCCTCCTGAACATCTTTATTAATCTTTTGGAAACAGTAACGCTGAAACAATTTCTGCTTTCACAACCGTAAGCAAAGAGTCAGGAGAAGTTGCCTTAATCAATTCCTTGGATTGGCGATGTTTGCTTACTGACAGTTTCTTGGCCCCCTCCCTGGCAGATGCTAGTGAGCCAGGAAGGCTGTACTGGGTGAATTAACTGCAAGCTGCTTGGATTCTCACCTCAGCTCCAGCTCCAGCTCCAGGAAAGGCTGAAGACCATCAGGGATGGCTGTTGGGACAGGACTCTGTCAGGATGGGAGGGAGAGGCAGTTTGACCCCTGGCATCATAACTAGGCTGAAGGTTGGATCCTGGCATCCAAACCAGGGGACGGGCCTGAACTTTGGTAAGCTTGGGAGGCATTTCAGCATATCTGGCATTCCATTCTGACTTGAGTAAATGTGGGTTCATGTAGCCATGTTGTCTTTGTCATTTTCCTGCAGGCTTCACTTTCATTTACAAGAAAAGCAGAGCTTCCAGTCCTTTTTATTATAGACATGGAAGGAAAAATATACAGAGGGTATTGGCCCTGATTTTCCTGGAAGAAGTCAACTGGCTTCTGGCTTTCAGCATTCCAGCTAAAATGGAGAGCAAAGACAGCAATGATTGACAAGTCCTTAAACACTTGGCACTTTAGGAATCATTAAAATTAAATGTTCTTTTATAAAACCCTTTAATAAATTACATCCCTCTAGCTGTTTTGCTACTTGTGTGTATGCTTTTGCTGATTCACATTACAAATGATGGCCACTTTCCCAGCATATCCTCACCACTACAGTTCTGTCTATATCATGCATGCCTGGAGGAGACCTCAAAGAGCATCTAGATTTTCTTCTTCTGGTATTAGATGTTTTGAGCTGATGGAGTGATTAAGTATAGAACCTGTATGTCAAAGTCTTCTCAGTTCTTAGCTCAGCTTTGATGTGCCAGTCTGCTTCCAGCACACCTCCCTGCAGCCTCCAGTATGACATGGTTGTTCCAGGGATTCATCTGATCAGGGCAGAGGACACACTTTTGCTGATTTGTTTATTTTAATGTGGTGTTGGGGGGTTACAGGGAGCCTTGGGGGAGGAGTTTGGGGATTTTTTCCCCCCTAAGGAACATTCTTGTGTTAAGTCTAGTGGAGATTTAATGCAGGTATTTTACCTTTTAGCTGCTTTAAAAAAAAGACATGCCCCAAATCCTGTTACTGAAAATCATCATTTTACCACCAAATGCATGCAAGGAATCTTATTTTCAGTGGAGATCAGCTCAATGTGGATACATTTTTGTTGATTTAGCTATTGATTCCTTCATTCAATTTATATAACTGCTAACTTGACGTACAATTCTGGGTGGTGAACAACAAATGAAAACAACCATAAAAATCTATTTAAAATGACTTGTCTAAGACAACCAGCCCAACTGACTCACCTCCAGACATGTTGGATTATAACTTCCATAATCCTTAACAAACACATGCATACCAGCTGCAGGTCGTGGAAGCTCTACTTCAACAGCTGTATGCATTTTTATTTTTACACTGTTTCCTATAATTTATTTATTATTATTTTAAATAAAAATTATTATTTAAAGTTTGGTTGTATTGCTCCTCTCCAATGCTCTGCAACTCCATCTTGTGGTTGTAGTTTTCCCTGCCTCACCTCATTTATGATAGGAGGTTTAGATATGAGGTGTCTGCTACCCATTCTATCTAAGGTTCGAGCTGCCTTCATTTCTCACTTTATGTACAATAGAGATAAATAATAGAATCTTTCACAATCAGATACCTGTCCTCAGATCTGCAAGATTTCTTTCTGAATCATCGTATCATCTATAAAACATCTAGAGTACCACAGAAACATTGATTTTCAGTGGAGTTAGTTGAGAGAACACCAGGAAACACTTTCAGGAAATCCTTGAAGAATGCAGTAGCAAAATACTTCCATATTTTGATCAAGAAACCTACATGGATGCATCGCAGAAGTCACCATGGAGTCAACTCAATGGAGATGTTCTATTTTTAGTTCTTTTCTCAAAGCCAGTCCTGCCAATCATACAAGGCAGATTCACACATGCATATAATATACATATGATTAATATTTATTTTTACAAACCAGGCTCAAGTTCTGTAATCAGGTGGAGAAATATTATGCTGGAACCAGCTCATGTCATCAGAGGTTAAAGGAACCACAGTCCAACTTCTCGGTTTTAGTGTGCTTCCTTGATTGCATTTGGAAGAGTCTAAGATTCACTGAAGCCAAGGATCCTGTCTGTCTTTTATTTATGTTGTTCATCTTTATTTCTCTAACCTCTGGCTTTAACTAGGGACACATTTTCTTAATGCAGATTCATTAATCTAATGACATCATTTAATTTTGCCCTGAATATGAATGAAGTATACCCATTTAGAATAGGGAGTGATGACTCATCTGCTTATAGTCCACGAACAAGCTGTCCTGCAAAAGTTCCATGGAACATTTACTGAAACTTGAGCAGGAACTCTTGGGTTGAATTTAGTACTCCATTGGTGCTAAACAAATTATGATTGTGGGCAACAAAAGAAAGAAGAAGCAGCGGCTTGGATCCAGAGCAGCAGGGTGGATCACCTCCTGAGTTGCAGAGTGCTGGAAGATCCTTGAATGTCTTGAGATGGCAAAATGGTTGTGGGAAGAATGGGGACTGGAAAAAGATTCACTATGTATCCCATTAGTGGAAATCCTTAATTGGATCATGATGCTACTATGAATAGCCCAATTTTATTCCAACTCAATAATGGAAGTTTGCCAACAGAGTTGGCTTCCAATCCAATTCTTGGTTCAGTTCAAAGAATTAGTTTTCATCTTTAGAGCCCGTTAGAGTTTGCAACTAGACTACTTGAAGGACTAGATGCCACTCTAAGAGCCAACCAGTTCAGTTCACAGTGCCAGAGGACTTCTTGCCTGCTATGACATTAGGGCAGCTGAGCAAATCACTGCAAGGGATGATATGCACAGAGACATAATTCAGGAAAAATTTTAAAAAAAGAAAGCATTGGTTTGTTTATTTATTTATTTATTTATTATATTTATATAGCCACCCATCTCACAAAAGGTGACTTTAAAGGGAAAGGAGAGTAGTTTTCAACTACTTAAATTATTTCTATTTGGATTCTGTCTGATGGAGACAATGATTTTGTGTATATTTCATCCCAAAAGCAGGCCTTATAGAAGCTTTCTGGGATAATGTGATATATTAATGTTATATTGATAATATTCTTGCCTATCAGTCATACTGCTTAATAAATTTGCAGTCCTTTTGTAATAAAGTGCCATTTTCAGGCATTGTATGTGTGTGTATGAGCAAGAAAGGGATTGATGTTAAGCGATCTATGTGCTAAGATTTAAAAACAAAAGCTAGAGAAAATGTAAACATGGGGATTAAGAAGCAAGTAAGGGAGCTGGAGAGAGGAATTACTTATTTTCAGAATTTGAAGCTGAATTCAGCTCAGTGGTTAGTTGTTTTGTGTTTCTTTCGGAAGATTCAATAAAAAAGTTGTATTTGGATAAGAGAGAGAGAGAGAGAGAGAGAGAATATGTGTGTGTGTGTGTGTAAAATATATATACATATTTTATATTTGTATTTGGATGTACTGAGAGCCTAATATTTTATTTTAAAAATACAAGTGATAACTACTGATACGGAGACCATGTGAAGCCAAAGGAACAAAGCTTACTTGCCTTGCTAATCATACTCACATCAAAGTTGAGACACACATTTGGAGGAAATGCCATCATACTTCTGACAATCCATCTGCCCCTAAACTCATCTGGCATGTGCTCAGGATGACTTTTATCTTTTGACCAAGATTTTAACACTGGATGCTATATTTTGTTCACTCTCAACTCAAAACAACATTTTTATTTTTCCACCCTCACCCACCCACCCACCCACCCACCCACCCACCAATTTTAAGGAAGGCTCCTCTTTCCAATAATCAGGCAATGTGCTGTAAGGTCGTGGCTGGAAGGATGGTAAATTCATCTCAGAAAAGGTGCACCTCATTTTAAGACTTAAAAGATAATAGAAACCTTTCAGAAAAATAACATGAATAAATAAAAGCCTAGTCAAGTGGAATTGGGAGACTTATGCATTTCTATTTTTTAAGTATAATTTTTATTAAAAGAAAAATTTACATAATTTTACATAAGATTAAAAGCTGAATTATTAAAACTATGGAAACATAAAAGGAAAAGTAGAAAAAAGAAAGAAATATGAAAGAATAAAAGAAAAAGTGAAAAATAACAAAAGAAAAAGAAAGAAAAAGGAAAGGAAAGATATCTAAAGAAGCAACTTCGCATGTTCTTTGCAGCAGTTACAATCATAGTAATTACCATTTCCACCCTCCCAAATTACATATCATGGTTCCCTTCTTCTCATAAACAAACCTTTTTAATCAATAAATCCTGAAATCACCTATTCATTTTTAGCAAAAAGTCCATCAAGGGTTTCCACTCCTTTATAAAAGTAATTGCTGTTTCCTCCTTAATCAAACAAGTCAATTATAGCCATTTTTGCAAACTCTGCCATCTTCATGATCCATTCCTCCATTACGAGTATTACTGTATTCTGCCATTTTTGTGTATATAATAGCCTCGCCGCAGTTAACATATATAAAACAAATCGTCCATGAGCCTTTTCTAGTTGACTGCCCATAAGTCCTAATAAGAAACATTCTGGTTTCATCTGAATATTAATTTTTAAAACTCTAGACTTATGCACTTCTAGACCTGGAGAAATGAGATGGCTGTGATAATTGACCTGTACTGTTTGAGAGCTGCTCGTGATTTTAAAAAGAAGCATATCAATAATGCCTGGGCAGATCTTTGAAGGTGTGCTTCATTTTGACAGAAGTTTAACAAGGTTCTCCTTCAAAGCTGTTTTGTGAAGCAACACAGACTCCTCGCTTCTAAGAGTGAAGTGAAGCAGCCGAGTTGCTTTGCTTCACCTCCTTTGGCAGTTCCAACAGCTACTGATCAGAGGGTGGAAATACCAGGAGAAACATTTGCAACACATGTGCAGAAGTCTCTTCTGGCTGTTGCAATTGCAGGTTGAGGCTTCTTCTGGGTGGTGGAATTGTAGGCTGAATTGGGCCACCTTGTCAGGGCAAGCCAATCTACTTACTATAGGTCTGATAGCAATAAGCTGGAAATGTGAGTGTGATTTAAAAGGAAAAGAGCCAAAAGAACCTCAAGAAGACATGCAAACTTCACTCTTTTCAATCTTCAGTAACAACCCTAGCTTTCCACAATTAACTGCATTCTTATCATCAACACCATGGACACAGTCTGGTAAATGTTAAGACATTTCACTGGAGACATAAGGCAATTGACCGCTTCTTAGTTCAGCGATTGATGAAATGAGGAACACCCTTCTGCAAGCAGAAACCCAGTGTCTCTGCAGCACAGGGTTGCCTAATAATGGAGATGGTCAGGAGTGAGGGCTCTTGGGTCTCCAACTCTGAAGGAGCCAGCACTGAAGATGGTGCTGCCCTCATGTGTTTGAAATGCCCATCTCCAGGGGCACCTGCTTCCCCCATCCCTATCAGTCTGAAGCAAAATGATTGATGTTTCACACTAGATCCAAACTGCATGGCCACTTGCCCATAGTTTTTTAAGATCAGTAAAATATTAGTCTAGAATCTATCTATCTATCTATCGGTCTGTCTGTCTGTCTGTCTGTCGGTCTGTCCGTCCGTCCATCCGTCCATCCATCCACCCACACACACCTACCTACCTACCTACCTACCTACATACATACATACATACAGGCATACCTTCAGCAATGTGAATGACTGGTGGAACATCCTGGCTATCAGCTCCCAGATGGTAGAAGGTAAGTTGCACTTTGTCAGCTTCAGGCTTCTGATCTGCAACATGGATGTACTGATTGTACTCTATAGGGTTTGCGTGAGAATGATTAAGATAGCTAATGTCAACTACTCTAAAATGTTCTCAACAAGGGTAAACAATAATGGAGAGGAGCCATTATGTTGTAATTGTGCCAAATCTTTCCTGTTTACTGATCTCCAATATGTCTTGATTCACTAATGAAGTTTTACTAACTTTGTCCTAGAAGCTGTTTATTCATTTAATTTACAATATTTATTGACTGCTCAATCCCAAGGGAGTCTAGGTGGTGTACAAAACACATTGTTGCTATGTCCATTGTTCTTCACTGTGTACCAATTAAAGGTGAGGTTATAACAACATTTCATTAGATCCAGATATACAAACTAGTGCTGTGTATACATTGAAAATGATTTGGGAGAAGTATTTTAGTTCTTGCCACAAGTATGAACACAGCATCTCTCTTCTAATTATTAAAATAGGCTGACTTATTTCAGGCTTCTTCAGGAGCCTGAATAAAGGGTGCTGCTGCTTTCAGGAATCCACTCAGTAAAGTTAATGTGGCTCTTAAAGCAGTATCATCTTTTTCTCATTTTTGTGGGAAAACCTGTAATGAATAGCAGAGGTGGTACTGTGGCTGCTTGAGGTTCAAAGCAGTTGTTCTGAGTCCTTTTTCAAGCATGCACAGCACCAGTAACACCAGTTGGTGAAATATCAGCATACATGCAGGAGAGCAGTTTCTCAAAGAACTCAAAAAATGGTTTGATATTGCAATTTAATAATAATCGGTAACTGCACACTTGCAGAGGTTATGTATCAGTTCAACTGGCAATGGCTTCTTGTATAGAATCCTGGTAATCTGGTGATGATACGGAGAGCTCCCTTTTCTCATAGGGCTTGGGAAAGGAAAATATCGATTGAAGCAGTGAGAATTTTTTTGAACTGGGCCAAAACTGATCTCCCCCAGTTTAGGTTTTGCAGAGTTTTCAGAAGGGAAATGAATGGGACAGAAATTACTGGAGATGCTATTTGTCCTGGCAAGAGAACTGCTCCCACCACTATCCCCCATCTGTGTGATGCTCCAGCTGGAGTTCCTACCATATTGAACATGTGTGGGGGGTGAATAATTCCAAAGGGTAAAAAGAAGTTTTACTCCCCATTTTGACCAGTTAAAATCCACCCAAGTTTCCATTTAATTTTGTAGAAATGCTCTTAGTCATTTTTAGATAAATCCCATTGATTTGCCCGTGTTTTTGTTTGTGGACGTTTTGCATGTTTGGGGGAAGGTGAATATACAGACCCAGACTAGATGATTTTAGAGTTACTTTGTAGCTGGATTCAGGTATTTTCCTAAGTCATAATATGATGGGTTTGGTTTTGGCTTAGTGCAATGTGTGAATGAAGCCATTTTGAGTTTCTCTTTTTTTATATATAATTTTTATTAAAGATTTTTAAAAAGGAAGATAAAAACTAATGCAAACTAATATAAAGTAAGAAAAAGAAAAGAAAAAGAAAGAAATAAAAGAGAAAGGTAGAAGGGCAAGAAAGGGGAAAAAAGTGAAAGAAAAATAGAAAAGAAGGGAAAAAAGATACAAAGGAGTAGCTTCTGATCTTCTTTACAGCAGTTATAAGTACAATTATAAATTTACCTCTTACTCCATGGTTACAACATAATTCTCTTCTTTCTATAATCTATCCTATCTAATCATCGAAACCATAAATCATAAATTCATTTTTTCTGTTTTATGCAAAAAGTCCATAAGGTGTTTCTAGTCAGCAATAAATGTATTTTATTAAAATGTCTTTTCTCTGATCAAAGAAGTCAATTTGGCCATCTCAGCAAGTTCCATCATCTTCACCAACCATTCATCCATTCTGGGTAGCGCCGAATCTTTCCATCTTTGTACATACAATAATCTCGCTGCAGTTATCAAGTACAAAAACAAAGTTCCATGACTTTTTTCCAACTGTTTGTCCATCAATCTCAGTAGAAAAACATCTGGTCTCAAATGTACATTAATCTTTTAAATCTTCTGAATCAGTGTACGCATTTGAATTCAAAATTTTCTAGCTTTTTTACACACCCACCAAACATGATAGAATGTCACTTCTTATTCACATTTCCAACATAAATTTGAAGTGCCTTTATATATTCTAGACAATTTCTCTGGTGGACTATACCAACTGTACATCATTTTATAAAAATTCTCTTTAAGATTATAACATAGTGTAAATTTCAATCCTTTCAACACATATTTTCCCATTGTTCCATCTGTATATTATAGCCAAAATTTTGAGCCCACTTTATCTCACATTCTTTCATTTGTTCTTCTTCTGTTTCAAATGTCAGTAAAAGTTTATACATTTTAGCAATTACATGTTAATCATTTGTACACAACTCTATTTCAAACTCAGTCTTACAATGTTTAAAACTATACACTCTTTTGTCTACTTTAAATCTTTCTAGTAATTGTAAATAAGAGAGAACCATTGACCACTATAACCCTCTGCCACCAGTTCTTCTCTTGATTTTATTTTACATTATCCTTGACAAAATTCTAGTATCCTATGATAAGTTAGCCATTTGTGTTTGCCTATTTTTTCACATCTATAAAATGCTTCTTATGCTGAGAGCCACAAAGGTGTTTTCAGGCACAATCTGGGTTTGTATCTATTCCATATTCTCAATATGGCATGTCTAATTTAATGATTTTTAAAATCCACATTAACCTTGACTTTATCATACCACAGATATTCATGCCACCCAAATTTCAGGTCATGTCCTTCTGACTCCAAAAGCCTTCTATTTTTCAGCACTACCCACTCTTTCATCCACACCAAACAACAAGCTACAAATGCAATTTCAAATCAGGTAAACCCAATCCTCCTCTATATTTAACTCATTTTCCCCCTGCCACACAAATTTAGATATATCCTTCTGCCACTGTTTAAATGGTGCATCAGATGTTTTGTCTGAAACAAAAACATCATTCTATGCAAGACATTCATTTTTATCACAGAAATTCTCCCCAGCAATGACAGTTGTAGTTTCTCCCATCTTAACATGTCTTCTTTAACTTCATTCCATTTTTAACATAGTTACTTGGAAATAACATACGGTTCATATTTGTCATAGTGATACCCAGATACTGTATCTTCTTCTCAATATTAAAATTAATCTTGAAACCTGCTAACGCACCAAATTCTTTTAATTTGCCCATTAATATTTCAATTCCCTTTAAAGGATCTTCCATAATCAATACCACGTCATCTGTGAAAGCCCTTAACTTCTAAGTTCCTTTTTTAATTTTTAGTCCCACAATCCTCTCATCTTGTCTCATATCTCTATTCAGTATTTCAAGAACCAAAATGAACAAGAGAGGAGACAGTGGGCAGCCCTTTCTTGTCCCTTTTTGTATCTCACAGGGTTTTGTTAGACCTCTGTTAACAATTATTTGTGCTTTCTGTGAAGTGTAAATCAATCTTACCCATTTTATAAAGTTGTCTCCAAAATTCGTATCTTCCAGGACCTTGAACAAGAAAGCCCAGTTCAAATTGTCAAAGGCCTTCTCTGCATCTAAGAAAATCAATGTGTCTTGTTTTTCATTATCTTGCTCCAAATATTTCAAAATGTCCAGCACATTTCTAACATTGTCCTTTAGCTGTCTTTTAGGCAAAAACCCACATTGATCCTCATGAATAAATTATTGTAAAAATATTTTCAATCTATCTGCTAGAATCATTGTGAACAACTTGTAGTCATTATTCAATAATGATATTGGCCTATAGTTTCTTGTTAACGTCAAATCCTGTCCCTCTTTAGGTATTAATGCTATATTGGCTTCTTTCCAACTCTCTGGTATCTTTCCTCCCTGCCATTTTGAGTTTCTCAACAAAATTATCAAAATAACCCATGGATTAGTAGAAAATGTGAGGACACCCCCCCCCCCCCAGAATTATAGACATACACATAGATACAAGTGTGGACGCACATATAAACATTTAATAGCAAAAGGAGACCAAGCGAAGTATGTAGTGGGAAAGAAAAAGTACATTTGAATATATTATTTTTTTAAGTAAGCACACATGCCTTAGCAGTCGAATACCAAGGGTAGACAAGAAGCATTAACATGGAATAAATGCCTTCAATGTGTGTGTGTGTGTGTGTGTGTGTGTATGCATATGTGTATTTGTGTATGTGTGTTTTGCAAAGAAATTTAAGCAGAGGAGAAACACAGAGAGTCCTGCTGTATCTTAAAAACTATCAAATGTATTACGGCCCATGCTTTTGTGTCCCAATCTGCCAACTGAGCATAATATTTCATGCATCTGCTGAAGAGGCCTCTAGACCATGACAGTTCTGTAAATCTGTATGTCTTTAAAGGCCACATGATTCTTCATTGCTCTTGCAGTATCACACTGACATGGCTAGCTAGCCCCTCTGGAATTATAAAGAAAACAAGCCTGGAATAGTTTGAAAGGCAGAAATGTGTCTCTTCTGTCATGCCTTTCTTATTATCTTTTCAGGATGCTCATTAGCTTCATATAAGTAGATGACTTCCAGGCACATACAGGCTCTTTCTTGGGAATAGAACTCAACATTCCCAGTGATAATTCTAAGTCCAGTGGCAACTGAGCTCCAGTGTGGTTTCTCTAAAGAAAGAGAAAGGGGTTTTATCACTACTCAACATGGATAGAACCAGCACAAGAACTTCAGAATTGCAACACAGAATATCATGCTCTGCAGCTGAGCCAGGATGAAGATGTTCCTTGTTGCTTTCCAGATCTCAACCCAAAGTAGCTTCAGAAGCTCTGAATGAGACAGCAGCCACTTCTCACTGTGAGCAAAATTTATTTATTTATTATCTATTAATCAAATTTGTATGGCCACCCATTTCACAGAAAAGTAACTATGGGCAGCTTACAATAATCCATTGTGAAATCCTACATATATCTTCTTAAAGTATACCACGTTGTTCTCAGTGGAGCTTTCTCCTAAAAAGAAAAAAAGAAAAGGAACACCTATAAGATTGCAGCCTAAGTGCAACAGGGAAGTGACATGGAAGTTATCTTGAGGAGTAAGCCCTTCAATCAATACAGATACATCCTGTCTAGTCTAAGTGAAGACAAATTTAAGAGTGGCTCTCTGTTCTTACAACTTCTGGTGCTGAAATTTACTATCAATAAAATCTATAGAGGCAATTTCATAGATTGTTCTTGCTTAAGGATTGTGTTACTGTAACTTTTGCCTCTGGTGCAATGCTTCCTTCTTTTCTCCCATCAGGAGCTGCTGCAGAATGATCCAGAAAAGAGGGGTTTGATTTAAGAAGCTGCTAAAGCATCTTTCCCCCCTTTTTAGCATTTAGAATGAGAACTCTTTCTAAGGGCTCATCCTCTTGTCCTATTAACTTCAATACAAAGACGTTATAGAAGGACATATCCTTATGAAGTGGCTTTTGCCTTAGCCCTACGTTGACATGGAGGCAGTCTAAATTTGTCCTAAACTGATCCTTAATTGTAAGAAAATTTGTTTCTTCCTTCCTAACTGTTCCAGTTTTAAAGTCACGCTTTGCCTCTTTGCCTGACCCACGTCTGGCCACAGAAATGCTCTATGATGCCTTATTGATAATATAAGTGATGATGCACTTGGGGTTGGGATCTGTCTAGCTTAATTTGGCTACTTGAGACTGCTGTGGGTATATTTTTGCTCCAGTTGCTGAACATGACCTTTTGTGGTCATTGTGCTTGGACTGCTGGAGAGACTGGACACAGCTTCTGTGGATGGATCTGGCTGCATAATATCTGACTAGTGCTTTATACAGTACCAGTCATGTCTTATGCAACTTCCATATCGACACAAGTTTACCATTGTTTGAAAGAGCAGTAGATCTGTCTTTTTTTTTTTAAAAAAAGGGCTAGCATGTTTTTGAGCTTCTCTTGGATGTAAATGCATGCATATGTGGCTGCTGCTAGCCCCTTTTCATCGGCAGGCTGGTTGGGGAGAATTGCAGGTAATATTTCATGGTCTTTTTCAATAGGGCTGTTACAATACTTAACAGTCCCTCCCCTACCTATTCATCCGGGATTCAGTCAAAGAATCTGTTGTGAAATTAATTAGAAAAAGAGCAAAACTGGCCACTTCTGTGTTGACATATCATCATCATCATCATCATCATCATCATCATCATCATCATCCGAGTACTACCACTACTAATTTCTTCCCTTTACCCTGAATTCCCATTAATCCCAGTCCAGCATGCAGACCACTCTATTCTAGGGTTCACTGATGGCTGGGAAAAAGAGGCACGCGCACACACACACACACACACACGGGGGAGCATTAACACTGTGGCTGGGCTTGACATTTCACTCTGTGTTGGGATCTTGGTGTTAGCTGAACTGGATTTTTTTCTTGCAAACATTCTCCCAAAAAGTAACCAAGCTCAGAAAACACCAACATTCCAACGTTTCAGTCCTGAGCTGTGTGTGTTCCCCACTATTGATTTCACCCTGTTCTATCCAACACAGTCTCCTTCTGAATTTCTCCCTTTTTGTAGCCAGATAGCCCCCACTCTCAAATGTAATTGTTAAACATTGATTTACCATTGTAAAACCAGCAGACAAGTGTAGAACAGGCATCGCTTAGTGCAATGGGAGAGCTCCTTCCCACTTTGCATTGCGATCTTCCCTGTGCTATGCCTGTCAGTTGTTGACTGGGCTACTTCTAAACATGGCTTAGTGCTATTCCAGAATAGCAGTAAATCCTTGTCCAACACCTCAACCATTAGCTGATGGTTGGGGTTCCTTTGAATGTACCCACACAAAACCAAAATGAATTTTGATGTCTATCAGAAGCCACCTCTGTTCCAGCTCCAGCTTTAGCTGAGTAGTGGGTAATGGTTAGTGGGAGGGGGAAATGAAGCCAGAGGAATCTATCAATAACTTTCCTTAACTTGTTTTGTATTAAATCCTAAGAGAGCACCGTTTTTCTGCCTTGTTCCTGACTTGGCTGTCAGGGCAGTACACTTTACACTGGCATTCTTGTCTGCCACGTCAAGGGTTGGAAGACGCACTTTAACAAAGCCATAAGGAAGAGCCCCAAATGTCTTTAAGATCTTAGGAAAACTTTGTAGCAACTGGCTCACAACAAAGTCATTCCTTGTGTAAAAATCAGAGCTTTGTTTCAAAACACTCACAGCCTTTAAACCACTGAAGTAATAACAACCACCAAAGACTATGCCAAAACATGCTGGGCTTTTCATATCACTAAGCCATTTATGTTTCCTACTATAGCCCAGCACCCAAGCACAGCCCAAAACATTTTGTGCTTGAGGCAAAGACAAAATACAGTCTCTGTGCTTCCTTCTTGGCAATCTCAAGTACAAAATCCTGGACTGGCATTTGAATCTTATTTCAATACTGCCATCAGGACACTATCCTCCACCACATCTGAGAACAACAGACTAGTTTAGGAAGTTCATGAAAAGCATAGTTGGTTTGTATGCTACAGTGATACTGTGTTTGTATTTTGATATATGGTAGTGTTGTCCTTTTCATCAAAAACATCTCATAACCAACCAACAGACTATTACACAAACCAACTAAAGCCCTCCAAAACCTTTTAAGTAAACCAAAAGACCAGTAGCCCAAGAAGAAAAAAGAGGAGTAATCTACAATATACAGCATAAGGACTGTAACAGCCACTATGTAGGACAGACAGGTAGAAGACTAGCAGAGCGCATCCACGAGCACCAACTAGCAGTCAGAAGACACGATGAAAACTCCTTAATCTTACAGCACATGGACAGACTCAACCATAGTTTCAACTGGGAAACTGTGCGCATCCTAGACCAAGCTAAATCCAAAAATGCTAGGGAATTCCTGGAAGCTAGGCATTCAGACAAATCAGCCATCAATAGACACATAGAGACAAACCACATTTACACACCATTCAAAACAGACAATTAAAAAAAAAGCTAAGAAAGAAACAAAAGGTCCAGAACACATCCTCTCCAGCAGCCTACACCCAGATAAGCAGGGATTAGCACCAGACAAACAATCAAGCAGAAAACAATACCCTAATCAAGAAACTACCAAGGAGAAAACCACACTCCCACCAACACTGGCAGGGCAAGCTACTGTATATAAACAGGGAGAAAACCCCACACTCACTCACCCTGATACAAGCAAACAACCAAGATCAGAGAGCACCAAGGTCTCCACAGTTCAACCCTGAGCTACATATACAGGCAGTCCCTGGGTTAAGAACAAGTTCCGTTCCTAAGTCTTTAACTCAAATTTGTCTCAGTTGGAACAGGTACTTAGCATCAGAGAATCTCTGTGTGTGTATGTGTGGCATTCTTAACACATAGATAGAAAAAAGATCGTGATTAAAGGTTAACGCTTACAGTACTCTTGTTCCATCTCATCTTGCATACCAGAAGGGGCATTTGTGAGGTGAAATCATGGACGGTGTTCTCCTTCCTCAAGCTGACAAACTGCTGAAGCCTCTCAGTGGTTTCATGAACTGCTGAAAACAGTTGTACAGTATAGTAATAATGCACCCACCACTTTGTGATGCTCATGGAGGCACTGTGCGGCTTCATCAGTTCATTGGCTGGCGGGGTGAGAGTGCCGTCTGTCATTTTGAGTCAGCAGCCCATTCGTAACTATGGGTTGTCCATAAGGTGGACATTCTTAACCTGGGACTACCTGTATTCTCTCCTGTTGGAGGAGCAGAAGCACTGAAGTTCTGCATCATCTTTAACAAACTCAGCGGGCTGCCAGATTAGCTAATCACTTTCTTCCCATTATGGTGAGGTGTACTCTATTTCTATATAACTTGCAATAACTATTACTAAATGTGTATGAATTTACACAAATGAGCATTAGAAAATGTTGTGTGCCCTCTTTTTTGTGATGCAATGCATAAGCACCACCATACTTTGTTCACTGGGAGATAGCTGCCTCACTCTGCCGAATGATAGGACCAGTAAAATGTCAATAAAATGTCAAGTCTTTGTGTCTCTCGCTTTCTCTTTGTGGCCATCCTGAGGTCTAGAACCTCAGGCAGAAACCTTTCCAGGCCTGTTATCTGAAATGTTAACTGCACACGGAACACCTAAGTTCTTGTTTTAACATTTACTCCTCCACTAGCCTATGGTCTTTTCCCTTTTTAAAACATGTCTAAATTATAGGTTTCAGCTGAATTATAGGCTACAGGGAATTCCACAGGATATGTACTTTTATTGTAAAAAATGAACATCCTTCTTACTGACAATGGCTTCTTCTTGTAGTAACTTACATAACTCAAGAAATACAAGGAAGTCAGGCATAACAAAACAAAACAATTAAAATATGAATCTATAAATACAGTAGAATCCATGCATAGATCAGTTGGGAGTTTAAGAAAATCTGTCCCTGCTCAGCAGTCACATGCTCTTAATAACTGCCATGAAATGTTTTAACAGACATTTCCCACAAAGAGAATAAGATAGATAGACATCCCTAACAAAGAAGTTATAACAACACAACATTCTGTGGATACGTAGGGGATGGGCAACCACTTTTGACAAAATCCACAGCCTGAAGTGAATTGAAGCTGGCTTTTTTGAGGAATTCTGGATCTCATCTGAAGCAAAGTATAAACTAAAGAAATGTCTACTCTCAGTTGAGGTGGACTTCTGGTGTAGGGCTACCAGAGCTGGCCTACAAAGTGCTAACTAGTGGTTGTCCAGATTTTTGCAGGCCAGATATGTGAACTATATTTATGGACACTTAAGCTTTTCCCTCCCAAATTTCCCATTTACAGGGAAAATGTAAAGGTAGTTTATTACCTTGGCATTGTCTATTGGTCATCCATCCACATACTAATGAAGGCTGCCCTCACCCAGCTTTTTACAATAGCCAATACTGGCTAGTTGCTACAGTTCTAGATGGGTTGTCTGACATAATCTAAAGAAAACCAGAATCCTTACTTTGAAGAGGCATGTTTGGTCTGCAATCTTCCCATGGGTCTTCATGAAAGCAACATACCAGGTGGATGAAGAAAAAATAAGCAGGAAGGAAAAGGAATAGGGGTCATTCTGTGACTTCCAACCAGAAAATGACCAAAGAACCACAAGTCCTCAAAAAGAATGTACATAGAATTTATCATAAGATGTTCTAGTGTTTTCGCTGCCTTTTGAGATTGTATATTTGTGTACCATTTTTAATTCCTTGATCTAATTCTCTTTGGTTGGAATAATATTGTCTCATTACCAAGTCATCTTGCAGAAACCCCCGGATTCTCTCAATTCTAGTACATTTCTTTCCTTTCATCATTCACCAGTCCCATAATAACCTTTGTTTAAGGCACTTCAGTAAAGCAAGGCTCAGAACAGCTAACATCCCCCAATACAGTAAAGATTCAAACAATACAACAGTATAATATCAATTACAGTATATCAAAGCAGCAAGAAACAGCACCCAACAGCACCCAGTCATTTCCACAGCAGGTGAGAATAACTCAGACCAAACACCAGAGGTCCTCTGAAAAAGCCAGGCTTCCACTTTTTTTCAAAAACCTCACAAGGCTGGGGATAGCTTGGTCTCTGGGGCAACGTTGTTCCAGAAGAGGGGCAGCAATAGAAAAATCCCTTCTCCATGAGCCCTGGTGGAAACGCTCCTCAGGAGTATGGATTTGGAGGGAGCCCTCTTTCCCAGGTTTTATTGGGTGGGCAAATACTAATGGAGAAGTCAGTCTTGAAGATATCTAGATCCTGAGCTGTGGTCTCCATGATAAGAACACACAAACCCCATTCTCCAACTCCTGCCTCACAAGCAGCCCTGAGTACTCCAGGGCACATGTGAAGTCACTCCCTCTATTTATTAAAATTACCCCCCCCCCCCAATTATTTTCTACTGATATCCCGCACACCTTTCCTTCATCTTTAAGCCAGCTGTCCCAAGAACAGCAACAATACATCCTTTGCTACTCGGCAACCTAATATCATGGTAGTTTAAGGGGAGAGAGATTTCTAGTTCTCTGAAATATGCAGGACCCAAGCCACTTTGGGATTGTGCACACCAGCAAAGTGACTTGGACTTTGGCATAATAAGCAACTGAGGAAGGTCTTTCAGCATATGAGTTACACACTTCCTTGGGCTAGCAACAGTTAGCGGGCTACCATAATTACTGGTGATTGTCAGTTGGCATATTCTGTGACAGCAGGATTGGTGACCAACCTCCAATAGAAGTGCGATTCCAAATGTAAGAATGAAAATGAAAAGCCTTTGCCAGCAATTCCTATGTCTAATCAGGTATATTTCATTAATTGTATTCTAATCAGTAAGCTTTGGCATCCCTCGACTCAAGTAATTGCATCTGTGGGGTTTTGTTTTGTTTTGTTTTTCATTTATAGGTCAATGCCAGATTTCTTTGTGGAAAGAACAAGAATTAAGCCATGGCTTAATTTGTATTTGGGGCAGTTTCGGTTTGTCATTTGGTCTCTCTCTTGAATGTTCAGATAGAATAAGATATCATAACATTAATCTTCCAAGGTTGTTTTAAGGATTTCTCTCATTAGTTATATGAAGTACTTTGACTATGCCAGACAAATGCTATGTGGACACAACTGAGAGAAAGTGAAGCACATTTAGCTTCTTTTAGGTGTGAAAAAAAATGGCTTTAATTTGTGAAAACAGCAGCAGCAGCCAGACTGAAACATTAACAACTGTCAAATGAGATGGCCTCACAAGGTTCTGGTGCAACTGAAAGCAGGATTTGTTGGGAGAACCATAAGCGAAAGATGAGTTTAATAGTGAAAGATTATTACAGGGCAGAGAAGTAAATGGCCTTTATGAGGCTTTGTGATTGGAGTGAGGCTGAGGCAGTCAGCTGGCTAGTCTCTGTTGTCTAATACTCCGTAGGCCTTTGCCAAATCCTAGGAATCTGGAATAGGGAACTGGGGTCTGAGGTGCCAGTCTCTGTTATGACAGAGTGATTGACCTTTCTAAATGCATGAGAAGTCAAAGTCCTCTAATCATGTGTCAATACAAGCAAAGCTCCGAATCTCTCCCCGGGCTCAGGCACTGTATCTTGGCTTCAGTCTTCTAATCCAAGAGATATGGTCCCAAATCTGCCTTCCCCCTGTCTGCCTCTCTTCCATACCAAGGCAATAATGCCAATATTGACTTTCAACACAAGGTCAATTCAGGGGCATTCCCCTCCACTTTCCCTTGTTTCTTTTTCAAAGTAAGAGATGAAAAGTAACTTTGGGGCAATGTTGTCCAAGGATTCTGGGAATTTTACAGCACAGAGAAAGTAGAAGCAGAACAGATGAATGGGAGTGGCACTGAATAGAGAACTGACATTCAGAAGACAGTGCTAAAACATATATTTATTTAAAACATCTCTAGTCACAGAGCACAGACGATTAGCATGTGAAATCCAGTCTGCTTCATTTTGATTTTCACAAAACTACAGCTTGCATTTTGTGAACAACCAGTTAGAGGCACCGTTCAGAAAAATGTAGTTTTCAGATTTAAACACTAATTTGCAATTAGGCCAACAAATGTGTGACCAGGAAATCAATGTGGCTGCCAAAAGTACAACTGACTATGCCCTCAGCAGTTCATTTGGCTACATAGGAAAATAAGAGGTGACAAGCCAAAATCCCGTGTGACCTTTATTATGTTTCAGGGTGTATTTGCATAAGCTTGCATCTTAGGATATATATCCAGGAAACAACTGGTACCATCTGCAATAAATTCTACGAAGTCCCTGCTCACTATTTCACATTCCATTTGGTTATGGAAAGTGTAAATTCCTCATTTCAGAATTTTAGTTTCTATGACTCCCTGAGAGGCTTCATTCTGTTATGATGTTGGTGAGGAAGAGGAAGGATTATATTGCTTTCATACTGCCATTTAAGATGGCCTACTTTTCAGCAGTATCCACAAGAAAAGTCAAAACATGCTGAATAGCACTTATGGAAGCACAATCAAAGCCCCATTCCTTTGTATGTGGGTGTGACACAGATGCCTGTACAAAAGGGGTGGGGCTTGGATCATGCAGCCGCAACCTCCCTCTCACCTGTTGGACTCCTGGATCCCATAGCCACCTTTAATAGTAGGTTTCAGGATACCATGTTAGAGCAGCTAATGATTTGGGTGAATATTATTTTACTGTAAGATTGATAGATGTCAGAGCCATGACTGAAGGGTTAGTGTTTTCTTTCATTTTCTTCTCAAGTTCTCCAGGAAAAGCAATAAAGGCTCAGTCAGAAGAGACAGAATAAAAGAACAGCTTAGCTTTAGAACTTTTTCTGTTCATCTCCCTCATATAATCTTGAGAGGTAAGCTGTGCACTTTTGACACACTGAGTGTCATTTGTCCATCAGAATCCACTCCAAAATATGAGGCATTCTAGGTCTCAGGCTGTTCTGGCCCAAGTCTTACAGAGCACATTTTACACCATTTGGTGCCTAAGGCACCATAGTGCCAACAGCAGTGTTTCTCAACCTTGGCGACTTTAAGATGTCTGGACTTCAACTCCCAGAATTCCCCAGCCAGCCTAGGGAATTCTGGGAGTTGAAATCCACACATCTTAAAGTTGCCACGGATGCGAAACGCTGGCCTACAGCCATCTCAGAAGCAGATAAGGCCTGCCTTCCTGTCTCCTTGTCTTCTTCTATGCAGAGCCACTTTCAGGCAAGGATAGAAGTTTTTTTACCCATACACTCTACCATTCTGCATCATGAACGTTTGACAAGAGGCAGATGCAGTAAAAACAAGAAGGGAAAGGTGAACTAAACTGCCTGCCTGCCTGCCTGCCTTCCTCCCTGCCTGCCTGCCTCCCTCCCTCCCTTGGCATTAGGTGGTAGAAAGATTAGATCTAGTATAATTTTTCTCTCAGGTTGGTCTGCTTGTAATAAAAGGACTAGTACCACCCATGTCCAATTCCCTTCATGTTATCCAGCAATTTTACTAGTGCTTAAGCAAGGGATTTACAATTAATTTTCATGCTGCTGTTTTCTATGTGCAGATCACATGTACACACAAAAAAGCAGATCAGAAATTAACTGGGGAAAAAGAAGACATCTAGAGGGGAATACTGTTCTTTCTCCTAATAAGAATAGTAAATATTCTATTGATTTCCAAAAGGCTGATATTTAAATTTATTCATTCATTATTTCCACTCCTTTCTTTTCACTAATCTTCTCCACGCACTGAGCAGTTGCATCAGCTAAAACAATATTGGCTGAATTCAGCCTTTTCTCTTTTACCAAATCAGATTAACAAATAATTTTTCTATCGTTTGCATGGTTCCCATCTTTTTAGAAGTTCCTTTCAAAACCAAAGCCAGTCAGCAGATTTGATTTTAATTAACAAGTTGTTCAAGCTTCACACCCGTTTGTGAAAAATTTATTGGGAAAAAACACACTATGTATCATCACCATGAATGGAGCTGACCAACCAAACAAACCAACAAATAAAGGCCACAATATGCAGTTACTAACACATTCTAGAACAACCTGACTGTTTTAATAGAGCTATTCTTGAATAAATGGGTTATGCACTGCAGCCAATTTTAGACAAAAAGAAACAAGGTAAGGATGCTGAGCACTTCTAGTATAATTCTAGATGAATTACATTTAAAAAATGTGCTTCTCAAACAAATATTATCTCTCATTCATTCACTCACTTTCTCTTGCTCTCTCCCTCTCTCCTTTACACACAGGCAAAAATAAATATGTGTTCCTAGGCTCAGTTCAAAGAACGGTTTTTCATTCTTTATATTACCACTCTTTTCCTGAAGGAATGTCTTTTCCTATTAGTTAAGAGCATTGAATGGAATCCTGATGAACACAATAAACTTTTTCAAATGTGATGAATCTGTGGTGGAACCTTCCTCTCTTCCTTGCCCCTCATGGAAATGAGAATGCCTGAAGGTACAACTTTGGTGTATTTTGCCAAAAGTATATAGTCTTCTTCTTGCAATTAGGACCCTTGAGTGAGCAGGTGTCAAGTCAGATGGTGGACACTATGGGTTCATCTTCAAATCTCCCTAAACATGGCATGAGAATAGCTGTTTTTATATGGTGTGTGCTTATTACATTGCTGTAATCTCACCTCCAGCCTGCAGTAGAAGCTTAAAATAATGTTCTCCCTTTTCTGACATAATTTTTGTTATATGCACAAATAAGGATGCTTCATTAAGCCAGTTAGCACTGGGAACTGCCCGGTTCTCATTTGCTACTTTATACTGCTGTGGGAATGCTCATTCGCTCCTGTCTCTGAACACTGCCCTTTGTGGCCTTTTTGGCTTTGGCTGCAGGGGAGACTGGGCCCTAGATTCTGCAGAGGCCTCACTGTCAGGTCTTAAGTGGGCTCCTAACCTCTCTGGATTTCACACTGTTGTAGAACTACAAGAAGTAGGACATTTTCAATACCTATGCTGGCCTATGACCATAATAAAGATTTGATTTGAGTTCAACACCTTTATTTAGTATGGAGAGTTCTTGTTTATGCTATCTATCCTGCTCCTTGTTAAAAATGGGACTGTGAGCTAATCAAGGAACTATTTGTCAGAACTCTGATCCAAGATCTTTAGAAGTTACAACTCTGATCATGATAGACAGAACTTGCTTCTATTGCACTTTCATAAGAATGGGTTTCTGTGAACATTAAAGAACCAGGCAGTGCCAATCTGGCTTTTCCCAAGTAGCTGCTGCTGCTGCAGTAAATTCTGAAGCTTGAAAGAGCATATCAGAGGACAATAGTTTTTTTGTCTTTCTTCCAAGTCCTACTGTAATCAAAAGAAGAAACACACTATTGGATTTTAAATCAGAGAAGGACATAGGGCTTTCCTGCATGGCAGCCTTCAGCCACTTATCTTCAGTGTGTAAACCAGCTGGAAATGAAGTTGGCTTAAGATTTTAACCCCTTCCTCCACCTTGGTGGTGACAAGGTGCTCTGTCAGGACCACACTTAAATCTCCAACCTACCCCCACCCCCAACTGATGGATTCTCTGCTTCTTTCCTTCCTACCCATTGCAGGAGAGCAAGCATCAATTGCTTCCAATTCTGTGTACAGGTCTTTTGAGGACTGGTGAAAAACAGCAATACTCTACTCCTCACTTGGGCTGGAAGGGGAAGTATGGGAGAATTCTTGTCAATTTCCCCCACAGAAAAGAAAACAACAACAAAAGAAATGGTCAGCATTTCACTGTTTCACTGCTAAACCTATTAAAATGAAACAAAGACACAGCCGGCATTTCACCATTGCCCTATTGAACCCAAAGAAAATAAAAGCAAATCAAAGAACAACTACCTGTCAATGGCTGTCAGGGGCAGAGAGGGGGATGGGGAGAGTGCCCACCTACATACATGCCAGCCAATTGGAAGGGAGGCATTTGCATAAGATGGAATGAAGTGCAGCAGACAGACCAGACTGCAGTGTTTCTACCAGTGGAGGAGAAAAGCCCTTCTTTTGACCCAGGGCATGAAAACTTGGGAGGAATTCACTTTCCCAGAAGCTTAGGGGTAGGTGGCCATCCATTCCTATCCTCCTGAAATGGTAGGTGGCTTGTCCTTACACTGGGGCAAGCAGGAAGTGTGAATCAGCCCATACTTTCACAAAGTACATAACTAGCGAGAAAAGCCACCAGCAAAATATATTTGGAGGCATGTGTGTCTGGGTATGCATTCAAGAGTAGATTTGTGTGTGTGTGTGTGTGTGTGTGTGAGAGAGAGAGAGAGAGAGAGAGAGAGAGAGAGAGAGAGAGAGAGAGAGAAAGATATTTTATTAGCCTTCTTGGCATGAGACTTCATAATGGTGTTAAAAGCATATCCTGATATTCATCCATGAGATGTGGAAGGCTATGAATGAGGCTGTCCTTGGAATCCCTGGCTGTAGTTTGCTTGTCAAGTATTGTCAAGAGATGGCAAGTATTCAGTTAAGGACATTTTTCCATGTGATCATCCCTGATCAAAACCTTGAGAGCAGGTTCAAGCTCCATGCTACCTGATGAACAGCCTGCTAAAAACAGGGCAAATAGAGTGCTGCTGGTTCTCATCCAAAGATCCACTCTTCTGGGTCAGAGAAAGGACAGAAAGGGGAGACAGTGGGGGCCCTGGCTGCCAGTTCTCAGAGGAGTGTCATCTTTCAAGCCCTTTCAAGTCAACTGTTCTACTCACCTTCAACAACCTCAGCTCTCTCTGCCTATAGCACAATTAAGCCAGAGCTGATAAAATACAACAGATTCCTTGTCAGTTTCTGCCACAGTTGAATGGGTGTGAATGTCACCCAGTACAAAACAAAACAAAACAAAACACAACAAAACACAACAAAACATAAAATAAAATAAAATAAAATGCAAAATTTGGGATGAATAAGGAGAAAACTACATACAGGTTTTCTCCATAACAGGTTATATTTTTATACGTGGGAAGAGTTTGATATGGGGTGAGCTTCTTTTCACTTGCCATCTTAAATGATACAATCCAGCAAAATCTTGACTACTTGATTCTCTACAAACCAGCCTTCTGTTCTACACTATCAGTTCCACTCTGAGTTACAGAGCTCAAGGTTTTTTTTTTTTTAAAACATATTAAATAAATACTGCTTGACAGTGGAAGAATGCCTTTATCATCCCCCATTGCTTGCTGACTTCATATAAGCTTATACCTTTAGTCTTCACAGGAAAAAGAAGGCTGTGATCTCCATATTCCAACACTTTATATTTACCTTATCTGTCATATAATTAATAGATGACAGCATAAAGATCAAGGTGGCTATCAAAGAAACTGAGACAACTTCATACGAAACTTGCTCTTTTGAATCATTCTAGGACTCTATCAAAGCGTGTGTGATAATTTCATTTAAATCCTGGTTGTTCGGAATCTCTAATTTTTTAACCAGTACATACCATTATTTAACATGCTACATTTCAAAGGCATTCAAAGCCAGTCTAATTTGTATTACAGAATTATATTATAATCGGCAAGCAGCACATCACAGTGATTTTTTAAAATTAACAGAGAGCTCACCATCAAGGCAATTTCAGATGACTCTGGAGTTACACTCATCATCATCATCATCATCATCATCATCATCATCATCATCATCATCATCTTAAAACAATTGTATTACATATTTAGAGTTTATCCTTTTATATAGTCAAATTAGATACCAGAGGTTAAGTTCTGCAAAGGATTTTAAATTGGAAACTAAATTGAAATTAAATCCTGTCTTGAGTAAATTCAAAATCACCCTGAACCATGGCATTTCATGTTAGGTTGGTGTTTATGCCTAATCAGAGCAGAGTTTTTATTGTTATTGTACACTCAGACATTCTCTCCACACTGTTTAATTCCAGCAAGACTAACAGGTTCAAAAGAGATATACAAAATATGTTTTATGTTAACTAAATCCCTTGCAAGAACAGAATGAATGAAATGAATGAAGGAAGGAAGGAAGGAAGGAAGGAAGGAAGGAGGGAGGGAGGGAGGGAGGGAGGGAGGGAGGAAGGAAGGAAGGAAGGGAGGAAGGAAGGAAGGAAGGAAGGAAGGAAGGAAGGAAGGAAGGAAGGAAGGAAGGAAGGAAAAGAATCATTAGCAATTTGTCCCAGTTCAGAGACTGACACAGGAATATTTGTAGAGTCCTTGGGGTTCTAGCACTGAAGATCTAGCATTCTAGCAAACCCCATTCCATTCTAACACTGAAGATGTTACCTAGCCGGGTAACGAAATGTTTGCAAGAAAAGAACCAAGCTCAGAGAACCCCAAGGACTCCACAATTCAACCCTGAGCTACACATATTCTATTCTATTCTTCTATTGGTACAGGAATGTTTCTATATGCAGAATTGAACTGAAACTGCTTCCATGAATTATATGAATGTTTGTGTCTTGTAATTAGCAGTATTGAATGAATGTGCAAATGTTTCCCATCTATAAACAAAATCTAGGATAGCTAGCCACAATTTAATAGGATTTTATTTCATTGTTTGCACTTGCATGAAAATTGATAGTACTGATTTCTATTTAGTATTTAAAATACAAGCCACTGAGGTTGACAGCTTCCAGTATCAAAATTGTTTAGAATTTCATAAATATCAGTACTGTAATAGTTAGATGAGATACAATGGCAGTTAGCATTTTATAACAATTAGCAGCTTGTAAGGTTTTACTAATTAAAAATCTGATTTTTAAACAATTAAATAGTAAATAGCAATCAAGAAAAACTTAACTAACCACTTGAGTAACCTGGTGCTGACAAGACAGTGATGGACTAACTTTTATTTCTGAGAAGGTATTAATACAACATTAAGTACCTCAGAATTAAAAAAAAAGCCTTTTAACATTACATCCTTAAGGAAAGTCAGCACATGTATCCTTAATTTTCATGGTACCAAAATATAAATAGGTTTAATATTATTTAGGAGGATGGTATTTTAACCTATTCTATAATAATCTTGTTCAGTAGTAACCATTTTCTATGCTCTGTGCCAAGAATTATTTTAATAACTCAAAAAAGCCTACAAAAATTACAGTGCAGAGGCTGATGCTTCATACATACAAATGTTTTGAACATTATTCATTTCAGGTGTTTAACAAAATTCTCAGCTTAGCCCCAAACAATCAACCTCTGTCCATTCTGGCTCCTTCTACTTCTAGAATATATCAGTCTATCTGAAATGCAGGGTCCTGGGTTTCATTCAAGAGTCAACTATCAAGAGTGAAAGTTGTTTGCCCTCAGAAGCAAGCAGTCTGTGTTCATGTTTTGGCATAAAATAAGGATAGGAAGCAAATTTGGATCCTTTTTCTCTCCACAGTGTCCTCATTTGCCTCCCTATTCTTGGTGAAGACTATGCAGCTGTTTTGCAAGCTCTTTCTATTTGGTTTTCTATACCCTACATCAGGGTCCCTCAACCTTGGCAAATTTAAGATGGGTGGACTTCAACTCAACAGTTGAAGTCCACGCATCTTAAAGTTGCCAAGGTTGAGGAACCCTGCTCTACATGATCCCTGTGGCTCCTCTGAATGAAGCAATGCTCTCTTTTCAAAACTTAGAAGATGGCTTCATCCTCAGATGAAGCAAGAGGAGTCCTTAAAGAAAGGAGAACAGCAGGTAATTAGGGAAGAGTCCAGAGGCACAACAATGCTAGTGTGTGTGTGTGTGTGTACTACTATGGTGTCTACTGTTATGTAAAGGGATCCATATTCCCCCAGCAACCTCCATTGCTACTTTTCCTACAAAGCTTAGTGATCAGAAAACTTCCTCCCACTTTCCATGGAAATCTCTTGTCTCACAGCTTTGACAGAATGTGGAATTCATTCTCTCTTTTGAACAGCAATGCTGAAAATGCCCCTTTATAACAGGTATGGCATAGGAAACGTGGACCTGTCTCTTACAAATTACATTAGAATGCACAGTTCTGTCCTTAATACACAAAGTCCACTTAACTGCAGACTTTTATCTTCTTCTCCTGCAGGATTTAGTTTAAAATCCTATTGATCAGATTTGGAAGGCTATTCTTTACAGTCTTTGGGAACAACATGTCCAAAGGAATAATGTCCTTAGGAATACAGTAATATGGAATTATCTTGCATTTATTAATAAGAAACAATAAAAATGCAGCTTTTGCTGCATACCTGCGATTGCAATGCAGGAGGATTAGCTAGACTGAGAGGCCCCAGTATATGAGTGATGGGCTGTTGTACTCTTGTTAACACTTTTATTGAAAATAAAAGTGAAGAATTGAATCAGAAATTCATTATGATTCTGCTGACAACATAAATAGAAGAAACTAGCTCGGGCTATGCTCGAGTTCCAGGTGAAACCCAATTTTGAAGTTGAATCAGGATGACTTAGAATAGATTCTCACTTACTAGAGGCAGAGCTCTGGCCTATCCTGTTTTGAGTCAAAATCCTCCGATCCTAATTTGTTGGTCTGAGGGTCTGGAGAGCTGCAAATGACACTGTAGAAGCTATGCCAATAATGGGGAAAAAAATCAGTGCTTGTATAATATCAGTCTTTTGGCCATAGTAAGGACACAGAGAATCCATTTACACTGTCCAGATGTCAAATGCCATATACTAGGTATATAGTTCAAAAGAATATTATTCTCTGAATTTTTTAGCTTTTGTTGCACAAACATATTTATAATAGTCCACTACTTTCTCCCAAAACTTAATAAGTAAAGGACATTGTAAAAACATATACTTTAAAGAGGCATTGTCCTTATTACATCTCCAACAAAATGCTGTTTTTGACAATCCTTTTCTATACAGATGTAGTTGAGTCCAATAACTTCTAAATATTATTTTTGTTCTATAAGTTGTAGTTCAAGGTCCATAGACACTCTGCCATTGTCTAGGCAATATAGAAACTTCTAATTCTTTATTCCACTCATCTCTTAACATCTGCATATTAAATTGATTTATTGATAACAAATACCTATAAAAACTAATAATAGGGTTTTTTGTTTGTTTGTTTTTTAGTTTTAAAGGATTTAACAAGTTGCTCTAGTATCTTGGGTATCTCAGAAACTGAAAATGCTGCTGGTCCAAACAATGTTGTTAACAAAAGTTATTGCTGTAAATATTGCCATTGGGTTACATTTGATAGATGATATTTATCTCTTAAGACAGAGTATGTTAAAAATTCATCTTTATCATCTATCAGTTGGTCCAAAGTCAGTTTCCCCACTTCCATCCAATTTTTCCATATCACCATCTTTTCCCAATTTTTAAAGTTGGGTTTCCCCATAAAGTCAATTTGGCATGGGAAAAAGGATCAAACTTTTTTTGATTAGACATTACGTTCTGTAGTTTTCTAACTGATGGAATTGTTTCCAGAGATATTAGAGTTTTAGTATATTTAGATCCTAATAATGTCCATCAGACCAAAGGTGTTTTATATGTATATTCCAAAGTTGCCCAAATTGGAAAATTAACACCAATTGTTGGTTTTCAATATTAATACTTGACAATAGGTAAGCTTGATGATATAGCTCCAGTTTTGGAAGACCGAATCCTCCCTTATTATTGATAATTGCATTTTCTGTAAAGATATTCTCTGAATTGAAGAACCCCATAGAAATTTTCTAAACAAAGACTTTATTTTCTGAAAATATTTTCTAGATATAAAAACTGGAATTCCTCTCAGAATATAAATTAATCTGGGAACAATGTTCACTTTGAGAGCATTCACCTTTCCCCAAAGGGTGAGAGTTAATGACTCCCATCTATCAATATCTGAAGAAACCTCTCTCTATATTTTATTTATACTACATGTTGCTAACTGAGTTATATCCTTTGGTATACACAGACCTAAATATTTAATAGATTTGGTACAAATATGGAATTGATATTCCTTAAATGAATGGGTAACCAAATTTTCACCTATCGGTATCAATTCCGATTTGGAATTGATACCAATTCCAGTTAATAGAGTATGCTGCTATTTTACTAAAGGCATCTATCCTTTGTATCAACATTGGACTAGTACTGTGAAGTTTAGAAATAAACAAAAGAATGTCATCTGCAAATAAAACCAATTTGTGTTCAACCGCGTTGTGTACTACTCCATAGATCTCCCTGTGTTGTCTAATAACACAAGCCAAGGGTTCCATGCAAATGTTAAAAAGCAAGGCTGAAAGTAGACATCCTTGTCTAGTTCCTCTAAATAGTGGAAAAGTAGGAGAAAACATACCATTAACCTTTACTTTAGATGTGAGCAACTCATGTAATATCTTAATTCATTTTATAAATTCTAAAGAAAATCCAAATCTATTTAGTACAGCAGACATATACTGTTTATGTATTTTGTCAAAGGCTTTTTCAGCATCTACAAATCAATCTTTGTTTTTATTCAAGTCTATTAAATCTACAACTAGCCTTATGTTGTCTGCTGCTTGCCTAGTTTTTATAATCCCTGCTTGATTATTCTTAATAACAAATGATATCACTTGCTGTAATCTATTTGCTAACACTGCTGTTAAAAACTTTGTGTTGACATTAATGAATGAGATAGGATGATAATTAGCACACTGAGTATGATCTTTACCTTCTTTTGGTATAGCTATAGTATAAGCCTATTTAAATACCTGTGATAAAATTTCCTTATCAAATATCTCTTCATATACTTGACAAAGTTTTGGCACTAAAAGATCTATAAATGTTTTGTACCACTCGATAGGGAATCCATCTAATCCTGGTGTTTTACCACTTGCCATTTTTAAAATTATTTGTTTAATCTCTAGCTCAGATAGTGGAGCAAATAAGAGTTGTTTTTGTGTATCATTTAAGTGTGGTAGGTTAATTTTATTTTTAAAAGTCTCTATATCTTCATTTGATATATCTTCTGGTTTACTATATAATTCTGAATCAAATTTTAAAAATTGACAATTAATATTAATTGAAGTTTTATACATTTCATCTCTTTTACCTCTAATGATTGGAATCATTGCCCTATCTTTTTTTTTTAAAAAACAATTAGCCAAGATCTTACCGAGTCTTTCACCATTCTGCCAGTATCTCTGTCATAAACATGTTAGCATAAATTCTGTCTGCTGTTAATTCATATTTCTTTTTCTGTATTTCTCTGTACAAAACTGTAGATGGGCATCTAACCATCTGTGCCCATAAATGTTTCAGTTCATCTTTCAAATTATTTTCCCTTTTATTTTTAATCTTATTTTTGTTTGATGCATAAACAATAATTCTACCTCGAATGTATGCTTTATATGCTTCCCATTCAAAAATCCAGACACTTGATGTTTCTGAATACAAATCAAAATATTGTAAGGTCTCTACCCATATTTGTTGTACAAATTCTTTATCATTCAATAGGGAAACATTAAGATACCAATTTCTCGATACCTTGACTGGTTTCTGAAACATACATTTCATGGTGGTTGCACTATGATCAGATACATAACAAACATCAATGTTACATTCTTGAATTTGAAGATATAGAGTTGACAATGTTAAGAAATAATCAAGCCTAAAAAAATTCTGATGCGTGTTTGAATAAAATGTATATTCTCTTTTAGTTGGATACATCAAATGCTAGGGGCCTAATAAATTCAATTCCTCCATATGATCCAGCTCAGGATCCAATATTTTATTAAAATCTCCTCCTATTATCAGTTTATTATAAATATACTCATTCAAGTGTTGAAAATATTCATAAAACATAGTAGGAGAATCTATATTTGGTCCATAAACATTAACCATAGCTACTGCAGTCTTGACTATTTCGGCACACAAAATTAAATAACACCCATTTACATCAGTGATAACTTGTATATCAACTGGGAATCCTTTTTGAACCAGAATGGCCATGCATTTAGCTTTCATCGAGGTATCTGTGAGATAAACCTGTCCCACCCAATCTTTCATTAATAGAGATTTATTCTGTTCCTTTAGATAAGTCTCTTGTAGATAAGCAATATCTACCCTTAACGATTTTAAATATGTTAAGATTACATTTTGTTTCTTGGATTCTTGTAACCCTTTTACATTTAAGCTAACTAACATCATCCATAAATTTTATTTTGGCCCAATATTCTCCCAATACCAATTCATCTTATGACCTATACCATTTAACAAATATCTAATAATAAACTTTTCTATATTTAAATATTTAACATATTATTTTCTCCATAAAGAAGTTGATTTTATCTCTCTTCTTACACTGAAAATTACAAAACAGTTTTAAACATTACTAACTGAAGAAAAAAAAAGGTACTATGTGTTAAAAATAAGCCATAGAGTTGGGAGTATGCCCAGATCCACTATCTTAAAGTAAGCAAAACAAACAAAAATAGGAGTCCAGGAGAAAAAAAAATACTGACATGTAGACTTTTAAACTGAGATTTTTACTGTAGGCAAACTCCAACTTCTCCCGCAGCAGATTCCATAGAATGAAACACAATCAAGCTTGTCCGTCTTCAGGTTTTAAAGATAGGACAAAGGCCTCTGCATTCAAGGGATTATCAGATTTGTGAACCTGATCTTGATGCTTAACGCCTAATGTAGTGGGAGAACGCATGAAATATTGAAGTTATATTGATCTGGCAAGACTTTGAGCTTTTGTAAAATCTTTCTTTTTTCTGAAACCTCTTTAGTAAAATCAGAATAATTGATAACTTGCTTTGACTAGAGCCCCACTTCAAAGGAGACTTTACTGATTCCTGGTGAAATATATGTAAAATCTCACATTTTGTGGTAACACGAAGGAATTGCACAATAGTAATATTGGAACTAGTTCCAGTCTTCCTTCTCATTAAAGGAATTTTAATCACATGTTCAATCTCGACTGGAAAGTCCATTCCTAGAGCAAGGAGCTTTCTGAAAAAATCTTCCATAAATCCGACCCAGTTTGATTGAGTTGGAGGGTTTTCAATACCAATCACCCATAGGTTTTTCCTACACAGTTATGACTCCAGATAAGTAATTTCTTTATTCAAAATATTATGGCTGGCTTGAGTTATAATCTTGTGGGCATTTAAATGATTCTGATAGCAAGCCATTTTTTCTTGCATCGATTTTAAATCACATTTAAGCTCTCCCAAATCTTGTTGGATCAGCTTCAAGAGTTGTACCTGAGCCAGGATCTCTTTTAGTAAAGTAGCAGAAAAATCCTGCTCCATCATCTTGCCTCACTTAGCAGATAGTGGCATAGTTGAAATTGAGCCAGCTGTTGAATGCTTAGGTCTAGTTGCCATTCCAATAGCTTGTTAAAAACAAAATAATGTACAATGAAAAGTTTTATTTACTGAATGATGAAAGTCGTTATCCACACAGTCTGATAATACAGAATTTGAAAGCCTTTTAATTAGGAAAGGGACAAAAGACGTGCACTCACCACAGCATTCCAAACAGGAAGTCCCACATATAAAAATCTTTTACATGTTTACAGCACCTCCCCCCCATCAGAATAAAGAGAAGACAGGCCCATCATCAAATCCATCTGTAAAATAAGAGGAGAGATCCAGCTGTCACATTAACCCTCCAAGAATAATGAGAAGTGTAAAATGTATGCTACCTTCACCCAAGAAAGTGTCCTCCAAATTGGCTTGATTACCACCTCTTACAATTTCCAGATAGCATGGAATTATGGGAATTGTAGTGCAATACATTTGGAAGGCATCAACTCTGGGAAAGCTGACAGATGCCTACTGCAGGTTGCCAAAGTTTAGAAGAGTGAATTGGGCAACAAGTTCTACAAACAATTTTCATGTATGGTAACTAAGTGGAAGTTCCACATTGAGGGACGGTATATATTTGAAAGAAGTTACTGGACCCACATAGTAGAGGAAGGCACTCTTGTTTGTAACAGGCTCAAATAGTGAGAGGAATATATGGGGGCCCATTATGAAAAATCTGAAGCTCCATCTCTGACAGTAACTTCAGCAAAATCAAAGTCTATGTGTAGGCTGTAAAAATATAGCTAAGGGAGTTGGTACAAACTATAAGTCCTTCTTAATTCTCCTTTCCAGAGCCATTCTGATTTGTCAATATTTGGATGCAGTAAAAGCTAAATAGATCCCTTCGCTTAGTGCTCCTTTATGTTCCTATAATCATAGTTATGGGGTCTACTAGGGTATATGGAATGGATCATCATTATTATTATTAAACCAATTTATATAACCACCCATCTCACTGCAGGTGACTCTGGGCAGTGTATAACAAAGCTAAAAGCAGTCAATAAATACATTAAAAATATAAAAAGCAAAATAAAATCGAGAATAAAAGGATGTTATAAATAAAATGAGGGATCCACCTCACTAATTCCCCTGTCCCCTGGGATCCCCAGGCCTGCTGGCATAACCAAATCTTAAGGGACCTCTGGAAGCTCAACAATGACAAGGCCAACCTCACCTCAGGGGGGAGAAGATTCCACAGCACAGGCACCACAGCAGAAAAGCCCACCACCTTTGGCCTGCCAAATGTAGCTCCCTAGGGGATGGAAGCCATAACATGCCTTCTCTGCTGGATCTGGTAAGGCGGGAAGATGAAATCGGAGAGAGGTGGTCCCTCTGATAGCCCAGCCCCATGCCATCATAAGAAGCTGTGTTAGAAGGAATCAAAGTGTTAGATCATTTTGCTCAGTATCTTTTACCCTGACTGGCTACAGCTCTCCAGGTTTTCAGTCAGTGGTCCACCCAAGTCTTATCTGGAGATGTGGATAACTGAACCAGGGACATTTTGCAGGCAAAATATGTGCTATGCCACTGAGCCCTTCCATTGGATCTGTAGTCTCATGAGAGAAGGAACAGGTAGATGGGCTTGCAGTCCCTAGTGCTTCACTCTGCCAGCCTTCCAACAGTTCATGATGACATACTGTTATTAATCTGGGATATAGTGGTTGCAAAATTTGCTCTTGGCATAGCTTTCTTCATTCTTCAATTCATTTGCAGAATTTCCCCTTAGTTATGCACATGAATGAATATATGTTCTGAAACATCGTCCTTTTTAATATAAAAAAGAATGCTTCACATTAGTATACCTTTCTTTTCAATAAGGCAGGAAGGCAATTTGTCATATAAATACCCCCTTAGACTGAGATGCAGTTACATGGTTAAAAAACCTGAAGAGTTACATGGGCTGCAAACAAGCATAATGTGGTGGTTGGATATACTGACCCAGATGGTTATTTAGCGGTAATACTCAGAAGCTGATTTCAAGGCAACGGAGGCCTTCTGTGGCTATCAGATGTAAGAACAAAAATGAAACCTCCATGTCAACAGACCAGATTTCCCTACAGTTTATTGAGAGCCATGATTTCCCCAATCCCTAGTTAGCATGACCAATTCTAGCAACTGTGGTCTCCAGAGGGAGATATCTGACTGGTAAAAGCTATGATAACCTGCCCTACCTATTGCCTTAGATGTGAGCAAAAACAAATGTGATTGGTCATCACCAAGTGGACTCATTTAAGAGCTTCTAGAAGGATTTAGCTGCTCCCATCAGATATTACGGGACTTTTTCTGATCCAGTAAGACAATGGTTTCTGCTTTCAAAACTGCTTAAAGGAAGTGAAGAGGCCGAAGTTTCCTGTTACTTTGTTCATCTTCATTCATGTCAAATATGCATGGGTGAGATTGGGATGACAAAGGTGAATGATGCTACTTTGCTGACACCCTCTCATCTCTCTGTCTGTTGTTGCAGGTTGCTTGAATTTCAGTTGTGGGAACAATGGGTGCAGCCGTGTTTGACATAAAGCAATGTTTATAAGGGCTTTTTTTTTTTTAACTTCATTTTGACAGAGATTGGTTTTGAGGATGGGCCAATAAAGCTCTGTTTGGGACAAAAGGAATGAGACTGAATGCTTTTTTTTTTCTTTTACTTTTCATCTCAAGCTTTCTCACCTATTTGAAAGTTCCTTCTGTATGTGTCATTTTAAGGCTGTTAGAAGTTAAACCTTTTGTTAAATTATTTAGAGCTTTTCAGACTGCCAATCCAAGCAGGATTAAAGCTGAATATATTTTTGTCTTCTTTACTTTTCCCCTGTCCTATAGTCTGCACTTAACAAAATTTCAATATAACATCCCCTGCCCCAAATTAATATTGACTACATAATTTTTTTTTTCAAGTAGTAGAGACAGAGAGATAATCTGAAGAATTCTCTTCTTCTGGGAGCACATAATCTATCCCTTATTTCAAAGCCAGTGAATATTATTTTATTTTGATTCCATAGATAGATAGATAGATAGATAGATAGATAGATAGATAGATAGTCAAACCTGGTTTGCACACTTACCATTGTGTACCCTTCCCTCTTACCAGACATTTAAATGCATGTGCATCATTCCGAAAATCATGTGCAACACATGAAGCAGATTGAGCTGCAGGATTTCCTCTGGCAGATTGTTTCACATATCCTAGTCTTAAACTTTTAAATAAGGCTAACGTTTTCTTTTCTTTTTTTTCAGATATCAAAAGAAGGACCTAAAAATAAGGATAGCTGAGTTAATATGGAGGATGTGGAAAGAGCAGGAAGTGCCCAAAGTTGCAGGGGGAGGAGGTTGAAGAGCAGCAGATGGTGCTGACCAGGGCCTGGGGTGGAGGGCAGGCACTTCAAATGGCCAATTAGTGCCCAGCTGATCCCAGCTCTCTATGGACGGAATGGATGGTCAAGTGCATCAGATGTACTTTGGTACACTTCGAATCTGCCACTGTCTGTTCTCAGCCTAAGATGAAAAATGCTACTGTAAACATTAGTACAGCTAAGGATGACTTAAAGCTGCCCTGCTCATGGACTGAGGATGAGATGAAAGCAAAAAATGCAAGTATAGTTGTGCATATAATTTATTTTGTTAATGAAAAATTAGTGCTGCACAGAAATGCCGCACAGTGCAGAATTCAAAGTGAATTATATGCAGCCCAGACCTACTTACTATCCGCTGACTTTAATTCTGACCCACTCCATATTAAATTGGGATATAAGATTTTTCTACAATGTGAATTTGCAACTGAATTTTTTGTTTTTCAGTTTGGATATCCCTTAAGGTGTGATAACTACAAAGCAATCTAGAATAACAGGAATGCAGGAACAGATGTTATTTGGATTCTTGGGCATGATAAAGAATTTGAAGAATCCCCAATGCCCAATTATCTCAATGATTATTCTTTTTTACTCCATGCATTATAAATCTACTTAGAGCTGAATAAACAAAATCAAGTCTGTACCGAATGTTCAGATTACGCAGATCAAAAGCACACACACAAAAAATGACCAAATATACCTGCATTCAAATGAAATCAATTACTCCTGTACTAATGATCAAACTACCATATGCACAGAGGGCAATTATTCTCTTTTTATTTCTGTATTGTATTCTAAAGCAGTATAATGAGATGTAGAAGCTGTATAATTTCAGAGTTCATGTATCATAAACAAGAAAAACAGAGTTCTTGGTTTGCTTAATTTCTAGAAAAGGGATTCTGATAATCATATCTATATTGATTACACTCTTATTTACACTCCTTCCCATAATTCCTGGTATGTAGAATCTTAGTAGTAAAGGAAATTCACTTGATACTACTTAGCCCTTTCTTACCTGGCAGAATTAAGTCATGTCTTTCTCTAAGGCTTTGCAATGATGGCAGAATCTATTCTGGCACATATTTTGAGTCAGCGGGGAGAATCTGACGGGGTTTCAGATTCTTGCCTGCCTCTGCTATGAATCTTAGTGGCCAGACTTGTTCTCTCTGGGCAGATGCACACATTCAATGTGCTTCCATCCCATTCCAGAATCTGCACAATAGTATGCAACTCGCAGATTTGGCTGCTCTCACAAGTGCTTCCTGTGCACTCAGAACAGGTTGATGTGAAACTGCTGTTTATGCAAGCTTAGCACACACCACTGTAAGGTGTGTGTGCTAAGCCACTGGTTGCTCCCAACAGCACCACTTCATTATGTTCCGTACTACCTCAGATGGTTACTTCAATAGCTCCTGGCACCATCATTTCTTTCTTGTAATATATCAAGCAGCTGGTTTATGGGAGATCCAATGACAATGGTAGATCCATATGGAGTGCTGACCAAAACAAGTATTTCTGCGTGCCACATTTTCTTTTTAGACTAAACAAATATTAGCAGACACCATTTTTTAAAATGACTTTAAGGAACCGACCTTCTGAGTTAAGCAGTTCCACTTTATATTATACCTCTAAGTACATTCAGGTAGTCATGGGATGTATGTTCAATATGATGACCAATCAACTGCTCAACCAACCCATTAACAATCAAAAGGATCGTGGGCATCAGTGATCTGGTCTATGTAGCAGCTAAAAGAGGACTAATGGGTGGATGAGGAAACTCAGCTATGGGGAAACACCGGGATAGAGGATATGGTGTACAGACATGTCCTTTGAATATGGTTAGTGGGCTGTGCCAGGATGAGGAAATTGTAGGGAGGTCATCTCTGCCTCCATATTTCTCTTGTATCTATCTCATAAGGTTGTTGTAAAGAAATACCTACACAGTCTGGGGAAAATTTGATCATTCTTTTCCTTCCTTCTCTGCATAATTTACACATGACCCTCCCTACAATCTCAGTTCTCTAATTCATTACTAACAAGGTTGATGCCCAACTCTAGAACACATGTTATAGAAGAGCTTTTACAAATGTTTTCTAAGAATGCAGTGCCCACCAAGATATAGATGCACTATGTGTTCTGATCCTTCACCTTTAGGGATTGTCCAATGACAAGTAGGAGCCTCAGAATGCACTTGGGGTGGGCAGAGATCTTTAACTCCCCCTCGCCCCCTGGTATTGATATACTACTCTGAAGTCTACAGAACATCAGTTCTGACTGTAATGCCTAACAAGAGCTGCCCAGATTCTCAACAGTCTTAGGTTCCAACAAAGGGAGCAGGAAACCAGTCAGAGACCTGAAGATGGAGAGGGCAAATAATAAAGAAATGGACAAAGATGGAGAAAACACTCCATCTACTTCTCACTGAAATGTCTTGCCCTAGTTCACTCTCTAAAGTCCATTTCAATTTTTCTTCACTGCTCCTTTAATTTTTACTGACAGAAACAGGGGAAAGGGTTCCATCAACCACATCCCACAGTTCAAGGAATGGTGTAGTGCCATTTTCAATGATGAATGAAAACAATTCTGCTGTGCTGCATTTTAAAGAAATGTAATCAGAGTCATTTTAGATATTGAAAGATAAGGGAAAATTCCAGGCTGCAGTGTAAGTGATGGCATAGATAAAATAAACAAAAAATAAAACCAAGCTAAAGAAAAAAGCCAAAACCAACAGCCAAGTGAATATGATTAAATTTATTGTTTCCCATCTATCTAATCTTCACGCTCTTTTCAATGAAAGTATTTTATTTGAAGCTGTATTTGTAAACATTTCCCAAACTCAGATTGCCTCAAGCTTCTTGCTTTATTGTATATTTTAGCACAAGGGTCTGCTGTAGATTTTGCTGCCACTGTCCTTCCAAACCTACAAATGAAGGCAGAATATTGTGCAGCCATCTAGTCCCCAGAAGTGCAATGGGGCTGTTCTATGGTCCTTGCATACTCAAGTCCCTCTATAAAATCAAATGTATGAAGTAACTTCTAAAGTGGCAAAACAAAGGGGTGGAAAACTAGATTAATATTCTGCCTTCCCCCCAAGAGCTCTAGGTGGCTTATGTGTGGATCCTCCTTCATTTTAGCCCTACAATAAAATTTCTGTGAGGTAGGCTAGATTGAGAGAGAGTGTGTGACTGGCCCAGAGTCACCCAGTGAGTTTCCATGGCTGAGAACAGACTTCAGTCTGGGCCTCCCCAGTTCTAGTCCAACACCTAAACTACTACAGAATAACGTGGGCAGGGATCATCAAGGTCCTTATTCAATTTCTGAGATCCCACCCTTTCTTCTCTAGCTTTGGTAGCAAATGTCTCTAGGAAAGGCATTAAGCAGGCCATTTTTTTAGGGAATGTGATTGGCAGGAACAAAGGCAGTATTGACTACAGACCCAGTGAAAATTCCCCTTCCCCAAAGGATTGTTCTCTTGGGCACTAAGACCATTCACATTAGCAGGCAGCCAGTGACAGCAGAAAGTTGGAGGGCACCAGGAATGGCTGTGCATGTATATGTATGGGAAGATATTCAGGCATCCTTTTGTGCTCTTGACAGTGGTGTCGGGATGTGTGTGTGTGGATTTACGAAACTGGCATTCTGCTACCGTGCTGCAACTCTGCCCCATTTGTATGTGTGTCACGACATTGCCCGCATGTATGAAAGTGTCAGCTCTAGAGGATGGCCCAGATCAAGAAACAGATGCCGCGTGGGCCTAAAACTACTTTTATTAGGATGGCTATAGTAACAGAATCTTGCAAGTCTGAATATGCTTCCCCTCCACTCTCTTTTATCTTCATGTGAATTAGGGAGATGCCTGCCTTAGGCATTTCATAAGTCTTTGTCTTTGTATGGACTTAAGCGATGTTTATCTGTTTATTGCCTTGGTAATGGATCTTCCCTCTCTCTCTCAAGGCTATCCTCTCTACCCTCTACATCAGTGTTGTCCAAACTTGGCCACTTTAAGATGAGTGGACTTCAACTCCCAGAATTCCCCAGCCAGCCATGCTGGCTGAGGAATTCTGGGAGTTGAAGTCCACTCATCTTAAAGTGGCCACGTTTGGACAACACTGCTCTACATCAAGGGACAGAGTTTATGCTGGGATGGCATGAGCCTGCTTTTGTCATGTTTATGAAAGAAAGGGATCCTGTGAATGCCTCTGCCACTTGATATTGGTGGGATTTCTGTCCAAATCCTAATTGTCAATACTGGTCCAGGAATAACTTCTCAAATGCTTTATTGTATGATGTTCATTAACTCACATTAATATGATCGTCTTAAAAAAAATCTGTGCAACACATTTATCCCTCTGCCATATTACCTACAACTGAGTTGCCACTTTTGAAGAGGCCTTGGGGTCCTCTCCAAAGCCTTGTAAAATGGCCCTGTACTCTGGGGCTGAGAAGCTGTGCCCCCTCACCCTCCTGACATGTAATTCTCACAGTTATGTTCAACAGGGCTGCTTTCTGTGTTGCATGATAATATCACACTGTCAGGCCAATCCTGTTCTGAATGGCCTTGATTTTTGAAATTGAGAGGGATGTGTTTACAGGAATGCAAGTCCTTTCCTGCTTACTCCAGTGTAAATTAAGGAGCCATCGTTCACTGTCCTCTTTTTTTCAGCCAGCCTCCATCTTCCTTTTCCTCTTCCAGCCTTTGTCAAACCGGTATTAGTTCATTAAGTGTTTTGGAGGGGGGCGGGGGAGAAGGCAGGATGTCCTTTTAATTTACTGTTTTCACATGGCACATTTGCTAGTGCAGGGCAGGAAGATCGTGAACTGAGGAGTCTCACTATGCTTGTGTGAACTAAGTAATTATTATCTTCAGGCTTGACTTGCTGTCTCATAATTTCAGTAGTGCCTAGTGTCATTTTCTCATAAGACTATCTACATATAAACAGAGGGCTCTGTGATGGAGGACCATGAGATCTGAATATGAATTATCTCTTTGTGAATTCTATCTTATGCATAAATTCATGGCTTTACCATTTGTGAGTTATCAGAGGATATTTCATGGATGGAAATCGTTCTCGTTATTCTATGTCTTAAATTATATTTTTCTTCCCCCTGTTGCAGCTTTCATTTGACTATGTTTTGTTTTCAATTTCATTCTAAACAGAAGTTTATGCTTAATACATTATCTTAGTGCCTCAGTCCTCTGCAGGCTCTTAAAGGCAAAGGTTCTTTCGCTTGTCCAACCTAATGGGGAAAAATTTTCGTCAGGCACATTGTCTTTTTATTGATGTTTATGGAAATTCTGTGATTTTTTTTTAATCATTAAGGAAGCCATCCTTTTGCTTCCCAAGCTCTTACAGTTGCTTGAAAGTCAAAGCAGCTGTGGTTGGAGATCATTTTAGACAGCACAGGATGAGAATATAGAAGGTAAACACATTCATGGCATGGAGGTTTTGTTTACTGAAGATAGAGGAGCCACATATTACTGAAATGCAGTGTACAGTAAATATTAGAAGTGATTCCATGTCCAAGATCAGCCATGTTATCAGTTTACTACCTGATGTACCATCTCTCTAGAGATTCTGTGCTCTACTCTTACACAGCGATTGGTTTAATAATTCAGTGGTTCTCTTCCATCACTGTTCTTATATGGGAAAACAACAACAACATTCAGAGTAGTTCCAAACAACAATTTCTAAAATTAAGGAACAGAGAATATTGCTATTTTCTAAAAAAAAATTAAAAATGTAAATTAATTGTAAGAAAATATGAACCCACACAACCTAGAATGTGTAGCCATACATAATGTGGCTATGTTTTAATTCAGCATACCTGTGTGGGCTGTACCCCTTCAGATAGTGATAAGAATATGGCTGCCAAGATGGACTGTTTTCACAGAACCTTCCACATGGAGGATTAAGCAACAGAAAGAGTGTCCCAGAGGTTGGTTTTCTAAGTGCAAGGATTAAAAAAGATGGGACCTTCAGATCCACATTTGCATTCTGAAGGATTCAGCCCTGGTTTATCACCAGCATGAGAATTTGGGCTCAGTGTCTGAACCAGGGCTATCTAAGTATGGAGCTGGGAACTTATCTCACAAGCTAGCTAGATTTAGATTCAGGTCTCACAAACTTCTTCAATATTAGAAGGAACGATATTAAACTTTATTGATATTGGTGGGGCATTTTCAACCTCTTTTGCAGATTGGGAATCAAAGTATTACCATTTTCAGAGAGTAGAAGGCTTTCACAATAAGAGATGTCTCCATTCCCTTTTTTTTTTTTTTAAATCTGTACTCAGTCGTTACCGACTCTGCAGTGACTGCTTGGACGAGTCCTTGCAGTTTTCAAGGCAAGGTGTTTCGGAAGTGGTTTGCCAGAGCAAAGACCAGCTGGCGAGCGCAGGAGGCAGGGTTTCCATTGCTTTGCGCCCTTTTCAGGCGAGCACGGTTTCGCGCTTACCAGCAACTGCTCCCGACTCCTTTTGCAAGGCGCCACCAGCATTTTTCCTCCCACCGGAGTGAGAGTACCCATTTATCTACTCACGTGAGTTTTCGAACTGTTGGGTTGACAGGAACTGGGAAGGAAACAGGACTCACCCTGTTAACGTGAAGGCTGGACTCGAACCGCTGAAGTGTCGACCATTTCTGGCCGGCAACTTTCAGCATCATTAAGCCGCTGCGCCACCGCATCCCCTCCCATTTCCTTTACTTAACTCAAAAATCTTGATGCCATCTCAAGTGGTGGTAAAATTACAAGGTGCAGCACACTGCTGAGTTAGTATCATTTTACAGAATGGTTGTGACACACCAACATATCGCTCTTGGGAGCCTCTTTGAGCATTATCAGAAAAGTGGCATGTCAGTGAATGATGCTGTTGGTGTTAACATTGTTCTCAGGGGACTGTTGGTAGAAAAAAAAAGATTGTGCCCCCACTGGACATAAAGACAACCATATGAAAAATCATGATATTTCCAGTCCCTCTCTTTTATCAAGTATTGTACAAAATACTCAGCAGAGCTATCTCAAATTTTACACAGTGCCCAAACTTATAGGTCGGAAAAAATAAATGTGATAAAATGTCTAATGAATTGTGGGATGGCTAACAGATAGTGAACCCAAACATTTTCAAAAAATGCCATTTACAAAGAGAAAGAGAGAACATGGATTACTACCAACATGCATTCAATTATTTTTTTTTTCTAAAATTGGCTTACCACTGACTTTAACATCTACTCTATTGGATTATTAAATGTACATGCACATCTGTACCACAAAGCTTTATATTTATAATTTCTTCCAGATGCATCTTCAGAATTAAGCACACTGATATATCACTATCATATTTCCTCTATTAATACACAGTCTCTAGTTCTATGCTTATCTCCCATATGGAAACTGTCTGATCTGGAGTCTTATCATACTGGTATAATTAGTCTCATTGTACTACTCATGTTGGATAAGATAAATAAAGTTAATGGTCTGTGTTTGTCTGTGTGTGTTTGTGTGCTATATACACTCATTAATAGCCATCCTTCAACTAGTTGGTTCCAAGGGTGGTTGATAAGTAAGCAGAACCTTTTACCCTACCTTTGATTTAAAAATGAGAAGGATTGTCTACCAGATAAAATTGCTTTGTTGTATTAGAAAGAGGGACTTTGGTTTGGGGTCATTCTCTTCATGTGTAGAAGCTCCTGTGGTTTTCTTTCAACATGGAAAGAAAATGGAAAGCCAATGCTGGGGGGGGGGGGGGGGGGGGAGGGGTCAACACTTCCTCTTATGTGCATGAACCTATAATAGGGTTTCTGTCCATTTCTTTGTGATTGCTATTATCCACCCACTTCATATATGTGGCCTTTCAAAGGTACACAAGATTTGTAGAGAGGTTGGGAAAGACGTATCAATCTGCAAGCATACAAATGATCCCAGGAAATCTTGCAGACTTTTGTGTATCAAATCTATAAATAGTCTAATACCAAAAACTGGTATGTAAGATTAATTTATTATCATGGGTTTCCCTATTGGTGGATAAAACTTAGCAACTGCTGTGTAAATTATCTTTGATGTTATGGCCTAAATATCACTGTATAAGCTGGTATTTTGATTTGTGAATGGTTCCACAAAACAGCTTAGGTTGATAGGTGGAGATACTGGAATAGGGAGATGAGGCTAACATCCTTTGGAAAACCATTCAGAAAGAACCAATGGCCAATAAAAAAAGATATTGATTTTTAATACAACCATAATTGTTTCATGGGATAGATGTGACTCACTGGCCACAGTTGACTTTTTTGGTTACAGCACCATAATTAAACATCTTGTACATACAAATCATCAACTTGTACTGGGGGATCAAATATGTCATATGTTGATAAGGAAGAAAATCAGCATTTTTCAGACCGGCAGTGAACAAAAGAGGATCAAATAATAAGCATAGGTGAGATTAAAGAAAAGAGATTATATTCAGTGCTTTTTTTTTTTACCTGCTTTAGATTAGTTTTGCTTAGTTTCCTATTAGTGGGATCATTTTTCATTTGCAGGAATAAATGGGTCTTACTACTGAGTAGAGCTAATGGGGCAGTTTAATGAAAAGCCCTTTTTTTCTTATTTTTTCATTAAATGCTTCTATGGTTTAAATGTTCTTAATTTTGTTTATGGCTTATTCTAGAATAAATATAATTACTTACATCGGCTTCTACCAGAAATACATTTTAGATATTTCATTATTTTTAATTAAGAAAGTTCTTCAGATTAGAATTTATAGAAAGGGCCAAACAAGGTGTAATATTTGGCAAGCTTTGCTTTAAAATGAATCAGTGGGAGTTTATCAACCAGTTTAGATGTTTAGAAATCTTTATCAAGTTATCTGTGAGAAGAATCACAAGAAAATCAGTAAGTGTGTCAACTAGATTTAGGAAAGTTGTTTTTTAATGGTTGCCCCAAACTGAGATGTTTTGAAACACTTTTAAAAAGCTGATTTCTTTTCCCCCCCCTGGCTTGGAAATTGTAGAAAATTTTGTTTTAGTTCTAAATATGATTTCAACTTGGCTATTAAGCCTGTATGCTACAATGTAAATTTATAAAATACTCAGTGTTCTGATCAGATTGGGAGGCGCTGATTTAAGGGCTCCTGGATGACTGCATTTTTGTTGTACTTGTGTTCTTTTGTACATGTTAGTCAGTTTCAAGTCTCTGTCTGTCTCACACACAGACACAGAAAGACACTCTTCATAGATATACACTTAAAAAAAAAAAGTGCAGTGATCTCGAAACCCAGGAAAACATATGAACAATAGTTAATATAGCTAAAGCATCACTCAATATTTTAGCTACAACTATTATTATTCTGAACAATTCTTACACCAGCAATTAATTCAAGTCCATCCCAACTTTACTGGGTTTCTTTTCAGAACTCTGTTAGGACTGTCTTCAGAGACTGGATAGGCAAGGTCCTTTTCCCTGGCCCCTAGGCTTAGAAAAGGCTTCCTTCTTCCTATAATGTCATTTTCACTTTGCGTGGAGCATTAAGATGGCCAGAAGTAGCAGAGGGAATCTGTGATTTGCACACTATAGTAAAAAAAAAAAAAAAGGTCTTGCCCAAAGGCCACAAAGATTGTAGAGCTGGTGCTGATAGGCTTTTAAAGGAGATGATTGTATATTGCTAACTAATTGTCTGGCAAATGTGTAGCCAAACTATCTCGTATTGCTGTATAATTATGAACAGGATGTCCTCGGGAAAAAGAAAGCCTGAATTCACAATTATATTAAGTCACTAAGGGGAGTTTTCCCTCCCTGAATTTTTTACCAGTGTGAAACTGTATCAGGTTGTGGTTCCCATTCGCAGCACTGACTGCGATAAGATCAGAACCCATTTCAACTCTCCGAGCTAATTGGAAACATCAAATCTTCTTTGCTCAAATTTAGTCATGCTTCATTTAAAAGTTAAAAGCAGCTCCTGGGAGAAAGAGAAGCTTCATTATTCAAAACCTTTTTTAGAAGCAGCATGGTTGAGCTGGAATGATTTAAATTCCTGTCACTAAGCTTTGTTTTAGGCCTTTCCATCTAGAAAGAAAGAAAGAAAGAAAGAAAGAAAGAAAGAAAGAAAGAAAGAAAGAAAGAAAGAAAGAAAGAAAGAAAGAAAGAAAGAAAGAAAGAGGGAAATATGTACCATTTGGGAAAGAATTAGATTTTTTCAGTTGTCCAAGCCACATACTGTTATTGTAAAAACATCATTATCACGTGAAACATTTCCATCAGCAAAACATATGGCCCCAAGATTATTTAGTGGAGCTAATATGATTTCCAGATATAGGATGTTTGGCATGATAACAAAAATTAAAAATACTAGCTCTGAAAAAAGGGTACATTTCTGCCAGCTGTCCACTACATATTCATAGAAAAGGGCCATCTGTTTATTATTCTGGGTGCATTAACTATACTGATGCCAAAGGAGAGAGCTCAGTTGTGTGATCGTATAAGCTCGGAAGGAAGTTCTTCTGTAACACCAGAAGAGACCTACTGCTGGGGCCTGCTCATCTGAATTCAATTTGCTTTTACTCTGCGGAGGTGAAATCTGGCTAGGCAAATCCCCCTTGGATTGGATTGGCAGCAAATCAGTGCCTGCAAACTCACTTGGTGAACACAAATTTGATGCCTTTCCAAAGCTGCAGGAAAGATTTGCCAAAGTTCTACTGTTGTAGTGGTGACAACATTGCACATTCTCAGCAGAGGCCTCCAGAATATCCCTGGAGTCACACGCAATGTGCCTGTCTGTGAGGCAGTGCCTCCACGCAAGGCAGACCTTTTGTTTTCTCAACAGTCACCAAATCAGTAGTAGTAAAGCCATGAGGAAGAGGCCTTCATAGAAGCACTGTCCTCCAATTCAGGAAGAGTATCTGGGGAGATCACTCAGATGGGAAGTCTTTAAACTCCAAATCATATGCCTTATCACCTAAGCATACTGGGTATTTTGGTAATTTGAAGTATGCATTTTTAGTACATTTTAACCGTGCTTTTAATTATGTTTTAATTAGATTGTTGTGATGTGTTGGCTGCTTTGAGAACCTTCTTTGAGAACGTATCCTGCTTTGAGAACCTATCCTACTTTGGTTACATGATGTGAAACTCTAGCTCTCTGGAGAAGGCTCTAATGCTGGGAAAGGTGGAAGAAAAGAGAAGAAGAGGACAACCAGCAGCAAGCTGGATGGACTCAATTACAGTGGCGATGGGGGTGCCATTGGAAGAGCTGAAGGACCAGGTTAGGGACAGATCATCATGGAGAAAATCTATCTATGTGGTCACTAAGAGTCAACAACAACTTACTGGGACATAATCCATCAATCATTGAGAACCTTCCATTGTCAGAAAGGCTGGACAAAAATCTCACAAATAACCACAAAAATAAATAAATTGGAGGGCTTAAATCTGTCATTTGTCATTGCATGTTCTTTGCTGCAGTAAGTATGGGTTCCACTTTTGATAGGATCATAGCTGATAGTGAGGGTAAGATTACTCTCTTTTTTATGTTTGATAAATGAAAATCGCTCCTTAGCTTAGTTATCCACAGCTAGCAGCATCTTTGGGACTGAGGGAATTTGTCAGGCTACACTAAAGTGTGGGCCAGGGGGAAAGATGGCTCTCCTTCCCTCACAGGCATTGAAATAAGGCTCCTGATTGCCCCTGCTGTTCAGAACAGAAAGTGACATGTTTCTGGGGCTTCCAGATCCGGGCTGCACTAATTTGGGAAGTCTCTTTGCTTCCAGCTAGTGGCCATTTCTAAACTTTTGCAGTTAGTTTACCAGTTATGGTAGCCTCATATGTTTTGAATGGCATTTACTTTGACCCTGGGCTCAGAACTCAAGGGAAGCCAAGGGATTGGCCTACAAGAGATCTTGCTGCAGAAACACACTGGATTTGGCCATCGGCTCACCTACACAGTCACTCTTAATTCTTGCACAAGTACAGCAGTGTAATTCTTTCCTCCTTTCAAGAGTAAAAAGGAATCCCATTAAAGTTTCCATTTGTCTCCTCAGTTTCCCTTCTGCCTTCTTTTCCTTCCTGAAAAACCAACCAACCAACCAACCAACCAAGTATTATGGCAGTTATGGTGGAACCTCTTTCTAGTCCAGGGTTATCACTTTTGGGTACTGCAATTTCCCACCCTCATTTGTAGTGGGTTGATTAAAGCAGAATCTCTTTGAATGATTCAGAATGCTTCTTCCCAGTTCCCCCCCCGCCCCAAATGGGCCAAGTTACCATTTATGAGATAAGCCATCAGCTGACCTGCTCAATATCTCTTGATGGCTTATATTTGCTGTCTATTTCATTCCTTTTCCAGCCTCCCATCATCAATGTCAAAGGGAGCAAGGAGACGACATTTCTAAAAATAATATCTCTACTTCCCCTGACTTTGGTAACCTATGGCTTAGTATAGTGTAGCTGTGTACCCTACCTACTAGCAGGCCATATAAGGTTATTAATTTGTAACTAAGAATTAAACCTTACTTAGTTTTAGAGAATGTACTGTATTTCTGATGAAACATGCTTTCCTTAATGCTGACAAGTGTGAATTCCCAGAGGCTATAGCAACAAAGCCAGGATGGCTATGAAGGTTCCCATAGAATCTCATATAGGAAAAAGCACACACACACACACACACACACACACACACACCCGTTCATAATAAAAAATCTGATTGCTGCAAAAAGAGAAACGACACAAGTAGGAAGGAAAAAGTCATGTAAGAGGGTTTGAACATTACTTCTAGTTAGAGGGTTTGTTCCTGAATGATAGCATTTGCTGAAATTCTTTGGTTATGGATTTCTATCTTCCTTCAATAAATGTCTGGGATTTCTTCTGAACTTACCTAAGTGGTTCCAGCCCTCGTAATGGGTAGGACCTGACAGGTTTAACTGGAACTATGAAATTTGAGTGTAGTCATGTGGCATTTTACTTTCTTCTTAGGTCTCAGGGACATTAAGGATAGGAAGATAGTGAGCATCAGCATTTTCTTCACCATAGTAAATAGGGACATTAATTATGTGCTACTTCCAGAATCCAACTGTTGGGGAATCACAATAAAGGACCCTTATTTCTGCAATGACTTGATTGAAGGTTCCAGTTAAATCTACAGCTCCTTGTAACAAGTCCTAACGTTAGAACCAGAGTCCTTAAAAAGACAAGGGTAGAAAATGGTCCAGCGAGACATACACAAAACAACTCAATCGTAGTTTGTTTCTGGCCCAATAGGTGTTACCAAGAGCAGCCACACTGATTGGCTGCAGTGAAATGTCTCTTCGGTTTGAAACAGGTAAGCAATTTATGCAGTGTCAGAGGTAGAATAAGACACCCATTGCTTTATGTGCGCATATATAAATCTCACTGTTGCTTGAGACAGGGTAGATGCAAAGAAATATGTCATCTCCTCAATTGCTGCCACATAAGGTCCAAGAGATGTATTCCCAAGAGACCTTGAAATTTCATAAAACTTACTGGGAAACTCTCAGGTTATAGTACAGGAACTGTAGGTAGGCTAAATATTGGGCCTGCACTTGATTTTTGGGACAATTTGCTGAACCATTTACTTATGATGTCAAATACGTATACGGGAGTGAAACAAATCCACCAATGACTATAAAAGTTCATGAGGAGTAAAAATAGCGCAATGTCCTTTATATGGGGAGTTGCTCCACCTCACCTGGAAAGAATGTACATTAGTATAAAGTTAAGTGCTTTGCGGTTCATAAAACTCTTGAACCTTCATTGGCAAAGTTCCAGACTAATGTTGGATACCCAAACATGGAATACTTCAGATATTGCAGTACAGTTGTCAGAATTGACACAAATGTACCTTTAGATTTATCCAGCATTAATTAGACCTCTTTGTTGTTACAACTCTTATCTCTCCTAAATCCATTTTCTAAGACTTTTACATTGTCCATATTTGAATAGCAACTATGGCTTTTTGTATTCATTTATACATAGACCAATCTAAACCACTGTTCAGTAGGGAGATTAGACCATAAATCTGGTACTTGCTAAATGTGCAGTGGATTTTAAAACTAGAGAACCTTTCTAAATAATTTTGTTTTAACCACCTGAGTTTTTGTCTGAGAGGATGGCAATCTGGAGGCAAGCAGATACTGCCAAGGAATTAGGAAATGGCCTTAAGAAAAAGTGGGTTTTTTTTTAAAGAAAAATGAGAAACAATTCATTTTTCTCCTCAAGCCTAATTGTGTCTCTAAGTCTGCTTTATTCTGAATAAGTGCTACCACAATGAGGACTGACTCCTAGACAGCCTGAACTGCTTGTGTTCCTCAGCATATATGCCAACTTTTGTCCTATCACAACTTTTCCTTCCCAAATTTTATTTGGCAACAGTGGGGGATATGATGACCTGAATATCTTGCTGAAAGCTTCTCTTTTTTTCTTCTCTGGGAGTTTGAACATTATAATGGAAGTCTCTCAGGTGACAAGGAACAGAACTCTAGAGAAGGCCATAAGCTCAATAAGAAGTCTCTCAAGGATCAACTGCAATCAGATGTTCTTGGTAGTCTGCCATGACAATAATATCAATTCCAAGATAGGGAGGTATGTAACGCAGATTTTACAGTCAGGAGATAATTTATTTAATAGTATTTACATATTTCCTGAAACCTGCAACAGAGACAAATTTCTACTGGTTCCAACCAGGAAGATAGCTGGGCATATCCATGAAGTCAACTGTAGTCCATGAATGGTCATGCCACAATGCCCTATTCTAGCTTCTTTAGCCTGGTGCTTGTGAATGTTTTGGGCCACAGCTCTCATCAATTTCAGCCAATTTCAGCCACAGTCCCAATGGAAAGCCAAGAACTAGGGAAAGGTGACTTAATCAACTTTAAGTGAAAACTCTTTAGCATTGCTTTGCTTGGTGTAGTCCCAGAAACATTACTCACTTACAGAAAGGAGAAGGAGGATTGTGCCAGGACTCACACCCACCACTAACATTACATGTGCCATTCCCTATTCCTCCAAGTGAGTTAATTCTTAATGTTTTACAAATATTAATTTTTTCATATTTAAAAGTCCTAAAAGCAGATATGTGGGCAGTTACCCCTTACTAAAATCAGCTTGTATGAGAAGTCAGCCCCTAGTAGTGACAGCTGAGTGATAGTAGGAATGAATAAAAGAGTTGCAGAGAGTAAAAGAATTACAGAGACTGCAAACATTCCAGAACTGAATCTCTGTCACTTCTTTCTAAATATCACCCATATTACCCCATATGTATTGCTCATTTTCAACAGAAAGTTAAAGTTTCCATAGCTTCAGCTAATTTTGGAGGAAGAACAAATTCCATTGCACAAGATGATAGTGAAGCATCCTGGCATACCATTTTTTTTTTTCTTATTCAAGTTCTTAGCAACCTACAGTGGTTATATATCAAACTCACTTTGACTTACAGCAGAGTTAAATAGCTCCTTGAGTGTATGCCCTTTACTCCCCTGTTCTCATATTTGTAACTCTTTCAATTTCTTAATATCCCTCTTGTTTGACAGTACACTCTAACCTATGACACAAGGAAATCAATCAATAAACTTGCACGGCACTTTGATCTCCAGGATTATGGGATCTCTCTTCATGCAAAGGGAAACGTCAGCATAAGCAAATAAAAAGACTTCAGCAGCAAGAGAGAGATGTCGAGACAAAACAGAAATCCCGCTTAACATATACAGTGCTAAAACTACTGTTCCTTTGAGCTTATGCACAAGAAGGGCAACAGAAAGGACACATATATTAAAGCGGTGTTTCCAGCCATTAACTGATAGAGACATTTAGTTGTCGCATTACGTATAGCCGCTCTGTACACCTATCAGCCTCTCCTCTTTTAACTTTCTCTTTTGAATATAGCTACTGTATTCCTGCTCTCTCTCTATTTTGCTATGCCTGTTTCAGTCTTTATAATGAATAGGTATAGGGAGTTAGGTACAGAATTGCAACCTAAGGTTGTAGTTTAAAAAAAAAACAAAGCAGCTTTTTATATCCAAGCTGGGTATTTGGGGCACTTCACATGATCATGCATTTATGCTAGACAGACAAGTCTAAGTTCAAAGAATTCAGACTCCCTTTGATCCACTAAGGATCATAATCCCCAATCAATTCTAGTACTTTTAAAATGCACATTCGGTTGTATTCCTCTCCTCTCAAACGCAACTGATTTATCAACAGTATTTGCAGCTGAGTCTTGGTGGATACTAGGGACACATTTCTGATCAAACAGGGGCCCTGGGTTTCTTGGCTTAAATCCCCAAACTGTGATCCTACATTCATCAGTGTTTTCAGAAGGAAGTCTCATCTAGCACAAATAGGGATAGGGAAGAATTTAAGTTTGGTCACATTTTTAAGAAGACCCAAAGCAATTCATATGAAGATCAGAAGAATCATTTCATTGGATTTACCTCTTATCCAAATCTTGTGATACAGTTCTCTATTCAAATATTGCATAAAAGGGTATGCATTTTTTTAAAAAAAAGCTGTGCACAAACATGCATATATTATAGAAAATTATGTTAAAATGTGTAGATTTAGATGATTAGTCTGCAGTTGGATTGTGATGATCAGATTGAGCTTTCTGAATAGAAACATTTCTGCATGCCATGCTTTGAATCTAAATTATACTGTAGACATGGTGTATGATATAATTTATGGTATAATAATGACATAATAAATTACTTTTTCAATCCAGAACAATGGCTAAAAATGCTTCTTGCTTTTTTCTTGTGCAAGATAGAATTCTGCAAACCGGAAGCCTGTTTACTTTTAACAAATATAGGGCACACTTAAATAGGAGATAACTTTTCTAGCACAATGAAACAAAATATGTGTTTGTTGAATTTCTGCCTAGTTTTGCAACATTTATCTCCTATCAGAAAAAAGAAGACAACTGTACCCACCAAGCTGAATGAAGATGCTTTCATAAATGGTTCGGTTGAACAAAATAACTCTAGTAAGAGAACCAGCCAGTCAAGAACTCCAGTCAGAGGGCAAATGATAAGTGACAAGGGAGAGATAAGCCGAAGGAAAATGACTTCTGAGAGAGAAAAGGATGCAATGCTGAGGAGAAAAAGAAAATGAGAATTTGAGGTAAGAGAGAGAGAGAGAGAATGAGAGAGGGAGAGTATGGATCTTGCTGCTACCACTGCTGTATCCACCAGCTTCAAGGGAGATCCAGACAGAGGGGAGCCTTGACTATTGGGAATAAGAACTTGTCACTGATGCCCTTGGACAGTATAAGGCAGTGTCCTCTGGATTTATCAGTGTGTGTATGTATGTATGTATGTATGTATGTATGTATACAGTTATTTTGTGCCTTCAAGTCAGTCTTGTCTCCTGCATCATGGCCAAGCCTCTGCAGTCTTCTTAGAAAGATTTTTGGAAGTGGTTTGCCCCTGCCTTCTTCCTAGGGCTGAGAGAGAGGGACTGTCTCTAGGTCACCCAGATGGCTTTGTGCCTCAGGCAGGGCTAGAACTCACCATCTCCTAGTTTCTAGCCTGGTGCCTAATCAACTGCCCCAAACTGGCTCTCATTTGTATAATATTGTATATGGAGTTATATAGTACTTGAAAGTAACACTGGCTATTGTGTGTGTGTGTGTGTGTGTGTGTGTGTGTGTGTGTGTGTGTTTCCTGACAGTGCAATCCTGAAAGCCATATTGTGTTCAGTGAGATTTCTGGAGTCCTTGGGGTTCTCTGAGCTTGGTTGTTTTCTTGCAAACATTTCGTTACTTGGCTAGGTAACATCTTCAGTACTAGAATGGAGTGGGGTTTGCTCTCTGTTTATATATAGTGGCTTGCCCTGCGAATGTTGGGTGGTGGTGGTGGTGGTTTATTTATTTTTTTTCTTCTCCTGGTAGTTCCTTGGTTAGGGTATTCTTTACTACTTGATTGTCTGGTGATAATCTTGGTGTTAATCTCTGCTTATCTGGGTGATGATTGCTGGTGAGGAAGTGTTCTCTGAGCTATATATATTCTCTTCTATTGGTATCAGTGAGATTTATTCTCAGGTAGGATTACAGACTAAGGTCCCTGTAGACTGTTTAGAACTGTACAACCACAGAAATAAAGGAATGACATCATCCAGCCTTTGTGTAAGTCTTTGATAAGATGCCTAAAATGATCCACCTATTGTCTGAATGCAGATCTTGTAGCACAAAGTGCACATCGATCGAATCCTATTGCATCTTGTAAATTGTGGGTTTCCCTTCTTCTTCCTAGTGTCTCTAATAAATTCCTGATAAGTGACCAAAATCTGTGTCTGGAAAAGCTTGGGGATGGATAAGAGCCTCCAGGAAGGCAGGGTAATCGAGCTGTGTTATTGAAAAGTACAAGACATCAATCCCAAATCATTTATATGAAGCAAGTCAGTTATTGTATTTTTAATGCACATTCTTTTAATTGAATTGCTTTGCTCTGGCTTTGTTGCTCCATGAAGATAAGCCAGAAGAAGGGAGATGCTTTGCTTTGGACTGATTTCTCTAATTGACAATAAAGCTTGTGCTCTTCAAGTTGGCAGACAAAAGGAATTATTGCTTTGCTCGTTCTTCACTGCTTTCCTTCCTCACAGAAAACTAAACAAAACAAAGTTGGGAAAATTTCTCAGTTGCTATATTTCATTTACATATGAACAACCACTAAAGCACCTCCTATCCAAGACTGATAATATTTTTCTCAGTTTCATTCATAAAGAATACGAACCTGTAATTGTATTTAATACTACAGGGTATTTTTCTTCTTTCTGTGTTTTTTTTTCCCTTTCTCCCTTATTTATTCATTAGAAGAAAGAAACAAAGAGTAATAAAAAATGAATCTGCTGTAGTTCAGTGTAGGTATTCATATAAGCAATATTACAGAGACAAATTTGAGGCATCTATATTTTAAATGTAATACATTTAATTCTTGTGACATGATTACAGTTCTTACCAGAAAGCAGTCTTATTACATATTTTATTAATACTTAAGGTACAAATACAAATCTAATGATTTTACCAAAGCTGTAATGATTAGAACAAGGTTATCTTTGCATTCCTGCTTTGTAGCTCATTGAAATAAAATAGATGAGCTTGCATCTATCTGCTAATGTGCCACGTTCTATTTTTATTTTTACTTCTTCAGTTAATTGGTTCTTAATACTTTATTTTAAGATTTGTACAGCTGTTAATTGGTTAATGATCATCATCATAATTCATGGAACTATTATGGTGGTTTTAATAATTCTGTTATGATACCTTGTAGGCCTCTGATAGAAAAGTGACATATAGTGAAATGGAAGTATGATACATATATTTTACCTCCCCAAATACTATCTAATACAGTGTTTCTCAAACTTGGCAACTTTAAGATGTGCGGACTTCAACTCCCAGAATTCCCCAGCCACCCAGGGAATTCTGGGAGTTGAAGTCCACACATCTTAAAGTTGCCAAGTTTGAGAAACACTGATCTAATATATCCAATGTGCAAGAAATACATCCATAATGTTTCAACTGCATTGCTAAACTTGCATCCTTTGGACTTAGGTCTTTAAAGATGCAGGTGCTGCTGAAATTTCACCTAAAGCAATACTGGAGATTTATCCCCAATCATATATTACAGGGCAAGTGCTATCGGAATAGAATCAAGCAGTAAAGCATTGCCTAAACTCGATCACTTCAGGGCACAGATAGTATGAGAAGAGGATAAAATTCAGCACAACACTGGGGTGGTATTTCTTTTTTAAACATGCATGTAGAAAAGTAGGAAATAACCTTTCCACTGGTGTGCTGTTTATCTATGTGTATCTGAGGAATCTTGGAGGAAGCCAAAAGGGTAATAAGAAGAAGAGGAAACTTCTCAGAGTTTTGCCTATCCTTTGTCTGCATACTTTGTAAGTGTGTTGGTGTCAGAATCATTGGTAATATAATGGAGGACACCGTTTTTATTTTGATGAAGGATTTGAACTCAACAGGTACTTTAAATCCAGTTCCAAAAACAAAAGGTATCCTTCAAAATGTAATCTTGAATGCTACCTTCCCAAGCTACGTTCCAGGCATTTGCCATTCCTTTGCCCCTTAAGTAATCATTTCAGTGTGTCCATGAGTTAAATACCATTATTGTAATTATTTTCTGACTGCAGATAGGGGGCTCATTGTAAAGCTACTTAGCGAGTCCATAATGGAGATACAGGTTCCTTGCCCTGTAGAGACATTTGCACAACTAACTTTATATGTGTGTATGTCCCCAGTCCCCTAAATCTGGCCAGTAATGCCATCTCCTCTTGGTTCCTCTTCCCCACTTCAGAAATTAGGCAACTAATTGAGTAGCTGCAGTAAGGGAAAGGTCCAGGAAATTATTTTATTCCAGCTGAACTAATTAAAACCAATATAGATTGGTGGTTCCAGTCCTTGTATCTCTTTTTTTCCTTTATTGATGCCTTTGTGTGCATCCCTGAGGAATGGGGTGAAGTTATCATTGTGCCGGTCTTTAAATAAGGTAATAGGGCACTCCCCATTAATTATAGACCATTAAGTCTTCTAAATATAATCAGCAAATTGTATGCAAAGCATCTGTGCAGGAAGCTGTGCAATTGTTTAGAGCAAGATAACATCTTGGAGGATGAGCAAGTAGGCTTTAGGGAAGGGAGATCAACTTTAGATCATTGTCTCCTCTTCCAACATCTAGCTCAGTGTTTTTCAACCTTGGCAGCTTTAAGATGTGTGGACTTCAGCTCCCAGAATTGCCCAGCCAGCATGGAGAATTCTGGGAGTTGAAGTCCACACATCTTAAAGTTGCCAAGGTTGGAAAAAACTGATCTAGCTGACAAGTACACGTGTAACTCTCACATAATTGTTTGTACCCTTTATAGACTTTAAGGTGGCCTTTGATACCATTTCAAGACTCTGGTTATGTGACAAACTCTTGCTGCTACTAATCTACAAACTATATGAACAAACAATAGCTAGGGTACAGTATAGCACAAATGAGCAGCTAACCAATCCAGCAACATAAACAAAAAGTGTGAGACAGAGTTGTATTTTGACTCCATATTTATTTAGCATCTGTATCAATTCTCTAATCAAATGTTTGAGAGGCTATGATCTACCTGCTTCCAAAATAGCAGAGAAACAGCTCTCTATTTCATTATATGTGCATGAGACAGCAATCTTCTCTTTGACCCAAGTCAGACTTAGAAGGACCATTAATGTACTCAGTCTAATTTGTATCAAAGAGCAGCTAACTATAAACTAAAACTAAAAACCAAAATAATAGTATTTTGTAGTAGCTCCCCCAAATGTTACACCTCGGCTCTGTGAGCTGCATTGGTTACCAGTTTGCTTCCAGGTTCAGTTCAAGGTGCTGATTTTGACTTTTCAAGTCCTGCATGGCATGGGACCAGGTTATTTGAGGGACCGCCACTCCCCGGTCACATCTATCCATCCCATCAGGTCCAGCACAAGGGGCATGTTACAGGTCCCATCTGCTAAAGAGTTCCATCAGATGGAATCCAGAAGGAGAGCCTCTTCTGCCACAGTACTCACCATTTGGAACACCATTCCCCTGAAGATGAGATTAGCATCTTCCCTGCGGCATTTAGGAAATCCCTGAAAACTTGGCTTTTTCAGACAAGCGTGGGGATCCCAGGGAAATGAGGAGCCCACAAGATGGTTACACTGTATGTAAGATGCTGATCCGTTCTCCTATGGTTTTATTTTATTTTTATATTAGTTGTATTGGCATTTGTGTTTAATTGTTTTTAACTGTTGTTTAATTGTTTTAACTGGTTGTTTATTGTACACCACCCAGAGTCACATGTGTGAGATGGGCAGCTATATAAATCTATTAAATAAATAAATGAATAAATACAACTGCTTCATCGATAAGCATCCAATAAAATAGGTCAGCTCCTTCAAGTACCTAGGGATATTTTTTCACGCTTCTAGACACTGAATGGCACACATCAAATATGTAGTCCAGAAAAATATGGCAGTCATTTTAAGATTCTTCAGGAATCAGGGTGGGTATTTTATACCCTGCAGCTACTAAATTGTTTGTTGCAAAAACAATAGCACAACTTCTCTATGGTATGCAGCTGTTTTATGGTATATAAAACTTTATATATAAACCTTTATATATATATATAAAGGTTTATATCCACCCAGTGGCTGGATAGTGTAGTGGTTAGAACACCGCCTTTGATGCAGGAGACCGGGGTTCAAATCCCAGCTGGCACCTACCTTACCAGTAGGGGTCCTTGGGCAAAGACCCCCTAACGCTTCACCTGCCTACCTCAAATATGAGAGTGACACGAACTAAGAGAGTCATGCCGGCTCGGACGTCGCCCGGATTAACAAGGTCCGCGTCAGATGTTGGGGAACCAGGACAATCTGATGTTAAGTGGGCTACTGGAACAAACCATACATGGACGAGACAAGAAAACTTGGAATTGATGGAATGCTACTACAACAGCAGACCTAATGAGGGGATATATGAAACGTATGAGGGAACTATGGATAGACAGAAGGCCTACATCCACACTAACTGAGAAACAACTAGTTACCCAGCGCTTCAACATAGTAAAGAGGAAGCTGCTCTCACAACTCGAGATAGACCAACTCTACATTACAACCCGGACTCAAGCAGACGTGGAAGAACAAGCAGTTCTGCAGCCAACACCTGAAGCTGGAATGTCACTGCCACCCCTTCCATTACAGAGCACAGCAGCTGATATGAGGCATAAGATCATGGATAAATTAGCTATAGTCAACCCTCGAGTCTGATTACCAAGGCTCAGTGGAGGAGTACCATCAGATAGTATGCTAGAAGATGCCAAGAGAGCCCTCTAGACAATCCCTACTACCACCATAACTGAAACCAATGAATTGGTATATGCTACAGCCACTGTAATCCTGGAACTGCTTGGCTACACGATCAAGAAGAACAGCAGTACATACCCACCCTGGAAAATGAGATTGGAGGCTAAGATCAAGGCAACTCGGAGAGAAGTCAGTCAGCTGGTGGAACTACAGAAGCGTGTGGAGATTAAGGATAAGACTTGGCTACTGAAAAAATACATGGGCCTGACTCCATCTGAAGCCCTAGAGACTGCTAAACAAAGGCTCACAGCACTGGCTGCCAGGCTAAGGAGATACACTAGAGAAGCAGAGGCCAAGAAGATAAATACCCTGTTCTCCAAAGAACCAGACAAAGTGTACTCCCAACTGCAGTGCAACCACAGAGCATCAGCTGAGCCACCAGCAGCGGAAACTGAACAGTACTGGAAGAACATATGGGAGAAAGAGAAGACACATAACACCAGTGCAAAGTGGCTGCAGGACCTGAAAGTAGACCACAGCAATCTCCTAGAACAGGAACCAGTCACCATCACAGTAGCAGACATCCAACAGTGGGTCAAGAACATGAAAAGCTGGACAGCACCTGGCCCGGACATGATCCACACCTACTGGCTAAAGAAACTAACAGCAGTGCATGAAAACCTAGCAGCACAGATGAACCAACTGCTAGCAGCAGGCTCCCACCCAGACTGGCTAACACAAGGAAGGACAGTGCTGATCATGAAAGACCCTCACAAAGGAACAGCACCATCCAACTACCGGCCAATAACCTGCCTCCCCACAACATGGAAAGTTCTATCAGGCATCCTATATGACTGTAAGACCATATGGGCCAGTACATGAGCATAGCTCAGAAGGGCACCAGAGGCTCAAAACACCAGTTACTCATAGATAGAGCAGTCACCCGAGATTCAAGGTCTAGGCAGACCAATCTGAGCACAGCCTGGATTGACTACAGGAAAGCCTATGACTCAATGCCGCACACATGGATCTGTGAATGCCTGGCGGTATACAAAGTCAACAGGACACTAACGACCTTCCTCAAGAACTCAATGGGACTGTGGAAGACAACACTGGAAGTGAACTCAAGACAGCTCACACAAGTGGCCATCAAGTGCGGCATATACCAAGGTGATGCACTGTCCCCACTGCTGTTCTGCATACGCTTAAACCCCCTCAGCCAGATAATCACAAGGTCTGGATATGGGTACAAGTTCAAGAGTGGAGTCACCATCAGCCACCTCCTCTACATGGATGACATCAAGCTGTATGCTAAGAGTGAACGAGACATCGACTCACTGATCCACCTGACACGGATCTACAGCGAGGACATTGGGATGTCATTCGGACTGGAGAAGTGTGGCAGGATGATAGTAAAGAGAGGGAAGGTAGTTAGGACTGATGGAGTGGAACTACCAGTGGGCCACATAGCAGACATAGAGACCAGCTATAAATACCTTGGTGTCCCACAGTCACACAGGAACCATGAGGAGGAGGCAAGGAAGACAGCAACATCCAAGTATCACCAAAGGATAAGACAGGTCCTGAAGAGCCTGCTCAATGGGAAGACAAGCCCCTGCACAGGATGTGCCATCAACAGATAGCTGAGGTGGCTGACATTGGGAAACCTGGCTGGAAAGGGCCGGATTAAAAGACAGCACTGAGGCACTGATCATAGCAGCACAAGAACAGGCACTAAGCACCAGATCCATAGAAGCAGGGGTCTACCACACTAGACAGGACCCAAGGTGCAGATTGTGCAAAGAGGCCTCAGAGACAGTCCAACACATAGTGGCAGGGTGTAAGATGCAGGCAGGAACAGCGTACACTGAACGGCACAACCAAGTAGCTAGCATTGTGTACAGGAACATCTGCACAGCATATGAGCTAGACCCCCCCCCCCCCAAGTCCAGATGGGAGATTCCACATAATAAAAGTCATGGAGAATAACAGGGCTAAGATCCTGTGGGACTTCCAGATCCAGACGGACAGGCAGGTACTGGCCAATCAACCAGACATCGTGGTAGTAGACAAAGACCAGAAGACAGTGGTAGTGATAGATGTAGCAGTGCCAAGTGACAGCAACATCAGGAAGAAGGAGCATGAGAAGCTGGAGAAGTACCAGGGCCTGAAGGAGGAAATCGAGAGGATGTGGAAAGTCAAGGCCAAAGTGGTCCCAGTGGTGGTAGGAGCACTCGGGGCCGTGACTCCTAAGCTGGGAGAATGGCTCCAACAGATCCCAGGAACAACATCAGAGCTCTCTGTGCAGAAGAGTGCAGTGCTAGGAACAGCTAAGATACTGCGCAGAACCCTCAAACTCCCAGGCCTCTGGTAGAGGACCCGAGAAGGGAATTTTTTTTATATATATGAAATTTTATATATATATGTGTGTGTGTGTGTGTGTGAGAGAGAGAGAGAATAAATATATATATATAAAAAAATTCCCTCTCACCCCTATGGGTGGTATGTGTCTTCCTCAATCTCGGGTCCTCTACCAGAGGCCTGGGAGTTTGAGGGTTCTGCACAGTTGTTCCTGGGATCTGTTGGAGCCACTGTCCCAGCTTAGGAGTCACGGCCCCGAGTGCTCCTACCACCACTGGGACCACTTTGGCCTTGACTTTCCACATCCTCTCAATTTCCTCCTTCAGGCCCTGGTACTTCTCCAGCTTCTCATGCTCCTTCTTCCTGATGTTGCTGTCACTTGGCACTGCTACATCTATCACTACAACTGTCTTCTGGTCTTTGTCTACTACCACGATGTCTGGTTGATTAGCCAGTACCTGCCTGTCCGTCTGGATCTGGAAGTCCCACAGGATCTTAGCCCTGTTATTCTCCACGACCTTCTGTGGAATCTCCCATCTGGACTTGGGGGGGTCTAGCCCATACACTGTGCAGATGTTCCTGTACACAATGCTAGCTACTTGGTTGTGCCGTTCAGTGTACGCTGTTCCTGCCTGCATCTTACACCCTGCCACTATATGTTGGACTGTCTCTGAGGCCTCTTTGCACAATCTGCATCTTGGGTCCTGTCTAGTGTGGTAGACCCCTGCTTCTTTGGATCTGGTGCTTAGTGCCTGTTCTTGTGCTGCTATGATCAGTGCCTCAGTGCTGTCTTTTAGTCCGGCCCTTTCCAGCCACTGATGGGATTTCCCAATGTCAGCCACCTCAGCTATCTCTCAATGGTACATCCCGTGCAGGGGCTTGTCTTGCCATGGTATTTCCTCCGCTTGAACTTCCTCCCATGTCTGCTGCTGCCTGAGGCATTCTCTCAGCAGCTTATCTTTGGGTGCCATCTTACTGATGTACTCCTGGATACTCTGGGTTTCATCCAGGACAGTGGCTTTGACACTCATCAGACCCCGCCCGCCCTCTTTGCGGCTGGTGTACAGTCTCTGGGTGTTGGACTTGGGGTGGAAACCTCCGTACATTGTGAGGAGCTTCCGGGTCTTCACATCGGCAGCCTCCATGTCTTCCTTTGGCCAGCTCACTATACCGGCAGGGTATCTGATGACTGGCAGGGCATACATGTTGATGGCATGGATCTTGTTCTTCCCATTGAGCTGGCTCTTCAGGACCTGTCTTATCCTTTGGTGGTACTTGGATGTTGTTGTCTTCCTTGCCTCCTCCTCATGGTTCCTGTGTGACACCAAGGTATTTATAGCTGGTTTCTACGTCTGCTATATGGCCCACTGGTAGTTCCACTCCATCGGTCTTAACTACCTTCCCTCTCTTTACTATCATCCTGCCACACTTCTCCAGTCCGAATAACATCCCAATGTCCTCGCTGTAGATCCGTGTCAGGTGGATCAGTGAGTCGATGTCTCGTTCACTCTTAGCATACAGCTTGATGTCATCCATGTAGAGGAGGTGGCTGATGGTGACTCCACTCTTGAACTTGTACCCATATCCAGACCTTGTGATTATCTGGCTGAGGGGGTTTAAGCGTATGCAGAACAGCAGTGGGGACAGTGCATCACCTTGGTATATGCCGCACTTGATGGCCACTTGTGCGAGCTGTCTTGAGTTCAGTGTTGTCTTCCACAGTCCCATTGAGTTCTTGAGGAAGGTCCTTAAGACTTTGTCCTGTTGACTTTGTATAGTGCCTGGCATTCACAGATCCGTGTGTGTGTGTGTGTGTGTGTGTGTGTATGTATATGTATGTATGTATGTGTGTTTATATATATATATATATATATATATATATATATATATATATATATATGTATATGTCATGTTTTCTGAGAGCCATATTTTCTCTAGCAACATGTGTCCCTAATGCTTTACTTAGACTGGAGGTTGGACTACCTAGCAAAGAAACCAGAACTTGGCATTTAATAATATCTTACTGGCTGAAAGATAATAGATCTTCTTTAGGGCTCCTCCCCTTTTTAGTGCAGTACATCTTCTAATCCAAATGGTGCACAACTGCACCCAGCAAGCTGCTCCATTTGAACAAAGACTAGAAGACACCGAACTTCAGAATAATCTTGTAGCCTCAAAACTCTATAATGAAGCAAGAAAACTGCAACTTGCAAAATAGTTATACCAGCTGTCCTATTCCAATTATTGCTGGGCCTCCTCTACAGCATGCTTCAAGGCTCTTCCCTCTATAGTCAAGAATGGGAGTTTCAACCAAACCCCCTTTTCATACGGAAGATGACCCTGTGCCTCTGATGAAATTAAAATCTTAGAATATGTGTTCCTGAGATGTAGATTTTACGAGAATTGTGCTCCCAATTAATTCAACCCTTAATAGGTAGACTGCCTGGCTGTTCAGACCAATAGTATTTAGAACTTTTCCTAAAAGATAATCAGCCTGAACTCACCTCTACAATAGCTAAATTGTGTCCAGGTCATAAAGTTTTGTAATATTCAGACCCAACAACAGAAGTAGGTGGTTTATTTAATTAATTCTATTTTTTATTGTATTTTTAAATTGTATTTGGTTGTTTTAACATTTACAGTCTGGTCTTGGATTGTAACAAAGGTATGTCAGTACAAGGTAGAACACAGAATTTTAGCTCATGGGGAAGCCAACACATATTAAGCCAAATTCCCTACTGCAGGTATGCTCTAATAGGAGCATGAACTATGGAATGCTTGCATCTGGCCCTGATCACACTCAGGAAGGCTAAAACTACTTTTATTGAGATTGGTTATAATAACAGAATCTTGCAAGTCTGATTGTACCGTACCTCCTTTCTTTCCTTACACTCTTGTGAATTAGGGAGGTGTCTGTCAGAGGCACTTACGAACACTATCTGCCAGTTGTGGATTTAAGATATGTTTTTCTCCTCATTGCTCTGGTAATGGAGCTCATATATCTCTGTCAAGGTCATCTTCCTTACTCTCTACATGCTCTTATCTATTACAGATAATATCTATGGGTAACCTTAATCTTTCTTACTTCTCCAGCTGTTCTTTATCTGAAGCACATCCCATTTGGTATCTCCCATTCTCCCTCATTCCTTCAGGTCAAACCTTATACAGTTTAATTCTCCTGGGCTCCAAGATACCTCTTAGCTTGGAGTTTCTCAGCTTCCTGTCTCCCCTTTCCTACATCACTGCTTCTTCTGGACCTCAGATAATATTATCTGGTGGCCTGTCAGTTTGTCCTACCCATACACTATTGCCTTCCTGCAATAGCTTTATTGAGCATTTCAGTATCAATTTTGTTCATATACGTGCATGAAGGAGTGACTTCCGTATCATTCAGTCATGGACAGAAATACTGTGACTTTAGCTGGTTTATATTGTTTCTCTTGATGAATGCTGACTAATGAAACATTCCCATGTACACTGCACTTCTGCTAAGGGAAAGGGAAGGTTCTCTTCCATCCCATTTTCTATATCAACTCTTCTCCCGTCACACTTGGTTCTCAAAGCCTAAATCTTATATCTGAGATTTTTTTAATCAAGAATAGCCAGACATTAAAATATTATTTATTACAGATGTTGAGGATCCAACATCCAGATTGGATTGATTAAACATATGCATTCACACAAAGACTGATTCAAAAGACCAATCCCTTTCCTGAAAGCTGCTTTTTCTTATTATGCTAAGGTACATTATCCAGTGGGACGCGGTGGCGCAGCAGCTTAATGACGCTGAAAGTGCCGGCCAGAAATGGCTGGAAACTTCAGCGGTTCGAGTCCAGCCTCTCGCGTTAAACAAGGTGAGCTCTTGTTTCTCTACCCGCAGCTTCTGCCAACTCAGCAGATCGAAAACGTACGTGAGTAGATAAATGAGTACTCTCACTCCGGTGGGAGGAAAAATGCTGGCAGCGACTCTACAGAGAGACGGGACCACAGTTGCCAGTAAAAGCGCGAAATCGCGCTCGCCCCGAAAAAGGGGGCATGAAGCAACGGAAAAATCCCGCCTCCTGCGCTTGCCAGCTGGGCTGGACGCTCTAGGAAGTAGGCTCTGGCAAAGGCTACTTCCGAAAAACAGAAAGATGCAATTGCCTTGAAACCCGCTAGGGGGCGGTCACTGCAGGGTCAGTAATGACTGTGAAGCAGACAAAAAAAAAAAAAAAACATTATCCAACTTAACAACTTGTCTCCATGTATGTGCATGCATACATTTATTGCAGATCAATGAACCAATGAAGTAGCACATAGGTGCAGTTTGTGGGACTACTGTCTACCAAGTCATTTTCAGTTCAATATCATCTTGCTCTGACTAGAGGACCCCGCTTAGAAAATCTTATTGTCCTTTCTGCAGCTTTCTTTGAAATGTTATTCTACTTTCAAAAAAGACCTGATTTTATTTTTCTAAATATATTTAAAATGAAGTCAGCTGATGGTCTTGGATGGAAACTGGCAAAATGTGCTGGACAGACTTGATCAATGACCTAGACACCTCCACACCCCTCACCACACACACTGACTGCTCACTGTTGAACATTTCAGAAGATTAATTGTGGACGAGGAAGGGGAAGATATCACCTGCTATGATTGCTAAGCTCCCTTTCTCCATGGTAGTCTTTTCTTTTTCACTGGTTATGGCTTTATTGTTTGACACATCAGTCCCTACTTTGTCTGCTTACTTGTTTGTTTGCTAGTTTTATTTCTTTCAATGTATATACACACATACACTAGCATTCCTGATGATGGCAAGAGAAAAGAAATGTCACAGAACAAGACCCAGCTTTTTTATTTCTTCAAGGGAATAAAAAATGGATGATCTCTTCCTGAGCAAAGCACCTGATAAGAAAACAGCAGGCAGAATGGATAAATTAAATTCTTTTCCCTCTCTAAACAGAAAGAATGCACTGGAATCAGAGCTAGTGCTGGAACTGGAGCGGGAAAAGCAATGTCCAATATTGTTTTCCTTTTCTTTACCAGAGAAATTAGCACAGTGGGACAAGTTGCCTTCTGCTTTTAAATTTTTACTTAAAGTTGTATTTTCTTTCAGGATTGTCTCTCATACCCTACTTGAAAACTTTCAGTTTAACTTCCCCAGACATTTAGAAGGGAAATTAGAAGGTTGCCACATACCCTCCCAAGCTGTGATAAGATCAGCTGGGAAGATTCTAGTTGTTGTCCTGCTGGTGAATTCTGCTCACCGTGCAATGGCCAGGAGTAGGGGCATTCACAGGAAGCTGTCAAAGAAGTCAAGATGATGGCTGCAGTTGTGTGGGTTCATTTGCATCTGTCAAATTTTTAACACTCTCCCTCCCCCACCAGATGCCCTGGGCCAGGAATAGGGACTTCTTAGCTCCATTAACCCAATTTCCAACTCATTATGGAATTCTCTCTGGAGGGAAGCATGGCTGAGCCCATGCAGCCTTCTTTAAAGTGGAAAAATATGACTTGCTTATATATCCTGCGAGTAATGTAACAGCAGATTAATGGCTGCTTCAGGACCAGGCTGTCTCTTCAGTTGCCTTTTTAGAATGAATGTTGCCTTACTTCTTGTTTTATTTAGGCTAGGTGATTTTATTTTTTATTATTTTTAATTCATTCTATTTATTATATTTTAAGTTGTTCTTCTTGTACACCACTCTGGGCTGACGGTGGGACATAAAAACAAACCAATAAATAAGTGATGTCCGGTTGACTGTGTCACTGATAAAGACACCTGGGAAAGGGGTCTATCAAGAGCTTGGAGAGTTGCTGCCAGTCAGAGTAGCAATCTAAGAAAGGCAGGCAAGGTGAGCAACAGAGTGGCTAACATGATGTGATCCTTTCTGAAAGGGTAGCAGCAGTAGCCATCCTTTTATAGCAAATCTGTTCTGAGACCACCACATCTGATCTTGCCTCAGCAAAAACTTTATAAGGCTGGCCATTGCCAATATCTGTTAGGACTGAAGCAATGCCTAAAGCAGAGGGGCTTGATCAACAGGCACCAGATGCATCACTTTAGGGAACCCAGCATTTCCTATGTCATTCTCTGGGAGTGAAGCCAGATGCAGCAGTGCTCATGCGATTGGTTATTATGTGTAAAATTTAGGGGAGGGGGGAACCCACCATGAATAGGAATATTCCCCATCCTCAGTGTTTGTCCCTGCAAAGAACTGGAACTAGCAATGTGCCAAATTAGTTATAATTTGCCCCTGACAGGGCAGAAATTTTCCAAGCTTTTAGGACTCTATTAATTTGATCCACCTAAACAAGATGAACTCACTTCCCTCAAGTTCAGCTTCTACCGAAAGAAATCCAGTCTCTCTCTTTTGGGGCTGTGAATTGAATGATACCACCCCAAGATGTGTAGTGAAAGAAGAAGATGACTTATTAGAGCACCTAGTTTATTTGAGAATAGTGACCGTGGGTGAAGATGCTAATGATGAGACCCATGTGTCAGATGTGGAGTCCAGAAATATGGCCAGTGTTCCTGAGCCAGTACTGATTGTATCACTGAAACATTCTGTCTTAGCAATGGTCTGTCTTGATGGCTTTGAATTGCTTCCCCCTGTTTCTTTTATCCTAAAATCGGGAACCGCCCCAATATATCTGAATGGGCAGCACCTGATCTGGGAAGATGATTCTGACTATGAGCCAACAGACGATGATGTTCCAGATAACGTAGATGCTGATGAGAACAGCTTTGATGAAGACGAAATACCAAGGGCAGAGATGCAAGCTGAAGAAGCATCTAATCAAGTTTCCTAGCTGCAGCAAGTATCATTGGAAGGAGACCTGCCAAAGAATCAACTTTGGATGGTTCCAATTTCTGTCAATGGGTTATACTAAAGTTGCCTGATTAAAGATTTATTACAAAATAATAATAATAATAATAATAATAATAATAATAATAATAATAATAATTATTATTATTATTATTATTATTATTATTATTATTATTATTATTATTTGCCCCTGACAGGATGAATGTTCTTCTTCTTTGGGTTGTTTTGTTCTGTTGGTTTTGTTTTATTTTGTTTTTAACAAAATGTCCTTCCTTGTTCCTTTCAAAACACTCCAGATTACAAAACTGTGTCTCACCAATTCTGATGCAACTGTTTCAAATACAGACTGCTTTCTATTTTTCTAAATAAAATGAAGCCCACAGACAGATGATCTCTTCTGGATATATCTCAAAGCAATTTGAGTGATACAAATGGGAAGGCTGTTTCGTCTCCATTCAAATATATACATCACAAGGTACAACTTTATTCCTTTATCTTCTTTATAATTCAGTCATTTTTTATTAAAATTTTGTCAGGGTTTCTTTGTCACAGTACCTGCCAAGCATTCTCAAACAGCTGAGTCGAGGGGCTGAAAGGATGGTGACGGAGCAGAATTTTAATTAAGGCAAGTGAAATATCAAAGAATTGCTTCTCACTTTGGTAGGTTTGCAGCATAGCAGCAAATACTGCCCTATGTTTTAAGCAGCAATTAGGCTTACCTATAATGGGGTAGAACAGGCTGCGCTACAATACATACTGCAGTTTTGAATCCAGGAAAATTTGACTTCTCTTCTATAAGCAGCTGAATTTTGTGCTGTGCTTCTAAATGATGATTTAAATAAATCAACATTGTGCATCTTGTTTAAAAAAAAATATTCTAATACATCTTTTGCTGCAAATATCCTGGAAATCTTATTCCTCCTTCTGATATTCCAAGAAAATATTGTTAAGCACTTACTTCCCAGGAGATCTTGGCAGTCATATTAGCAAATAATTTGCTTATTGGTTGGCTTGATTTTAAGTAGATTAAGTTGATTCTCACCTTCTTTGTTCCACCTTGACTGCTTTGACTGGCAGCAATGCTGCAGGGCCTCACACATAGGACTTCCTAGTTCTGCAAGTCTTTAGACAGAGACAGAACCAAGACTCTTTCTGTGTGAAAACCATGTGCTCTGCTGTCCAAAGTGGTGACCCTTCTCAGAGGAATTGAGACCTTGTGATCAAGATTGTTTTTTATTTTGTGATTTATTCTGTACAGCTTTAGCACTATGGCACATGGACCATCCTAATTTTAGGGCACGATCCATCAAGAAGCTGCTGAGCACCATTCCCAGGGAGAGTTGATCTAATCTCATAGTCAGTAGTGAACTCCTGGTTCAAGAATGGCTTCTCACAAAATACTGTTGCTCATCCTTAAGCAGAGGAAGAATAATGCAACCTATGGTGGAGTGTGTTGATAGCTTTTCTGAGGTATCCTATATGTAAAAAGCAAACTGACAATCTGAGTGCCAAGCCCTATACAGAAATGGCCTTTCATCCTTCCCTGCACCCTTGTGTTTGTTTAATAGATTTGGAAGCTGCTCAACTCCAGAATGACTCTGGGCAGATTATAATTGAAAACAGGAAAAAAAAATAAAGAAAGAATCTAAAGCGTCCAGACAATAATACTTCCTGTAACAGAACATTGTCAGGGCTCCACCACCAACCTACCCAAAGGTCTGGGAGAACAGCCATTTTTTAAAGGCCTCCAGAACATCATTAGGGTGGGAGCCACATGGATTTCTGGGGGGATATCATTCCCAAGGGATATCATTCCAGAGAAGGCACACTTCCTGGGTCCCTATAGGTGACACTGTTTAATTAAAGGGACCTGAAGTGCACCAACTGTCCCTGACCTTACCAGATGGGCAAAAGTCAGGGTAGACAGACAGTGCCATGTGTTCAAAACATTGTCAAGCAATTCAGTCTGAATGCTACTTCATGGTCCCACAATCCAAGGCTTCAGACCCTGATGCTGCTTGAATGCTAAGTACTGCTGCCAGGATCCAGAAACATGGGATGTCTTGACCAAGCTTCAGACAAATCCATATCTGCTTATGATGAAGGCTTTTGGAGGGAGGCCAGCAGGTTGTCTCCAGATGGCTATAACCATCTTAGTCTTCAACCATTGGCTGAAATGGTTATGGGAAATATAGGATGCTAGGTTGCCTTCTTTTGAGAATGACAGACAAAATACAATACAACCAAGACAATAATGGAACAGTCAGGGAAGACTTCTGTGACTCCAAAGGGAAAACCTGGACAGACATCAGCAAGATCCCAGGGCAGAACTGGGAAGAATCATGGATTCTCTAATCTTGTCATATGGCAACATTTACAGAACAAAACTTTACAAATTAGACCAGTGAAATACTAACTGGTTGGCAGTTGAGATGCACTCTTCTGCAATAAGTTAGACCAGGCAGCCTCTATCTCTATTTTTATCTCCATCTCCATCATCTCTATCTCTATCTCTATCATCTCTAACTCTCTTTTGACAAAAGCACATACACCATGTACCACACAGTGGATAAAAGTCTTTTTTTTCTCGGTTGTCTTTAGAGCACTCTTGGTGGTCTTGTTCCGTGATAGTTCTCATTGTGCCAACAAATTAAAGTTGTCTGGGGCAAAATTTTTAGCAGATTCCTCATCCATTATAGAATAATTTTTCAGAGTATAAAGTACTTTGCAAGTCAAACAAAACAAAGGGATGGTTTAGTCAGCTCCAGCGTTGAGTGCTTTATAGTTTGTTTTTCTGGGAAAAAATAAACAATTACTTTGACTAATAACTTCACTGGAATGTAGACAGAGAATAAAGCTAAGGAGTCTAAAGCAGATCAAATGAACAAAATTGACCAGTATTTGAGCCAATTACAGGTCTGGCATGTGTCATGCCTAACATCTTTCAAACATTCAAAGGGGAAAGAATTGTTCTTATCTTTCTTTGGGAGAAGGTCCCTGACAATATGGGAATTTTGGTAGAGCTGTTAGGTATATCAGGAGTTTTTTTTTTCAGCTTTAGAATCCAGAAAATGAGTGAAACAAAACAGGTTGAATCTCCATCCCATAACCGAAGACTGTGTTTTGGTGTGACATTCTTGAATGTCACCTGTGAATGATTATGAAGCTTATGTTGGATGGTTGCCTTTAACGTACTGACTGAGAACAATATTCCTCCCCCCCCCCCACGCCTAACATTTTTAATATGTATAATTTCTCAGTCCTGCAAACTGCTATTGTTTTCTGCAACTGCTGTTCCCAGGGGTTCTTGCAAGGGGAGGTCAAAACAGTCAAGATGGCTGCCACAGGCGTGTGATTGAAACCCCATTTTTTTCCCTTGATTTATTTATTGAAGCATCTGAGGCAGAAAGGAGAAAAAAAGAAACATAGTGGATAAAAGAATATCAGTAAATAAACAGTTCTTTTTGAAATTCATCATTTCATTCGTTCATTAATTATAGAACTAGGTTTATTCTATCATTAAACAAAATAACTAGAAATCTGTATAAAACTCTGAACATGATATTAATATCATCACTGTTTATCCTTATTTACATTGTCTTTCTCTGGCTGGTGATTTTTATTTTACTCCATTTGATTTTGTAGTTTGGTCAACCTTTCGCTAAATGCCTGACATTTTATTAAACAAGCATGCTTGGTTTGTGATCCCACTTCAGTTGCATTTTTATTGCATAAGATTTCTCTTATTATATAATATGATGGGTTTTAGATTGCCACACTGCATAAGGATTATTTCTTTAATAAATCATTGATCTTTCACCTTTTACCCAGGAGCTAAAGCATGGGCACTAGTGCTCCTTTCTCTTCCTATTTTTTTCCCCCAAACAAAATAACCCTGTAAGGTAGGTTGGGCTGAGAGAATGACTGGCCCAAAGTCACGCAATGAGCTTCCGTGACTGAGATGGATTAGAAACTGAGTCTTCCCTTTCCTAATCCAACACCTTAATCACTACGACACACTGGCTATCATATTAGGAGAATGAGATAAACATATCTACTGTATATAAATAAAAAACATAGAAGAGAGTTGCCCATTAATATATGCTGTAACATCTAATCTTACAGGCATACATCAGTACACATTAGGTAATACTGCCTGACTTCTATCAAAGCTTCCAGGTCAAGTTTGTGGACTGATTGTACCATGAGGAAGTTAGGACTATCTGTACCTGCCATAACATTTTAGGCAAGGAAGACAGAGATGGGGCAGAACACCACAGAATGTCTCTTAACACCCCTCACTTTCCCCTGAAACTCAAGATTGGATTGTGTTTGCCCTCTTTGCAAGTATCTGTCACAGGAATCAAAAGTTATTCTGCTTCCTCTAGAGCCCATCGAGCTTTCCATTCTGATCTTTCCTCTGCTCTGGCTTTCTTCAGACATAAAACTTTACAAAAAGAAACCATATCAGCTGTACATGTGTGGAGCAAGTGTGGATAGGAAATTGTGTGATGTGGGCAGCACCAGACCTTTTGAGAAGATTAAGAGTCAAAATTAAGATATTACCCAAAACTGATCATCATAAATTCTTGCAACTGATGCATATCAATATTTTGATGCTGATACGTAGTCAATATTTTTCAGGACCCATGTTGGTTGTTTAACCTGTGTTTAATCTGTGGCAGCCAATTAATCTAGTAAACCATTGCTTGACATGGTAATCATCAAGGAATGAGTGTTCAGACTGGAAATCTCTTAGTAAAAATCCAGAAAGTGTAAAAGGTGAAAGAAGACAGAAGAATTGCATGAGTTCAATTCAGCTAAATACATTTATTATACACTTCAGTCAAACCTGAAATGAAATTTATTTTCTGATAAATAATGTGTTGTTTTAGCACACAAACTCAGTACAGATTTTATACCAGATACAACCACAACAATAATAACAACAAAAAGAGCTATTTACTTTCATCTTTGCAGGAAGAGAAGGAAGATACTGCTATAGGTACAATGAAAACATTGTTGCTCATAATTTCAAATTGTTGCATTATTTGTTTTCCTTTCAAATAATTTTCTGAAGAAGACTATACTCTTTACTGGAGAGATAACCTGATGCTGACAAACTTAGATGCTGTTCGTAATGTGTACATGTGTATACAAGAGATATCACAAGAGGAGGAGGAGGAGGAGGAGGAGGAGGAGGAGGAGGAGGAGGAGGAGGAGGAGAAGGCAGATAATACAGTGTTATTATACAAACAAAACTTTATTTAGTTTTTCTTTGGATCCAAGACCATATTTTTTCTACATATTCATTATATTTTTTTTTCCATTTTACACTTGCTTTTTGGTAACACAATCCAGAATGGGGACTATTTAGATCTATTACAATGTTCTCATTGATTGATTTCATTCATTTAAAAGAGAAAGAGAAAAAAAATCAGGCTGTAAAGTACTCTTACTACTTTTTGGTTTCCATTGTAGACTGCTAAGCATGGGAGGAGTTAGAGCAGACTTTTCCAATGTCCAGATATGTCAAAGTTCCATCCCTACCACTGGTGATACTTGCTTGGAATGATGGGAATTGTAATCTAACACATTGGAGGATACCAGCTTAGGAAGGTTAATGTACAGACCCTAAATATGAGAATCACAGATAAGTATATTCTCCCTCCTCCATTTGTACCTCTGATATGTTGGAAGAGATGCAATTTTTAGGGAACTTTCAGCGCAGCTTTATTCAAGCCAGGTCTCATTCTCTGAAACTCACTCTCCCCCAGAGATGGTCCTGCCTCCTAGCTTCCTGCTCCTCCTCTAGAGATTTTATGTCTCAGTCTTGTCATCCTGCCCCATTCGCTAGAAGCCTTCCTATGAACTGTGGTGTTGTTCTTAGATAGTTCTCTCACACACCTGGAACAGATTGTGGAATAAGGGGAAGAAAATTCCTTGTGCGTTATGGCCTGGAAATCTGCAAGGGGACAATTAATCTTATGCTAGGATGAAGCATCTGAGTTATTCCACACATGGGTCCTACTACCTTTGTTGCAACAATCATGGCAGAAAATCAGGGTGATGCTGCGTAACACACTCTGAACTGGCCACCCAACTCTGCCTGATCAGAAAGAATAAATCCAGCGGAGACAAAAGGGAGGAGGAAAGAGGTGGCAGTAGTTAGAGAAGGCAGCTCAAATGTTAAGACGTGGCCTCTGATCTGGTTCTGAGGAATGACATTTTAATTAAAATGAAATTGGCATTGAGAGATACAGCATGGCCACAATTACTTGCCATCTTGCTGTGCATTTCAATAGAATTTTCCATTTACAGTTTGATTATATACACCCTAACTTACAGATGCTAGAAGTTTAAACATCAGACTGAAGTTGTCAGTTTACCGAAAGATTTAAAGGAGCTACAGTAAATATTTATTTTCTTAAATCTCACATTTTCTACTCTAGGTTAGTATTTGCTGCCAAGGTCAAATGAGGCATAATGTTTGCTCAGGAAAGCATTATGTTCCTCTGGCTAAATCAATGTGCCAGTTGCTGCTGTTTGAAGAAGAAGCAATACAATGTTGTTGTGTTTTAATGCTAACCTTCATAAATGCTTTTCACTTAAATAGGAGCTTTCCAAATCCTAGCACAAACAATGACTGATTATATGTACAACAATAAAGCTCTTATCACAATGGGATAGCAAACATGACAATACGTACTATTAGAGTAAGAAATAGTGGTGTGTGTTTATAATACAGCTGATTATTATGGTTTGGTGGCATGCCAAAATACACTGGCTCCTTTTGGAACTGCATGAACAAGTTTTGTCTCACAGGACTAGTTAATACACACATCCAAACCAACTGATAAAGCTTTTCATACTTCATACCAATTGAAGCTACAGGTGGAAACGTGGCACTTGCTTTAAAGTCCCTCTGCTGGAGGACCCTACCAGCTAGTAGAACAGTAGCGTCAGGGAGAAGGCTACATTGAACCTGGCTCCCTCATGTACTAATTCTAGTATGTAGGGAAAAAGTGCTCATAATTCACGCCAACCTTCATCTATAGTCCAGTTTGCAGAAACATGCAGGAGGGCTGTATAGCTATTTGGGTTTGATTCCAAAGTGTTCCTTGGATTATGCAGGGGTGTAAATGTGGCATTGGTCTAAAGCAGCTATATCCTTTTCCAGATGCCCAGATGTGCATTCAGAATTTTGAGAAGTCATCATGCAACAAACTGCTACTAGAGAGGATATGGCTGGATGCCAAATTTTCATTTTATTGAAGAGCAAGCTCAAAGTTAAAAGTTAAAAAACAAGCGTGGCACCCAAATATATTATTACAAGGGAGATGTGGCAGTTGAAAACAAACTTTCTTCTTCAACAAATGGTGAAATGCTAATGTTAAAATAAAAATAATTTCCCCCCAGATCTGAATACTTAATAGAGGTTGGTTGAACGGACTCTTTCTAGGACTCTTTCTTCTTGGGACTTCTGGGGAAGAAATGGTGAACTGAAGACGGCTCTGCTAAAAGCAAAGCTGATGACTACAGTGGAATAAATAGTTGGCATATATACTGGCTCTTCATAATTCATCTCCAGGCAATGAGAGGACTTGAGATGGGCCACAAGCGCTCCAGACAGTTGCTCCTCTCAAGGAGACTGCAAGACAGTAGTCTTCAGCAGGTTCATAGGTCTGGGAGATGAGAGAATAGCCGTCTTGCTCAGTCGGCACCTTCAAAAGGACACTGGGTCCACATAATTCCTTTTCTAAATACTTTGGAAATTGTCTGTTGACTACTTTTCAGCTATTAGGAACCTTTGGATCGACAAGTCTGAGAACACGGTGAGTTTCCTTCAGTCCTTATTGAAAGAAGTTTTAAATGCAAGTTTAAGGATTAAAAAAAAATGTTTTTAAACAAACAGCTAAAGGGTCATTAGAACTTTGATTTTGAAAAGGGTCCAGATGGATTTGAAATAAGATTTTGGAATTAATTATAAGAATCCTTCCCGTGGGAAAATGCTTTTGTTTTGAATTCTTTTAAATAAAATACAATAGGATAGGACTTTGAAGGTTGGACATTAGAGGGAACTAGATGGAACTAAAGATTACAATTAAAAGAGAAGAACACTTAAATTTGACTTACTAATACAGAAAGGAGCAAAATATTTTAACGTTGGACATATTGAAGGATATTTTTGAACAATCAACTCAGAACTTAATTTTAGGAATGTCAGCCTCTATAGATAGACTGTATTTAAAAGATGTTATGGAAGAGGAACAAGTGTTACTGGACAAGACTGAGACTGATCTGAAAGTGGATTTAAAAATGACAGGCTACAAGAATGATATGGAAAAGGATGCTACACTGGACATACAAAAGAATCTGGCTGATGTTTTAATAATCAAAAGGGATATACAGATAACAAACCAAAAGAGTGACCTGGATAATATTCCTATATTTAATTTACAAAAGAAGCTGATTAAAGCTTTGAAGAATTTTGTGAGAACAGACAAGAAAATTTTGAACAGACAAGAACAGACAAGAACAGACAAGAACAGAGAACAGACAAGAAATTTTGTGAGAACAGACAAGAAAAAATGAAAAGAAATCAAGTTCTAGGACATTATTTGAAGGGTCTAAAGATCAAGATTGTTAAAAGATCAAGATTGTTAAAAGTAAAAGGAAGGAATATAAAGTTGGTTTATTTGGTGAAGGCTAAAATAGATACGTTGTTATCTCTGGTAACTCTTAATAGACTTTTGCCGACCAGGACTGAAATGACGAGGTTTTAAGGTTTTGTTTATCGATAAAAGATGCGATATAGGAAGAAGAGATCATTTCTGTTATTTTAAGAGAAGGTGATAAGTTACTAAAATTCTTTATACTTGTGATGAAAGGGGAAGTCATTTCTTTATATACTTCTTTTTCTTTTCTATATTCTTATTTTTTCTTTCTTTCTTTTCTATTTTTTTCCTATTTTGTTTAATTCTGTTCCTTCTATTTTTCTTTTTATTCTTTTCTTTTTTAGTTTGTATTAGTTTTTTTATTATTGTAAGTATAATTTTTAATAAAAATTACTATTAAAAAAGGACTTTCTCTTCTTCTCCCTCCCTCACATACCTAATCTAAGAAGATTCACCCACTTATTTTGTTTCTTTCAGAATCACCTCTAAACATGTTCTCTTCACCTCCCCAAACACATCTCAGTATCGAAAAGATGCACAGAATCAGTTTTCACTCCCTTTACCTGTCAAGCCTTTCTATGATTCCCTGAAGCTCTCCAGAGTACTATATTATATACAATAAGCCTCTCATGTTCTTTAATAGTATGCCTATTAAAAAAGAGAACTTCTTGTGGTCTAAAATAGTTTGTGACTGTCAGCTATTTTTAATTCAATCTTTAAATGATTCTGTAATGGCTCAAATTCCCTGTTGACACCTAAGACTCTGTTTGGGCTCCCACTCTCCCCACTGCATCCTATTCAAAGAAAAGGCATTTTGAAACTGCTTTCTGGACAACTTAGTCCTGGAATGTGTGAAACCTGACTGAGGTGTTTGATCTCATGTATATTTGGATCTAAAAAAATGAGATTCTAGAGAAAAAGTAGACATCTTTTGGTGCCTAGGACATTTTGTGGGGAGAATAGGTGACACACTATGGCAGAGTCAGGATTTTTTGCTTTTTTCCCTGGGAATTTAAAAAAATATCTGAAGCCTATTCTAGACCATATCCTATAGTTTTTATTTGCTTTATGTTTCAAAATAGAAAAAAAGTACCAGCAAATTTCAGCAGTTGCTTGACAGGATTCAGGGGTTGGGGGTATGTGTGGAAGGACTGTGTATTGTAGATTACCCCTGCTTCCTCTAGACAGTACCCTTTATGCAGACTTGGTTAATTTTATAAAGATCATCTGGAAATGACTCTGTGTTTCCCCACTACATTTGATAAATGATCACTTTTGCTCAATTTCCCCACTTTTCCTACTCAAAGTCTACCCTTCTGACACTTCAGTCTATCTTTTTCACCAGCACCTGGACTTCTCCTGTTCTATGTCATAGGCCAACCTCACTTTCTTCAACTCTGTATTGAGGAAACAGAATTTCTCCACCTTTTCTATTTCTAAGTTAGAACTGAACCACAATCTTAAAGATTCCAGAAAGCTGGATACAATGGAATTCCATCCCTGATTCAGAGACAGAGATATGCTCTAGCTTGGGGAGGGGAAATCTGAGAACAAAAGCCTGCTCTTCTGGCCTGACCCCAACTCAACTAACACTCAGAAGAGGAAGAAAGTAATATTGTGGAGATTGTGAGAAAGATCCAAAGCTTCCTAGTACACTCAGCCTACTCTCATGCCACTGACCTTAAAATGGGGAGGGGGGGCAGAGAAAGAGATGGATGGAGGGAATGGAGGAGCAGAAATGCAGTTATGCCATGCATGTCTGTTTCTGTCACACCGTTAGTTATTGTGGAGCTTCAGGATCAGAGCAATTGGGTTGGGTTGTACTGTTCCATTTTCTTTCTCCTGTCAAATACATTTTTGCTTCTATTAACTCCTTCTCCTCCTCTTCCATTTCCTCTTCCTGTATTTCTCTCTCAAGATCTTAAAAAATTGTCCGATCTAGTTATTTTTCACTGTTTGTGACTGCAAGTTCTTGGACTAGCAATGCCATTGACTGCAAATTTGAGGGATTATTCCTCACATTAATAGTTAGAAACAGTCATTCCTCTAGTTCATAAAACCACAGAGCATAAATCTGTGCACACATCAGAGCTCTTTAAAAAGGCCCCTTAACCTGGCATTTGGACATGTGTACATATATATGTTTGCATATATGCACCAACAAGGGTCACCTAGTAGCATGAACAGAATATAGCTTTCTGACAACACGCTCATTCACAGTTCTTTTCCTAAGGCACAGAGCTGCTCTTAGCTCTTTTTTTCTCAATTGTACTCTAATTGTGGGTATATGCAACTGATCAGTTCTCCTGGGTGCTTAATCAGTCACATTGTTAATTTATTTTGTTTTGAATTTGAGGTGCTGTGTTTCTCTACCACGTCCTGCAGTTTTTTAAATGAGCATCTTAGTTATGAACTAAAATACAGTGCATGTTAAAATGGGCACTCGTCCCGAATTGTAAATACCTTTATATTAACTCAAATAATTCTACAAGAATTAGTTGCATAAAATTTAATGGCAACAACTTTCTAACACCTGAAATACAACCCTTAAACCATCTCACATGCACATTTATGTTTCCCATCATAATAAATACCACTGTAGAAGTTAGAATTATTTTACTTTAGACATTCTGGATCTGAATAATATCAGAAGTCAAACTAGTATCTGTACCTTATTTTTGGCATCAGATTTAAGTTAAGCGGTTTTTTAAATGCTGTATGCATTGCTTTGCGTGGTCCAGAGGGATTGACCAGTGTGAAAACAAACATGATCCAGTTTTGAAATTCTAGTACTCTAACATGGTGGGAATGGTAACACACACATATCTCATTTAGAAGATAAATTACACCATTGTATTATTTTATATTCTTAGCATAGAGCAAATTTATTACTTACCATAAGATTAATGCTTGTATGCTTTTGAAAAGATAGGGGTGTTATATCACCGAGGGAAGAATGCAGAGTGAAAGAGCTGCTGGTACAATTTTCTTGTTAGCTAATTGTTTGTTTGCCATTTGTATGCTTTAGTTTAGATTATGTTATTTAATATTATGCTGATTATTGATAGTTGAGGCTGTGTATATTCCCTGCTCAGAACATAAATATGATTCCATACTTAAATAATCTAAAAACAAGTTAAATTCTGCAGCCTATGTTATGTTATGCAAATGTACAAAATGTCTGGTTTCATTTAATTTATTTCGGTTTTGTCAGTCAGAAGAATAGACACACCGCTGTTCAGGACACTACTAGCCATCCATTATTACAATTTGCCTGGTTTCTGACATTTCAGTAGCCATTGCTTACACCCTTTGTCTCTACATCATCACAGCCCAAATGGCTAGAATTTTCATTTTAAAATACAAAATGAAAGCTGAAATAGGAAGCCTAGAACTTCTCCAATAGCACATGCTGTATTTTTCTATGTTCCTGCGATACACATACATAAGTCTCACTACATTTGCATGAATAAAAGTAAAATCTCTCCTGAGTTGAGCTCAACGGGGTGACTGTCATGAACCTGTTCTTGTTGTTTTCTTGGAAACAGGGCTGAAGTGTTTTGCCACTGACTTCATCTGGGGTGCGATTTTGACTTCCAAGTCTAGTTTTCAGCTCTGAACCATCTTGGTGGTTTGTCATCCAAGTGCTAACCAGATTTGACCCTGGTTTATAAAACTGAGCTAGGTGAGTTAGGTGTTACCATGTGCTCTGCCATAATTACATGACCTCTATACTTAAACAAATCTAAATGAAATGTACATTAGAAGTTGCCTATCAATGAAGGAAAGTAATACCATTATCAAGACAATGCTAGTGGGAAATTGGAGCCTTCTGAAAATGGAAAATTCCCAAACCCTACCTGGCTAGAATTAGCATAAGCAACAGACATCCCTGGACATCTCTCTGGGCTCCAGGTAGTGCTAGGTGATTGGATCTAGCACCATTTTCATTTCCTAGAATATACCCAATCTAGTACTGATTTCAGGCACTGTGGAAAATGTCAAGGGTGGCTAGATTCAACTGCTTAGTGCTGTTTGTAGCACTGTCATTACAGTCCTGTAAACCTTCTTGTGCTCACTGACAGGAGAGAAGGCCTACCAAAGGATACCACCCTGATCTTGGTTGTTCCATATTCTTGCTTTCAAGGAAATCTCCAAACACTCTCACTGGTAGCAAGACCATCTCTAACTCCCTTTCACAGTAGCTTCGTCTCTCTCATCTTCCTTGGCCAGGGCATGACTTACTCCTCCAAGCTAAAGAAAATATTTGCCTTGTTAATGGCAAACAAGACAATCATGAAACCCCCATTAACAATGCTGTAATAAAATAACCACCCCCCTTTATGATTCTGCAGAGGGACAAAAAGCTTTCCCCCATTGTTAATTTCTTAATGCCTTTGCATTAAGTTCTTTTTTTAAGGCTACAAACAAGTATGCAAAACAAACAACCCAAGACAGAACAACCCCTTCCTCCCACAAGCCAACTGTTTTCTGTTTGAATGCTTTCAAATGTCTAAATTATTGCAAGTACTGGAAAGTGAGGATAAAGCTTTCCTTTTTTTTAATTGCCACTAAATTGTGCTATTTGAAATGCAATAAACAAAACTCCAGATTTGTAAATGGTCTTACTTTTGATTTTCGCCCAGCAAAATATGGTGGCAGGCTCATGTTCAACTCATGGAATCACAGAAAATTAGTGCAAACTTAATGAAAAAATGATGCGTGGGTAATTATTTTGGCTTCAAAAAGAAAACACATCCTGTACATAGCATCTGTAAGCTATTGTTGCTCTCTTGCAATGAAAAAATAGCAGATGACATAGCTATTGCTTTTTTATCATCACTATAACTCTTAGGTCTAATTTTTACAGATTCTGCCAGGCTCTAAAATATTGGGCCTACATGATGAAGCTTCAGCTCTTGTAGGAATCAGTGTGCGTCAGGAGGTTTCTTTCCCCAAGTAATCCAAAGACTTTAGAATAGAATGCACTATTTATGCTTACTTCAATATGAAATTAAAAACAGCATCTGGCCATTGCAAAAGAAGGAACAGCTGCAGTCTGCACAACTTTAAACAACATCTTAGGGCAGTTTTGAGGTTGGGAATCTGAGTAGCACAATCACATTCCGTTTCACCTGTTAAAGATGTATAAAAGACTTGCTTTTTAATGAGATGGGCAGTAACAAATTTGATATATAAATAAATAAATAAAATAAAAACTATTAGGAATCTCCAAATCAAATAACATACTTTTTTTTTAGTGTACATTACCAGATTCCCATTTTTGACATTATTTTCATAAATAAGATTATTTTAACTGTTAATTTTTACAGTTATATTTATTTTAATGTCCAGCCTTAATTGCATTGATTGAGATAAGTTAAGAAAAGAGGGGTATATAAATCCTAAACAGACAAACATAAACAAACAAACAAACAAACTAGCTTTTGTTTAATACACTCCAGAATAATTCATGATTTTCTAAATAATTGTCCTTAAAATGGAGCTCATGTTTTACAACAAAAAGTGTTTTGGTTTGGAAGAGCTGGCTCCCTCAGAAATCTTTCAAATAGGATCCCTACCTATTTAATGTTTTGTAATAACTTTATCTCTGTTCAGTCACGCTACTTGTGGCAGAAGTTGCCATCAGGTTGCCATGCTATGATATAGTTGCAATAGTTTGCCTTAATGATGGCAGATTAAGTACAACTGATAGAAGCAATTTTGTTTAAAAGAAAATGACCAAACCAAGGTTACTGATTTGAAATATTGACCCAACAGAGATGGTGCCATTTATATGACTTGCTGTTTCTGGATACCATTGTCTCTGAATCCCTTTTTGATCCACTGTGATGGAATGGACTTATGAAGGCCAGGCTCAGGGAGATAAGCGTGTTCTTATCCCCCAACAGGAGCATGGGAAGTTCAAGAGGATGAGGCTGGCACCTCCTAAGGAATTCATGGTGTTGTGGCTGGCTGGTTGGGAACTAGGGTTCAGTCTGGGGAGATTTCTGTCTGGAGGTTGAAGCTAATAAACACAACAGAACTGTATTTGCATTGTCTCTTGGAGTTCTTTGGGCTGAACCTGACATCCACCAAGATTAGGCATATGCAATATGGGAGCTTTAAAAAACAGCTGCATTAATTTTACCCCAAGGACAAAGTAAAGTAATGTCTCCTTTGAGTCAGGCTTGATTCTTCATGACTTCATGGTTATGTCTATATAGTTTTCTTAATCTCTGGAAGCCACTTGCCACTACCTTTCATAAAGACTTTCTTCCGACTCCCCAGCCCAGTCTACAGCCCTTGTCTTCCATGGAGACCTCCCACCCAAGGAATAACAAGGCCCAGTTCTGCTTAGCTTCCATGCCTACACAAGGTCAGCCAAGTACTGCTATCTGCGGAGGCAATGACAAATGTACCAGTGCATTTTGCAAATGTTTTTAAAGAAAAGAAGACCCCAAAGAAAATTCTGATTTCTTTACTTTACCAAATTCCTTCCAACTCACAATACAGGTGCTCTTTTTTTTATTTTTTGACATTTTATGCTGATAGTTGAATTTGATTAGAAAGAACATGTGTGAGCATTCTATTGCATCAAAGAGCTCAGCCCATTGCTGGGAAGATGTTACTTTTCAATAAAATGATGCACTGGTAATTATAATCTGCATATGTAGTATAGGTGTGAATGTATGCAGGCATATGTACCCCAGTTTTAACTATACATTTTAAAGGATTCTGATCTTGGAATGCCTCCATCTCTATTCTTTTCCTTTCCTCTTGGGACTAGACACATTATTCTGAGTGTGAAAATGCAGCATTTTCTTTAAAAAAAACAAACAGCCCTGGAAGTTAAGAGTTTGTGTAAGGGAGTTGATTTGTTCATATCTATAAAATAACATTCATTTTGGGAAGCTTTACCTTTGAAGATATTCATCTTTGTAGTAGTAGAAGGCCATTAACTTTGGGGAATTTTATACCATAATGTATGTTTTTTTTTAAAGAGGGAATTGCCAAGAAATCAGAGATCTTAGTCTGTCTATGTGTGTGCATTCATCTTCCATATGCTGCACTTTTCATAATAAAAATATAAGGCATGAATAACAATTCATTATGTACAACCAACCAGTTCAACAGTCAGCACTTCTTTTGTGTACTCTGTTCTTCCCTATTACCAAGAGAATTAAATGCAAGCTCTGTATCATAATTTCAGTTCAGACCTCCCTCTGGGCATCAATCACAAGGCAACTTTATCAATAATAGCAAAAGTGACAGTTCTGAAGCCTGCATCTTAAATACACCGTGCGTGCACACACACACACTTACACACACACAGAGAGAGCGCCAGAGTAAATGAAAGGTTTTCTCCTCCTCTCCTGCCACTGCCACTTTTTTTTTTTTAAAAAGAAACACTTGACTTTCAAAGCTGTCCTGCTTCTTGCATGTAGCCCTGATAAGGAATCTCTCCAGTGAAGAATTTGGTAGATTTATGTCAGATTGAATGATGCCTTTCCTGAGGAAAATTATGATTTTCTAGTTGACAACATATTCACTGTCACCTGAAACAAAACAAGCAAGTGGAACATTTACCCTTTAATTCCAGGCAGTACTTAAAAAAAAAGAAGGGGGGGGGGATAGTCAAGTTCACTACTGTAACAGCTGAATGTTTCATTTGCTTTTTAAAAGCCAATGACAATGTATTCCTCCAAATGCTTTCACAATATTTTGGAAAGGGTTTAAACGCCGAAATATAATTTTCTTACGAAATCAGTCCTGCCTGAACACACTAATTCCTGTTACTATGTCACAATTTTTAAATTCTATTTCATTTTGTTCTAAGCCATCAGAAGTCAGAATGATTTGGCAGTATATAAATTTAAAGATAATGATTAAAAATTTGTTTACAGTCTTAATATCTTGAGCTGACTATTCAAAACTTGCAGATGATTTACACATCGGTCCTTACTGTGTAATATTTGTGCAGAGTTTTCTAAATTGCTCTGAGGACCAAGTCTGGGGGTCCAGAAGTAGCTGGCCCCAGGAATAGCCCATTCTGATCCATTCTTACCAGTACTACCAAGGATGGTGCAGCTGTGCAGAGCTCTGGAATGACAAATTTGGAGTATAATTTGGTTGAGAGTTTTGAATCAGGATAAAGTGAATTAGCATAGCCCATGGTAATGATTTCTCCAACTTAATGACTGGATTTGAATATGGGAATTTTTAATTCTATCTCACTTAGGCTGAGTAGCAATGGTTTTGCATGGCATAATATTTTTTCCTTTCATCTTCCCATCTAAACTAGTTAGATCTTCATCTCTTGGACACAGTTATCCTTCAGATTTGGCACTTATCCAAATTTTGTAATGAACCTCTTGAGTAAAAAAAAAAAAAAATCAAAATCAAAATACTTATAAAATGCACATTTTAGGATAAAAGTGCTTAAAAATGCATACTTTGAAAGAAATCAATTAAACAAATGTATTATGCAAAATGTTAAATAGGTTCCTAAATTTGGATGCATGTTGAATATAATTTTGTATTTTTTTATACAGTACATCACAGACAAATGTAGAAGCATGGAACAATTATCACTGGATATAATCAGAACAGAAGGCTGGAAATAGACTGATCTGTCTGTATTTCTGTCACTACTTTGTGGAGTTTATATCCTGTCCAAACTGGTTTCTCATTAAAAGCACTGTGCGGGATGCATGTTAAGAGTGTGGCAGCATTCCAGATTTCATAGGGTTATTTACTTTTCTCCATCTGACATCAGAAGCAAGGCTGTGGATTTCAGAAGAGAAAATCTACCATGAACTTGCTCCCCTGCCTCCTTTCAGCTCACAAGACAAGTTCTTTTTGAAGCAGAAAATCCCAGTCTTGAACACCCCAAATGAGATTGTCCTGGGAAATGGGTAATGAACAGAAAACGAAAACCTGGATATCTGGTGATCTGAGCCATTCCTGACACCCATCATATACCTGGCCCAGGTATAAATTTAGAACAATAATCTGGCTAGGCTAAAACATTATATACTGTAATTATGTAAAAATAAACATTTTTGTTTTCTATTCTCCTTTCCACAATGCTAATCTGAATTTGGCAGGGCATTGGGCTTCTTGCAATGCTCTGAGAAGAGTTTTAGTTTGCTCTGCTTGCTATACTTAGTAGGCCCAGTGAAGGTGGGCCAAGACATTATGAAGTGGTGTAACACTTACCTGCAGATAAGAAGAATATTTTCAATTAGTTAAGTAAAAATTCAATTAAATAATAGTCAAGATACAACTCAAATTAAAATATGGGAATCTTCAAAGGCTCAGTTAAGAAGATGAGGAGAAAAGCATCTAAAAATACCCACAACATCATATGACCCTACAAAAAATAGATAGGGATAAAATAACCTTACAAATAGCACAACCAATATATTTAAATATGATCATAATGGTTTGATTCATTCATCAAACCATAGTTAGTTTATTAGTTCTAAAGAAAGAATTGATAAAATGAATGTGCTTTGTAATTTCATAAGAAATATCTTCTTGTAAAGATTTATTGCAGTGAATGAACTTCATAGACCCAACAGAATTTTATAAATGCCCCAGGAACAAATGCCTCAGGAATAAATGCAATTACCAGAAAATATCATAGTCTCTTTAATGAAATATTATTAAACCTATTAATAAAGATGCTGAACAGGTAATGCAAAAAAAAAAAAATCATTTTCTAAATAAGAAATAATTGTAATGCCAGAACCAAATATTAGATTCAATTTAAGAGACACACGTAGATTTAGATAATAGACTGTCAATAAATATTAAGAATTCACTGAATATATCATCCAATTAAAAATACTAAAAGAACCATATAAAGTTTTGTTTCTTAATGTAGAAAAGGTGTTAGATTGCTTAGAATGGGAATATTCATAATATAATCTTAATAAAATCTGGAATAAGGGGCAAATGTACAGGATGGCTGAAGATGGTTTGTTTGTGGCATTCGAATATATATAGTGTATATAATCACTGGCTACAGCAACTAGAACAACCACAACAAAAACAGATTAAAACAATTGAGACTAGAAACAAAGAATTCAAAATATATACAGGTGCATAATAAATTGCTCACAAATAAATAGCTTATCCATTGGGAGCAAAATGAGGTCATTATCCAAAGTATTTATTTTATTTTTAAATTTGTCTTTTAGTTATAATAAATGGTAAAGAGAAGAAAGGTATGTTAGGTTGCATATGTGTTCATAAAGCAAGAGGCCTTGTAATATTTAAGATAGTTTGATAATTGCAATAAATTCAGTTTCAAGTGCTAATATTCAAAAGTCATTCAATATATGGAATGTACTTAAAATAAATTGGCCAGATTTTCTTCCATCTACTATACTTTATTACAATAAAGAATTAAAAAGCACAATCTTATTAGACCACATGGGCATTTGTGAGTAAAAAGCTTTAATCAAGGTAAAAAGGATAAGGAAACTGAAACGTACACATACAAAACTAAAGACATTCAATGTTTCAGTTGCAGATTAAATATGTAAATGATTAGTAAATTAGGCTAGTTCTAGCCTCAATTCATGAAACTCCTGGTTTCACTTTTGCAATCCCTGATGCTACCAAATGTGAGTCTTAAATGGCAGTAGGAATACCCATCCCAGTTGAGTGGATGGAACCACCAAATAAATTAAAAAGTGTTATCTAACAGACCCAGGAATACATTTAAAGGCTGGAGGCTGGGAAGTCTAGGATGAACTGTAGTACAGGACAGCACCAACTCCTCAAAATGGAAGATATGATGCTAGACATTTTTGATTATTGTTCCATCATAAGGCAGAAAGCGAACAGGTCAGTTTCCTCAGCTAGGAAACAGTATAACTGGACACAATTCCATTGTGCATGTTGAATATAATTTTGTATTTGGGCACTGACACATATGGAAGTAACTCCCCTTGTGTGTGAGAGAGCATTAAGAAATAAGACATCTGTAACAATTGTTTCATTTCCAAATATTTGGTAAGGCAAAGTAGATGCAAATTCACTACTATAAGAAATAGCACAACCACTAATCCTGCATGAGGTCTCTGAAACACTACAACAGCATGTTAGCTACAACTGGTTTAGAATGCTTTGTGCCTCTCTGTCCAATTCTACCTACAAAATAGCCTTAAATATTGGTTGGTTGGTTTTGTCCCTGTCTCTCTAGATAATAGTATCAGCTGCTCAAATTCTGGAGAGAGATATTCAGAGAACAGGAAAGCTTCTTCTGCCATTAGATCCACTTATGAGACATCAACCAATCATTTTGTACTATTGGCAAGCCATCGCGGCCTAGAAGGAACAGTCTTCAGGCTGTGTAATAATACAAATGCTATATTGATTTTACAGACCTTGGAGGGCAAATTACAGCGGCCAGTTGATTAAAGGACTTGCTCAATTATTAATAACATGCTTGAGCTGATTAACCAATTAGTTTAATTTATAGTTGAATACACTTACATAGGTACTAAAAGTACAGTTTTGAAGAAAAATGTGAATTTTTTTGTGTTGATATAAACAACAAGGGGCTGGAAGGAAAGTCATTCTGTGTACGAGGAACATAGATGACAAAGGCCTTTTGCCACCATCAACAGTTTATCCACTAACCCTTATTTTTTAACTCTTTATGAAACAGAAATGCCTGAATTAATCAAAGAGGCATTTAAGTCACACAATAGTTTTGATTAGTTTAGAATGTGATTTTCTGCTCACTTGGGAGAAATGCTCATTAAAACCAACCAGACTTCTGAGTTATACAGCATTGCCTTGTTAATGCCAGAGATCTACTTTTTGAAGATCTGGGTAATATTGTAGCTGTCTTAAAGAAATGTCTCCACATGTACTAATCACTGAATTAGAGAAGAATATATAAAACTTGACATGGATAATTGCTGATATCACTCATCAGTTATTTAAGTTTGGGACAGGATGCTGATATTAGATCATTCCAAATTTCTGCATTCCCCTGAATGGGATGATTACAGCTCTTTATCAAAGGGTCCCAAACTAAACCAGTTCATCTGCTTTTAATGTAAGCATCTCCTTTTATATAACTTTTATAAAGGCCTGGCACATATATTATTCTAGTGATGTGGCAACTTGTGCAGCAGTATTCATTCCTGTACAACCATGTAATATGAACAGACCTGGATCAGGCATGAGGACTTTTACTTTACAGTTCCTCTTTTCCTCAATATTAATCTAGTTTCTGTAATGTTGATGCTAGTTTGGGAAGCAAACATGATATGAAGAGTACCTGAATTAACAGAATAATGCGGGAAGATGCAGTTCTCGTAGCACTCTTATATTGTTTAGTTAATATAAGGACCTTGCTATAAATGTTCTACCTGATGTCTGCTTGCAATATTTTCTTCCTGAGACTTTAGGCTGGAAATCTATAATACGCAAAAGAAAGAAGCAAATGCTGCCACCAACTGTCCAATAAAATGCATATTATTCAGGTATCATAACTTCAGAAGATGAAATTCTTTCTGGCTTCATCTTCTACAACAAAGAAAAAAAAAATAGTTAGCTTTTCAAAAAAACTAAAGTAGCTTCTGTCCATCAAACTGAAATAGAACAATTTAATGTTAAATCTCCGTATTTCCAGTTTTTAATGAATATTACAGCTATGATCAGTGGTGGTTGCTTATTTGTTGAATTAGTTTCTAAATCTGTTCCATCCATTTGCACTCCAAAATATCAAGTGTGAGCAGAACATAAATCAGAATCAACTGGATACTTTGGGCCATTTCCAGTGCATTAGAAAAACAAAACAAAACTGAGCTGTTTAACCATGGCAACTAAAGAATGGGCTTTGGAATTAGCCAAACTCTAAATATCAAGCTGGGCTGTTTGGAACACATGGGGAACATCAGAATGTCTGTGAAATGACCAAACCCCAAACAGGAGGCACCATGACTTATATGGGGTGTCATAGCATGCACGGAAGATAGGCACCCCATATAAATGTTATTATAGGGCAAGAGAGAAATGTGGGGAAGAAAGTGGAGTGGAGTGGAGTGGAGTGGAGTGGAGTGGAGTGGAGTGACCATCAGGATGAAATAATCACAAGAATGGTTCATCAAGTGTGCTTCCTCCTCTGGTGTTGTGTGCCCTAGCTACATTGCCTTTCCTGCACACCACAGCTCTTCCCCATCCTAGGCTGCTGAGGGCTTTCCAATTATATATTGATGGAATGCTTAGTGAATAGCAAATAAGGATGTGCTAAAAAAGGAGAATAATTAATGTCAGTACTGTGCATAGTTTCAAAGAATGCTTTGCTTGGATGGTGCTTCAAGCAAATCACTTCTATGAAACTGCTGTGTGAAGCTGTGAAGCTCACCATGTCTAAAGTCAGTTAGTTCACATTGCTCTGACTGATATGTCTAGTGGTCAGAAGAGGCTTCCGTTGATGTGTTGCACAAGCATAGAAACTCTTTCCACTGGATGTGATTGAACATCTGACCAATCCTAGGAACAGGGAAAGGGGAGCCTGACTGTTACAGGAGGAAGCAGGGCCATTACAGGAAAGATTCCTGAGTCCAGGGAAACATGACAAAGAGACTCAGAGTAATTCTGCCTTAATTATGGTAAGTATTCACTGAGCTGGAGAATTACTTTGGCAAGCTTTCAAGATTGTTACAATACCCTACTAGCAATAAAGATCTTGTTTCCTGGGTTTGCAAGCCTCAAAGGTCTTGATATCAGAAAAGACAGCTAAATCAGTGCAAAGCACCTGAATGTGGTGACTAGCATTGCCTCAGTGGTTGGGTAAATCTATATAGACAAGGCTTATAAAGCTGCCTTCTTCTATACATCTGCACAGTCTGGTGGCCCCCGCTGTGGTCAACAGGACACCTTTTGTGGGTTCTGCCATGGTTCCTTGGTGGGACCCATGCTATGGAACAAGCAAGCACCCTCCTTATTACACTTTAAAAATGCTCTAAGAACATACTTATACACCAAGACCATTTCATTATTTTGTTTTACTTGCTTTACTGTTTTCCCAAATCATTTGTTTTATAATGTATTGTCCCAATCAGGTTTTAAGGCAGATTTCAGTTGTACTTTTGCTATTTTAATTGTATTATGTAAGCTGCTCTGAGCCCCTAAGTAAGTGAGTGGCATACAAATATATAATTCAAACCAATAAATTACTGGGTGATTGCCTCACTCAGGCCTACTGAATGCAAGGTGTTGAATGATTATGAATAGGTACTGAAAATCATTTGAAGATTTTTGGAACCTACCTAAATCAAAATATTTGCTATAGTGCAAGGAAGCACTGAACTGAAATCTTATGGCCAGTGCACACTTCTAGTGGCAACAACAAAGGATTCCTCCTGGCATTAGCTCATGGGTATTACTTCTAATAGTCTTGTATTGGACTGTATTATTAGTCCTCTCATTCCACCTCCAGTCCAGTTTAGAAAATGCTTCAGAAAGCTCTAGAGACTATTATTGTTGAAAGAAAGAAAACTTGGTGTAATTTCAAGTGTATTTTTATGAAGGTGTTCTGTTCTGAACTCAGTTTTTATATTACTGGTGAGCAATAGCCATTCAGTCTGGTACTCAAAAAACAAAAACAAAAGGCTGAAATAAGCATTTATATGTATATTCCCTTAAAGGAAGATACAGACCAACCTTTACAAATGTTATCCCTATTGTGTCTTCAATTTTTTACTTTTCTAACATAACATATTAATTTCAACACAGATGAGAGAGTCTGAGATCTCTCAGATAAAGCTGAATAGAGTGTTTGCCTTAAATGTTGGCTATCTTTTGGTAAACCAGTGAAGGACTATTTTGCATTATGTGACATTACTCTCCTATGATTTTAAAATAAAGTTTACACAACACAAAGTGAAAAATAAAAATTTCTGTATATTTTGGACATCTCCAAGAAAGCTTGTTTACAATAATCTTGCTTTTGGAGATGCAACTCATGAGTTGGAACATTGACCCATATTGCTTGACTTGTCCTTTTATTGCTATATTATTGTTATATTGTTGATAAACATGTCAACAGTATTAATATGGCGCTGAAACTGAGGTTTGTGTTTAAGATACATGATATTATTCTTGGTTATATCCCCAGGATTTGGAATCTATCAAGAGATCAAGAATTAAGCATTTTCAGACATGAGGCATGGCTAAGAGAACAATCTTACAACACTAGAAGGAGAAATCTACACCAGATTTGCAACAATGGTTCGCTGATGTGTTGTTTGTCAACATCTGAATTAATGTTTTCCAACAAAGATACGAAGAAGAAGATTTTAGAGTAATATCACTTTTAAAATATAATTTCACAGGCATTTCCCCTTCATATTCTTATCATTATTAATTTTGAATGTATAATGTTAATATTGAATTAATCTAAACTCTTTCTTCTGTTATTTAGTTTTTATTAAAAAGCATAAAGTAATTATTTGTTGCCCTGAATTCTGACAGTCTCCCCATCTTTTACAGATAATATGGCAGGCAGGAACACCATTTATTGATTTTGATTTATTTTATATTAAAAAATTATATTCCACCCTTAGAATCCATATACATCACTCAGGACAGCTTAACAACAATTAAAATCAATTGAAAATTAAAATCAACTGAAATAAAAATAAAAAAGGAGATGGAAAAAATATACTAAAGATTTTATAATCAGAATAGAAACACTTTTCAAGTAAAAAGGATGCTTCCTGGAGAATGAAAGATCTTAAGCAGTCTGCTAAAACCAGCAGAGAACCCGAAAACAGGATAGTCACTGTTTAGGTGGGGTTACAGAAAAGTTTATTGCCTTTTGTCACTTATCATGCCTCCAAAATGGATATAAGAGCAGAGTCTCTCCACAAGATTTTAGTACAATGACTAGGCTGTTATAGAAGAAGATGATCCCTAAGATATGCTTTTTGATATATTGTATTTTGGTTTCTTTATTTACTATGTCCTGAAAGTTACAGAAATAAGTGAGAATCAGACTATTGCAAATGTGGCTTTTGTAAACTGAAAGCTAAAGCAGCAAAGTGATTAATAAAGGGTTTACAGTGTTCGTGGACTGAATGTAGACCTAAGCATCATAGAGAGTTGTGTTCTGGACAATTGTGATGTGTTGCTGATTCAGTTGAAGTCTCTCTCTCATTCTTTCTCTCTCTCACTCTGCAATCCATGTACCCATGCATCCACCATCTATTTGAACTGTACCTTTTGGATTTGGCCAGTGCAGATGGATGAGATATGGGAGAAAGTGGAAGTGAAGAATCTCTACCTCCTGGACTACTTGCCAATATGAGGCTTTTACTCTCTGCAGTTTAATAATCTGAAATTACTGTGATACAGTGGAAAAATGGTACTTTGAGGCCTGAATTCAAATTCCTATCAAACCATGCATCTCAGAGGGTTTGACCTATCAATATCATTTAACAAACCTCACAGAATAGTGAAGCTAAAAATATGGAAAAGTGCAGAGCGCAGTTTCTGGAATTCTTTCCAACCCTTTAGCAGGAGTAGCCTTAGGAGTTATGTATACTTTCCTCTGTGTAAGGAAGTAATAGGTTGCATCTGTTTCTCTTTCCTGCTGAGTTGTGTGTGCCTGTGTGCCTTGGGAAGCACATGGCGGCTGCAAACACTCCACTCTGATCACATGACCAGGAGAGAGGAGGGAGGGACTTAGAATGGAGCAGTCACCAACATTCCGAGTCAATCCATAAGGGTCTTTCTCACAGGGTTACACTGGGGGGTTTCTTTTCTTTTGCAGCCCTGATCTGGCTCATTTCAAACTCAGTCTTTCATAGCTCTACCAAGCACAGAGCACATCAAAATTAGGATGTTTAAAATGTGTAAAAATAATCAGCAGCAATACAGTCCTTTCACCATTCTGGAGGGATACAATATATTCTAGCAGTGGACCACACAGCATCTTTGCCCTTCTGAAAAGGGTCCAGTGTAAATTCTAGAGGGATATATTTCAGGTTGTCCCATATCTGGAACTAAGGACAGAGGCTGGTTTGACTAAAGAAGCTGGTTTGACTAAAGTGGAATCAGGCTCAGGGATCTCTATTATTGTCCACTGGCTAAAGTTATTGATTTTTCTAGAAAGCCTGTGTTCTTTGACTACGGCAGAATTTTGATGATGGGCTACGATCAAGTGATAATTGTACTTAAGCAATGTGCTACAAACTTCAGCTGGATCAATATGTCCTACCCAAGAATATATTTTTCAGTAGTCAGCTTCCTTAGTCTGCCAAGATATTTATATCAAATAACCATTCCCAAACTCTGAACACCATATTTTAATACCTTCTCAACAATTGTTCTAGAGGGCAAACACAAAAAGTCACATGTGAGCAAAATTTATGCCCGTCTGGTGCAGTACCCATTGAATCTTAGTGTACCTTTCATTGGGCCCTTTTTCTAACTCCCAATTCTGCAAAGTACCCAGATAATTCTGACCTATTTTACATACAGCTACTTCTTTCAGAGCAGTACAATTCAGTTTCTTTGAAAGTGGCAAAATTCTATTACACCATTTGTAAACTCATCATGCCTTGATCACCTCAGTGATACATTTATAATTTTCTGTTTGTATTTTATTGCATTTGAAATAGAAATTGTTTATTTACTGTACTTTGTATATCTGCAGAATTATGGTAAGTGACTGTAATAAAGAAGTAATTGACAATTACCATGCTGATGGAGAAACAGATAAACAGATAAAAGTCCCGAACCCTGTCTATAATTTCTTTCCAAATTCTGTTGCACTGAAAACAATAAAAAGGGACAAATATATTGTTCTGAGTTTTCTGGAGGAAAAATGTGATATCAATTGGACAAGTTAAAGGCCCTTCCAAGTTTAATCATACAGTAGTTTAAAATTCTATCTTTCTAAGGGGCATTCTGTGTTTTAGGTAAATATTACTGTTCATGATAATAACACTAATTAAATGATTCCAGACTGTGAAAACTTATGGCATAATAAGCTTGTTTATTCTTTGTCACTTTTGCTGCCACTGATTTACAGTACAGGGAGTCCCCGGATTAAGAATGCCCAGTTTACGGATGACCCATAGTTAAGAATGGTGCCTATTGTAGCAAAATTCAAGTTAAATACACAATGGTTCGAATTAATTACACAATACTACTTATATATTATTATACAATAATACTGTTCTGGCTTACATACAAATTCAACTTAAGGACAGACCTTGGGCACGGAACTCGCTCTTAAACTGGGGACTACCTGTATTTGAAATAGAGATGCCAATATCATAATGCAAATATTATATTCAAATTAGTGGTGGGACCATATCTGGAATATTGTGTGCAGTTTGGGTTGCTGCACTTCAAAAGAATATAGTGGAGCTGGAGAAAGTTCACAGGAGGGCAACTAAGATGAACAAGGGACTAGAGCAGCTTCCCTATGAGGAAAGGTGACATTTTGAGGCTTTTTAGTATAGAAAGGAGGCAAATGAATAGGATATAATCGAGGTGTACAAAATTATGCATGCTGTGGATAAAGTGGAAAAGGGGAAGCTATTTTCCCCTTCCCAAGATACTAGAACCAGAGGTCGCCCAATGAAATTTAATCCTGGAAGAATCAGGAAAAACAAAAGGAAATATGTTTTTATGCAACACGTAATTAAACTTTGGAATTTGCTACCATGAGATGTGGTGCTGGCTACAAGCTTGGCTGGCTTCAAAAAAAAAAAAAAAAAAAAGATTGGACCAGTTCATGGGAATCAATGGCCATTAATAATAAAAATAATTTATTAAATGTATATGCCGCCTGACTTCCAGCGACTATTAGTTTTGATGGTAGTGTGGCTGCCTCTCAAGGCCATCTGCTGGAAGAATAGTGGGCATCCTTGTCCAGTTGGTTGGCTACTGTGGGAACAGGCTGCTGGGCCAGGGGCCCAATCCAACAAAGTACTGCTTATATTCTTTGATTAACTTGGCTGCCCCTGTGAAAATGAGCCCTACAATTAATACCATTGTAGATCTCTATGACAAACATACTTACAGTAATTATTTCATAAGTGAAACTTTCCTTTTTTAATTATGCTTTCAGTAAAAAATAAAGAAAACTTACAGTGACAAAATAAATGCAATCTTTGAAACCCCACAAATGATATGCCTCATTTCAACCAGATGTGGAATACCTTCCTCTGTAATCCTGTCCTTAAGACTTTAGACAGGTACTGACAGATGTTACATAGCACTTCATTACTGGATTGCTAGCACATTTATGTTGCAAAAAGGGCATTGCGGAAGAAATGTTTGCAATGTTCAATGCCAAATGCAATCTGAAATTGCTGCAACCTCCTTGAACAGATGGAAGTAAAGTAATTATCAACCTTGTGTTTGTCTCTTTTGATAAACTATTGAAAGGTTTGCTTAAAGTAAACTTCCAGAACAAACTATTCCAAGGCCTGAAATTTGTAAATAAGCATTGCAAGATCTGTAATGTACATTTATTAAGCACATAAAAATATCCCACAATTGATTTAATTGTGAAACTGAGATTAGGAGACTACAATGACTTAAGCATGTTCATAAAGTCTGCATGATCAGTACGATGGAAGGGTGGACTTCAAAGACATAAAAAACAGGACCCCTTTCTTACACAGCTAAAGAAGTTAAGCTAAAATCCATATACCATTGCTTTAGTTTTTTTTTTTTTTTTAATGCCTTCGAGTCAGTGTTAACTCCTGGCAACTGCCTGGAGAAATCCCTGCAATTTTCTTGGCAATATTTCAAAAGTGGTTTGCCATTGCCTGCTTCCTAGGGCTGAGAAAGAGTGACTGGCCCAAGGTCACCCAGTTTACTTTGTGCCTAAGGTGGGACTAGAACTCACAGTCTTCCAGTTTTTAGCCTGATGCCTTAATCACTACATCAAACTGGAATTGCTTTAGAAATACCCTTAATTATGATCACAGTACATACAAGTTATGAGAATTGTGGTCCTCATTGAATTCCATTATCTTATACCTCTTTTACCACCTCTTTTACCCCATCTTTTTCTTCTATCATCCTTCCAGAAGGTGGGGTGGGAATTAGGGTGGACATCACATTCCTACTGCTGAATTTTATTGTATTAGGATACAAGGCTTAGGGTTACCATTTATTTGAACAAGCAAAGGAGGGCATGGACAATTGGAAAGGAGGACAAATGGAGGGAAAAGAAGGACAGTCTAACTGTTTAACTTCTTGGAATCTGTGACAAAAATTACAGTGAAAAACTGCAAAACAAGGAAAGAAAGAAAAAGCTTAGACCTACATGTATATGAAATTATTTTTTCCAGCATCAGAAAGACTGGTTTTTCAATTGCAGGAATGTGCCAGAGCAGGTTAGGAGGCAAAAGTCTTCAGTGTGTAACTGATTATGGTCTTGTCAATTTCCAACAGCAGTGAAAAGGGCTGGAGGACACTGATCAACTAGTTAAGGTCACAGAGCTGAATTTGTTAACTTGGAATTAGCCATTATTAAGGAAGCGCTGCACCCCAAAAAGCTGCTCAGGAAGAGGGAGCTTGTTAAGATATTCAAAAAGCCCAACAATATTTGATTTTAAGACTATGACTGCTGGACGGAGGACATGAGGACAAAAAGGAGGATCTGTCCTCCTTTGGTGGATGTCTGGAAACCCTAACCAGGCTGCAAGCATAGTGGGTGGTTTTTCCTTAAACCTGGAGAGCAGTTTCTCAATCTCAGGGTCTGAGTAGGTGTCTCCTGTTGCTGTAGCTGGGACCCTGATAAGTAGTAAATAGAAGGTGATTGAGTTAAGACAAAAGGCTGAAGCTCCATAATGCTTACCAATCAATATAGGCTAACTATTTTTTCCTACTACTTGTTGAAATAAGCCATATTGTTTCAGCACTCATAGACATGGTGCTAGTTCTAGACAATGTGTTACCAGAAGTGAAATCCAAAAGATGTTCCAGTTCCCATCCCTACACAATTGTGGTCAGCATTTAAAATAATCATGTTGCTACATTTCAGAGTTAACCCTGTCCAGTCTAGGATAGCTAAACAATGGCCACCTTCAGATCCCAAGATTCACAATTTTGATCTACAACTGTTTTTCTCTTTATAGACTGCCTTTTGTCTATACAAAGTGTTAAAACATGGATCACAAAACAATCTCTCATTTTTTTTCTCCTTTTTTTTCTTCTTCTTCTTCATTGCCTTCCCAATATCCTTGTTACCACCATTCTTTTATGACCAATGAACAAATAGCTGAAAAATATTGCATTTTTGCTTGGTATCTCTTCAGAGCACTTGACAGAGTTCTGCAAAAATTTTATCTTCTTGAATGGGATCTTTGGGACACTTTTTTTTAGTATGTTGTTCCTTATTTTCCCATCTAAATACAGTAAAAAATGAAACTTCTAAATCAAAGTAGAAAGAGGAAGGGGCGAGCATCTGCACATATATTCCTCATCACATGTATCTGAGGAAGCAGAATTTTGTATGCAGGGTACTAACTACTTCATAAAGACCATCACACATTTGTTCCATTCTTTGGTCCATGCACTGTTGCAGACCCATACTATTCTATTGGAAATGGTTATTATTGGTGGTTGACTAGCATACATGATCAGATCATGAGAGAGATGCACCATAATAAAAGGTCTTGGAAAAAGCAAGTAGGGAGGGATAGTTCCAGACCATCGAGATGAACTTGAAGATGTAACCAGTGGCCTTGGAAAGAAGAATTAGAGAGGAACAACATAATATGGACATGAAAAGTTGAACAGTTAGAATGTATGAAAGGATAGAGGATTTCACGGGAAGGGCTAGTGTTCAACTTTACTGATTTAGTCTATTGACCATATCAAGTATAAGAGAAATAAGAGAAATAAAATAAATGTCATTATAAACATACAAGTAAGAATTAATAAAAATGTAAATATAACTAAAACTATGATACAAGTTCATGTCAAGCCATCACCCCTGCAGTCAACACCAATATGATCTAAATAATCTGCCCTCTTTATAACTGCCTTTGATATAAAGAGTGCAGTCTTACTGGTGATACCGAGGTTCTTGCCCTGTAAAAAGTAGGAAAGTTTCTGCTGGCTGCTCCAGTATTTCTTATTTTTTAAATATAAATCTAAATGGTCAGTCCTCTCTGCTGAATATAATCTACAATCAAACAGGATGTGTGCCGTATCGGGAAGGGCTAGATCAAGGAACAACACTAGGATCAGGCTAGTCATGGTTATTAAGAAGAGCCTTAGTCCATGCTGCATGGAATGGCCAGAGAATGAGATGACAAATTGATGATCTAATGGCAGTTTTAAACTAAAATATTAAAAGGGAAATTCCTGCTTATTATTCATGGGGTAAACCAGCTGGCATTAAGTTTAAGACTGTCACATGATACAGAGATGGATAGCTGATGCCTCATCTAATGACATATGACCCTCCTGGAAAAATATTTGAGGACTTGCTTATTACTCTCTCACCTTAGGAGTAGACTGTGGTGAGAAAAGATAGGACTTTGGGAGGTGTGACATGAGAACTATAAATGCTTTTCCAAAAATGATTCTGTTGGTGCTTACTTTGTCTAGTTGTATTGGTATCTCTTGGATGAGATGCAAAAAATTAAATCTTATAATAATAGAAATGCATGAAGAATATCCAAACTGAATAGTGAACTGAGTCTTTGTGAACTGAGTTGTCATCTGAAGTTTCATGTAGAACTACAATTACATAAGGGTGCTATCATTTATTTATTTGGTTTATTAAATGCCTGATGAAATAATTTCTCCAGCCAGTGAACATAATAAAACAATAAATATTATTAGGCATAATTACATAACAAAATATAATAAAATCACACACACAAACACAATATAGATTTGCTAAAATAATACAGATGCAGGATTAAATACATCAACAAAGGTTAAATATATCATTCAAATGATAAATAGAAAAAAGTTGTAAATAATACTTAAATATGCTTAGTCTAGTGTCAAAGACCTAGTGGAGAAACCACCACAGTCAAGAAAGCTGTGTCTTTTGTCACCATCTTCTGAATTTCAGAATGAGAATTTTTAAGATAAGGGTACATATTTATATATGGGAAGAGGCATTCTACAAGATATTGAGATCATAAACCATCTCATGTTTATGATCAAGGTTCCCAAGATCAGAACCAGGATTTTAAAGCCAGTGCAAAAGGTGTAGTTAAGTAAGATTTTGTTATTGCAATGTTAGGTCCAGTTAAAAGTCCTGTTTCCAAATTTTGTATTAGCTAAGCAATCCTACTGTCAAAGGCATGGGGATTCTCTGGATCTGAGGAGGTTTATATCTGGCCTGCCAGCATCTTTGCTATTTTCCCAAGCCCTCTACCTTCTATGTGTCCATTATCCTAGTTTTGAATTATTTTCCTTAATGAGTTGTCCCTCCTATAATTAGATAAGATTACGCTCAGTGTTGATTGGAAATAACTACCACAATACTTAGAAAAGCTGAGAAAAAGTGATATTTAGAAACTGGTGGGAGAAAATTGATTGATTGATTGTATTTATATCACACTTTTTTTGGGGGGGGGAGAAAAAGGTGACATTAATGATGGTTCCACTATATTTATATTAAGGAAAAAAAAAACCTTCTGAGATAAATTGGTTGAGAGAAAATGACTCCTTGGTGAACTCTTTGGTCAAATGGGGATTTGACTACCCCCATCAAGTCCATCAACTTAACCATTACACCACACTGGTCATGTGGCACCATACTACGCCATATCACTGCAGTGTACATACAGTACAATCCCTTAAATGGTCTGTAGTTTTACTTAAAAACAACAGTGTTTAAACAAAGAAACTTCAAAGTAAATTGGGTTGGCCTCAGTATCCAGCAACTTGCAAATGTCTGGGATCCCTATATTCTGTCCTAGAATTCTGGGTAGCATTACATGGCTGAATCTAACACTGCTTTGATTTAGTCAACATGCTGATTTAATTCTAAGCATGTAATAGAAATCTGTGACCGATTTCTATTATCTTGAAATTTTATGATATGCCAAAATGGATGGGGGGAGAGAGAGAGAGAGAGAGAGAGAGAGAGAGAGAAAGCAGAAGATATGTGGGAAAGTAGTATAAAAGATTAGTATATATTTAAGTAGGTTAACCTAATAAAATATTTATATTATATTAGGAAAATTAAAATTGAGAGCCACTTTGGTGCAGCGGTTAAAGGCACTAGTTTAGTAACCAGGAGTTCATGAGTTCTAGACCTGCTTTGGGCAAGAAGCCAGCAGGATGACTTTGGGCCAGTCACCCTCTTTCAGCCCTAGGAAGAAAACAATGGCAAACCACTTCTGAAAAAATGTTGCCAAGAAAATCGCATGGGCTTTCCCATGTAATTATCAGGAATCAAGAGTGACTTGAAGAGACACAAACACACATTCACACATCTATTAGGGATAGTTGCATAAGGAAAAAATAAGTAAGGGGTAATTGTGTGTGTGTAGAAGGAACTTCTCTTAAGAAGCAGCAGCAGAGGGTTTTCCAATCATTTTAAAATGTTTTGCTGGGAAATCAGATGGAATAAAATACTATATGAGCATGTGTAGATTAAAATTGAATAATACATCCCTATTCATCTCTGGTTTTAAGCATTCAAAAGAAGTCTCTTATTCAGAAAGCTCAGTTAAACAAGCCTGAATTCCTTTGAAAACCAGGATTAATGTGATTAATGTGTGTCAAGACAGGGCACAAGCAAGCATTAAGATATCATTTGATTAGATGAAACCTGCCTAAAATGCGACAGCCAATTATTTAGCTGTTTCCTTAGAGTGCATATTATAGGCTTCAGAGTACAGTTCAAGCTCATAATTTAATTAACTTCCCCCATACATGTGATGGCCTTTACTTGCTAGTGGCTACTGAGATTGTCAGAATTTATTTAAAAAGATGTCTACCAGGAATCATTAAGTCAGGGCAGCAAAACTAGGGGAAACACTAAGGCATTTTTAAGCATCTTTGGGAATTTTGCTCAATGAAATTGCTTGCCAACAGCAACCTGGAAGAAAACAAACAAATCCTCTGAGAATTTTATCAACATTTCTACCACCTTTCCTCTTTCAACTTGAATCAAGATCAATTCCTGAATTCCTCCATTAGCTGACATGAGGAACAAATGTGTTGACATGATTAGCAATGTTTAGAATGGATGTTCGCAGAAGGAAGAAAATCTACAGACTTTAGTGTTAGCCTGTCAAGGCATCAAAACGCATTCTTTCCCACTTTTCTGGGGGTTGAAAGACTCTTAGATTGAATCATTGTCATTTTTCTAGTTTTCAGAGAGGCCAGAAATCACTAAAAATCTCATTTAAACATTTCATTCTAGGTTTCAAATTTACAGTGGAGGTGAGTTCTTCTGCAGGATTTCTGAAGAGAATGCTCCATTAGAGCATGTGTGAACACACACACACACACACACACACAGTGTTCCACCACCATCATCATTAAGCTTGTCTTTTCACTTTTCTTATTATGAACCTCATTTGATAAAAGAGCCAATATAACTGCATGCCCTTTTGGTCTCACTGAATATCCTAATATATTACATAGTTGAAATTATGGCAAAATACCTTTGTTGTTGTTGTTCAGTCGTTAAGTCATGTCTGACTCTTCGTGACCCCATGAACCATATTGCGCCAGGCCTTCCTATCTTTCACTGCCTCCCTGAGTTTGCTCAATTTAATGCTCATTGCTTCAGTGACGCTATCTAGCCATCTCATCCTCTGCCGTCCTCTTCTCCTTTTGCCTTCCATCTTTCCCAGCATCAGGGTCTTTTCCAAAGAGTCCTCTCTTCGCATTAGGTGACCAAAGTATCTGAGCTTGAGCTTCATTATCAATCCTTCCAATGAGCAATCAGAGTTGATTTCCTTTAAGATTGACTGGTTTGACCTCCTAGCAGTCCAGGGGACTCTCAAGAGTCTTCTCCAGCACCACAGTTCAAAGGCATCAATTCTTCGGCGTTCAGCCTTCTTTATGGTCCAGCTCTCACAGCCATACATTACTACTGGAAAAACCATAGCTTTGACTATGCGGATCTTTGTCGGCAAGGTGACGTCTCTGCTTTTTAATATGCTATCTAGGTTTGCCATAGCTTTCCTCCCAAGGAGCAAGCGTCTTTTAATTTCATGGCTGCAGTCTCCGTCTGCAGTGATCTTGGAGCCCAAATAAATGAAGTCTGTTACTGCTTCCATTTCTACCCCTTCTATTTGCCAGGGATTGATGGGTCCAGATGCCATGATCTTAGTTTTTTTAATGTTGAGTTTCAAGCCAGCTTTCGCACTCTCCTCTTTCACCCTCATCAAGAGGCTCTTTAGTTCTTCTTCACTTTCTGCCATTAGGGTGGTATCGTCTGCATATCTGAGGTTATTGATGTTTCTCCCTGCAAAATACCTTACCAAAGATCTTTTGTGAGACTTGTTCTCTAACATGTAGATTTTTATCAATATAAGATAAAATGATCCTCTCATGTTTTTGCTTCAGGTTGTTAGTGCAATTTCTAGAACCAGGGTCTTCACCATATGCTTATGACCCCCAATGTGCCAGCAGGCAAGTCTCTTAGTGCCCATCAGCTTCATGCCCCACCAGATTGTATATATTTATTTAATTGGATTCTATCCATGATTCTGGGTCCTGTATAGATAGAGAAAAGCTGAGATGACAGACAGCATCCTGGGAGACTAGGGGATGGTGCAACACAATCACATTTCCTTCTGCTCAATTATTTTTCAATAGCCCACCTTGGTAGCCATTTTTTTCGTAAAATGTTCCCCAAATTGCAAATGTGCCTAGTGCCTCCAAAAGAAGAGAGATCCCTGTTTCAAAATGATGCTGCAAATGTCATTGGTTCAAATAGGAGAGTACAACCAGAAAACTGGAAGAGAGACACTAGCATTGAGAAGCAAGCAATCTTTCATCAAGGAGGACAAAGCTGGGTCCACAGTTAAATGAAGGAATTTACTTCCACAAGGTGTGATGATGGCCACTAAGTTAGATGGCTATAAAGGAAGATTAGACAAATTCTTGAAGGCTATGCATGGCTGCTTATTATGATGTCTGTCAGATATCTTCTATTCCTTTCTATTCCTTTTTCAGTCATTATCACTGGGATGACTAAGATCTACAATACATCAAGTATTGCCTTTTAAAATGAAATTGAGGTAACTTCCATCCTGCCACTTCTCTCCTGAAAAAAATAGTTGAAAAATGATCTGCAATTGAAACACTAAGAACAAGGAGTAAAAATCACTGGCTTACCCAGAGCTGCCACAATTTCTGCAGAAGCAAAAACCTCTTACCACAGTCCAGAGTAAAAGTTGTAATTGTTTGTACCTCACTTCCTCTATCTACATCCTTACTTTGTGTTATATACAAAACAGGAACTCTGGATTTTTAAGAGCAAGTTGAAAAGATCTTCCAGGAGCTGGAAGCCACAGTGAGGCAGTAGTTCTTACAAATGGTGAAATTAGGGTTATCAGACTTCCAGCAAAAGGAAGACATGTCCTTCTTTTTGTCCTCATGTCCTGCATCCAGCAAACCTTAACATCAAATTTTGTCTGGACTTTTGAGTATCTTGGTTTTTTAAAAAAATTGGACTGCTTTCACAGCAGCAGTCATTCAGACTTTCATGTACTGTGATCATGTAAATCGTCTGCTTCTTTCTTTCCCTCAGTTGTCACGTTATTTATTTCCTTTTAAAAATATATTGTTTTATTAAAAGTTTTAGCTACAATAATAAAAGACAATACAACTAAAGAGAAAAAGAAAAATAGAGAGTAAAAGGTGCAAGAAAGCAAAAAAGAAAGAAAAAATAGAAAGAGAAAGTGAAAAAAACAAACAAACCCAAGAAAGTGATTTCCCACCCTCCTCATGACAAGTATAAACCAACACACCATCTCTTCACCTCCTCTTAAGTAACAGATATAAAATTCTTCATCCCATAACACAACTGTCAACTATAGGCAATTCCAATAAGCAACGTCTTATCCAATCCAGGTGTCAGCAAAAAGTCAAAATAGAGCCGTAAAATAATAACATTATTTAACAAATATAAAACTCATCATTCCATATCTCAACTCTTAACTGTAAGCAGATCCAATACAGAACATTTTTCCAGTCTAGATGTGGATTAAAGATCTTGTTCTTTAATCCATTCAAATGATTATTGACCCTTGTCTTGAATTTCTTCAAAACTTTAACAAGCCTCTTTTGTAAGTCCAGCAAGAACAGATTATTCCAATTTTTCTTTGGGATTAGCATTTTTATTTCCAGCTGATTTTTTTTTTTTTTGTATATCCAATCACAAATTCTTGTTCACATTGTTCTCCGTAATCAGTTACAAATCTTTTTCTGTAACAGCTTCTTCTAGGAAGGGACTGTTCATAAGAACACATGACATAGCTGATATTGTTGATTCAAGGTCCTGTTGCCTTGAATCTCTGAACGCATTATGAATTGCTTATCTTGTTATGTCTCCAGTATCGAAAATAATTGTTCTTTCCCATGAAAATGCATTTATTCTTTAAAATTAATTAAATTAAATTTATTAATTTAAAAATTAATGTCAAAGTCTTAATATTCAAAATCAATTATTCCAGGGTTTTCTGAGCCCTTAATCCATTTAAAGCTTGCTATAGCCAAAATGTTGTCTTGCTTTTTGCTATTTATTTTAAATTCTTAAAGCTTATAAAGATACAGTTTCATTTTCTTAAATTAAGGATTGAAGGCACTCACCCAGTGTTTCCAGTCATTTTGAAGGTACCTAACTTCTTTAAAGTAGTTAATAGGCAATTTCCTAAAGTGGTTAACAAAGGGAGTGTGAATTTAGTGTCCTTTGAAGGCTCCGATTGTGGCTGGAGCAAGAATGGCAAATTCCCTTGTCTCCTGGTTCTCCCACCTTCTGAAGACCACTGCCTTGCAGTCTCCTCATGAGGAGCAACCATGTGGAGCACAACTTGGGCAATCTCACCTCTTCTCTTTCTCCAGAAAGGTTCGAAGGAGCCAATCTACTTGTTGGCTTCTTGTTCTTAGCCACAATCATTGGCTCTGTGTCTTCAGTCCACGTTCCTGAGGAACTCACGTTATTTATTTCCTGATTCCAGTAATTGGCTTCAATCCAGCCACTTCAAATCTGTGATCACTGTAATCTGTAGATTTGCCACCACTGTACATTTCAGTGGTGACATTTGAAAAGCGGGTCATCATCGAATCCATATTATTACTAGTGTGTGTTCTTGAAAATAAAGATTTGTTGGAAAAATATTGCAATTGAAAAGCCAGCCTTTCTGATGCTGGAAAAGGTAATTTCATACACATGTAGGCCTAAGTACATTTTTTGCCATTTTTTGCTGTAATTTGTGATGCAGATGTCAAGAAAATTAGTGTGTCCTTCCCCCCACCTTTATCTTCCTTTCCAATTGTCCATGTCCTCCTTTGCCTGTTTAGATATCTGCTAACCTTAGGTGAAATGGACCACACTTCCTTCACCTAATCTCACAGTTTCATCAGTCTAAATAAATAATTTTAAAAGGCTGGTCTGAGTGCAGTTTGAAACACACTTCAGCTGAACCAGAAGTAAATCAACTCAGTGCTCAAACCCAGGCAACATCATGGGGTCACAGTGTTCTGGAACTAATGTCAAACTGGAGCACAGGCCTTTTGTGGAAGTTCACTGTTACAGTAGACAATCTATCATTTATGAAGATATCTGAAATGCTGTAATAAATGAACTTACAAAGCTATCAACTGAATAAGTTGTATCTATGTATAAACATATGAAGGATAGAGGATCAGAGCAGTTTAAAATAAAAATTTTAAACATCATAACATAATTAACTAGTCAATCTTGATTAGAGCACACTAACTTGGAAGGGGCACCTTGAATAAGAAACCTATAGCGTGCAAGGAGGATGCATCTCTCCTCACACTTTTAATGGCCTGTGAGCCACCTAGACTGTGTGATCTGTGTGGCTAAGATAAGTGCAGAAAACTTCTGCTAGAATTTGCACAACTATTAAGCTTCTGAAAAGGAACCTGCCACCCTCTCCCAAACATTTCTTCTGGAGATGTATCAACCTATCACTCCCATGTCCTTTTGGCTTTCAAAGGCTGGGGGAAAAAAAAAAGACATACAGGCTCACAAAAAAGAGAACCACCTCACTGTAGAATGATTGCCTGTCCTTGTTTAAAGGGATTAGTGACATGACTTGTGCCTATTATTATTTCAAAGCCAGTACCATTTGGTGCTATGCAGACAGCACATGATCCTCTCCTTAGGCTGATTTATATCTTCACATGGAGAAGAAGTTGGTGCACTCATGTTTTAGTTTAGTGATTTACATGACATGTTGAATTTGAGCACATAACTGTTTTGTTTCTGTGATTTTTCTCCAAAAGATTGCCACTGATAGTTTAGAAATAAATTAAATTACCCTGTTGCATGATAGAATGAGATATTTAGGCACTTTTACTTTGGGAATTATTATAATGAATAGAGAAGTTTCCAACATTTTTTATAGAAGCACACAAACTGTGGCACCACTAAACAGCCCAGAAACAGTAGGAGAATGATGACAGCTGCTAAACACTCCCAGCACTATTATTCCCTGGGTGCTAAGGTTAAGAATAATCTCTAGATGCTTACTTTGTGAAGGGGCATTGGAGATTTGGAGCATTACTAAAATTTAATCCAAGCATTTTACATCTGCTTCCTAGGGGCCAAATCCGTTGACAATCTGCTTGTTTCTCTGTGTCCTTGCTATTGTCATGTCACTGACAATAGAGCAATGTTTCTCAGAGGCATGGATATCACTGGGGTCTGCAGAAGGAGTTGGGGTGGGGGTGGGATCTGTTTCACTGACAAACATTCATAATAGGGGGAGGGGAGAGCAGCAAAAATGATGGGCAGAGCAGAAGAACCGAGCAGTCAGTTTCTAGTTGGGTGTGCTGAAGTAGACTAGTTTGTTGAGTGTGGTCACAACAGGAACACAGCAGGGGGTAAAGAAGGGGCAGCAATTCCTCCAAATGGTTGCTAGGAATGGCACTTCAATCCTATTGCCTTCTTTTGCTGGGTACAGGAGTAGTAGTAGAGAGAGAATGGGACTTGGGAGTGCTTGGGTAGGAGGTTGGGTAGGTAGGTAAGTGAGCAGAGTTGCTGTTGGCCACGAGGTACAGTCTGGGCTTCTATTAGATGGAAGCTGCACAGCAGTTTCTTTTGACTGAGAGCAATACAAATATCATTTTACTGAGTTGTTCCAGAATTAGGAGAATTTAGTTTTTCTTGCAGTTGGGATACTAGACAATGAAAAGCAACCACAGGCTTTTCATTGATAAATGTGAATTATTCTCCCATCTTTCACTGTGACAAAATTATTTCTTACATTTACAGTTACACCAACAATAATTATTATCAGCATTATTACAGGAAAACCTTAATTTATTGGACCTTGATACAATGGACTTCACATGCAATGTATCAGACTTCTGAGGCATAATGACATCATCACACTAATGGCATACATTGATGCAAATCATGTCATTTGAGTAAGAATGTCACTAGGCAAATGACATAAATTGTCACAATGAGGTACTTCCATATTTGATGGACATTTGTGAATAATGGAACCCCTTCCCCAATTATTATATATATATTTCTCTATTTAAAACAGATAACCATAAAAACAGCACACAGATAAACATATCATTATCCTTTTTTGTAAAAGCATCTTTTTGTTTCCTCCTTGACAAGACCCAAGATGTTTGATGCAGCATCTGGGGGAACGTGAGGTTAAGAATCACTATCATACAAGATGGTATGTGCCATATGCATCTACTGCATGACTGATCCTGTAAAGTTTACCAAACTACACAGATGTTTCATTTTTCTTCAGGAAGGCATAGAAATAAGTTAATCATCTATGAAGAGGTTAAAGGCTCTTCTCAGAAAGAGTCTTCTCATGAGGAAATATAGGGGATGCTTCAGATAGTAATGCTAGGGTATTATTATGGGTAAGACAGAAACAAGTCTGATCAATACTAAGCAGCCTTCCAGGAAGCCCCTATCACAAACTCTGAAAATCATGGGAGCCATATCATTTGTAATAACAGGATGCCACCCTTTTTAAAATCCTGGGGCCCATAGAAGCATTGGACACAGGGAAATTCCAGAGAGATACCAGCCTATTATCCTCTGCCACAAAGATAGATGAGCATCTTCATAGCTAAACTCCACCCTCCTATCTTGCCAGGCACCTTATAATGGGAGGGTGCAATGAGCAGCAGTCAGTCACCTTCTCATACATTTATTCTTTCTTCACCATCATTTATTTTCATGGTGAGGATAAAGATTAAAACTCCAATCAACCAAACTAAAAGTTAAAATTAAAATTCCCTAGTCTTGGTCAATTGGCTCTGCTTCCAAGCCCCTGGAAAATCCTATGATATCATGGGGATACAGAGATCACATGGAGAAGGGGCCATAGGACACTAGGCAGGAGTTTGAGGGCAGCTGGCATATAGTTGCCCTCTTTGTGAGATTATTTTGGGGAAAGGGAAAGATTGTTTTCTTGCCTGCAGGGAAAATGGGGGGTGGGCTGGGGAGACAGTCCAGTAGTGTATGGACATGCTGTAATGGTATGTGGGAATGACCTTGGGAGACTGGTGAAGAGATGCTGCCTAGGGAATGGTCACATAAGAGGGAGCATAGCCCACAGCTGCATAGTGAGCAGAGCAAGAGGCTCAGAAGGGACCCTCCCTAACTTATCAGGCTGTAAAAAGAGACAGTGGGAGATTGTACTTTCAGACTTGCAGGATTCTGTTAATGTAGCCTTACAACAAAGTAGAATTAGCTCATCTGATAGTCTTTTTTGTCTGGTCTACCTGGGAAGGCTGCCACGTGCTGGCTGTGGCTATGGCTGAAGTGAAGCAGGTGAGGGAGGGAAGAAAGGAAGGTGTTGGAAAGATCCCAGGGATGGGATGGTGGCCTATGCCATGCTGGGAACCTATTCTTTACTGCTGAGACCATCACGGTCATTGAATGAGGGGGAAGATGTCATGTGCCCTATTTGCCTGAATAATCACTCCTGAAACAAAACTTGTTTCATTTTGGCTGAACCACCAAACCTCTGGAAAACTTCTGGTTTGTTTGAGGTTCAAAACAAAATATATTTTCCATGTCATGCACATCCTTATAAAGAATGTGCATCTGTGAAGAAATCCCATTCATCTAGGTGAAATCCTCAGTGAATGGGATAGAATTTGGATCAGCAGTTTAAACAGCTGAAGTTGTAGCTGCTGTGTTAACTCTTCCTCATTATGATCCAAAACAAATGAAAGCAGGATCCATTTATTTATGTCTACTGAAGCATTCTGTAAGTGATATTAGGATTAATAGGGATACGAATCTAATTATGAGCTGCTAAAGTTCACAATATGCAAACTAACATAGGGAATTAATTTAAAGTAGTTAGCTGTATTATTCCCATAAAAACGATAGTTTATTCAAAAGGTTTTGTAATCTCCTTAGTTCTTTTTGAAATAACTTGTGACTGACTCCCCCAGCCCCCTTAATTGTTTGTTTCCTTCATATTTTTATTTTGCCCAAAATCTTCCTTGGCCAATGTGACCGTGAGTATGCATTGTGCTTAATTTCATCAATGTTGTAGATATGAACTTTCCTCCAATTAATATTGCAAAACAAAACAAGGAGTTAAGTTGGAGTCACAAAGCCTGCAGTTTGTAAGTTAACATCCTGCTTTTGCAGAATCCACTCCTCTGCTGACACAAAGCTCTATTTAACGTGCTGCCAATCACTACAAGTCAAGTACAGCACCGCAAGTCCTCAGATATGCTTTCCAAATGGTTTTGTTGATATATACATATATTTATTTAATTTGCTTTTCAGCTCACCAGAAGGTGAAGTGCAAAACCAAAGAGAAATGCCAGTGTGAGCTCAAAAATGCAAAACCCACATATTTTTAAACTGTTTTCACCATGGAGTCCTGAGGAAGATTTACTTTTTTTTTTTTTTAAATGCAAGGAAAGGGATCCAGTTATACAGGGCAGAAAAATTATTTCCCAATTCTATTTCCCCAAAATGGATCTCCATTGAAAGATTTGAAACACGATGAAACTTCCCAGAAATGACTTGCACTAGATCCCCATTCATTTCAAGGGGACGATATTTCTTGACATCATCTCTTCATCTGGAAGCCATGCAGGTTGGTCTAGGTTCTCTCTTCCCCCCCCCCCCCCCCCACAAGGTCTTCTGGCAAGAAAAGGGAAAGACGGTTCTGTCTGAGACACTCTGATAACAACCTCCAGTGATAGCACCTCAAGGACTCAAGTAATTCAGGAGACATAGTTGAAGCAAGGCTTGTTATAAATACTTAAATGAGCTGTAACATTTTGTCATTCTGGTAAGTTACTATATGGAAGATACCAAAGGTGGTTTTCTTTTTCGTTTTCTTTTTTTTGTGCTGCCAGACACTTCACCCCTGCTTTCCTTCCTCCTTGCAAAGCACAACCTTGATGCCTATTTAAAATTGCTTGTCTTTGGTCCTGAGAACTTGAAAGCTTGCATAGTGCTTTCCATCTGAAGATGAATAGCTATGCAGAGAGTCTAATCATGCATCAGAAATGGCATGTCTTTGAGACACTGCTAAATTAGAGCAAATAAATAAACGAGAGGGCGAGATTTTTAGTAAAATATGTGAGCAAGAACCATATCACTCTTAAGTTCTATATGATTTCACATATGCCTCTACCAGACTCAAGAGATTATGAGGTTACCTCATCTTCAGATTTATGGTGAGTGTAGAGCAGGAACACACCTTCTAAGTAGTTCCTTCTAATTTATACATTTAGCTTCTTATGTGAAAATGTTGTTGAACTCAAATCTTCGGGGTTGGAAGTATGAATTTCAGGTGACACATAATAGTCGCTTCCAACTGAAAGACAAATATTACAAGGCCTGAATTATTCAAGTTTATTCTCTGAAATAGCAGAAAAGGCTTCTTTCGACGTTTGGCCAAAATGCTTCTGATACTGTGGGAGTCAAGGTTGCTAAGGACCTCCTCAAAGGTTCTCAAAGTATCAGTATGTTCCTATGGGTGGAACTATCCTCTGGATATTCAGAGCAAATGAAAAATGCTACACATAAGGATATTAAGATGATGTCACCTCAGGAATGAACGTTTACAGGTATATGTTATATAATTTTAATTTATAAAGTATATGGCCCAGTTCCCATTATATACTTAACTGGGAGTTAAACATGTTGCAGGAATGCTAAAAAGGGGTGATCTGGCCCAGTCAACTAAACACAGTAGTGTAATGCAAAACAAACCCAATGATGCACAGAATTAAACAAATTCCACCCAATCATTTGTATCACATGATTATGTAAACCTAGTCAGTTGACCCAGTCTACATACCTAGTCCTCCAAAAAAATGGGCTGAAGAGAAAGAACAGCTGAAAAAGCTCCAGCTGCCATTTCAAAAAACAATGATGATATCTGCCCACCCACTGAATGGCCTCCCTAATGCCTATTGGCTGCCAAGGAACCAAGTAACACCTTCCCTTCCAGGAAGCAAATGATAAAGTATCTTCAGAGAACCTCTTGTTCCTGAGCAACCTAAACAATCTTGCATACTCCCGTATATTTCTAAAAGTAAACAAACAACAATCCTCAAAGAAGAATACAGCAATGACTTCCAGAAATAAGCATCTCCACTTGTATTTTCAGAAAGCTTCCTGGAATAGGGAGATATCATCCCAGGATACACAGCTGGCAGCAGGATCTTAGTGCCAGTCCTGCAGGCAGACCCCTGTGGTTGGGCTGCCATGGGAAATCTCCCACCATACCTGGCAGCCACCTATGAAGTGGTCTTCAGCTGCCACCCCAACTCTAGCCAGCAGTGCCAACGTCATTGGTAAAGGGAAAAATAGCCAGACATTTTGGGGGAGGCTGGGAAGGTGGGCAAGGGAGGCTGAGGAAGACAGGGGTTATACTAATTAACACTCACGTCTAGGGACCTGCTTCTACCTTTTCTCTCCATTGCAAGCTCCAGTGTTTCAGCTGAGAATTAAAACAAGAAAAAGAGGGTAGGAACTGCTGCTCAAGGAACCCCCAGATGATGACAGAGGCAGAAAACTCATCACAAATCTATAAAGATCTGGACAGTTACAGTTCAGGAGAAAAATTGATTGGCTTGTGTGAGGCAAGGATCTAGTGACTGCCATCATGGACCCTGGAGACAATACACAAGAGGCTTTTCTGTTGTCAGCTCTTCAAGGACAGGACAGGAAGCACACACCACAAGGATTCCAAGGATTTATTAATGAAATTAATCAAACTTATATCCTGCTGCAAGCACTGGACACTCTCTCTCTCTCTCTCTCTCTCTCTCTCTCTCTCTCTCTCTCTTTCTGCACATAGAACAGATAAAACCCCAACACAGTGCATGGCATCAGCCCGCCAAAAGTCCTCCAGAAAACCTCTGACTTCAGTTTCTTCCAGAAGGCAGATGATGTCAGAGACAGATGAATCTCCAGTGGGAGGTCATTCCAGAGGGCCATCCCCATCACTAATGCTTCCAGGCTTCAACCTCTCAACTCTTAAAGAGGGGGTGAGCCAATGCCTCCTTAAGGGCTGCTGGCATCAATCCCTCTTGCTGTCAGATTCAGCTGGCACAGCCCAGCACGGTGAAGGCACCGCTCAGCTTCACCTAGTCAATTTCACCGCCCAGGCGCGAGCAGAGAAAAAGGGGAAGTGAAACTGTGAGCTGATTATGGACAGGTGGCTCAAACCGCAAGCGGATACTTTGTATCAGCGCGGCTTCCCTCAGGCGCTGCAAACAAAGGAAAGCGCAGAGGCTTGGAAGCGAAGCAATCAACGAACGATCGAGAACTCCTGGCTTTGCGCGCAAACAGGCAAACCCAACAAAGGCAACAACAGCACAACCCATAGACTGTAATCAGAAATACAAAAGCACCGGACTGAATCTGCCATTTGGGTGAGGGGGGATTACTGCAGGTAATCTGTAACTAAGCAACAGGTAAAGTGCGGGAATGGGAAAGCTATAAAATACCATGTAAGCTATGCCAAGCCAACCCTGGCTTTGTCTGTACTTACCTACGTTACGCTTGAGTAAACTTCTTTGCTGAACACACGTGTCATGAGAGTTTCTCTGAGATGAATGGGGTAAACCTTACACTTGCAAAAAGTATTTGTAGTCTCCTAGATCCAGAAAACTACAGCCCCCAACAACTGCCTGAAGAAGCCAGAAGGGCAAAACTCCAGCCTGCAGGTGTTTAAGGATATCTTAGAGAGCATCCTATCTAATTCCTCAGAGGTAACAGGCTGAAAAGAAATCCAGGTAACCTAACAAGGTGGTGTTGCTTTATTGTTATTGGGTACAATAACAGAATCTTGAAAGCTTGTCAGAGTCTCTCACTGCCCAGTCTTATACCAAACAGAATCAAAAGTGTTATTTTGAGTTTCTTTTTCATGCTTTCCATTTTCTCAGGACTATGTTGCAATTTCATCTCCCTTCCTCCATTCTAATGTAATCTCTACATTCCTTTAAACCACCATCCATATCAGAATCATTTTCCTCTCCTGCGTGTGAAAATAGCCCAGGCAAGTCACTACAGGCAAAGGCTACAGACTCATTCACCCCACCCTGACTTGCAAATAGCCTTAGCAGCTTGCCACAATTATCCAGACCAAAAGGCATTACTATATATTCTGTATATATGCTGGATACCAGGTATACTGGATACCTGTATCAAAGACCATTAAATATTTGTGGCCTTCTTTTATTCTGATCAAATTGTATGTGCTACTTAAGTCCAATTTAGGGAAAATCCATGCCTTTTGGTCTAGCAGGTCTGAGATAAGAGGCAACGGGTTGTAATCCCTGAGGGTTACACTGTTCAGGAGTCTGTAGTCATGCACAGTCCTCAAGGAATTATCCCTCTTAGAATTGAAAAATGTAGATGTAGAACCTGGAGCAAATAAATGTTCAATGCCCCTCCAGTGAGAGAGTAGTGAGGCTTTCAGAATTGATGTCAGCCCTTCAAGGTAGATCAGGTGAGGGAGAAAACACCACGGGGATTCCTGGAGTGATGCATGTCAGAGTTTCTCTTTACCCCATCTTATACCACACAGAATCAAAATGGGGTTGTTCTTTTGCTTGCTTTCCACTTTCCCAGGATGATATTGGCTTAATAGTTCCCTTAATAGTTCTTCCATCCCAACATTCCTTTACACATGGAGCATGCTAGACATAGTTGATCATTGGTGCTTCCCCTCAATGTGTTTGGCATAGTAGCCTCACCTTCCCAAGCCACTGATGTCCCCTGCTGTTTAATCCCACTGATTTATCCACATAAATCACAATCCTCACCTCCTGCTATACTGTGAGTCTTCCAGACCCCCAAAGAGCTAGCTGTGACCAGGAACTTCAAAGGAAAAAAGTAGTTACAAAAGAATGGTGATTCTTCTTATTCTTAACTTCCTGGCATCAGAGGAACATGGGCTCAAATTCTACAATGCAAAGTGCTACTACGGCATGGTACTTCAGGCCATGGTGTTTCATGGATGTCTGTGCAGGAATTCCTGCTTGCTCTGATAACACAGTGTTTTGGGGCTCTCTTCTCTTGCATCAGCTGGAGGAGGGTTCTTTTTTCACAGGAGCAATGCATCCAAGGAATGGCTTTCAAACTGTTGAATTAGATTCTGAGCTGCCAGGCCCACTGGCACAGGGGACATTTGCAGAGGGGTTAAGAAAGTCTAAATAGCATCATGGCTGTATTTTTGAAGCCCCATTTTTAAAAAAAAAGTGTTGCATGAAAAAGGGAATGGGGCTTTGACTGCACAGGTGCATCCACCATCCTGACTTTTTTGATCCCCTTGTGGATGTCATTCCACTGAAAGCTGACTGGATCACATGTGTCATGTGATAACTACTGTTCTCGTCTCACTCAGATGGTAAGCATGGATACTCATACAAAATGTTTAAAGGAAAATATATAATAATGAAGCTAGTTTTAGCATTAGGGAAACCCAAACCATCCGCAGTACTGATCCAAGAATTCGAAATTTCTAATTATATGCGTATTGCAGGCATGTGATCAATGAAAGAACGTTCTTATCTCTTCTAAGTAAAGAACTGAGAACTCAGCCAGCTTGCTATTTTTTTTTTCAGTAGTCCTTTTTTTTAATAACTGTTACAAAGTGCCAAAGTGAATTTCTTGACTCAGAAAATTCTCTAGGGATTATCCCCTATCCCTACAATACTCTGCTGCTAATACAATATTTGAACTCCACAGATTTACACTAACAGAGAATTAGATTTTGTACCGAGTGGAGGAAAAAAAAAATCACCATTCTTTTGTAACTACTTTCTCCTTTGAAGCTCCTGTACCCCATTTGAAGACATATTTCTATTCCTACTCTAAAATTAATTTAAGAACAACAAAATAATTAACAAAATCAACAGGAAACTCTTATAAGTTTTAAATATAAACTGACGTACATCAATAAATGAGCATGTTGCAAATTAAGCAAAACAGAATATTTACAAAATGGGCAAACCTTAATTAAAAGCATGTATACCAATTTTTATTTAAGAAATATGTGAGAATATATTAGAGCTATATAAGAAATACTTGACATTTTCTTTTTTATGGGACTACTATAGGACTATGCAAGTGAAAACTCCTTTCCATGAAAATAAATTATAATGTGTGTCTGTCTTGGATTATACCTGGATTTTATTTTAATCATAACTATTTCACAGATATTTGCAACATGGGTCTAGATTTATGTTCTTTGTGAGAGTTTTGGTCAATTTCCTCTTCCTCCTGAAGTCCATTTATTTATTCATAATTGCTCCAGGGGACTAGTAGTCCTTGTAGACCAATGTGGGGTGAATGTGCTCTGGAGACTTCAGGGCAAAAGAAGAATTGACTGAAATATGTTGATTGTATAGAATGAATACATACATTTTCTTTCTCTTCTTATAAATTTAGTTTCCTCTAGTCATTTCACAAACTGTAGGGGCCCTATAATGTGCAGGCGAGGAAGGCTGGCTCAACTGTTTTCATTAAATTTATTCTGTTTGATTTTAAATCCTTCAGATGTTTGTCCCAAGAACAACTTCTAAGTCCAGCTTGAATTTTTGCTTGCTGCTAATACTGGATGTGTAAGAGTTAAAGATCTGTGGGCTTCTCTGAAAACTATGACAGGGTTACTTACCTTTGTCTTCTACTTTTTTTTAAAGTGTGTGTGTGTGCGCGCGTGCGCGCGCGCCTATGAGGCAATGTTGACTCCTGGCAAATGCCTGGAGAAGTCCCTGCAGTTTTCTTCACGAGATTTCAGAAATGGTTTGCCCTTGCCTTGTTCCTAGGGCTGAAGGAGAGTGACTGGCCCAAGGTCACCCAGCTGGCTTTGTGCCTAAGGCAGGATTAGAACTCATGGTCTCTCAGTTTCTAGCCTGATGCCTTAACTACTACACCACACTGACTCTCTTTCCTCCAAAGAGCTCCTTCTAAAAGAGGTGTTCATGATTCTGTGCATATTAACCTCATAAGCATAAACAGATTAGGCTGAGAATCAGTTAAAGAAATGAACAAATTTTCTCAGCCTAAGCCCCACTGTACTACATAATATTGACTATCTATTGTGTTTCCCTCAAAATTCCTAAGAAATCTTGCCTGGGCATTCACATCATAATTTCATTTTAACTGAAATATAGTGGTAAGCCTTTTCCTAAATTATAAAAAGGGATAATTTGCAGATTAAAAAAAATATCTTGTTCTAATTCCATGAAATGATGGAGGTTATTTCCATTGAAAAAGTAAATCACATTGCAGAGATATTTTTTCCCTTACTGCGGCAATTTTCATGTAAAGTTGTCCAATAGTTATGTCAATGGATCATCTGGGTTATTTAGAAAGTTAGTTGAAGTCTATGGCTGAAAAAAAGAAAAAAAAAAACTGTCTGGGACAGACAGCTTGCAGCCTGTACCTCATTTCCCCTATAGCATACAAATGATTATTTTTCAGTGTTGAAATCTAAAACATTTTATACACATACGATTTCACATAGCAAACAGGAGAATATCCAAGGGGCATTAATTATGCTAAAGAGGCAGCATTATACTCTTAAACAGAAATTGCTAATTCCCACAGAAATCCCCTAAATCAAAATACATTCAGTGGTGTTTTGTTATCTGAGTTGTAATGCTCTTCATTCTTTGTGGGTTGCAAACAGTTATTGTGGTTGGTGCTACAGTGAAAAGCTTTGTCTTTGTCTTTTGTACTAAGATGTTGAACACTCTCCTCAGCAAAGTGCAATAGGATGCCAAAAATTTCTGTCTCCTGCTGCTTCTCACAAAAGGAACCAGCTTACGGCTTGTTAATAGAGACAAGAGGCTCTGCCTAATAAACATTCAAGCGGGACCCCACTTTAAATAATAAAGAACTGGTAAATTGAAATCACAGTTATGTTTTGGGGAAACAAGCATTCTTCTGTATGTGCAATCCCAATTCCTTTTTGAGGGAAGAAACAAATTTGTGCTCTGTATACTAATGAGAGCTGGCATAGCACAGCAGCATTTTAAACCAGAAATCCTTATCCAAAGTTAACCTGTGAACCAGTTACATTGCCTTAGGCAAGACACTATTTCCATAGTGTCAGCTTTTCCTTATTGGCAAAATACAGATTATAAAATTGACCCACATTCAAGACTGTTTTATGGATTGTCAGAGTGCTCTGAACAATTAGAAACACTGTATACAAGTTTGAATAATGACTCAAATATCAGAAAAGACCTAGGTACTCCAAGATATACAGAATTACTACTCGTCAGGACTCATTTTCCCCTATCCCAGGCAATAGCAAAGCAAAGCAAGATATTAGCTCTAACCATACCAAGGCAAGGGCATCTGTCTGTCTGTCTGTCTGTCTATCTAAATTTCTGGGTGGCCACAACACCCTGGAGAAATTTTCCATAACTTCCTAGGATGATATTGAGGGACACTGAGGTAAATTACAATGGCAGCCACCTATCCCAATTGATTAAGTGCTTAGAGAATGAAGGAAACCCTCCTTATATCCTGATTTACAAGAAATCATTTAGAGTACCTTGGTGTTCTCTCCTCATTTTATAAAGAGACAATCCTCCTGTTCTTCTTCTATGCAGCCCAAAGAAGTCTCATGTGGAGGGCTCTTTCAAACCTGGACCTACAACACATGCTGTGGTATTATCAGACTGTGTGTAGAGGAAAGAGGGAATAGCCTTGAGGGACAGGAGAAAGAGCTGCTACCAAGATAACAGTCAGATAAAAGAGGCCTGAGTCTGGGGCAGGAATGTAACCTGAGAAAGCATCTCAGACAACCTTTTCCCTACTTTTCATGAAGATAAAGGGAGAAAGGGGGGAAGTACATTAAGACTTGTAAGATTCTGTCAGTACAGCTCTACAATAAAAGTAGTACTTACTACATGGCATTGGATTCCTAGTCTGGTCTACCTTGAAGGGCTGACACTATGTCCGGGTCTCAGTGGGTGTGCAGAAATAAATAAATACAGCATAATAAACTTGAATGATTGTATAATTAAAAACAAAATAAGCCAATGTGTAATCGTACATATTCTAAGGAAGAGAGAAAGACAATGACTTTTAACAGGAGCAGCAGTTCCATTTGCTTTCAAGCTGATGTCTACCCCTATTTGTCATCTCAAAGCCATTCAGGTAATGCTTTTTTAACTACATTTGGATTGCAGAGGTGTAGAGATCAACTGACAAAAGGAATTGTTCCTTGGATTGTACTGAATGATACAAATTACATTTTTGGTTTTATCACTGGTTATGCAGTTTTTCTACTCCCTCTTCAATGGGTCATTTCCACTGAAACTTCTCTTCCCCAACCTTTTTTGGAGAGAGGACATAGATACTAGTCAAATATTTTCTCTTAGACTGTACAGAAAAAGAACCGAACATTTCCTATTAAAGGAAACCTTGAACCAAAGACAGGGTTGCCACATGGAAAAACAATGAGCTCAGGTGTACAGGAGAACTATGGACTTAAAGGATGTGACCAGCAGCTTTTCATTGGTTCTATAGTTGCAATAGGGAAATGAGCTTCTAGATAATTCCGCTGGTTCCAAGTGAGGACAAGGAGGATTGCCAACTTTCTAGAGCTCCCCACTGTCTAATGGCCACGTCATCTGGCAAGCTTCTATTTTCTTGCTTGAAAAGCAAACAAGACCTTCATGTTCTTGCTTGTAGATAACACTGAATTTCCACCTGAATGGACTGACAATAACCATATTTCAAGAGACTGTTTCACAGTTACTCTGACCAGTACTTATAAAAAAATGTTTAAGAGACAGGGTATGCTTCAGGCTGTGCCTGGTGGTTTACCTAATGTCTTTAAAAGCTCAGGAATAGTGCAGACATTTAGACTAATGGAGCAAAAGTGACCAGACTTGACGGTACAATACTTGGCTTACTCATTGTTTTCTACTGCTCAAAAGCTGCCTGAGGTATCCATCTAGAAAGGGATTATGATGTTTTATATTCTGTGCATACAGGATGTTTGAACTTGTACCTAATCTTGTTTAGCACCATGTTGATCCCTTTAAAGCCATACCTTTTTTAACAAAAATCACAGCATTTATTTAATACATACTTACCTTTGGTTAGGACAGTTCTTTCCATTTCTTTCCAGTGATTTTCCAAAGGATGAGGGTAGGCCTCCATCTGAAAAAAGCAAAAATAAGTAATAAGAGACTATGTTTTCCCCACCTTTCTTTCTCTTCCCCTAGCTCTGATGGCTTATAAATGTGTTGGAAACAGGGTAGACTTGCAAATAACATATAATTGTAACATATTTTGCAAAGAACATATAATTGTAACATATTTTGAAGTTGTTTGCTAGGTAGAGAAAATGTGATCTGCTAAGTGGATAAAATATGTTGTTCTTCCTTTACACAATGGTAGTTGTCTTGTATCTTGTCTTGGCTTTAAATGAGCTGATTCTTAGCTTCATTTTGATAATAATGCTTCTGCATTATTCTGGGTCTTGTTACTTTTAGCTACATAGCAGAAGGCAAGAGAGAAAATGATTACTATACCTGAAATTCTGTGGCTGCTTTGGCAAGGTGAACTCCGTGGTTAAAGTCTACAGATCTCTTTACAGTATTTCAAAGAAACACACATTGCTGAAAAGCAAAATGGGGCAAGGTGCCTGAGGGGACTTGTAGAGGCACAACTCAGAAAATAATTCTCAGAGTAAGAGAGAGAGAAAACTCAAGAACAATAATGCACCTCTGAACTCGATGCACAGAAACTAGAAATAACTAAAAAATGATAGCAATGTGCTTTTTAAAATCTTTTTACTTAAAGCAACATTGTTAAGATCACATTTGGAGATGCAATGTATCATGCAGCTATTTAAATCCCATTGGAAGATCTTATGTATCTTCGTTTATAGAGCGTACTGTATTTAAGAATTGGTGAGTTGGTGATCACTGATGAGTAATAACTATAAGAAATGATAAATACAATATGATCCCACTGCACTATGTTTCAAGTCCAATGCTTGATTTTCCACATAGGAAAGCATAAACTCTCTTTGATTTATTCTAGGTAATGCTTGTATGGGACAATATTTTTAAAAGTAGGTTTTGCATATTGCTGATATACAGCAGTTTCATGTGGATATCTTGAATTTGGTAGAATGCATAGTCAATCACTTATTTGTAGAGATTATTACATAAATGAAAATGACCTATATAAATCATATAAATAAATAAGTAAAACTAAAGTGTCAAGAATTTTCCATTAGACTTTAATGGAATGCTAAGCTACAACTGAAATAAAAAGTGAAATGGATTCATTTGGTGGATTTTTCTATTGAAGCCTTGAGCTTCTCAAGGATTTTCTTTCCACCTCCTCAGAAGTTTAAAGGAAGTCCCACTGCTGCTTAGATTTAGATAGGATTTATTTCATCTGACAGAGTACATACAGTTCAAATAGACTGGCCTCAGACATCACAAAAACGTCTTTGATTTAACTTCTAGTTTGCTCCAGAAAAATTATTTTACCAGAAGGGCTATCACCTGTATCCTCTCTGTAAGGATATAATATCAGAACTATATCAGCTGCTTGGGTTTCAACACAAACCTTCTTTGTCACAGGATAGGTAGCATGGAGGAATCTGTGCTTCACAGGTAAGGGCAGCAAGGCCATTCTCCTGATCAGCCCAGCCCAGCTCCTTGTGGGCAGCCTGCAGAACATCTACCCCACCTTCCAATGTATGCAAACTCTGTCTCCCAGGGAAACCTGGGGAGCATGTGATATGCTGAGGAATGTGATAGTGATGGGTCAATCCAGGTAGTTTGTTATTGCCCCCAGTCATCCCAGTCCTATTCCTCCAGCCTACACAGTTGATTCTCAAGCTTGTGAATAGCATCATTGAAAAGAGGTCATTCTTCTCTTCCAACATGGTTATGAAAACATCAGTGCTAGATGATGAGAGTGGGAGTGAATGTATTGCTCAATGTATTGCTTGTAAACCTGGATTAATGGTGGCACTACAGCAGCCATACCCAAAAGGGGAACAATAAACTTCCATGGTAAAATATGCAAACATAGCACAGGGCAATGGGAGAGGGAGTATTGATTTCAGTGTCTGACAGGTGTGCCATCAAAACAGAGTGAACCTTGTGATCAAACAAGCAGAGTTCACTCCAATGATAGCATCTTGGAATGGTGAAGAGATCCAGGAGAGATTTCTCCCATACCACATTTTTTCCTCATTATCATCTTAAACAACTGTATGACTATGTTTTATAAGCTGATTGGCTCAACAACAGCTTCCTTTTATGGAAAAGATAAGTTCTTATGCTTTTCTTGCCTTCAACTTCTGACAGTTAGCTGCACCTTATTTAGGAAGGAGAATCATTACTCCTTCCATCATCATCCATTCTATTTGCACAAAATAGAATGTTTGATATTTGCTGTGTATATTCCTCATAGTAGAAGCCATATTTACTTCTATTTTTTTCACACTCCATCTCACAACTTCCCACCTTTTATTAAAGACAGAAAAATACAGATTGTAAGGGAGCATCGCTAAAAAAAACAAACTGATTTCTCTGAAAGTTGTATCTCTCTTCTTATAATTATTGTTATCTGCATTTTTAAAAACATGTCATTTCTCTTCATCATGATCTTCCTTTATGCAAATTCTCTTTCATACTGATAAAAAAAACCTATTTAGAGATGTATTTTTTTCCCATGCAAGAGTATGGGAGAGCAGAGCTCTGTTTTCTGAATCTGTCTCCAATCAAGGGACCAAATCAGATCAGATTAACTCTGCATAACCTTTAAAGAATCAGGTCATTTTCAGAGCTCTAGATGCACATTGAAGGCAGATTGGATGATCACTGCACATCATTAGGAAGTTTACACAACATTTCAGAATATTAGCAAAATTGCTTTAAAAATATGCATTTTCCCATTTTCAATATAAAAATAAGCAATGAGAAGTTGGGAGATTAACCCATTCTGGATGCAATGAGAAGAAATGCTGAACTAGACTTTTGGTGTGATACAGGAACACTCTGCTTAAGTACAGAGAACTATTATTTAAATTAAAATAAATTGAACTATTTGTGTTTATCTTCACTCAGAACTGAATACTCACTGCTTCTACATGTCACCTGCCAGATACTTGTAAATGTTGACAGCTGTTACATGTTAGCTGTCAGATACTGTCAAATATATTGCTACCTGAATAAGATATTGTCAAATACAGATGCTGGATTTCAATTTTTGTCAAATACATTTATAATGTTCTAAGAATATTGGCTATCAAAATGAAGGTGAGCCAGATTCTTCAAATTTGATTTTTGCCTCAAAACATCTCTAAGCCGTACTTACTCTACCCTGTTCATTGATGTTCACAACTGTTTAATCCCATGGTTTCTCCTGTTTACAGTCAAGAAGAAATCATATGCTAGATACTAGAAGGTCACAGAGTTACTAACATTGCTAGTCAGATAGTCAGGGCAACCCTATTTGACCAGGGGAATGGATTGGGGGAACTCTGGGAAAAACAAAAGTCTGCTGGGATTGGGAAATGTAAGAAATGAGTGAGTTCCTCCTTGGCATGTTTTTTCTCTCCCCATCTTCCCTTCTCTCCTATCTTTCTAGTATCTGAATTCTGACAATGGAGAGACAAGGGGTTCAGATGGGGAGATATGATCTATCTCATGGCCCCACGGATCCCCACCTTGGAAACATCAAATTACACACTTAGCTGGATGCAAACAACATGCTGGGAGCAACTGAAACAGTAATCTCTGCAATGGCCCTTAGAAAATATTTCCTTTTTTTCTAATCTTCCAAAGGGGCAGAATTTGTTCAGACTTTTCAAGAAAATGCTCCCTAAATTTACAAGAAGAAAATATTGACACAGGGTGTTTTGTTCTGATACACAACATATACAAGCCATCTTTCAATTAAATGATTATATGCTTTGTTTAAAACATCTTTTCTATTCTCCAAATGGTTTCCACAAGATAAGTAGAAATATGGCAATCTCTATTCACAGGTTTATGGTCTAAAGGACAAGAAACAAACACACAAACAAAGCTAATAAGGAAGATAAAAGAAAATAAGGAAACTCAGGCATCAGTTCTTGAAGTTGTATACTAGTTCTCATAACAGCCAGCTGGGATGGGAACAGTTAGGCATTTTTTATTATTTTATATTTTTATAATTTATTTTATTAATTAGGCATTGTTAAGCATTTTATTTTATTTTATTTTATTTTATTTTTATTGCTGTATGCCACCTAGAGTGCTTTGTTGTAAGCATTGAAAACCAAAGAGACAAATAAGCAAGGTACCTTCACTATTCACAGAAAATTTAGTTCTTTCTTGACTGATTCCCACATTGCACCAGTTATGTCCAAGTGCCACTACAAGGTGACACTGATAAACTTATCCTCTTTATCATCAGTTGTTAGTTCCACATAGCATTTCTGCCCCATCCTGCCTAGGCTGTAAAACAGCACCTCCCAATTAGATGTCTTAGACTCATGAAAATCAGTTCATAGCAGAACAAGCAATGTGCTGTCCTCATATACCACTCTTGGTGCTATGTAACATGTTCACCTAAGCTTTGGTTGAACTAATGCTGCTGCATGGTTTAATGCATTGCTGAAATTCTTCCTGACTCTTATGTACTTAACTTTTTAAAGTGTGTGTGTGTGTGTGTGTGTGTGTGTGTTTCAATTGCTTCTATGGTTCTACACCACTGGGATTACTTTCAGTAAAAGATGGGATTAACATTTTATAAATAAAGACACAGAATTCTTCTAATTTCATCAGTCCAAAATCATGCTAATTAACTATGGGAAAAGGCATATTTGTAATATTAGCTCAAATGTTAAAAAAAACTATTATATACACACACAGATGGAATTGTACAAAGGCCTTCCTGGCCACAGCTGCAGGAGCTCTGAGTCTAGGAAGAGCCCTAGATTGTGCAACACTCTTGAATGGGGAAGTGCAACCAAGATTAAAGATGGAATATTCTCAGATCCAGGTGACCCTAATTCACACAGCCACTTGGTCTTGGTAGGATTGAGTAGGAATGGTTGCTCTTCATCCAGGCCCAAATGGCCTCCAAGCACTGGAATAGAAACTCGACAGCCTCACTGGCTGGCATGAGGTTGACTGATATAATTGGGTATCATCAGCATATGATGATACTGCACCGCAAGCCTGTGGATGACCACACCCAGTATTTCATGTAGATGTAGAATAAGGGGGGGGGGGTGTCAAGCCGTGTGGCACCCTACATAGAAGGGACTTAGGGGTGACCTCTCCCCATAAACCAGCACTGACTGGAATCAGCCCAAAGGAAGGAGAACTACCATAAAATGGTACCACCAACTCCCAACCCTCAGAGTTGATCCAGAAGGATACCATGGTTGACAGTATTGATAGCTGCTGAAAGATCAATGAGCATAAGGAAGGATGTACCACCTCCATCCTGGATCTGCCACAGATCATCAACAAGTACACCAAGGCTGTCTCGGTTCTGAATCCTGGCCTGAAGCCAGACTGAAATTGATCTAGATAATCTGCTTCCTCTAGGATCCTCTGCAACTACAGCCCAAACACCTTCTTAACAAGCTTTCCTAAAATGGTAGGCTGGAGTTGGGATGATAACTGTCTAAGATTGTTGGATCCAGGAATGGCCTCTTGAGGAGGGGACATAATACTGCCTCCTTCAAGCTGAAGGCACCACCTCAGTTTCACGGCAGATAGGAGTGTTGGGTTTATGCATCACCATTTCCACTCTAAATGTAGAATGTGAGAATAGCTGAATAAGTCCTATGGGAGTTCCTCTATGTAAACATAGAAATGACTAAGACAATCATGTACTGGACATTTGGTTAATGCCAAAATGCATATGACTCTTCCATACGTACTGTGAAAATAAATTTTCAGTACATTTTTTTGGGGGAGGGATGCCCTAACTATACAGTGATTGGCTGGTTCTTAATGATATGACTGGCAGAACAGTAAAACTGTAAAGGACATAATGTGATGTTTGGTATAAACAGCCCCAAAGTTATAAGAGATGGAAGATCTTGTGAACAGGAGAGAAATGCTTAATCATACCTCTCTTCATCATGTCTGCCAAGGTCCCCTTTCCTCAGATTGGACCGTTTCATTCAGGCCAATTCACTTTCGTGGGGAAAGAGATCATAGGTCTTCTTACACTACCCAAAGTTTTAGTTTTATAATCCTAATGTCATAAATAGGACTTTTTTGGGAAAAGTTTATTCTGGTACTGACAAACAGATGAAGCAAAAGATCTGTCTCTCCTAGCTGTATCTTTTCTGGACAAACATTCTCCAGGTTTCTTTTCAGAAGTGTAGTGTTCACTGGGGAAAAGGGGATTTGCTTCTTATAAGAATGCAAATGTCACCAGCAGTGGCACTAAGTCGTGGGAAGTTATGAAGGCCTCAAGATATGCAGGGATTTTGTTCAGACTCTGAAGCTATTTTTTTTTTTTAAATGAAAAGGAACTTTATAGCAAAAGTCCTTTCTGCAGACCATGAACTATATATGTTCCTCATCTCCTGTGGACATAGTTCCAATTCCGTTTCCAGAATAACTGTGAGGAACAGCAGGCTATGAAAATTGGTTCTTCAAAAACTATAGTGACGAAGTTAAGTTTTAATTGGTTGATTAATCAATAAATAGCCGATTAAAACATGAGTTAAATATTAGGAGGTCCTCGCTACTTTCTACTTCTTGTTTACAATTATTAATGCAATAATGTGGTATATATAAAATGAAAATACTGAAGACCTTTATGTAAGACAGGGAGAGAAAGCGAGAGAGTATATTTCCTGTTAAATTGTAAAATTGGTTAAAATGTCTTATAGTCTGAACACATAAATATTACACTTAAGCAACGCATCAGCTGTTGCCAAGTAACAGCATCAACACCCAGTTAAATTATTTCAAATGTGCTTCTGAATTCTAACCCATTTTAAGAGTGCTTTTGGAATCTGATCTGTATCTGGTTTCACATGTCAGAGTAAAGGCCAGGAGTGGTGTTGGCTGCTGGAGAGGATGTTCTGGTCTTCTTGTTTCCTTCTTAGCTTTTTTATTGTCTCTTTTGAATGGTGTGTTAATATGGTTTATTTCTATGTGACTATTGATGGCTGACATGTGTGTGTGTGTGTGTGTGTGTATGTTCATTATATGCATTCTATATTGTGGAATTGTAGAATCTGTACATTCCTTTTCCATTTTCAACAAGATATTTTCTTTTACCATGTGAAAATACAAGGAAGAATATTGCAGGATTTGACTGGTGAAGGAATAATTTCTGCAAAAATAATGCAAGTACAAATAAATACGATAACATTTGCTTTCAGTTATCGATGCAATAATATACAGGATAGAAAATGAAAATATTGAAGGACTTTATGGGATACATATATTAATCAGTCTTTAATATATAATAAACATAGATTTGAACATGCACACTACATTTCTCGTGCTCTCAGAAAACCCTCTTCGAAATTATTGGTTCTTTCTGTTCTTTCTTCATAATTCTCTGACATTATTTATGAGGTCCTCTTCTACAGGATCATCCTCACATTGCAGAAATACATTTTAACTACAGATGACATTACCCTACCTTGGTTGCATTATTTCTCCCCTAAACAAATGTAGGCAACAAGAATATTAATTGCTTTGGGAGAAGAGAAGAGTAGGCATAGTCACTCAGGGTAGCATTTACCCTTTAATATGTGGTTGAGGTTGCTTGTCTTTTCATTTAAAGACTAAGTGGCAGCTTGGCTGCAATTAATGGCTTGACTGCTAATCTTTTTCAAAATGTAGACAGGAATACTTTGGTAATAATGTTGCATTATTTTCAGAGGTATTCTATCTCACATTTTGGGGAGAAAATGATGGTCATGTTGCTGGGTATGGCCAAATCAACAATTGAAGCAGTGGCTTGGCTACTTTTTTTAAGTTAAAAAAATAAATGGGTAAGCAGGAGAGGGGACCAAATCTATTACATTGAAATATAGGCATCATTCACTTGAAAATTCTAAAACTTCTCATTGTCTTCATTCTCTGAAAATACATAATTTTCAAGAAGGGTATTCAATCCCTAGTCCATCTACAAATGCTAAGAAAAGCTGGGCTAAATGTTTTAGTACATCACTAATAATACTGACTTGAACATATTGAAAAAGAAATGTGACAAATCAAAATGTGTTCTTAAAGTATAAATAGAAGATATTTAAATTAAATATGATAAAGACATATTCTAGGGCCAGGAAGGCTTGGCAATAGTAACTCACACCCTCATCGCCACACAAATTGACTACTGCAACTTGCTGTATGTGGTGCTGCCTTTGAAGCTGCAATTGAGGCAGGAAGCAGACTACAAGCTGGAGAAACCTACTGTTGCAGACTTAAGACTATCTTAAGGCCACTGTACACAAAGCTTCCAAGCTCAACTCAAGTTCTAATTATTACCTGAAAAGTCCAATATCCTGTGGCACCAGCATAAATCAAGATCCATCTGACCACTCTTTATACAGTGAATATTGATGCCAACTTTGCCAAAAAGCAGCTTGATGATCTTCCAGACTTCTAGAGGAATAAATGACAGATGTATCAAAAATAGAACTTTCAGGTGACATGGTAGTTGTTATTTCTTGTGGAAAACAAACACTGCATTCTACAAGAAAAATCTCATTCACATTGGAGAATGGATCCAAGAATTCATATGATAATACCATGGTTTGGTAATGCTTTGTTGCCTCAGGACCTGGACAATTTGATATAACTGAAGGAAGCACGAATTTTGCTTTGTATCAGATAATTCTACAGGAGAATATAAGGCTATTAATCCATCAACTGAAGGAAGACAAGGATCCTATACATAAAAAAATTTACAAGATGAAGGAGAAACCCCATAGACACGTTGTGGCACGATCCGAAGTGAACCATTAATGTTAAAAAAGCCTCAAATGTTACTGAGTTGAAACAGTTTGCCATGGAGGAATGAATAAAATTCCTGTACAGTAATGTGAAATACTGATAGCCAAGTATAAGTAGTGCTTTGTTACAGTTATAGCTGCTAAAGGTAGTACAACCAGTTACTGCATCTAAGGGGCAATTAATTTTTTAACACTGGCAAATTGCATGTTGGATAAACTTGTTTATGAAGTAAACATAAAACTTTGGTGTTTATAAGTAACGACCCATGAAATGGATAACATTCAGTAGCTAATATGCAAAAATTAAATAATTCAAAAGGGAAGAAATAGGTTTTCACAGAACTTACATGAAGTTGCTGTTTTTTTCCTGATTTCAGACCAATATTCTCACCCATTTTAGAAAAAAATAAAACTATTTTCTTATATTAGCTAGTATAAATTACTATAAAGTATTCCAAAGAATAGCATTTTGGGTTGGCTGAAATCCCCTTATTTGTGATAACTTCTGCTTTTTTGTCATATGTATGTTTGTGGGTATATGTGTGTGTGTGTGTGTGTGTGTGTGTGTAATATTTATGCATATAGATCTTAGCATTTCTGCTCCAAGTATCTTTCCCATTCTTGGTATAGTATGAAATTTCTTTTTCTTTCTTTCTTTCTTTCTTTCTTTCTTTCTTTCTTTCTTTCTTTCTTTCTTTCTTTCTTTCTTTCTTTCTTTCTTTTCTTCGGCTGATAACATTACTTTTTAAATGTATTGAATTATGGAAGCAATGGAAGTCTGGGTGCCCATAGGCAGCTCAATCATGTGTGTCAATGTGAAAGCTGCTAGTGCATCGCCTGGGGGTGGAGGAAGCAAACACTCTGCCTTGAGATAGTAAGATCTTAAAGGATTTTTTCTTTTAATTTTAAGATTAGGGAACTTTGCTTTAAAAGCCCTAGCAGTGGTCTAGGTGAATATTTGTAAACAAAGCCTCCAGTAAATTATTAGATGTCAATCTTTTGAGCCAGTGATAAATACTACCGTGTGTATATACACACACAAACAATAAGCTTGACCATATAGTTGAACAGGTCAGGAATAAAGACTGTAGCAACATTTCTTAAAACAATAATAATAAAAAAGAGCAAATGTAGAATTAATATTGTTAGGAAGACAAACTACAATGTATGTCAAATAGAGATGATAGGTAGGTAGGTAGGTAGTAGGTAGGTAGGTAGGTAGGTAGATAGATAGATAGATAGATAGATAGATAGATAGATAGACAGACAGACAGACAGACAGACAGACAGACAGATAGAAACATCCCACACTGAGATACAAAGAACCCTTTGGTTATCCAGAACAATGTCTTCTTATATAAGTGTTAAGGAATGCACAATTAAATCAATGCAGGATATAAAGTAAATATTCCACTTTATCCTCCCAACAAGCCTGCAAAAACTGAATGGCAAGTGGTTCAAGGCCAATCAGGATGTTCAGTAGTGGATGGTCAACAGTTGAGACATAATTTAAGTTGCAACCTTTTCTTATATTCAGCTAACTACTATACATACCAGTAATGAAACAGAAGGTTCTTCCTAAAAGATTAGCAGGTGCTTTCCACCACGGCACTGCCTTTGGGAGAAGTATTTAAATGATAAATTAATGAGCTCCTTCAAGTCTCAATTTATTCTGTCATTACTCAAAAAGAGATTTGTAACACATGTGAGATTGGTCCAAGTGCAAAGGTGTGTTTGTATGTCTGCCTATCATTTTTCAATCATTATTCATTACAGAGATACAGGTCTAATTTGGACAGTTTCTATCCAAGTTTAGAGGCTACACTTAAAGTATGTATTGTATGCATGAGACAGAAAGGGGAAGATATTTTCCACTTAATACTTAATGTAATGTGTGACATGGATATTTCACATAGATCCTTGTATGTTGCCATAAAAGAGAGATCACATAGAACAATATCCATCTTACATATTATCTTATGAAATGGGGACAAATTCAACTTAAACTTCTTCCACAATTCCAAGGATGTGAATGATTGTGTCACCATCTCAAATAAACTCCAAGTATGCCAATCAATCGTTCAGGGAAGGAGGCTAAAAGGATGAGTTTCATCTGTCCCTCTCTCCCTGATGAACAGCAGATCATGTGATCTGTGCTTATTTGAGGATTATATCAATAAAATCCAATTGGATCAGAGCCAAGGTCTTAAAAAAATGATTGACAACATCTCGGGCAGATATTGATTTTTATCCTTACTACATAGGTCACCATATTGTACAAGCATATCTGGAAATTTTCATTTACATTATCAGCTCTCCAATATGCTAGCCAATTACTTACACAGGATATAAACTCTATCCTATAAACATTTCAACCTGAAAAAAAAAAAATAGAAAAAAATATTATTCCCCGGGTACCAGGGAGGTTGCTTGGCTAGCACAGAACAATTCTCTGAAGGGCTTCCCTTGAGTTTAAGTCAGTCTGTTTGCAACATTTCAATTGTTTTATTTCCCATCTCTTCCCTTTGTTATTGCTCTAAATTAAACTCTACTGGAAACTGAAGCATTTCATATTATAACAATGCCTGTCAGGAGTTCTTTACTGTGCATGATAAAATGTAAACTCTTTAATTAACTTTTTTGTAACAAGCACTGGAAACTACTTGAGCATATTAATCAGTACACAATTTCAAAGTTATTTTTTTTTCCTTTTATTTCTGTTTGCTACTTCCCTTCCTCAGCTTGTTACTATGTTGAGGCCTATCTTACAACATAGTCCACTAACGAGTCTTTCTTTTTCTGATGTTTTTCTTCTCTAACAGTTTTAAAATACCAAGTAGTTCTCTCATCAAATCACTCACATAGGCTCCACTTTAAAGGGAAAAAAAAACATTATAAGGTATGGTTAAATTGATTTTGTAACACAATTTTTAATAAGACTTTGCCAAAATAAACAATATATTGTGATGCTGTGGGATGAGGGAAGTGTGAAATATTTAAAACTCAAGATATGAGTCTAATCTACCTTTATACAATATCCCATGCATATTCCCTGGAACTTTGTATAATATTTTAATTTATTACCTAGCAATCAAGTTATTTTCATGAAAACACACTGATGCAAGAAAGATGATAATATTATAATATTATAAAGCAATATTAATCTCAAGGAATATAAAATTCCAGGTAATTTAAATATCATTACTAGGGCTGTGCAACTCTTTGAATTCACTCTTCAAAAGTTGCTTTGGAGTGTGTGGTAGCTCGAAACTAATGTCTGCTGGCAACACATTAAAGCATCACACCTTTCCCAAGAATGGACATGGCTGCTTTAAGGCTCCACAAACAGATGCTATACTCACTCTTCTACACTCTCTTGGAGAACAAAAGAAAAGTGCTGAACAGCACTAATAATTATACTGTATAAAATTTGATAAGTCAGAAAGGTATCAAATTGTAGTAGCAAAATTATGGATAGGGCAATTTTGCCCTCTGTGGAACACCTAGGATTAGAGTGCTCTGTGATTCCAAGTACCTTGATAGTTGTGAAAAGAAAAACATTTAGAGCAGACCAATAGCTGATTTAAATATCCCCAACAGCTCAAGGGCTAGTGGAGGGCCAGAAACTTCTCCTGATAGCCCTATGTTCATTCTCCAATATTTTATATTTTTGACATGCTTTTAAAAATTCCTGCTGTTAGAAAGAGCCAACAGTGGAAGCTGGTGGGAAGATAACAGGTGAAATCTGAGGAATCCTGTTGCCTGGCAGCAATTCAATAGCCACTGAAAGAATTCCAAAATTCCAAATATGATAGGTAGAATAGGTTATGAGTTAAATCCAATCATTATCAGAATCATGTACAGATTATTTTTAAACCAAGTTCTTTGTTTACTTAATCCAAAATTCTATGTTGTTCACTTTCCCTAGTCCTCCAAAAGCTGGCCCATCTTAATAAGCAAAATGTATTTATGTGCTCACCTTCAAGCACTGAAAATGCTGCACAACAGAATAGTGTGTGTGTGTGTGTGGGGGGGGGGACAGCTCTTCCAGTTATGTTTCCTCCCGTTTAAATTTGTCTTTGGTCAATGGAATAACTTCAGTGGGCCATTTTAGCATTAGTGGTCACACTGGAAAAAAATCTACACTATTGGAGATTGGAATGAGAAGATTGCAGTATGGATCTGATCTGCCTTTATTCTGTTATTTTCATATTCATTTCTGTGACTGCATTTTGTTTATAGGTTGTTAAATCTTTGTTTGTATTGTTTCAATCATTTTGTTTGACTAATATTAGATTATTTCTTTTAAGACAAAGTATCAATGGGTTTATGAAGATTGTTCCTAACAAATTCCTGTTTGAGGCAGGAACACATAAAGCATGCTATGCATATTGGCTTTTTAAATACTATATATACACATTTGGCCCACAGTATCCTTTTTTTAAACAAAAAAATGGGACTTTAGTCTGTTTCTATTAGGCTAGGGAACTTCCTCTCCTGTTGTTTGAGAAATGTGTTCCCAGATAGATTAGGAAATTAAGAAAGCCAGTAAGGTGTTGTCAGCCCACTAGGTAGGCCAGATCAGGAAACCAACTCCACAGGAGCTACTTTTATTGAGATTGGCTATAACAGAATCTTGCAAGTCTATTGTACTGTACCTCCTCCACACACCAGAGAATTAGGGTGGTGTCTGCCTGAGCCGCTTCCAAATGTTATCTTGTTGCTCTGGACTGGAAAAAAAAATTCAGCCCCTTTTGCTTAGCTAATGGGTCTTGCATATTTTCCCCAAGGTCCTTACCCTCTGCAGGTGTAGTGATCAATGTGTTGGACTAGGAGCAAGAGATGCAGTTCTAATTCATCCTCAGCCATGGCAGCTCACTGGGTGACTTTGAGCCAATCCATCTCTCACAGCCTGACCTACCTCACAAAGTTATTGTTGTGGCAAAAAATAAGAGAAGGGTGTGCTATGTATCCTGCTTTAAGCTCCTAAATGAAAGGCAGGATATAAAATAAATACAGTGGTACCTCGGTTCACGAACTTAATTCGTTCCGCGACTCTGGTCGCGAACCGAATTGGTCGTGAACCGAATCAAATTTTCCCATAAGGTTCAATGTAAATATGGTTAATCTGTTCTGACCCCTACGAATTTGGTCGCCAACCAATTTTTGATCGTGTCCCGAATCAAATTTCCCTATAAGGTTCAGTGTAATTATGGTTAATCCGTTCTGAACCATATTTTTTTTTTTAAAAAACTGCAAAAATCTGACACAAAGTACAGTACGAAGAGAGAGAAAGCTAACCTTGCTCGACGTGACTTCTGGTGTGGAGGACAGGAAGGCGGGTGGGGAGGCGGTTACTACTTGGAGGGAGAGTCCCCCTCCCTACAGGAAGCCGCGACCACGTGTCACGGGAGGGAAAATGGCCGCGGATCCTGTTCATAACCCGATCCGGCGTTCACGAACGGAGGCAAAATTTTGCGACCGGAGCTGTTCGTGAACCGAATTGTTCGTGAACAGAAGCGTTCGTGAACCAAGGTACCACTGTACTAAATAAATGACATCCCAACTTTTTAAAAAAGTTAAATAATGGCACCAAAATAAATCCTTTGTATCTTGATTTCTGTGGTGTAGCATGGGATTGACATCATCACTATTTTACAAGGTGAATCAAAATATATTTAATAAAGGAATTGTTTATATTAGGGAATAAAAGTACAGTACTTGGGTTAAATATGCTTACTGAATTCTCAATTAGTGAATCTTCATTAGCTAAATAAACTTGCAAAATCATTCCTCTTATATCAGATTTCCTTAACTTTCACCCCACCTGGCACCCATAATCAAGACTTTTTAAAGACTTCTTCTGTCTTTAAGCAGGCTGTACTGCTGCTTTTAATTTTCAGGATTAAGCAGTAGTTTCAAAGACTTTTTGTTGGATTTCCTTTTGGTGCTAGCCAAAGGAAAACTAGAATGCTTTTATCACTGTCTCAGAGCACCACATCCTACTGTCTTGAACCACAAACTTTGTTTTCAAGGCCTTCTCCTCTCAGAGTAACCTCAAATTGCCAAGCTTGTTCCTTTCTCAGCACTGAGCTCTGCTTTAACCAGCCTCCAACTGTCATCAACTGACTTTCCCGATTCAATTTTTTAAAACTGTCAATTTGAAACTTCACTTTCATAGAAACTAAAGCAGACACAAATGACTTGGGCCCACTCTACAATAAGATAGCCCACTTGTTGGCTACTTGTTTGCACAGAGAATATAAACGCTTTGAAACAGACATGCAGATAACAACACAAGCAGCAGTGCAGTATATTGATTTGCAAAGGTTGATAGCAAACATCTCAACTTTCATTCATTCTAATTTCAATATGGTATAATAAAGATGCCTTCAGTAATTATGTCATTATTACCTTGTTTTTCAGATTTTTAATGCAGTAGAAATTAATGTTTACTTATACTGTCATTCTTACGCTAAGGTTTTTTTTTAAAAAAACTTAATGTATCTTAGCAATCAATATGTACATATATTGTAGCCATTTATATGACCATCCCCAGGAGGACAAAGGAGGGCAAATTATGTCATTACACAAATGCCATGACTTATGTATTTGCATCAGACATCACGACGCACATACATAATGATGACAAAGATTCCATCATAAGTTGTAATAGAGAGGTATAAAAATGCCAGCAGTTTCTTCATTTTGGGGGGGGGGGGGCAGCATGTATTGAAAATAGCATCAGAAGGTCCACTGAGTCTCCAAATCATGTTCAAAACTCTGGAAGTGATTCATCTCAGAAATTTGATTCAAAGGTTCTAATTTAAGGGGGTTTTAACTGAATCTCCTTTGAACTGAAGCATCCTTCCAAATCTTTGCACAGCTCTAACAGACAGCCACATAAGAGAAGCTATACTCAGCTCAACCCATCAAATCTAAAAATCCCTCCACTCCATCTTCCCCCAAAATCAATCATGTAGTTTCTAATTTATTATCATTTGTCCACATCATCTAACGGTGTTTTGATTCAGGCATCAAACTGCATTTCTCTTACTGCAGTCAAATCTTTACTGCTTTCCTAACAGATTGGAAATGCTAAGTTTACAGCCACACAATGTAACACACTGTTAATCAGAAGAAGATTGGATGGCCTGCTGTTATCCAGTAGTTTCAACTGAGTTTAATCCAATGTTGAGAATAGTACATCCTATGCTACTTAATACTACAAGCATACGCCTGTGGCTGAAATTATGGATTTTCCTTCACTATGCATCTTTGGGAAAGTAGAAGACAAGCTTGTTTGTGATTGTATATAAACACTTTGCTTTGTATCTATTAACTTCATTATTATTAAAACTGAGTTGAGTAAATTCCCTTTCACATTTTCCAGAACTAGTTAATGCCCATTTCTATAATAAATAGCCCACTTTCTATTCCTTCACTAACACCCATTGTCTCTCTATAGAGGGATCCTTTTACTATTTCATAGAGACTTTCCATACCAGGAAGCATCAAATGCTAAAATAATTCCTTTTTTATTGTTGTTCTTCAGATCCAGGGAAACATGCAAAATGGGTACAGTATTATGCATTTTCCTTATGCATAGAGAAGAATGTATGTGACTATTGGGAAAATACAAGAGGTTTCCTTATGCACTTAGTCCTTCAACAATGGAGATGAAGCTGTGTGAAAAAAAGAAAATGCCTATGAGGAAACAACTTTTGGGACTTCCTCACAAAACACAAATATATAAAGTTGAACAACCTATTCTTGGGTGAATTATTTCATTCTGTAGTAGACTGGTTATCTTGCATTTATTTTAAGATGAACTGAAAGCTAACTGGATGGAAATTTTCTGTTCTGTTCAATTTCTGCTTGCCCAGCAATAAAGAATTAAGGGCAAATGAATGGGTATGAATGGAAATTAGTCTTTCCATTAATTCCTTAGAACTCCTGGAATTACATTCACATGCTAGCTGGGAATTCTCTGAGTTTTAGTTATGATACATCTGGAATTGTTGGAAATGTTATACATGTAGACTCACAGGAATATTTTTTTTTCTTCCTAGCATTTTCCCATGGATGCAGGGTCCACTTTTTCAGATCAACCAAATGTTGATCCATTGGTTGCCACAATTTCTCCCTGTGATATTCCAGTGCAAATTTCTTTTTAGGATATTTAGAGTGGGGAGAGAAATGACAGTTAAGTGTTCCTTAGAATAATACTATGTTGGGGAGTTTTCAAAAAAAAAGGAAAAAGGAAAAAAAGGGGGGGAAAAACTATGTACAATAAGGGCCTTTTCTGACAATACCACCATCTTAAAGCAGGAGTAAAATCATTAAAAAAGAAAAAGAAAAGAAAAGAAAAAAAAGAAGATGAATCTGAGTCCTGATGGGAAAAAATTAAAATGGGCAAGATGCAAAATACAGAATGTACCAGGCTTCCTTTCCCTTCCCCCTCCCCACTGAAAATGGGGAACAAATACTATACATGAAGTACACATCAAGTCAATCAAGTTGGGCAATATAACCCTTTCAGAGGAGCACTATGCAAGTGTTTGAAGCACTCCTGAAGATCTGCTTCTCAAAGCATTGAAGGTTCAACAAGGCAACTTAAAGGACCTTAAAGTTGTGTGTCACCTATGTGTATTCTAGAATGGGATTTGGGAGGCCCTCAATGTAACTTCACTAAAGATTTGAAAGGGTTCAGTGGGTTCAAGATGTGTTCTGGTCACTTCATGAAGCATCTCTGCAAGTGATTCCCATAGCTCTTCTGTCAAGAGATAACAATTACTATGTACTGAGTTCAGAAGTGGAAAAGAAAATGTAGTAAAAAACTTTATATCATCTGTATCCATTAGATTCTCAAATCATAGATGGCAAGTCTTCTGGGTCTGAGACTAAAGTTCTGATCAGACAACGTGGGCATACTTAGAACGCATCATATGAGCAGTGGTGATCAGCCCCTGGCCCTCTGTAATTTTCACCATGATATTTCTTCTTCCTGCATACAGCATGACAGTCTTCAATGGAGAAGCCTTTGTGTGTAGAATTGTATGTGCAAATGCAACTATACATCCCGAATTCTGCATGTCAAGATTCGCACTCACATGAAAGATTCACACTTTTCCTTATAGAAAAAAGCTTGCCTTACATGGAAAGGCTTTCCTGCATGCAGCTGCACTGTACTCATGAGAGATCAATGTTCTAGTGTGATTTACACCAGTGCAGCATTGTTCTCATGTGGAAGGATCTTCTGCATTTTGCATAGATGGGTCTGGTGCTACTTCTATGCTCTAAACAGAACTGATAACATTTGGTATGCTATAAATGCTCAACAAAAGTAATGAGACTCGTTGTAGTTGCAGTAAATGTTATTCCGTCATTTACATGACACATTACATTGATATCACTTGTGAAAATAGCAGGAAAAAAAAGATGAAAAAAGGGAATTATTACCCTGAAATGTCAACAAGCTACTTTGCCCTTGGCTACAGTTTTGCTGGCATTTCTTCATTACAGAGTCATAACTGCACATATGTTCCTGAAGTCCTAAATGCATTTTTTACTTTTTTGTGGCATTTGAATTACAAATATTATCACCACATAAAATTGACATAGGGGCAGGGATTATTTTGATAGGGAAACCAAAATACAGTATCAATTAACATGTATAAAAGCTTATATGCTAAAACGTATATACTAAATCTGCTCAAATTTCAACTTACCAACCATAAACTATGCTTTCTATAAACATTTGATTTTCTTCTCTCATTTTTGCAGGCCAAGCAAAAGACAAAACTATTCTCTCTCTCTCTCTCTCTTAAAACCCTTCAATGCCTTGACAATGGGTTGAATTCAGCCTTCAGAAAATCATAAAGGATGCTCTAAAAACAAAAAAAAAGCACAGTGGCCTAGGATAAATCTCCTAGGATAAGTTCAGTGTAAGTGCTTGATACAGTTTACCAAATAACTATTTACTATATCACAGAAACATATAGACTTGTCAAAGAACATTAAAAAAAACCCCTCAAAATAAAAGCAAGAATATTGCAACTTTTAAACATTACCCTTATTTTAACAACTACACTATCCTTATTGCTAGCCAGAACAACTTATTTTCTTGCTTCCTTTTCGGGCAATGGAGAAGCTGCAGCAGAGCGAAGAATATAGGAATAAGCATCTTTTGACCACAAACAGATGGGCTTGATAAAGAAAATGTCAGCAAAAATACCAAAGCAATGTGTCACAGCAGTTTTCTGACAGATAGAGGGGAAAGGTAGAAAAATGTTCTATCATGTCCAACAAGGTGTTCTTTTTGAGATTTAAAGATCACTGTGCAACTTTAAACGTGTTTGTCACTTTGACTCTGACTGGAACTATCTAGAGCTTCACAAGAACTTTATCAGCTCAGCAGAGGGGTGTGGGGGAAAAAAGCAGCCCATTCACATTTATCTCAGCCAGGTTCCCTTCAAAGCCAACAAATAAATTACAGTGTACATTTGATACAAATTGATTTCTTAACTCAAATAACAATGTTGTCCTCCCAGCCAGGCCATGTGTCACTCATTCGCGAGCCTGAGTGAAAGGCTCAATCTGTCTGTCTGACAGAAATAGGGCCTGACGCATTTCACCAAGGAATGCTAATAATCCAGGCCTGGCCTGGCCCTTTGTGGGCAGCCCATGATAAGAGAAATCAGCCCATCCTGTCAAACGGTGTGAAGGCCCGATCAGCGTTTGTTCCTACAACACGGACGCGGGCCTTGGAGCTGCTGTCCTATTTCATGTAGTAAATGAGAGGAAAATAAGAAGCCCCAGCCGCTCTGCTTAAGATGCCAGTGTGACTAGGATGAAGCTGAAGTGAAAAGGAAAACCCCATTGAATATCTTGAGCTGATCTTATCAGCCACAGAAGAAATGAGATATTGGCAGGGGCTGTTGAGTCTCTCACAGCTGAGCAGGTTAATAAGGTTGGGAGGCAGGCCACAGGCTAATTGGATTTGCCTTGGCTTGATAAACAGTGGCAGACCTATTGCCAGCAAAACAGAGACAATGCCGCTCTCCATTCTGTCCCGGTCTTTGTTTCTTTTTAAACCGTCACAAAGAAAACGCTGCTTTCTTAAAGCTAACGGCATCTTCCGAAATTCCCAGATGAAGAGGCCAGCCAAGGCAAACTATGGAACAGTAGTTGTGGAGGGTTCTGATTTTAATCAAACAGCATTTAACCTGCCTGACCCTCCAAAGTCGGTTCACATCAAAACAGCTGCAAAAAAGAGCTAACAAGAAACAGAAAAAAATAACAGCCAATGGGCAATCAAGGAGACTCACAATAAAGCAAGACAATGGATTCACAAAATCCTTCTGAATTTCATGCGTTATTTGCATGAACCTTACCCAGAGTTGGAACACACAGCTCTGGAGATGTGGCAACTGTTGTTGTGAGGATTTGATGGTAGCTTTTCCCCTGATTTCTTTGTATATACCTCTAATTCAGTATACTTTTTTTATAAATAATGCTTTATTCTACAGATAGTGTGCTTCTCTATATAGACTCTTCTTATATTCTGGTCTATACAAGAACTGTGATGTTTTCTACATCATTTTCCTGTACTTTCCAAAGTTACTTAGTTGCAGGATAGGGATTTTCATGGGATATAGGATGTTTAGCTTTAAAGTAAGGAAATAAAAATATATTCTGAGAAGTAATTTTTCTGTCTTCTATGCTAATAAAGAGTCCCACTATGTACACAAGATGTCACTTGGTATCATGGAGAACTTTTTGTGTCTCTCTGGGAAGAGAAAGGAATATCAGCGTTTGCTGTAATAGTCCGTTTTGTTAATTATTAGCCTGGAGTTGATATTTCTGAACACTAAAGATGGAAGGAAGGAAGGAAGGAAGGAAGGAAGGAAGGAAGGAAGGAAGGAAGGAAGACAGACAGACAGACAGACAGACAGACAGACAGACAGACAGACTTTTATTTTCTCAGTTGCCTGATTTCATATGCTGTTTGCTTTTCTATATGCTGTCATCAAAATGTTGAATGGGATGAACCTCAGTTCCTGAAAGTAAATCTGTTATTACCAAAGGCAAACCAGAAGGCACAGCTTGTGCTGAAATCCAGTTTTGGGAAGAAATCTGGTGCATGCTGTGTTTCTTTTATGTAAGGATCATTTTAACAAGGAAAGATATCTTGAAATTATGAGAATCATCTGAGTACAAAATCTTTCATTTTGTCTGCATTGGTGCTGTGAATAAAATGGCTGCATTTGGATCTATAGAAGGATTTAATGTGAGTGAGACAGCATCTTGGGACTCTTATGCAGAAAGATGATCTTATTACTTGGAAGCTAATAAAACTGAAGGGGCAGAACAGAAGCATGCAATTTTGCTCACTGGCTGTAGGTGAAAACATTTCCTGTTGTGCATTTGCACTGAGCATCAAGACCTATGCTGATTTGGCTGCTTTGCTGAAGACATATAGGTGTTCATGATCATTTGTTATCCTTCAGGTCTTTCTGGAGCCATGATAAGGAAACCACTGAACGCAAGGCAGGCAACGTGGTAGCTGTGCTTACTTTTTGTCTTCCTGAATTTGGTAAATTTGGTGATATCCTGACTGCTTGCTATGTGATTGCCTCATCAGCAGATTTCAAGATGAACTAATCCTGGGCTGCCCTCTCTCTGTGCCACATCCAATTTTTTCTCACTGCACCATTAAAATGATAGCTGCTAATACAGCCTTCTGTAATGTAAAAGAAATATTAGCCAAGACTATTGGAAAGTCAGAGTCTGTGTAAAGTGAAATATGGGCAAGTTTGTCAAGCATTTCTAAAATTGCTAATTTTTTATCTCATCTTATTGAAAAGCCATCAATATTGAATTCCATTGCCACTTAGGAATCAGGTGGTAAAAAAATCTGATGGACCTTTTCTTTTTCAGAAGACTAATGCTAGCAGTATCTGTTGTTGTGAAGATCAACTCCCATAAATGTCAGGTGCTGCTAGACTTACTTCCTAGACACAGGAGTGGCCCATCAGTCTCTCCTACTTACTAAGCAATTCCATTTCAGTAGAAGGAGTAGCAAGCAGTGATCGATTAACAACATTTCAGCGTTCTGGGTGTTCATTTCATATCTTTTCAATAACTCAACCAACCACTTTGTGGTTTCACTACTGTTCAGAATAAATATTAATATTTAGAAGAGCTTTCTACCCTACTTATATTGTGTATTATGGTTGGCTCTGCCTTTAATCACCAGTCTAAGAAACTTTACTTGCCTGAAAGTATAATAAATGATAGTTTGCTATCATGAAGAGAGGTATCACTGTAATAGCTAGTTAGCTTGTAGACGTGCTGTAGTGTTAAAAGTAATCCAAGGATAAATTGTTGTTTCCTATAATTTCTTTTTCAACCTCCACCCCCACTATATTCCAGAGCAAAGGGTCTACACACCCAGGCAAACTGAAGATACATTTAGCGTATAAGCTTATTTCAAAAATCCATGTTCAACAAAACAACTGTGGCATCAATTGCTCCTTGACATTACATATAGGGATAGATAGAGTTATTCATTTCATTCACCTCAGACAAAGTGTTTTTAATGGAGATGGCTCAATTAAGGCAACTTAATTCTCAAGTATACAAGATGCTGAGAGATGAGTAATCCAGTGGCATTGTGTTCAATCTATCAGAATTATGTGGAAGATGGGAAATAAAATTAGATTCTGTCAAATTTTAACTAGGTAAGATCTGACATTAAGAAATTTTTATAGTCAGTGAACATTTTCTGATATATTCTGGTCAGCTTTTTAAAAATTTTATAGGCTAAGAATAAGGCAGCTGTTTTTGATATGACACAGTAACCTGTGGAGAACAGTCTCTTTAGTGCATTAGTTATTATCAGTCTGTACAGTTTTACTTTTAGCTGAAGAGAGAGAGAGAGAGAATGAGAGAGAGATCAAAGAAAGGTAAACCCTGACTCTTTTCAATTTCAATTCTCTTCTATTGGAATTTCTTCAATTTGTTATGTAGCTCAGAAGTTATAAGAATCTAAACTTCCATAAAAGCGGAAGTATCATTTAACTGACTACTCACAGAAAGCCCTTTTTATAGAATTCACTCACTTTATACTGAATATCTCTATCAAGGGTAAAAACGATGTTAGTAGCCCAGCTTTTAGTGATACCTTCCAACATAATGGAATACTTAGCATACTCACAAATCTCCTACATCCTTTTTTTTAATACAGTGGGATCCTGAGTTTAAATTTTTTCTGGCTGAATATATTGAACATATTAGCCTAGAGGAATTAAAGTAACACACACCAGCATTCCAAATATTGATAGTGGCTCATGATCGTGCTTTAAAACCTCAATAGTATTTTGGGAGGAAGTTAGATCTGGTCCTACCATGCATTGGGGGAAGTATCCAATTTTGGGTAGCATCATGAAGATAGAGGAAAGCAAGAACTAATGTATACACAGAAACACTCATACCAAGACAAAGGGAGAGAAAAGTAAAAGAGATATAATTAATAAAAACATTGTCTACCAGTTTAGTTTATTTTCTATTTCTCCCACTAGTAAGTTAATGCATTGCATGTTTAACAATGTTCCTGAGATTATGATTTCACCTGGCATTAAAATATTTCTAGAATTTAAAGACAAATGTCTGATGCAGGCTATTTTTTTTGTATGCATCTTTAAATTCTGAAATTGTTTTTTCATGAGTTTTCAGGAGATGTAGGAAAATCATCAAGACTGATACAATGTATTTTAATATCTGAATGTATACTCACCTTATTCAAGTGACACGTTATGCAATGTATGAAGGTGAAGAACTTAGTTTATGTTAAAGCTCATTTTACTGAATTAAGCATATGTGAAACTAGGAATTAACTGAATTATTCAAGGAAAACGAGGGAACCCAAAGTTTCATTAAGGCCCCCTTGTTTGTTTATTATTATCTCTTCTTAGCTACTATTTTTATTAATTTAAGATTTAGAAGTACAAAATAACAAAATGAAATGAATGTATTCTTTACGTGATTCCCAGTAAACAGAGTTTATATGCATAACACATTATATATAACTCAGACTTACCTGTCTAATTGGCGAAATCAAAAATGAGTTAAATCATCACTCTAAATGAATATTTTGATTGAAAAAGTCAATTTAACAGTGGGGTATTAGAACACCATCTCCTAAAGTTAGCCAGTGAAACTAGAGCAACACTGTTATATGAAGATGAAATAGTAGTTTCATTACAGATCTCAGTAAATCTAAGGAGAATAATGAAAGATTAGGCCTACCTCTGTAGAGATCATACTGTATACATCAACTTTGACAAAATGAAGGTTATGTACTTTGTGAGAAGACAAAAATAAATAAAAAATAAATAAGCCTGAATATTCTGGGGAATAGTATCAAGCACATTCCAGATAATTAGGATCACGGTTTGACAAATGGCTAAACATATGGATCTAGATATCTGTCAAAATCCATCTCTTCTCCCACCCCTATCTCTATTCCATGTTAAGAGAGTTATTGAGGAATTTTTTTTTTTTCTACTGGCAGGAAATCTACCAATTGTGTTCCTTAATTTGTTCCATATTAAAGCTATGAGGATTGTACTATTCATGGGCCATCTTACTGAGATAAATTAGAGTTTGGCTGTCAGGACCAAGCAAATTTACCCAGAATACTATTGTGTACAGATTGGAGGAAAATATGTTGAATAGGCTGTCTAAGTGTGTGCTTTTATCATAAACTATATATGCTAGCCTTTATATCAGGTGATAGTTCAGTGAAGAACATGTTCTCCCATCCACCCTCCATACCTGTTTTTTTTTCCTTATTTTGTTTACTGCATTTCTGTTCTTTAAAAAGCTTGCTTTAAATCTCTGAGCCCAATAACAGAAATCAGAATCTTCCTATGTGTCATTCTCTAAACGTTATACTTTTATTCCTTAAACGCCACTTATTCGTAGTGAATCTTTGTTTTCTTGACTTTCCTGTCACTACCCCCCCTCCAAATAATAAACAACATTAGGAAAAACAAACCACGTGTTTTTCTGAAAGCTTCCAGCTGTTCTTAGAATTTACAAATTCAGGAGGAGACTATTCTATCACAGCCAGAATTTATAAACCTAACTTGATCGTCTTCTGAAGAATTTATGAATCATGGTTAATAATCAGCTTTAGGCACTTCTGAGGGAACAATCACATTTTGAAGCTAGAGAGGTCCAGTAAATAGCCTACAGGAAATGACCCTGCAACTTATTAAACACAGCAACTCACTACTGTAGGACTTTATGTCAAAGGCAAAACATTCCCTGTAAGAGTCAGGGAGCACAGAGCTCTTCTTTTTAAATGCTTTATTAAGAATGAAAGAGGATTTTGGTTTTTTGCAGAAAAGTGGAGTGCATTTTTTTTTTGCTATGCTTTTTGTCTTTTCTGAAAAATTACTCCCTCTTATTTTGGCATTCTCCTTTCTTCTTATTCATTCAGTCTTATATTCATTATTGTCCACCTTCTGAAAGCTTTTATCTTTCTTTTATCTATTTCTTATGCCTTTGGCTAAAATAAGACTTAGCTTCTTTCTATTTCAGGAATCCATAGAGGAGCACACTTTATCTTATGTTAGACCAACCTTCTATTTTCCTATTTAAATGGCAGATATAGATTGAAAATCAGATTTGTGGGTCAGGGAAATGATTTTGAGTTTATTGTCATTTAGGCCTGTCTGGAAATTTTTGCTGTATAGGAAAGAAGAAATTTAACAGGTTATCCAAAGGCAACCTGAAAATTTAGATTTTAGTAATGCTTTTATTACTGAATAGTTTTCAGATAGGTAACTTTGCTAGTTCTTTTTTCTCCTTTGCTACAGTTATTTCAATTACATACACACACACACAAGTTATTAACATTCTATTTTATTCTCAATCAGGAAAACAATAATTTAACTCTTTTCCATTTTTTAGACAAAAAGATATGTAATATTGGATGGAAGCACTAAATTCTTAGTCTCCATTATCCAATGTGAATATACCTAATGAAATATTATTTTGTGTTTTGGTAATACTACATACATACATATATACATACATACATGCAAATTTGCTTTTGCAAATTTGTCAAAGTTATCCACAATTAAATGTACTTCTTGCTATCCTTATAAATCAGATTGGAGATGCATTTTTAAGAATGCACCAGTCTTAGACATCTGTCTAGTCTGTTTGTATTCAGTTTTTAAAAAGCCAAGTGTTGTGCATAAACTAGCTCATAAAATACAGTATACCGGTAATACAGTATCAACAATAATCAGTAAACAAGTGGTATCAGTAAAAGGTAAGATTAAGAAAAACAGTAGCAATAAGATACACCGAAGCTTAAAAGCTTTAGATTCTACAGAGCTGTAACATAGGTGGACTCCTTGGGGTTGTCTGAGCTTGGTTGTTTTCTTGCAGATTGACTGTCACCTTGGTAGTTTTCTATCAAGGAACTACAAACCACACCCCCACCAACACTGGCAGAGCAAGCTACTATATATAAACAGGGAACCAACCCCACACTCACTCGCACTGATGATGTTACCTAGCCAGGTAACAAAATGTCCCAGTAGAGGTGAATATATGTTGCTCAGGGTTGAACTGTGGAGTCCTTGGGGTTCTCTGAGCTTGGTTCTTTTCTCGCAAAAGTTTAATTACCTGGCTAGTTAACATCTTCAGTGCTAGGAAAAGAACCAAGCTCAGACAACCCTGAGGACTCCACAACAAAATGTCTGCAGGAAAACAACCAACCTCAAGGACTCCACAGTGCAACCCTGAGCTACATATATTATCTTCTATTTGTAATATAAGTACTAGGCAAGCTTCTCTGCAGAGGGAATTCCTCAAGGCAGTGGTCAACAGCCAGAACGGTCCTCTTTCCTGTTACCAACTGTCCCTCAGATGAGAGAGGCACCTGGAGAATGACCTTTGAGGAAACTGGTGACAGAAGTTATGGAGACATTTGCAAACCAGCAATGAAGATAACATTAAAATGCATACAAAAGACTAGTTTTAATCTAAGCAGCCTGCAACTGGCTAAAACTGGTTAAAAACAATCTGCCTCATCTGTATTTAACCAAACTTTCAAGTCTTGTTCCAAGTGCCATCAGATAATGAAGTGAGGCAAGTAACCATTAGGAGGAGGAACATTCTGGCCCTAGAACAGTCTACTGAGAAAATCTTATTTGGCATCCTGTTTATGGTCTTGTTCTGCACCATGTAACAATTCCTTGCAAGTAATTCAGGTAATCTGAGGCTTTCAGACTGAAAATCTGTGTTTTGGTGACTTTCGATTTCTGTTATTTTAATAATGGGGTTGATTGAATGGTGTTATGCCACATCCTTTTGTTTAGATTGCTTTTATATTTGTCTATTGTACGCTGTCTAGAGAACTTTATCTAATGATATGGCAAACTAATCTGATAAATAAATAATAAACAATTCAATAAATATGTAGGCAAAGAAACCAGTCTTGGCATACCCATTAATCATTAAATAGAGAACCAGATAAACAATGCCCATCTACAAGGACAGCATGGAGGCTAGTTAGAAAATTGGTAATTGCAGTGAACTAATATTAACCAAAGGTCTTAGGGGTTAATATTTGGTTCCTATTAGTTCCTCATGCTTCTTCCTTCCTAAGTGAATGACTGACTAGTGCCAATTACAAGTTTTAAATTTTATCTCATGCTGTCTCAGCACATATATGAACAAAGTGCAATGTATTTAAAATAATGTTGATATACATATATGTATACATATTTCTGTTATAGAGGGAAAAAGATGCCATGGTATTGAATACAAACCCTCATATTTATTTCTTTTCAAGCATTCTGCTTTGGAAATCTAATCTGCTTACAAAATATTTAAAGAACCAAATTCAATAGTATAAAGGGCTATCATTTAGTTCTTATTTCATAGATTTAAAGCATTCTCTAAATATTAAACATGATGAATATTAGGTTGTTGTGTCAATTTTCACAGTAATTTCTTGACAATAATAAAAATCCACAGAGTACTCTGTCTATTGATGTTTTTGATAAATTAAATTAGTATTATCTCCAGTGACATGAAAAATGAATAGTTTGAAGAAAGCATTGTAAATTGGGATGGGGATGGGGATCTGATATCAGAGAAAATATCACAATAATGGCAAGTAAGCCATTGTTTTATTCTCTTACAGATTTTGATGAGCCATATAAAATGTTTCTGAAGATAACATCCAATTTGTCCTAAAAGAGATTGAGAATGTGAGTGTGTCACAATAATTGCGTCTCAATTCCCATTAAATTCTGCTAAATCGATGCTGCTGGGCAACTCTGACTCACAAAATAATGAATCCTCAGAATTCTGATATATATCTATGAGGGCCAGATGGAATTTGTGACATGCTTGGAAACGGGTAGTTCTCTCACAGAGTTTATTTAGATGAATCTGAAGCCAGAACAAATAAAACCTCCTTGGTAGGATAAAGAATATCTGTCTCTTGAACCCATTCCCTGCAACAAGCTCATACGAGGCTGTAACACACAGGGGGAAAGAACATAGGCTGGCAGAGCCAAAGTTCATTGAAAGAATACTAAGTCCTTGCACCAGCATAAATTCCTCGTATTGCAGACTATTTTACAATATTACAAACACAGCCCTCGAGGATGTCAGAATTGGAATCCTTTTACAATCTGCAGATGGGCTCACAGACATTTTGTTCAGGCATGTTAAGCCCAGATACTGATTAAGATATGTGGTTGTCTCTGATTACCTAAGTTGATCATATCTGTAGATTCCAGTTTAAAAGCTTTTTTCTATGTTCTTTTTTTAAACATTTCCCCTGTTATTTCAACTGGTGCAGAATTCTTTTTTTATATTTAACAGAATATGAAATTTTGTCTTCCAGAATAAAGAGATGTTTCTTCATATTATCCTTACTTTAATTAAAGATTGTCAACTTGTTGTGCACAGAGCTTCCAGCAGGTATTTTGTAGGCTTCAGAGAGCTGGGGGGTTTTAAGCTATTCATCTAAACAATAACATTAGTTCCATATTGAGATTTCATTGTCTTCTCTTGGCTCCAGGTACCTCTACTTTCCTGAACCATCCTAGGGTGTTAATGAAGAATAATCCTTAGGGTTCACATTACCTCCGTTCATATGTTCATCCCTATCTCATTCTGAGATGGAACTCTACACAGTCCCAAATAACCCATGACTTTAGGTTACAAGCACCCTACCTCACAACAGTGCTGTAAGAAAAGCTGAGTTGGTCTGCAGTCAGGTGGTGCTGAAAATGAATGAATGAATGAATGAATGAATGAATGAATGAATGAATGAGTGAATGAGTGAATGAAAAGAAGCAATCCTATAAGTGACCATTTGAACATCATTAATGTGCATGTGTGTGCACACAGATCACCCCTTCCCCAAAAAAAGGTAAGAATAAAAGAAGATGCAAATTTGTGTATGCTAATTTTTATGTTTCAATATTAGGCATAATCTTGCCAACATCTGTCCAGCAAGTACATCTCAGGATGGCCTGTTAAGAGTTCCCTTCTACCTGAAGTTAGGGGGACACAAACAAGATGAAAAGCATTCTTTCTGATGGCTTGAACATTTTCTTACTGTTTACCCTCAGAAGTTTCTAAAACTCCCTCTTTTATGGTATTTAAAAGATCCATAAATACTGTTTGATTCCATCAACCCTCCGAACCTAATGAATTATTTCTGGCATTCATCTTTTTTGAAGGGTGGGGGTCAGTAAGGTTGACTTGTTGTTGTTGATTTTTTGTCTTTACTCTGTTGTTTCCCACTTTGGATTGGGGTGTTCTATTAAAACTGTTAAATAAACACATATATAAATAAATAAACCAAAGACAAACCTGCTCAGTGCATTTACTTTTAATGGACAGCTTGAAGATTCCTTTTTCCTCAGCTTGCCTTTTAATGACTCTTTCTCCATCTCTTTGGATAAGAGAGATGTTGGGGATTGGTTTCTGTTGTTCACACAAACAAGGCTCTTCCATACAGGAGATCACATTACCTATGTACTCACTTTTTAATGCAGTTCCCCCCCCCCCCCCCATTTTTAGAAAAGCAAAAATATATTAAGTGATGCAAACACTTTTACAATAATTTGCTATGGCCTTCTGATAATTGGATTAGAGAAAAAGAAGTATGACAATGGCAGGATTTTGATGGCATTTCCCATCAATCCTATTAGCACAATTTGTAAACTTAAAGTAGTAAAATTCTGGTTAAATTTAAATGAATTTTATTAAGAAAACAGCTAACATATAATGAAGCAAACCCAGAATTTAGGAGAGTTTAGTTCAGTAATCATGCCAAAAGTTCCAGTGCCTGACCTTTCCAAAATGATTCAGCACAGGAATATTTGTGGATGGCAGCGAATATAACTGGAATAAACTAACAAGTGCCAGTGTCTCTATCTTTTGTTGGTTAATTGTCTTAAAACACTAAATCAGAGGCTTACTATCTCTCAGCAATGTGCTTTTATACTGCTTAAGAAAGCCTTGGAATAAAAGTTCTCAGTGATAGTAGATCAACTTTTCTGGCCATAAAACTTATCCTTCCCACCAGTCACTTGAAGTTATTTTTAATATTCAGTCATCTTCAGCTGAATGAACTGAGTCTTCCCTACAGCAGTACAATGCTGCTATTATCTATTATACAGTTACACCAAAGAGAAACATCTCCTTAGGCACATCTAGAGGATCATGAGGTTTAGCTACTTCCTCAGGATCCAGCAGATGAAAGGCCCTTCATTTGTCTTTGGTCTTATTGTTACAGGAAAGCACAATAAAGTCATATTTGGTTGGTGACTGTACAGGAATTCTATTTAGAAATTCTTACCTTTTCTTTCTTATCTCAACTGTTGCAGCAGTCTACAACCATGATCGAAGGTATTAGGAAAAGTGCCTGGATACAAAATTAATGATATCCTGACATCTTCAGAGCTCTCAGTAGGATTTTAATATAGAACAATTCAGCCCATTACATATACCTGAATTTATTTTTTTTATGCAAATGCCCTGAAAATTGCCTATGAATATCTACTGAAAATGTGGAGGGGGCTCTAGCAATTTATGTAGGGGATAGAGATGAGGGGATGCTCCTGGACCAGGACCAGTTTGTATAGGACACTGATCACATGGCTTTTTTTTGTTGTTGTTGTTGAGTTTCCTAATGGTCAACTGTGGGGAGAACAACAATTCATTCCTTGTGTTTTCAGCATATAAAAGTCAGCAAGAGTGAAGATAATCAGTATGACCACTTCCACCTGTATTTGAGAGACCCTTTTTGGGTGGAAAATTGTTTCAGCTTGGGGGGCTATGCAAAGTCTGCATTTTGGATTGTCTTGGGAAGGATTTAAAGCCTACCCCAAATTTGGGAATATGGAGGTCCAGAGTTTTAATAAGTACAGTGGGTGCTTAAACCATTTATTTTTCCCATTATACTCACCAAAGTCCAACAAAAATGCAAAAAAATGTTCCAAAAGTGTCACCCCTACCTACTCTGAGGTAGTTCTGAGGACTCAAATGGGAACCTGGGGGATTATATGCGGCCAGCAGGCCATAGGTTATTCATTCCTGCTTTAAAAGAAAGGTGGGGGTGGTAACTGGTGGATAACCTCAGGTGTACCAGTGCTTTGTGCTTGATGTGGTCCTTCCAGATTTTCCTTTTTAATAATCAGCATTAATAGAAAGCAACATGCAAAATCCTAAGAATTTATAGACTCCTGCCAGGTGAAGTTCAGGATCCAGGGCAGCAGATCTGCTGAAACTGGAAACTGCAAACTTTGGGATCTCTTAGATAAGGGGGACAGGGGGTGGAAGAACTATTTTGCTTTGCTTGGATATTGGGAAAAACACCAGCTTTAAATCAAGTCTCTGGCATTTTATCAGGCCCATGAAAACCAAATCAAATGTGCTAATATAAAACTTGCAGTCGTGGGAGAAATAAATAATATCTATGAATAAATCAAAAAGAAAAATCAAGAAGAATTAAGATAGCCCAATAAGACTGCAGCACAAAAACAATGATGCAACTTGGTAGGTTCAGCTATGAGAAGTTGGCAAGGCCAGTTTAGACTTTGCTACATGTGATTTTGCTACATGTCTTTCTATTCCCTTCCCAGGTTTCTTTTTTTTTTTTTTTTGTGATGAGTTTTTATTATGTTTATTCACAATTTCCTCATAACAGCAAATGCAGTTTGGGGATTCAACTGCTTAATTAGTATAAGATCCTTTTTTTTCTCAGCTAGAAATAGAAACACTTCCTACTTTTTAATTTGGAAAATGATGATCATGTCACACTTCATATTATGCCCATATTATTTAGATTGGATGATATGAAATTATAGTTTGATTTATAATAGGGTTGGATTTCCCTCACTTTTATTTCCTTTTTAACCCCTTGAAGGTTGTGTTTTGAACTACGTACAGTTAGAACGTTATCTTAACTCCATGAACAACAACTGATGATTCTCAAATCAAATTTGATTAAATCAATTGCTGAAATTGTCCAATTGTGGGTGGAGATATCCTGGAGAGGGTTAAAAAAAAAAGGATCACGTGCAGTAGTGGATCCTCAGATTGTTCACCCCTGTCTTAGGAAAATTGGTAGAAGGAATTGGACTAAGCCATCCAGAGGAAGCAAAGAAGCTTTTAGATACAGTGATCACTGGGGTTATGGAAAACTTTGAAAAAGTGCTTCTATTGAAAGAAGCTTTGATCAAAACAGAGTCACAAACTAAAGTAGAAACTCACTTTGGTACAGAAAATCAAATCCAACGGCCTTGAAGCACAACATGATCTTTTGAAATTTTGCAGACTTTATGGCTTTTCTGCTACTTCTGAAGTTGCTCTAGGAAAAAAAATACAATAGAGAACAATGATGGAACTGAGGGGTGGGAGCGCTCCCTGAGATTGGCATAAGTAGGCAGCCAATACATTTATGACAAAGCTACAGTAAAATTGCTTTGGCTTTCATTCACTTCCCAGCTCTTAATTTCTTGCAGATAGCTAGCAAGAAGTCTTAACTTTGCTTTCTTTTGTGCTAATGGAATGTTACACTTCTGTTCTCATCCTGCTACACAGCTAAGAACTCATCACAGCTCTCAGCATTTTGAATATAGGCTTCAGGCTGATAATTCTAAAAAGCATCTTTGGGTCAGTCTTATTTCAAATTCTACATGGTGGCATAGATTTAACTTTCAAAGAAGTTGACAGTGAGTACATAGTAGATGCTAAACTGTCATTTACAAGTGCTGGCTTAAATGTTTACTGATTTTAAGACAAGGCTCTGAATATTCTTACATCTGTGCCAAGTTCTTTCTCATATAGCAGTTCATCTCACTGGTCCAGTCTACTTCTGATGCCTCTTCTAAGACACAATATTGCTAGCAAGACACAACCAAGCCCTGCCCAGAGAAGGCCATGTTTTCCTATTGTGGTTTGCCCAGCCTGGTCCTCCATTAAAACCTTTCCAGGTTTGTATTTATTTACTTATTTGTTTTTCAGTTAGAGTTGGATACTTTCTCCATTGGTTCAATCAGCACAGCTTAGGGTCTTCCCCTTCCTCCTCCATGCTATCTCTGCCTTAGAAGAAGAAGTAAAGGGGATATTTCAAAAAAGTTAAAGTTCTTGAAAATAGCGTGGTGAAATGTGGCAGCCTGAAGCTACTCTCAAGAGTATCATCTACTACTCCTGCCATTTTCATCCCATTCTTCTAAAAAAGAAAGCAGCTGCAAGGATTATAGCCTCTAGATATTTTTTTTCCCTTATCAAGTATCACATCTCTAAGCGGCTTAAATGCACTAGAAGTGCAAACACGAATCGAATCACTTCCTCCTGGAATGGCGAATCTCCACTTCAAATCAAATCAGGGCTGACTCGCATCTATGTCTGCTACTCATTCAACCTCTCTAACTAGTGAAGAAAGGGCAGAGAGCGCGCGCACTGTAATGAGCAAGAGGATGAGGTGGCTTCTGCTATGACCAACTCTATACCTAACATTGCTCAGCAGGAGATAACAGTTGCAGGCATGTGAGTTTGTGTTTCTTCAGTAGACGGCATTATGTGCTTAGTTGATGTGAGCCCAGTGATGGTTATCAAGAGAGAAGAGGAGGAACAACTACTTTTTTTCTTTCCTGCTCATCCTGAGAAGTGGCAAAGCTTAGAAAACCTCATACAGTATAGGGCCTGGGAATTTGTTTGCTTGTTTTTTTTGCTATGGGGTTCTTGCCAAACCTCCTTGATTTTTCCTTGCCTTTACAAGGGACAGCAAAAAGGAGGTGAGGTTACTATTGACTGATGATTGTCTGGTTGCCTTTGACCCCCAAATCACTGCTTTTTTTGCAAAGTAAAAAGTTCAGGGTTAAGTTGCAGTGATAAGCAATCTTTTGCTTGTTTCAAATCATATGAAGTTTGGATGCCTTAGTCTGGATGCAGACTCGACAAGGAAGGGATGTAGGAACACGCTGCCTTTCCACAGGACTGTCATTCCAAAGGACTGTCATTCCACAAACTGTCATTCCAAAGAAAGGCCAGCTAGAATTATCATGAAAATAGCCAATAGTGAAATGAACTCCACTGTTCTCTTCCTGACATTTTTAGTGAAGCTGAGCAATATACTGATACTAGGCTTGATACCAATTGGCCCAGTAACATTCATCTTCAGATGACATCTGTTGAGATTTTTTTCAATAACTTAATGGTTATAAAGCATGTGAGGAAGAGGATAATAGATGGATTATGACATAAAAATGCTAAAGCCTTTGCAGGGAGAATGGCTGCCCATAAAGTTTGAATTTGGTAATTCAGACTAATGCAGTTTGTCATCCTCTGGAGAGAGGGCAATCATGGGGAGCAATATCCTCTTAAACACTGATGCATAACACATTGTGCCAGAGTCACGCGGCACCAAGCAATATCGAGCTGCTGCAGGAAGCAGCAGGAACAGGTTTCCCAGCCAGTGGAAGGCAAAGGTGGCAATCAAGCTTCTCTGTGCTCTCCCTCCTTTTCTTCCAATACAACAAAGGAAGAAGAAGAGGAAGAGGAGGAGGAGGAGGGAATACATAATGATTGTTATGCGTTATGTTAATGGTAGCCTTTTATTGCCCCACAGAATAGTGTTATGCCATGCAATGGAGCATATGCTTCAGCGTATAAAACAGACAATTGTTTTACCTTATGAGTTCTTGGTCATGCAAATATATGTATATGTATATGTATGAGTAGAAAAAGAGAGGATCGAGCTTCCAATAGGTTAGTAATAAGTCAAAACTGAGAAGAGGATATTAGTAGAAATCAGAATGTAAATACAGTAGCTCCTTTTGGGAGCTGCCTACTCTTGGCATTGCAACATGCAGACTGCAAGATCCATGAGTGGTTAGACTTTATTCAAGGGGAAGGAAATAACTAAACAAACAAACAAACAAACAAATAATTCCCCCAAAGTAGGGAGGGAAGTTTTGGAGAACTACAAAAAGGTAGGATCAAAGGACTGAACCCCTGTCACTATGAAATGGTAATGGATGGAGACTTGTGGAACAGGATTCTTTTCATCAATGAAAATGCATTTAAGAAAGGAGAAGGTAGGCATTCTGAGCTTAAGAAAAACATTAAGCGGAAATGTACAAAATAATTAAATGAGGGAGCAAAAAAAATAAAAGTGGGTGTTAAAAACTAGGAAAATTGAACATAATTTAGCAAAGGAAACTAATACAGGGAATGTCAGAGAGAAATATGGGAAGCATAGTAGAAAACTGAGATTGTAATTTATCAGTATGCTCAAGCATATTGGTAAGGTAAATTTGTTTGTGGGAGTAGGAGAAATATAGAAATTAAATTAAGGAAATGAAAGCTATGGCACACATAGCTGTATGGATTCACTATAGTTCTGTATTCTTTAAAAAAGTTGTTGCCTATCCATGAATCATAGAACAAATCAATCGAGAGTTCTCATTTGAAGCACAAATAACCAGGCTCAAATTATCATATTTTGGAAACATTATTCAAAGATCCAGCTTGCTTGAGAAGTCTATATTTCTGGGAAAAAAGGAAGGAAAGAGAAGAAGATGACAACCAGTGATAAGGTAGATGGACTTGACCATCACAGTCACTCTTGCAAGACCTGAAGGACTAGGTTGGGGCAGATCATCCTGGAAACGGTCTACCTATGTGGTTGCTAAGAGTTAACACCAACTTGATGGTATATAATCCATCCATCAATTAACAAAGATGAAAGCAAAAAGTACTGGAGGATTCCTAAATAATTGGTTCTGTTTCAGAAACAAGACAAGAAAATTTAGAACTCCAAAATCAGGAAAGAAATTACTTTAGAATTATAAGCATCTCTGATTTCTTAGAATATCTTGCAGTGCTACCTTGCCTCACCCTTGGAATTCAAATTTTGACTGAATCCAATACACACACCTGGGTTCGATCAAAGTCTGAATTCCAAGGGCAATCAAGGTTATTTCAGCCATATTTTCATTTATCCAGGGCAGAACAAAAGATTCTGGACCATTTTTGTCCCAAATTGTCCACAAATCTCCACTCCCAATCTGTTTCTCTGGAGCTCCAGTGTATAGTAAATGGTAGTAAAATTGTAGCCACACTAGGGCAATGAAAAATGTTTGTCGTTTTATGTAAAATACTACAATGGGGAGGGGGAGTACTGGATTCAATGATTGACAGGTCTGCAATTATGATCATTGGTAATACTACACATTCGTGAGATAAGAAGCAGCAACAGCTTGGCCTACCATAGGATCCTTAGTGCTGACCTCAGCAAAACTATGAATTTTCTTCTTAGGTTATGGCCCATGTCAGCTCTTAGCCTAACTCCATGAATTTGCTTTAAATTCTGAAGTTTTTCATCCTATGTGGTCACTAAGAGTTGACACTCACGTGCTGGCACTTGATCAATCAATCAATCAATCTATTCTATGGCTTTGGGGTTCATAAAAGCCAAGCCATTTTTTATTTGCAAATTATGAGCTTCCTGAAAGAGTTGTAAATGAAGGATAAATAATAATAAGAAGATGCAGATTGTACAACCTTTTTACCATAGTATATATTATATTAATATAACAAGAATATCATCAATCCTTTCTGCATTTAAAAAAGGCTAAGAGAGTAATTGACATGGGATATATGTAAATCCTGTGTGTGTGTGTATATATATATATGTGTGTGTGTGTGTGTGTGTGTGTGTGTGTAATTATAATCCCATGAGTGAAATTTTCAGCATGGCTCCATTGCTAGCATGAGGTCTACAGCTGAGACTGAGCTGAAGGAATTGTTAAAGGCTCTTTTCTGAATGCTACCAACAAGCCAACATGGACTCCAGTGTGATGAAATAAATATATATGTACAGTATTATTTGTGGCTGTCCAGGAAATGAGGAATAATAATAACAGCAACACAACAACAACAACTCTCTGAGTGGCTCACAACAAAAAAATTACAATATAATAAATAAAGCATAAAAAATAAAGATAAAAGACGGCAAGTGCGATGAAGCGAGGGATTTTACTCTCCCTCACCAAAGGCCTGGGAGAAGAGCCAGGTCTTCATAATTCTTCCAAACAAGAACAGAGTGGGAGCCATCCAGATCTCAGGGGGAACCTTGTTCCAGAGGGCAGGCACTGCTACAGAGAAAACATCTTCAGAAAGGGGGGGGGGACCCTTCTGTGATGAGTAGAGTAGAGTAGAGTAGAGTAGAGTAGAGTAGAGTAGAGGAGTAGAGTAGAGTATAACAGAACAGAACAGAACAGAACAGCCTACAACCAGAATTGTTGAAGAGTTAAGGGCAGCATGGAGGCTCAATACGTTGAAGTTCATTTGCCAGAGATGGGTAAAAGTACCTCAGTCACATCTTTCTGAAGTTGCCTTAAGCAACTTATTCTTCCTCAGCCCTTCCTCTCACTGAAAATAAGGAGATGACAATAACTGTTCTACCTTACCAGATTTGGAAATAGATTCATGAAATTGTATATATAAACACACTGGACACTCAAAATCACATCCTGTGACCATTCAGTGGCACCACTTGATTTCAAGACCCTGAAGCTTGGGATCTACCTAAACAACTACCAGAGAGAGCAGATGAATATAAAAGCCATTGGCATTGTGAGATATTCATTAGGGCTGTGCTAGTGACCACAAAGTCCTTTTTCTTGCCTTTATTAGTATTTAGAGTGGTCAGGTGTCACAAGACATGGTTTACAATCTATGACCCATGGATAGTAGGTGGACCTTGGGTTCCTATTTTGCAGCATCTAGAACATACACACACATACTAGTTTGTGCTGCTTGAAATCCAGCAACAGAAATGCTCATTTTTGGTAACATTATTTTTATTTCACCTCTTAGAACACTCAGACACATAAAAGGACACCCATAAAAAAAGTTTTTTTAAAAAATGACCAATCATTCATTACTCAGTACGCACAACACACTAAGCCCTAACTCAGTTTAGCAAAACACAAAATTCAATAATCTTATTTAGAACTACCAGATCTGGACTGTAAAAATCTGGATGACTACTAGGTGAAAGCAAAGAGTTAGAGTTCTCCAGCTCTCTTTGTTGTCTTTTAATGGTTATCTGGATCTTTGCAGTTCACATCTCATAGCCCTACATTATGACTTAGAGTGATTGTCTGGTTCATACAACACACTGAGACTATGCAGGGTTTCCCATTACAAGCTTAATCTCCAACTGCCCATTTCTATTCTAAACTTGCTTAGTGTGCTGTGCAAACATAATCTCTGTAGACCATGATCACCTGATTTCTATAAATATTAAAGACAGGAAAAGGGATTCTCCTTTCGGATTCAGCAATTATTGGATAAGGGAAAAAATTTGGAAAGAATCAAAAGTAGGAAAGTACTGTCAAACAGAAGACCACATAGGGCAGAAGACCCTTCTGAAGGCATCTTGTCAATGTCACCACTTTCCTATGGAAACTTGTGCCTCATTAGACAAGCTAGGATATTTCCAAATAAACATGTGAAGAATTTCATTGTTAGGAATTATAGAAATACAAATACAATTCTAATCATTCTAATTACAGCATTTATAATGACAAACATTAATGGCAGAAATTACTTAGTAATTTATGCAACCTCCTCAATAAGAGTTGAAACATGGGAATTGGATAATTAGGGTCAGAACATTGTTAATATCAATCCAGGAGATCTGCAATGCAAATTATCACCTTCATGGAAACTGGCTGAATATATGAATTTTGGGAGGAATTTTGATAAATATTCAACAATCACACGAGTACACAAATAGTAATATTTTATGAATGTTAACAACTACTACCAATTGTATCACTCTTATAGTTTTTTAAATATTCTATTTGCAATATGGCAATCACACCTAACATGGCATTTTAATAACATATACCTTGGAGATGGGGAGAGTGTTGTACTTTTTATGGAAACTGCAGCACACAGATGAAATAGTCTAAACTCTCCCCCCTTTGCAGCAGCTTGTTGAACTCCATGGCTTTGAGCAATGTTCTCAAATACTTAAAATAAGCTGAGCCTGGGAGAAAAATGTTTGAAGCAACAAAATACAGGAAATAAATTGGAAAGGAAGATTTTAGTTTTTGCTGTGGGTGTACTCTATTTGTATAAAACAAACAACAAAAAAGCCTCCTATCACAATTACTGTACAGGATGGATATTAGGCACATTGGCTGTCCCATCAGGTCTTACATACCCTGTAATATGTAAGGATAAGAAATAGTAAATGAATCAATGTGTGTGGTATATTATTGTGAAATGCAAAATGATATTTATGTTCCACCCCTTCCCTCCAAATGCATTCTATTTCTCAAGCTTTAAGGAGATACATTCAAAGGAACAAGCTATGATTTATTAAAACTGAAACTCTGTGTTGCCACCATAAGAATAATCTTCCCCTAAGATGAATGCAAGAAACATTCCAATAATGAGTGAGAGATAACTGGGAACCAAAAAAGTGTTTCCTACTGTGAGAAGAATCTTCCCTAAGTCCAAATCTCCAAATAAAGAGTTAATTGTTATCAATTTACTGATACTGTCATTCATTCAAATTATGCCGCATCAGTAAAAAAAGAATTCTGAGAAAAATAATTTTCCGTACACTGTTCAATCTCTTATTCTGTCCACCATTAACACACAGGAGAATGTTAAAGTTTTGATTTCACACATTTGTCTTATGCTTGATAGTATTTATATACTCCTTTACATCATAAATTCCCCCTTACATCACAAGATTATTGATTTATTTATTTAGTCATTTTTCTAAAGCCACCTACCTGCCAACAATCTTAGGTAGCTTACAGAGAATTAAAAACAGGAATTAAAAAAGATGTATTATAATAAAAAGCAACTATGCTGGAAGCAACCAGGTATTTAATACCTTCCTGAAGGTCATCAGCAACAGGGCTGTATGGACCTTGGGAGGGGGGTGCTGTTCTAAAGGGGAGAAGCTGTTGTAGAGAAGACACACTTCCCAGGTTCCATAAGATGAAATAACTCTGTTGATGGGATCTGGAGGATGCCAATCCTGTCTGATCTTACAGAATTGGCAGAAGCGGTTGGAGAACAGCAGCCCCAATATTCAGAAGTCACGTGTACATATTTCACCAAAGCAAAGATATTTCATTTTATGGATTGCTTTACAAATCCCTTGCTCAGTACAGAACATAAAGAATTCAATGCAGCTTTATCTTGTTTCTGTTTCGACTGCTCTTTAGACACAACACAACATATTTGAAAACAACCGTCCATACTCCAGACTGCACTAAGATGAAATGGGTAAGGGTACTATAGGGTACTTTTGTCTCCATACTCTTGCTCCCAACGTTCATTGGCACTCATAAGGGGCCATCCCCACTTGATAATAGATAATGGTTTGTGTAACAGTTTGAAGGTCTTAAATCTAAGATTCAGAAGCAGCTGTTTTACACACAATGAATGGTTTGCTGTGTTCACCATGCCTTTTGCCCATGAAAGACCAACAGCCAATAAAATTGTTGCTGATCAGAGAATGTGATATCTTTAATACAGTTGGCCAATTCCCATACAATTTTGGCAGAAATGAAGTTATAATTGATAGCTTGTGGCAGATCTAGGGACCATTCAGTCCTGTATCTACAAGCGCAGATTAAGCTACCACTTGCCAGTAGCAATGTACATGACATTCCCACTCAAGTGAATTACTGCCAGGAAGCCACAAAGCTATCTCTTGATGTGCTAGATCAGAGGTTGCTTCCCCTGTTTCTTTCATTTCTGTGGCACCTGGAGTAAAATATTAGTGACATATTCATATATGCACTACTGAGAAGGTGCTGTGCAGTCATCGTTCAGATATACCCAGATGCATGTCATAAATACATAGACTTTCTAATATGAAAAAGGGCCTTTGAGATGAGAAGGATCAATGTCCATAAGCCTTTCTTTTTTCTTTTCCTAACATGTGAAAAAGCCTTAATAAACCAAAGCCATGATAAGCACCATTGGTCAGAATCTACAGGCTCATTTGATGCCTATGCTATATAAAAGATTGCCACTTGGAACATATATATGAAATGATGAAAGACCCCCACAGGGGAATAGCACTGTCCAACTACCAGCCAATAACCTGTCTCCCCACAACATGGAAAGTCCTATCAGGCATCATAGCTGCCAAGCTACAGGACCATATGGGCCAGTACATAAGCACAGCTCAGAAGGGCATTGAGAACAATACCAGAGGCTCAAAAAAAAAACCAGTTGCTCACAGACAGAGTAGTGGCACAAGACTCAAGGTCCAGACAGACCAATCTGAGCACAGCTTGGATTGACTATAGGAAAGCCTATGACTCAATGCCACACACACGGATCTGTAAATACCTGGTGCTATACAAAGTCACAGGACACTAAGGACCTTCCTCAAGAATTCGATGGGACTGTGGAAGACAACACTGGAAGTCAACACAAGGCAGCTCGCAAAAGTGGCCATCAAGTGTGGCATATACAAAGGTGATGCAATGTCCCTGCTGCTGTTCTGCATAGGCTTGAACCCCCTGAGACAGATAATTGCAAGGACTGGATACATGTACAAGTTCAAGAGTGGAATCACCATCAGCCACCTCCTCTACATGGATGACATCAAGCTGTATGCTAAGAGTGAATGAGACATCGACTCACTGATCCACCTGACACGGATCTACAGCGAGAACTTTGGGATGTCATGACTGGACGAGTGTGGCTGGATGGTGGTAATGAGGGGGAAGGTAGTTAAGACCAATGGTGTAGAACTACCAGTGGGCCACATATGTGATGGAATGGAATTATGAAGGCCGAGCTCAGGGAGACAAACATTTTCTTAGCTCACCAGAACTGCATGGGAGGATCAAGAGGATGAAACTGGCACCTCCCTGAGGAATTCACACTTTTGTGGCTGGAGGACTTTGGGAACTGGGGTTTTAGTCTGGGAAGATTCTTGCTAGAGGTTGTAGCTTATAAACATAGCTGAACTGAATTAGCATTGTCTCTTGGAGTTCCTTGAGCTAGGCCTGATACATAGCACACCAGCTACAAGTACCTTGGTATCCCACAGTCACATGAGAACCATGATGAGGAGGCAAGGAAGACAGCAATATCCAAGTACCACCAAAGGTCCTGAAGAGCCAGCTCAATGGGAAGAACAAGATCCACACCATCAACACATATGCCCTGCCAGTCATCAGATACCCTGCTAGTATAGTTAGCTGGCCAAAGGAGGACATGGAGGCTGCTGATGTGAAGACCCGGAAGCTCCTCACAATGTACAGAGGTTTCCACCCCAAGTCCAACACCCAGTGATGTACACCAGCCGGAAAAAGGGCAGTCAGGGTCTGGTGAGTGTGAAAGCCAGTCTCGTGGACAAAACCCAGGACATCCAGGAGTACATCAGTAAGATGGTACCCAAAGATGAGCTTCTGAGAGAATGCCTGAGGCAGCAGCAGACATGGGAGGAAGTGCCAATGCAAGTCAAGTCCCTGCATGGGATATACCATCAACAGATTGACTGACATTGGGAAATCCTACCAGTGGCTGGAAAGGGCTGGACTAAAAGACAGCACTAAGGCACTGATCATAGCAGCACAAGAACAGGCACTAAGCACCAGATCCACAGAAGCAGGGGTTTACCACACTAGACCCAAGGTGCAGATACAGGCAGGAACAGCATACACTGAACAGCACAACCAAATATCTGGCATTGTGTATGGGAACATCTGCACAGTGTGTGGGCTAGACCTTCCCAAGTCCAGATGGGAGATTCCATAGAAGGTCGTGGAGAATAACAGGGCTAAAAACTTGTGAGACTTTCAGATCCAGATGGACAGGCAGGTACTGGCCAATCAACCAGACATCATGGTGATAGACAAGGACTAGAATACAGTGGTGGTAATAAATGTAGTGGTGCCAAGTGGAGAATGAGAAGCTGGAGAAGTACCAGGGCCTGAAGGAAGGCCCTGATACTTCTCCAGAAGGAATGTGGAAAGTAAAGGCCAAAGTGGTACCACTGGTGGTAGAAGTACTCAGGGCTGTCATGCCTAAGCTGGGACAGTGGCTCCAACAGATCCCAGGAACATCAGAGCTCTCTGTCCAGAAGAGTGCAGTGCTAGGAACAGCTAAGATACTGTGCAGAACCCTCAAACTCCCAGGCCTTTGGTAGAGGACCTGAGATTGAGGAAGACACATACCACCCATAGGGGCGAGAGAGGATTTTTTTTAAAATATAGATATTGTTTCTGTGAAATTAAGAAATTAATAACAATGGAAAGAATAGATCTGTATAAAGAGGCTTTTTATTGGGAGTGGGGTTTATCAATAGATGGAGGGAAATGAAGGATTTGGGTGTAATTATGAATGAAAACCTAAATTGGCATGGCCAATTTCATTGTTTATGATGAAAGATTGAGAGAATTAGTGAGAGATACAAGAGCAATGAGAGGTTCTACATGTAAGCTAGGCCATTATTGGGTAGTGTCAAGAGTAAATATTGGGGGGAGAAAAAGAAAAAAACAATCATAGAAGAAAAGTGTCAAACAGAAGCATCCATGGAGGGGTCCAAAAAGTCAAGGTAGTAGCTAAGATAGAGGATTGAAGCCCAGACACTTTTTGTGTGTGTTGCTTGAGCATTCCCTCCCCCACGCAGACATTCCTGGTATGAAAGAAAGTAGAGTAAAAAATAGAATGACTGCAGGAGGAAAAAGTGCATGTTCAATATCTAAAAAAGCAATAATAGATAAATTAATTTCCAAACAGAATAAATGCCAAGGGAGTGCATTTAATCTCACAAAGCAAATGTGTAGATTTAGGATTTGTTAAAAATCAAGGCAGAACCAATATTAGGAGTTCCTTATGCTGTAGCCTTGTCTAAAAATGCAAGAGGCTGGATAAAAGAAAAACTGGATAGTCCTGCCTTTCTTGACTTGGAGTCTTCCAAAAGTTTGGATCACAAATTCTTCAGTCTCCTTTAGCAGTTTTGGAAGGCACCCAGTTGGGAAAGGCTACTGTAACCTCTTATATCTTGAGAGAGTCCCAGAAAGCAGTTGGGGCTTGGTAGCCTGTTCAAAATTGATCCGTAAACAGCCCTCTATTTTCTGTTCAGCCCAGCACTGCACGATGCTTGCTGTCTTCTCTGCATAAACCAGGGGGTATACTAGGGCTTTGATATACCAGGAACGAAGGTTGGCAAGGGAGCACTAAGACAATGAAAATAGTTGCAATAATTATTTGAGAGTCAAACAAATTCTGTCTAATCAACCCGACAACTTATTATCAAAAAGAATCTATTTCTTTGTCAAATCTGTCAGAGCCATTCCGAATATATTATCATATTAATGTCATGATGGGGCTCCTCTGGTCCTCTGAGTTTTGTTTGTTGAAGAGCTTCCTGGGGCGTTTGGAGGAACAAAGAGCGCTCTTTGGAACATGAGGCATTCAGCGCCAGAGTACAGATGGGCCCCAGCTCTTTGTTCCTCTCTGCCTGGGAGGCTGTTATGGGAAGCAGCCAACCTGCAGTCTGTCACAGTGAACATTGTTCAGTCATTGTGTACTTTTAATTGTTACTATGTACATGGAATCCAAAAGGCCGCTCTGGATATATAGTACAAGCACATGGAGGCCTTTGCCAGACCAAACAGCTGTCCTGTGATGTTCCCACATTCAGCTCCTGTCACCTTTTGCTCACTCAGAAAGCTCTTTCTGACACATGGCAATTCAAGCCAAAGATTTATTTACTAAACAGTCAATAAGAGAATCTTAGAAATGCCCAAGCTTTCACTCTTTCACTCTTTCCCAAATGGTGATTATTTCTGCACCAGTGATACTACAGCCTTCAGAACTTTAAAAAGTTCAGAAGGAAAACTGTACAAACCCAGCTTTCAAAGATGTAACTGCTACATGTTGTTATATATTCATTTGTTTACACACAGGCACACACTACTCATTTAAGCAATTTTACCATAACAACAATGTGGAATGGCAACTCAGCAAGTTTTCATACAAGCATGTTTCATACAGCAGAATAATTATGCTTGGAACTTATAAAGAATTCCTCATAACGCTGAACAATTGCAGAAATGTTTACTTCAAAGTCAAATTATTTATCATGATCCACAGAAGGAGGGGACCTGGTATATTCAAGAATCAGCAATCGTGAGAACCCATATGGCAAGAAATGACTTTGCATGAATTAGCAAAGCCAAAACAATGTCTCCAAATCCTTTACAATACAATAAGGAACCTTGATAGAAAAAAAATGCTGTTGTCAAACATGTATCCAATATTAGTTAACAGGAAAGATTTTCTGATGATGTGCAGCTTGAAATCTACATCTGTAATAATAGACAAAGAGGTAGATAGACACTAGGGTAGTTTCCCCAAATCTGGCACCCTGCAAACATGCTACTTCAAACTGTCTAAGTCAGGAATGTCCACAGGGGTGGTCAAAAGGTCAAGATGGCAGCTGTGGCTGCGTGGGTACATTGCACACATAACACAGAGATATAAAAGGGGCTTGGCTTCAACCATGTAGTTGCAGCTATTGCCTTGACTTTCTAACCCCCCTTTTCCCCTATGGCAGCCTCTAGTCTGGCTATATCTGGAGGATGCCACTTTGGGGAAGACTATATAGTAGAGATGGACTTAAAGAAGCAGGATAGAAAGAGTATTGATGCTTTTCAAATTTGGTGTTGGAGAAAACTTGTGAGAATACCATGGATGCCCAAGCAAACAAACAAATGGATCAGTGAACAAATCAACCCGGTGTTCTCACTGGAGACACAAAATAACCAGGCTCACATTATCCTTCTTTTGACACATTATGCAAAGACCCAGCTGTCTGGAGAAGGTTCTGATGCTGGGAAAAACGGAAGGAAAGAGAAGAAAAGGATGACCAGCAGCGAAGTGGTTGGATTCAGCAATTACAGTGGCAATGGGTGCACCATTGGAAGACCTGAAGGACCAGGTTAGGGACAGATTGTTCTGGAACAAACCTATGTGGTTACTAAAAGTTGACACTAACTTGATGATACATAATCCATCAATCAATATAGTAAAGAAACTTGGATTTAAATCTCTGTACAACTCTGGACTCAGTGACAAGTCTTAGTATAGTTGCTATCTTTAAGCCAAAACCTACTCACATAATTGTTATAATAAAAAACAGAAAACATTTAATTAAAACAGGACAGTTTTAGCAGATAGAGTAGCATATAGTCATATACTCTCAATGCAATTTTCCCCAAGTAATTGTAGATAGCTTACTCTATATTAGTTATCTAAATGAAGAACATACACTTAACCACACTGTCATCATAGATAGGGCATTTGAGAGAAAGAAAAAGAAAAAAGATAAACAGATCAATTCCACAGAATTTTTTTTTTTTTAGTAAGTTCATCAATCAAATTTAAATACATGTCATCCAGTCCATACATATTAGTGGCAAAGTGTAGTGGCTTTGCCGTAACATTTTGATATTATTGAATTTAGTAGGAAACGAAGAGGTGGTTCTAGGGCTATTCCAAGATTCCAAGTGAAGCTGCTTAGGGCCAATGCTCCATCCCACTTTTAATGGAAGACCCCCAACCTTGAGGAAAACAAGTAAACAAGTAAAACAAATAGCAACAACTATCCATGTTACCAGTATGTTACCAAGTGTTAAACTTCACACGTAAAAAAGAAATGAAGACATGAATCTCAGTGGGTCACCATGGACTGTTATTATTACTCAGTTTTCCTTACAGCAGAGCTGTTGTAAGAATGAAATGTGGGGAGGAAGAAATAAGTATGCTCTTCTGAGCTCTTGTAGAAAAGAAAGAATATAAGTCTAATGAAGAAATGAATAAAATGCATAGGTGGATGTGTAAAACTTTATCATCTGAATAATAAAAAGTTGCATTCCAAGTTTATGTTTAAAATTTGAATGAATTTTCAATTTGTTACATGCAGTTCCTGACAAATACCATTACACCCATTTTCCTGTTAATATTTTTAAGCAAGTTCTAAAGATGTAAAGAGAAATTATATTATAAAATGAGGTTTTCAGTTGGCAGGAATTTATCTATTGTGCAAAAATGAATTTTACTTATTAACAATATGCAACACTGAAACATATATCTCAACACAGCAGGCATTAATAAATCATGAATATTAATGTAATCCAAATCAATATAGTTGCTCAACTCCAGTTTAAATTAACATGGACAATATTTAAATATGGCTTTTGAAAACACATTCTTGGACAGCATTGCATTTAATAGCCAGATTTAGATCAGAACTCTTTACCTTTTTCTCCCTGATTCCCCAGAGAGAATATTACAAACTGTATTAAACTAGCAAGAGGTGTATTTTATTTGACTGGCAAGAAAAGCAAGGTTAGGAGATGGAGTTGTTTCAAGAAAAGCCAGGACTTCATTAACTTCACACTTCACCCCTGATTCAGCAGCAGTCATCTTTGATGGTAGCACTTAGTTTCAGTTCAGTTTAAAGGGTTTGAACAATGGGACTTCCTGTCAAATAGATACCAATAATGATTTTCCTGGATGCTGAAGATCTACCAGATCTTTTGTCATGTAGACCTTCCTCCATGATTTGACAGAAAAAAAGACACTTCTACACATTTCACTCTTTTACAGATGATCTGCAAAAAGACATAAATAGTAGGGGCATATCATCTGGCAAGATTCAATTTCAGTTCAAGATTTGGTGATGACAAGATTTGATTCAGCTTTGAAAGTCAAGATCTGAAGGCAACAAAATTTGATCTGAACAGATTTGAGATTCAGTATACTGTAAGATTGAGCCTTAGGCTATAATGGGGAAACATCAAAATGCCTGCTGTTCCATTTTTTGGCAGAATGGGATGAAAACAGTAGGATTGGTAGATCCTTTAGAAGACATGAATCCTACAAAAAAAAAAAATCAGCTGGATATCTTGAAGGGTTTCATTGCTGTATAGTTTTGAAATATTTGCCCCTGCATTTCTTTGAAGGCCAAAATAGCAGGAATAAGAAAAGGACACTTCAGCTTCCAAAAAGATTGTGCTAAAGTAGTACACTCAGTGTCTTCTTCCACCTGAAAAATAAAAACTTTCAAAAATATTTTTAACAAGAAGCTCTCAACTAAAAATTAAAAAGTCCAGCACCCACTGACCATCAGATCTTGCCAGCAGGACTATTATCATGGTTCATCACTGGAAAGGTTAGGTTTTTCTGGGAACTTCTCATGGTGTGCTGCTTGTGCAATGATTTTTTTTTAATAAAAAAAAGTCTACAAAGTCTGCTTGCTGTATATACTGCATATATAATAAACTATGATAGAAATAACTATACATTATATACAACAGTTGAATAACAAGCACACTATGTCAGATTCGCTCATGCAGTAAAGAAGACTCACACAGTAAATACACAAACAGAAGCCAAAAACAAAACCTGGAGATGTTTTTTTTTAATCGAAAGGGTGAAATGCGAAGAATGAAAGAAGAATGAAAGGAAGTGAAAGGGGAGAATGAAAGAGACATAAAACTGTAGATGTACCTTAGGCTCACTAACAAGAACAAATTAACATGTCAGGCAGCTAGCCTGAGAGTTAAGGAAGGATAAAGGTAAATGTGTATGGAGTTGGGGAAAAGTAGAACACCCAAAAGAAGCAAACCATATATATTTTTTAAAAGTTTATCAGAATAAACCTGCATCTCTCTTCCTCTTTCTTTCTATGCTTCCAAACAAACTACCTAAACAAATTCTAGCAGGAGTGTGAGAAGTAAACAGTACAGTAGCATTCCCTGAAGTAATCCAAAAGGAAGGTTTTGTGGAGAAATTAAAGTTATTAGCTACCTACTTGTGTTGCTCTCAGACAGCCCATCACAGCCCTCCACCCTGATCCCAGCTAAGTGTGTGTGTATGAAAGCTGCAAGAATTAGTGACCCTTTGCAAAGCTAGAAAAGTCATTTTTGTTGAAACTTCACTGTCATGATTTGAGGGCACCTTTTTCAAATCAACATCTCAAAACACCTCAAGGTGCTTCCGTTCAAAGATTTGATTTGAGGGAATGATTGGATTAACCCACCTTTTACTGGATGACCTTTCTGGTGCTTCATCTGCTGGCTGGGGAATTCTGAGTTAATGTCCGCACATCTTAAACTGGCTGAGGCTGAAAAACACTGGTTTAGAAGATCCAGCCAAAATAGTTTTGTCTGGCATATTGTCTCTGTGCCTTTATGCTTTCCACTACCAGCTAAGTACTACTACTACTACTATTAGTAATGTTTACTACCACTGATCAATTTAGCTTTAGACAGCTACTTTTCTAACCTGTAAGATTAAACCCATTTTTCCCCTTGTTCAGTCCCTCCCTGTCCCCCAGCCCCCAATTTATTTGAGTGAACCCTTGGCATTTCGTTTTGCACTTGTCAGGCTAGAGGGAGGAAGGACAGAAGGAAGGAAAAATTCAGCAGTGGGCAAACTGTATCAATTAAAAATTACAGAAGGAAAAAAAAATCTTTCATGTGCTGCAGCACATGTCCCTGAGCAAGATTAGCATTGCTGTGAGCATGTTGGACTAGTCAGTTCATTGCCTGAGGAGAATTTGGAGGCAAAATTCATCAGCGCAGCTAGTGCACTTGAAAGACTCCAGCACAGGGCTGTGTTCCTGGCCTAGCAACAACAAAACACCTGCTTGAAGTTGAGGGAAAATAGCAAGCTGGCTGGAGTTCAAAAGACTGGAATGGTAATCACACATTGCTTAACAAAAAAGTGAATTACTGTGTTCCTTTGTCAGGAGGTAGCTGATTTACATAGTCTCTTCTTGGCAATGCCCAGCGGGTTCGAACTTTTGAGATGTGCACGGTCAAACATTAAAACAAACAAAGAGGAAGAACGCTTGATACCTGTGTAATTCAACTACATTTGGCTACATACGGTTTGTGTTAACAGCTTCCTAGTGGCTGAAACAGACAAGGATAGACAGAAACCTCTCATCTGTCTCTTTCCTCTCTGCACAAGCCAACCCCAGATCTATTGCATGATAGATTTCTGATTAATGGTGATTGCTTAAAAATGCACTTGAGAATTCAAAACTGTATCTTACACTAGCTTGACTTTTTAACTATAAGAAAGCAAGAAGTTTTAAATACAGGCCATTCACAGTGCTGTTGACTGTTTCAGCTTTTCTGAAGTTTACTAGCAAAAATAACATTTCTGTAACAACTCATGGCAAGAGAACTCTGAATAAGTCATCGTAATTTCATACCGAATGGCTTTTGTTCTGTAATTGAATTTTACGTGCATGCTTTGGGATTATTTTTAGATTAGTTTCCATACAGATGTTGTCTAGTGTATGAGGAAGAAGCAGATCTGCCATTGCTATCTTGATGCTGTTAATAATGTAGAGAGGCATAAGAGAATGAAAGCAGACAATGCAATAAAATAAGAATGACAGTAATATTTCTGGAACTTATTTAGGTTATATTAATATTATTCATTGTTATTATCAGCAGAAGTACATATATGACTATGAATGAATGCCCCAAATTTTGCGAATATGAATGCTGAGAATTTGAAATGATTTCATCAATCTGAGGATTCATCAGTGTTTATATCTCACTTTTTTTTTATGCCCATTGGTTTAAACTGATATCCACCCTCAGTCAGAAACTGCAGATGGGCCTTTAGTCTAAAGGTTTTTGATTTATATTGTTACTTTACAGATGATTGCAGTGTCCTATAGTATTAATTGCTGCTTCTATACCATGTCCATCCTGAGCTTAGTTATAAGCACGTGCCAAACAAATATACTACAACTCCTCTTACTGTGAGGTGTAAAACCAAGTGCTTAGCTGTATATAAACTTCATCTGAACCTGGATGCTATTAATTTGCATTGTGTAATATTCAGTCAAGTGTAATAAGATTTTAATAGCATCACATCCCAATATAACCATGACTGAATTACAATTATAGTTATTATTCACTAGTATAGCATTCCAAAATTCACAGGATTTCTCTGGAATTCCCAATACTGACTTGCTGACGATCCCTTATTTTCACTAGTCTCCTGCTGTCTATATAGACGTATTTGTCCTAGCACCTCCCCTGTGGAATATCATCCACCCAGAGATCAGATTGGCCCAACCCTGTTGGCCTTTCACAAGACTGTGAAGGTGTGGCTATATTCCTGGGCTTGGGGGTCAAACTGTCAGTTAGACCCTGTGAGACGATTATGCTCATTGGGGTTTAATTGCATTTTTTACCTTGGCTGCTAGTTACATATTTTATTTTTGTTGTTGTTTGTTGTTAGCTGCCCAAAGTCACCATGCTGAGACAGTGTAGTCCCTCATATTTAAGTGGGGTAGGTAAGAGGGAGGTAAGTACAGTTGTATCTTAACCACTGAAAACAGTGAGACTTAAATGTTTTAATGTCGGCTGGATGATTCTCTAATAATCATGATATCCAGAATAATTATATGGTGCCTAAATAAATATGTTGCACTTTAGAAGCAGGAATGCAGGAAGAACATGTTTTTTAACTTTTTTTAATTGGTTTTAATGGGTGAAATATGTTGATTGTTTAGTTTTTGTTTTAATTGTATATGCTGCCCAGAGTCACATGCAAGTGAGATGGGTGGCTCTATAAATTCAAGAAATAAATAAATAAGCAACAATCAGATAGTTTGTTAAGTAAAAGTGACCCATATTTTATGTTTTTTAAAATAACAATTAAGTAATAAAGGTAAGAATATTAGGCATTATTTAAGACATTTAGGAAAGCAGTGTCTAATTTTATCTGTCCACAATCATCTACCACAAATATAGAGAAACCCATCTGTCTGCCCCACCTGCCCTCTGTGTGAAATGCTAGGACCATGGACATCTACAGGGATTTTTCTGGCTTGGGGGGAAGCTGCAGTATATGGGGATGAAACTGCAAACAGTAACTGCCTATTTTAATTCTAGTATGTATATACTTTTATTTATGATAAGCCAAATAACATTAGGGTTCCCCCCACCCACATATACTATGAATCTTACAAATCCTTTACTTCCAGAGAAAGACTTCAAAAATTATGAAGATTTCCAAATTAGGTGATGCAATCTAGGGATTTAAAACAAAACCACCATGGAAATTTTTATGGGAGCAGATGGATCTGTCCAAATGGACTTTATCCATTGCACAAAAAGTACATTCCACAGGTTCTGAGTTTGCTGGTACTGGTCTGTCTCTGACCAAGACTGCACATGCAAATTGTGGAAGATCAATGCAACCATCCCCCAAAGGATAGTCACTTAAAACAGAGTTTCTCTTGTAGATACTCCAACCTCCATGTGTATTCTTCCTCCCTCATCTCAACCCCTGCCCTCCCATACACACGTTCAAAAAATGATGAATCAGAATATTACTAGAGCCAGTGTGATATAAGATATTGAACAAAAGTAGGGACACCAGGTTCTTATCTATGCTGAGACCTGGAAGGTTACTGGGTGAGTCTGGGTCATTCTCTTCCTCTCAGCGCAACCTACTTCATGGGACTGTTGCGTAGGGAAAGATAGGAGGAGGGAGCAATATGGATGCTCCCTTGAGCAAATGAAAGGGGATGAAAATCTCAGAAATAAATAAATAAATAAATAAATAAATAAATAAATCTTTATTAACATGACAGTTGAAATGCTTCTAAGTTCTACTGATCCATGCAGCTCATTAAGACCCTTGAAAATAGACAAATATCTAAATAAGTGAGTATTTAAAATGGTTAATAGATGGCACTTGACATTGTACCACACCTCTCGTAGAAGAACCTGAATCATGGGGCTTAGTTGTAAAGGGGTTGGGGAGGAGAACCAATGCTGTCTGGAACTAGTTATAAGGTGATGATGGTATTACTAATGTGTTCTGTTTTCCTACAGGATTAGGGAAAAAGCCATTCTTATTCCTGCTTTGCTATCAAATAATAGTGCGATGTAGTAAGGCAGACAAGCTAGTACTTATCCGAAGGCATTCTTGACCTTATGTATTAATTCTAGTAAAACAATAGCTGATCAAATGCCTGCCTCATGTGATCTTATTTGGCTGTGTCTTGTCTAGCAATACAACCCTACTTCAGATATTTCTTAAGAATTGGTGTTAGGCAAAGTTAGGTAACTCCATTCTTCCTTTACAGGCTTACGATACACAGAACATGAATTGCACTTCATCCATTTACTTTTCTCTGACAAGACTGTTCCATACCCAGCAACCCATTGAGAAATGGCCTATTGAAACCAATACATTCAACTGTAATCACCATAATGACATCTTCTCAAAATGTTTTTTTTTATTTCTCTCTCTCTCTCTTTACAAAAAAAGATAGAATTTCATCAAAATGGGAATAAATATTTAAAACACAACCAATTTATGCACATTTCTGAAACTTGAGAGCAAGATAGGGAAGGCTGCAAAAAATCCACTAAAAATCTGCAGAAATAATTTAGCTCTCTTGTCATTGCTGACTGACAGCTCTAATAAATTCCTACATTTTAAGCAGTCTTACATTTCACATGCATTTGCTTCTTACTCCTGTGCAGAGTGGAACATCTATTGTCAAATGCATAAAATAACATTAGAAATGCAAACTTAATGTAGCCCATGGTAATGTGTTATTTAAAACTTATGAGCCCGAATAAGGGCTTATTTCTTCTAAATTGAAATTTATAGTTTCATTTTAGAGTGCTAACTTGAATACTGATGGGGCTTAGGCATGTTGCCATAAAATGGGAATGAAAAACAAAGCAAGTAACAATCAGGCATAAAACAGCTATTATGGAAATGTATAGAAACCTTTCTGAAAATTGGATCTTAGTTACCCGTATCAATAATAAAGACAACAAAGCAGATGTTAAATACCATATCTTACCAAAACTTAATATGTGGAAAGGAGTACCCATCTCTAGTTTTGATTTGGCCTCTGCACAGGTCAGCCACATCAAGTTGGCTTCCCAAAATGCATCTATGTCAGAAAATGAGAACAAATCCTTGCAAATTAGCACCTCTATATACACACATATACACACACACACACACACATAACACATATACATAAATACACACAGGCATACAGAAAGAGACAGAGAGGGAGAGAGAGACAGGGAGAGAGAAACCAATTTTAACAGTAAAAACTTTGGAGTTACAAATCTAGTCATTTAGTGTCATTGACACACAAGATATTTCCTGCAACCAAAGGTCTGATAATATTTCAGGTTGATAGGCAGCTCTTTATTATTTTTTCCCACTGTAATTACCTTGATGTTACAACAGGTGGTTGTATATAGCTGACCTCACCTGATCTCAGGAAAGCTAAGTAGGGGCCGGAATAATTAGTACTTGGTTAGGAGGCCACCCAGAAATTTAAGGGCTGTAGATTAGAGTGGGAGCCAGTTTGGTGAAGTGGTTTAAGGCAACAGGGTAGAAACCAGGAGACTGTGAGTTCTAGTCCCACCTTAGGCACAAAGCCAGCTGGGTGACCTTAGGCCAGTCACACTCTCTCAGCCCTAGGGAGAAAGCAAGCGCAAACCACTTCTGAAATCTTGCCAAGAAAACTGCAGAGACTAGTCCAGGCAGTCGCCAGGAGTCAAAACTGACTTGAAGGCAGAAAAAAACAAACAAACCCTTAACTAGAAAGTTGAGAAAACATGAGAAGGAGGTAATAGGAATCTACTTCTGTACTGTTGCCAAGAAAACAACATGGACTTATAATCACTTGACTTCATTTACCTTTGTACCCATTTTTTTCTTTTCCTTGCTGCCTCCTCCCTTCACATTTCTAGTCCCCACATTGCTTTCACCCAATCATTTCCCCAATACTTCTCTGCCCCTACTGCATCCATATATTGCTAATCAGATATCTTTTTTTTTAAGTTTATCTACTTTTGTCTGGGTAATGGTGAGTTTGAAAACTTCAGACTGTTGAGATGTTCTTGCTAGGCACTTTGTGGACAAAAAAGCAATCATAGTTGCTCAGAGTCAGACACCAGCTGGGCAGAATTCAGGAAGATGACAAGGGTGAGTTCATCTGGGATTGTTTCCAGCCTGTGAACCTTGATGAAGAGGACAGGGTACTCTAAGAGACAAGATTTGCCATTTGTGAGCTAGAGGAACTGCTGAGATGGAAGTTATGAATCTTGGACAACTATTGCCCAGTATCCAACCTTACCCTTCTGCAGAAGGTTGTTGAGGAGGTGGTGGGGTAGCAATTATAATGGGCCCTGGATGAAGTGGATTATCCCATCCAGTCTGTATTCAGGCCTGAGTACAGGATAAAAACTACATTGGCCACTGTTAAAGTGCACCTGTCCTTATCTGCTTGATCTCTCAGTTGTGTTTGATACCAGTGATCATGTATTCTTCTGGGCTGCTTCTAGGGTTACAGCTTGGGATCATTGTTATACAATGGTTCTAATCCTTCCTGAGTAAGCAGTTCCAACTGGTGTTGGTAGGGAAGGATAGTCAAAGCCTTAGACATTCCAGTGTGGGGTGCCCCACAGTTCAGATTTCTCCCTTTCTTTTTAACATCTACATGAAACTTATCAGAGAGATCATCTGTCATTTCAGGATGAGGTACCCTCAGTAGGGTGAGGATGATAGTCATACGTCTTCACTCCAGAGAAGCAAGAGATGCAGTTGAATCTTGATGAATAATAGCAAAATTGAGCTACAATTTGCTCAGAAACCCTATGGTTCCTTGGTAGATCCGTCTTTGCTCTACTTAGGGTAACACTACTCCTGAAGAAGCAAGTATACAGTCTGGAATTTCCACTGGTCTCATGGCTCCTGTTAGAAGAACAAGTAGAGATTGTGGCCATGAGAGTCTTTGCCCAGCTTCGGTGGATGCATCACCTAGACCAGGAGCCTTTCACAATAGTAACTGATGCTTTTATCATCTGCATCTGGATTCACTCTATATGGAAATGCTTGAACAATGATTTGAAAGTAACAACTGATCAAAATGCGTCAGGCTGCTTGTTCATCAGCAGTAGACAATACAGCAGTAAAACACTAATTTTGTAGGAAGTGCATTGCTGCCAGTGGGCTTCCAGGTTCATTTCAGGATGTTGGTTGTTACCCATAAAGCACAAGTTCTTGTTACATTCAGAACCACCTCCTCTAGGTAGAATCTTCCTGTTGAATTTCTACTTGATGGAAAGACATGTTGTGGATTCCCCCCTTGCTCCCTGGTGGTGGGAGCCCAGAAGCATGCTTTCTTGGCTATATTCCACTCATTTTGGAATAATCTCCTTCCCACAGTTAAGATGGACCCTTCCTTATTAACATTCAGGAAGGTTGTTCAGACAATACTATTTCAAAGAAACTTTGGAGTATAGGGATTGAAGGTGGGCATTGGGCAGGGATTGGATTTAAGGTGGCTGAAACAATGTGTAGGTGGCTGGTTTTTTACTATACAGCAGAGGCTAAACAGCCATCTGAGATGCTTTAATCTGAATTTCTACACTGAGCAGGAGGTTGGGCTCCATGGCCTAAATAGAGTGCTTTCTAGGTGTAATGCTTTCTAAGGAGCTCTTTAGATCAAGTAATTTTCCATATATATAAAATCATACTGATCACACTATACATGCTGTTCTGTTTTTCCACTGCTCCATTATAGTCAAAGAGTATCTGGAAGTTTCTGTTCATTTAAATGTGATTGTAAGAGACAGAAAAACAAGGTTCATCATTCTGTACTGCTCCTGCTGTTAGCATTATTAAAACAAAATAAAGTAAGTAACCAAAATCCAGAACCCCTTGGGGAAAAAAAATAATGGCTACAGTGTGATTTACAATTGGCCAATGATGCATCTTTCTCTGGGAGGTGTCTCTGAGACATTTAGATCAATGAGATAGGAAGCACTTTTTCCAGTTTTTCCCTCTGTGGGTGAGACATTCCCATTCATTCCTATAGAGCAAAAACAAAAGAACTTCTACTGGGTAAATTATTATGGGAAGGGCAAAACACACTGATCATCTCAGACATCTAACCTGCTTTCATTAAGAGAATTTCTCCACAATATAAGTCTATTGGATTTTTAGGGTCTACAGATATTGTCTCCAAGCCCACCATCCTAACATAATGGCATTCATTATTAATTCTCTCATAAGATAAGGTTCAGCTTCATTTTGTTAGCAAAAGGTACATTTATAAATGCAAATGTTTTCTTTAAAAAATGTCTTTACAATGCACCCAATTAGAGGCTGAAATGTCCAGCATCTGCTTAATCCATGTTACCTGATTAAGTCATTTAGGGACAATTGTGCTGGGAGGGAAGAGATGAAGTATTAAAGCAAATTGTGTTTCTTCTAGTAAACTGAAAATAAGGCCATCTGAAACAATGTACTTGTAAATGTGCTGTTGTCTCCTACAGTAACATAATAAAATATTAATAGTGGACAGAGAAGGGAAGTGACATTTCTAACGGCAAATTCTTGTAGCTATGGACATCTCAATCACTATGGGCTTCACTGAGACAGCTCTGGCCTAATTTCCTTTGACTCTGAATGTGTGCAAATCACAGAGAAATATGAACTGACTACAGACAGAGAAAACCAGCAAAGACAGAAAATCATTTCAAATTGCACCCTTATCAATATTTCACTAAGCCTGGTTGACTAGACATCTTTGAAAATTCAAGAAGTTGATTTCCAAGAGTTTGAACTCTAGATTAGAGAAGTTTGTAAATGCAATTTGAGTGTCAGGAATTTTAAATCTGAAATGAAAACATGTTGTTCGCTCATGTGAATGCACGTTGCATAAAATAAATAGCTATTTGCTAGAACTTATATTTGGTTAGCACAAACTTTTCATATGCTTTGCAATAAATAATGGGTTGAAAAACCAGTTATTTTATGTGCTGTTCTTTGCTTGCAGTGTACTAATAGGCTATGCAATCATATATCTACTTGGAATTCATTAACATTGATATAACTGTGACCTTGAATTTATAGATCAATGTCATGATACCATTAAAGTCCTTCCTGATACCCAGAAGCAAATGGTTTGCTTTTGTTCCAGCCTCAGTCGCCTCTTGAAATCCCTCTGGTGTTGCCTTAAAAGTTTGAGAGCTTTTTATATTTCTCCTACTGCTAAGAAAAACAGGAAATGGACTCCAACCTTGACCTTTGACAGGATAACTCACCAATTTGATTAGTTTAAACTATTTCATCCAAATTAGGGCATGGAATATCAAAGACTTTTTAGAATAGTCTGGTTTATAAGAAATATTTCTGTGATGCAGAAGAACAAACTGGATCATTGATGTGCACAATGCATAACATTTTAGGATATCAGAAATACCATTTTTCCCCTCTTTTTCCATTACTTTTTGATATATTGCACAACCGTTAATAATGACACCTGAAACTAGCAAATGACAAGAAAAGGAAAATAAGGTATATATAGAGTGAAATATAAGTAAGGAATTCCCAATATAACTAACCTACTTCTTCAAAGACCTCTTTAAGATATATAAATAAGTGCTCTTGTGTATACATGATTTAAAAGTAGGGATACTGTCTATTCAGAATTTGAGTAAAGAACCATTTTTGTTGTTTGTGCTTACCAAGGTTAGTCATATAGAAGCAAGTCTGAAGTCAGGCAGTTCTGGGAAAGGGCAGTTTGGGGTAGTAGTTTAAGGCAGAGGTTAGAAAGTGAGAAACTGTGACTTCTAGTCCTGTCTTAGGCACAAAGACAGGGGTTTCTCAGCCCTAGGAAGAAGGTAATGAGAAACCACTTCTGAACATCTTGCCAAGAAAACTAGACTCCAGGCATTCTCTAGGAGTCAACTCAGAGGCACATACACACAAGAAAACTTGGATGTGAAATTTGGTCCATCAGAATTTACAGACTATTTTACTGATTCTGGACCTGTCAGGAACCCAGAATGCACACTTACATTAAAATCCATAACTTTCAGAATGTTGCAACATAGTATATATCTTAGAGAAATATATACAAAGAAGTGCATTTTCCTACTGAAAATTTCAAAGAATGTGCAGGCTAAGAAATGTCTGCACAAAACGGTATATTCAGATCATGGAAATATATGGAATATATAGTCATGGAAATTACAGGGGGCTTCATAGATTGACTCTAGTTTGATTTGGATAGGTAATTTGATCTGATTATTTGAACTAATTCAGAAAATTGATTCAGTCAGTTTAGTGCTTCAATCTGAGTTTCTGAACTGATTACAAAAAGGAGACATTTGTTTGATTATCTGGTTTTTTAAAGCCTATATGAAATTTGAAGGAGAGGAGTTAGTTTGGGAAGGATTGTCCACCAGTACCTGCCTCCTAGCTACAGGCCTGATTAGTTGAATCAGAAATTTGGCAAAAATGAAATCGTAGATCATTTTGAACTGTATGAGTTTAAGTGATGTTTGTTCTCCCGCTTTCTTGGGTATTTATCTGTTTATTTTATCTGTTTATCTGTTTATGTTTATTCTATTTATTTCTTTTTAGATTGTTATAGAATTTTTAACTGTTGTGATCCACATGAATGTACTTTGACCCTTCTGTTTATCTCTTTCCTCATTTTTTTTTCTAGTGCCACTACTGTTGCAACTCAAAATACAAATTTAAAAATATATTAGTGAAATATTGTAGTGCAATTTGGAATGAGGTGGACATGGGTTTTAAGAAAGAACAGTCATGTTTGATAAGACAAGCAAATTTCTCAGTTTCTACTGGTGGTCTATGAATATTTCTGAAGAAAAGTTACCAGATTTCTCCTAAAATCAAATATAAAGAAAATTAATGTGAATGTTTCTTTTGTGGACATATCTTGAACAGTATCAGAAAATTTAAAAGCACTTTAAATAAAAATGGCAATGCTTCTCAAAGTTTTCGTGGCCCCTAAAGGGAAAGTAAGTAGATAAAGTAGGTAGGTATGTAGACAGACAAACAGACAAACTGACAAATGTCAAATAAATAAATAAGTAACCAATTCCATAAAGATTTCCACAAGTATAAACAGAAGTTTGACTACTTCCCTTTCCACCTGAAATTTTCTATAATCTACTGGAACAGCTTTGAGGAGTTGGCATGAGGAACTACTAGAGACAATTTGGCAAAAATTATTTTCTTCCCTGTTCTACTGATGGAAAGTTGCAATGGATCGAAAAACCTTAAGGCAGGGGTGGGGGGAACACATCAGTGAATGCAATCAATGAATATTTCTTAAAACTGCAAATTAAGAAGAATTTGTGATTGTATACTTTTTATAAAGAGCTATTTTACACTAAGATCACTATTTGTTGGGTTAATAAGTAGTAGATTTTCCAGCCTTTGAGATACGTTGTTCTAAACATCTTAAAATAATACTAATCTCTAGATGTTCCACTAGACGGCAAGAGTTGTTGGGAGCTAATGAGGTGGAATGGGAAAGCATCTTGGGAGTAATTTGAATAATAATGGGAAACAGGAAGAAAAGAAGAAAGGAAGCATTGCTTTCAGTTGCTTTTCTGCTTTACCCTGCCTGCTCATGAAACTGCTCTGTAAAGGAAAAGAGGACTAATTTGACTCCAGGCTTTAAATGAAAATATATAGTATAAAATCTCACCATTCTTTTCTCCAATTTGCTTTTCATTAAATGTCAGAGTAAGGGTGAGATAATCCTTCTGTCCAATCATGTCGAAAGGGATATATCAAGTATAATTTTTATTCCCTCCAATAAATGCAATAGGATAAACTATATTCCTATTTCTTTACTGCATAAAATGTTTAAGAGTGGAAATGTAATTGCTGATTGTGCCTTCCCCTCACATTTTAAAGTTACTTTCACCATTTTAAAATGTACATGCCATAATTGTTAGAGTTCAACCTCTCTAATGCGTGAAGTCATTCATCCGTATGGGGTCAGGGATCATCAATATGCTGATGACACCTAGTTATACATTTCCACTCTAGGCCCTTCCAATAGAACTGGTGCACAATTTGGGAGACCTCTTGGGCTCTTAGCTCCTGCCACCTGAGAAAAACAGTGAAAGCAGTTGGACCTCTGTCTGGTCCTTCCCCTTAACCCCTCTCCCCCATTTCCCTTTCAATATCCAGTCTATTTTCTATGTTGATTAGTTCAGTGTATACTGTTTGCATGTCCTAATAAAGACACAGTGGCAGAGACATGTTTTTGATAAGTTATTTGAGAGTTTATCTTGCAGGTGTGTTGATTACACATGGACTGGCCTTCTGAACCCCACAGATTCTGAGTTCTTTACAGTAAAATGGAGGACACTGATTGTGATAATGAACTATTTCTAGATCAATAGAAGGAGGAAAGAGCAAAAAACAAAACAAAACAAAACAAAATAAAATAATATAAATATAAATATAAAAAGGAACGGCAGAGTGTATTGGGGGAGGGAGATGGAGGAAGCATAACTGTGGCATTCAGGCCTGTCATTGCAACAGTGGCTGCCCCTGTCCGTGTCTAATGTAAAGGTTATGGAATATCATAATCCCTTCTCTGAGCTCCTTTACAGCAGCAATGATGACTAAATTTCTTGTGTCTTATCACACTGTCACAGGCTCCATCCAGAAGTAGGAACTGTGAAGAAAACACAGCATGGAAACCAAAGAGCAGATGATCAGATTAACTTGTATTGGATTTTTTTTTCAAAAAAAAAAAAAAAAAAAGCAGGGCTCCATCTGATTGGAACAGGCTGGATTCTGGGGCATATGGAGATTTAAGCCATCCACAGCTATTTTCTCTCTCACTTTCTTTCCTGCTCCCTCTTATCCGTCTCAACATTTATTTATTTTAAATGTATAGTGTTATAGATAATATATCTCCCTGACGAGTCAACTTACAGAGATCTCCTTTAGACATTTAAATCATCTCGCTGGGAGGTGGGGCTCAGAGTTAGCACTTCAAGCCTCACAAGGATGGTATCGGGTGGGCAGAAGGATTTCAAGAGGCCTTTAAAAACATCAGAGCTTTGATGAAAAGTAAAAGTTCTCTTGGTATTCAATCACATCGTCTTTGCCCCACGTAGAATCTGCCACAGTACTAGATAAAGAAATCTCTGCGGAATATATCTGCTATCTCCAGGCATCTGAATAGTGTCTGTGCATTGATTGCTGAAGAAATATATGACAGTCTAAGTTCAGTTAGAGGAGAGCAAGGAAATGATCTCCCTAGGGTACCCAATGCAAATTGAGTCATTCATTGATAAGGGGGGGAAAAATCACTCCACTAATATAACTTGGCTCCAATCCAGTAGAGCTATATCTGGATAACCTGTTAAAAATGTCAGCTCCCACCAAGCAAATGTTAGGTGGTAAAATGAGAGTAGGGGACTGAATGGAGCTGTCTGTACCCCCTCCTAAACAGTGTGTGGGCAGTCTTTTATAATGTTTTCCTCCCTCCCTTAAAGTACATTGTGCAAGCAATTCATCTGCACAAATATCACCTGATTCAGTTCAGAGCTTGATCTGGAGCTCTGGAAATGGCCTGATTTGTTTTGAGTTCATCCAGAGATAGAGCTATCTAATTATATGTGCAGATGTGGAACAATATATACACATAATAGATGCCATTCTCCTATAGTCCAGAATGAGAAAAAATGTCTAACTTTGTTTCTCAACAGAGTACAGTGACATTTGTGGGAAAGCTAAATGATTATGAAACAATAAAGCATATGATATATAATTAGTGCAAATTTTTAAAACTACACTTCTATATATCTGATATGTACTTTAAAAAATGGCTGTGATTTCTTGCTTTGGGTCAGTATATGATGAATTTACAAAAGTAGCCTTGTGGAAGGGAATATCGGTACCAAATTTCAGAGAGTTGTAGTGAGAGGGTTGTGCAAAGGGAAGGGTTTTGTAAGGATTGATGACACTTTCTAAACATGGTAGAGTTGATGGTCAGGGATTGAGGAAGAATATTTTCTTTGTAATAAATCAGGGAATAAGAAAAAAATATGTGAAAATCTTTAATAAAAAGTATTTAAAAAAAGAAAAAACATGTAGAAAGGGCTTTAACAAAAAAGTGAAAGAAGTACAACAAATAAAAAATGTTAATATGTCATTGTAACAGTAAACAATTACAATTCTATATATACTTATCTAATGCAAATATGTTTTTTCTTCTCAATAATAAATAATAAAAAAGAGGAAAAAAACACAGAAAATGGTTAACTTGTGAGTAGAAGCTTGTTGTAAAAATTTGAGCATATTCACGTACAGACATTTGGCATAATTCAGGATGCATCTATGAATGTTCCACTATTTAATGGTAACAGAAGATTGCATAGTACTGGATTATGAGGAACAGATAACATGGGATGTAATTAATTTTCAACAGTTATATAATATTATATCCAAGTTCAAAGTAATCAAGGGATGCCCCTCTCAAAACATGAAATATCTATGTGGCAAATGTTAATACATCTTTCTTGTTCAAAATGACTCTAGTTTTTTACTGGTAAAATTAGAAAATGTGATGAATTTGAATACCTGCAGAAATTGAGTTCAGTTCTAGCAACCCAAGCCTTTTTCATGGAAAGGTAATCTTCAGAGAGGAGCCCCAATACTTTCTAACACCTACATTATTTGATGCCTGTAACTGGAAATGACATTATATGTATGAATATTCATGTAATTAAATAATGTTTGCAATGGAACCTCCCAAGAGAGCTTATGTTATAGGTGGAAAGCCACATTCTGCACAAATGGGAATTGTGCTATTTAGAGCTGTACAAGGGTTAGATTTAACTTCCATGCTTGATTTTTTTCAGTTAGTCACAGTTTTCTTTCCCGACAGTTAAGCCAGTTTCATCCCCATTTTGCATGTTTTCATGCTCTTTTTGAGGGCTAAAATCACCTCTCAGGCTTCTTGGAGATGAATGCCATTTATAGGAAAGTTAGAGATATTTCTTCTAAAAAAAAAATGTCTGGCTTTGTAAAAGGAGTATAAATGAAAACAAAGTTATCCGTCAGAATACAGAAGTAAGGAAGAGAATGAAGTCTTGATGGAACATTTGATGCAAAAGATCATACAAATTTATGGCAAATAATAAGATAAGTTTTATTATTACTAATGTGTGTGTGTGTGTGTGTGTGTGTATATATATATATATATATATATATATATATAAAAGTTATGAGTTATACATTGTCACAAGCTCCCCAGCATTAATTTAGTGGGCAAGGAGTTTGTGAAGCACCTCATCTTTTCCTATTCTTAAAATATCTCTTTGGCAGAGCAAATTATTCTGGTTGGCATCTCTTCTTTTCTCTCATTATCTTTTTTTTTTTTTTTTTTGCCTACTTATGCCAATCATGTGTTCATCCTACCCCTGCCCCAAACCTCATGAGACTTGCTGATTTAGAGAGGCACAGCCTGGCTTCCTTCTTCAGGCTACATTGTTGATTTTTCTCACCCAACTGACATATTCACCTGCCTCAGGCAGGGCCCTATTATTTAAATTGCCAAAGTAGTTTCTGATTAGAAATCAGGAGAGGTTAAAAAAAAAATCTGCTTTGTAGGTATCTGGCTTTTGGTGGCAGTTTGGTGGCAGTTTGGTGGCAGTTTGTGGCAAAAGACATATTCCTGATTAATTGCCTAAAGCAAATGCTGTGAACTGAGAATGCAAAAAGTTGGCTCACAACTCTCTTAGCTAAAGTTAACTTTTATAATAATAACCTACACTTTTTTTTTTTTTTTTTGCTTTGTTTTAATCCAAGGATCAGATTGGGATTCACTTACTTTGAAGTGGCACAATAGCCTTTGCTCCCTTTTTTGTGCCCGTTTGCAAAAGATGAGGCGAAATCAAAAGACTGAGAGAAGGAAAAGATTTTATTTAGAAAATCACAGAGGGACAGAAGAATATGCTTATCTAATTAAATAATTGAAGGGCAAATGTGGAGTTCTAACTCTTGTTGACATTCAAAATGTTCTGTATAAGCTCTTAGAGGGAGTAGAGGACTTCCTGTTGGGGATGGTTTTGTGGTTTCCTGAAATGAGCAGAACAATTGGACTAGATAACCTTTAACCTCTCTTCCAATTCATACATGCTATGCATCCCTTCTGTTAGAGGGCATACCCAGTGCATCCAGCACACACAAGGATGAGCTTATTGTTCCAAAATAAATAAATAAAGAAACAAACCATCTAACCTAACAAATAATTTTAAGGTGTTTACTAGGAAAATACATTCAAATCCAAGGAACAATTAAATTAAGGCAATGTCAACTATGGAAAGGAAAAAAAAAAAGACTGAAAAAGAGAACAGTTCTAACAACTGCATGTTTTTTTTTGGGGGGGGGGGAAACTTTAAATGTTGAGATTTTAGCAAATGCATTAAATGGGTGATTGATTATGTGCCATCAAGTTGTTTTCAATTCCTAGTGACCACATAGATAGATTGATTGGGTACTGTATTCCAAAGATTACTAAATGCATAACTGCATGCCTACTGAGAAGGAAGTCCCTCAAAGTTAAATAATACTTATTCCTAGCTTTACAAGATAGTAGGCTGCATACATTTAAAGGGTTACAACCTTAAATATGGGATTTTAGAAAATGAAGCAAGTATCAGTGTGTATTCAAATTTAACTTTCAAATAATTAATGGATACAGTGGATCCTAAAATGGTGATATTATAGTGTTATTACAAAACTACATAACTGGTTATTAAACCCAATATGGGTTAAAGAAGGTAGATGAATCATTAATATTGACTTCTCTGCACTTTGTCTATTAAAACTGGGCAGTTCAATGTCAGTTAGATCTTAAGTTATATTTGGAGGCAGTCTGGTCCCCATAATGGTGTGTTAGAACTAGAAGAATACACTTATGATGATAATTTAACTTATGTAAAGATTTTTTCCCCCCAAGTCCTGCTGTGCTGCCTCATCATGGTGGCAGGGTGTTCCTGGGAGGGAGGAACAAAGAACATCAGGAGTGTATACCCAGAGTATATATTCCCAGCAGGGTCACCCAAGGCTTGAAGGTCATTCCAACTGCCCAGCTAAATCAAGGAGGCACCTACATTGGGCCACAGCAATATAGAAAGATGCTGGAGGCAGTTGATCACTTTACTGACAATGGCAAAGACATCAATTCATACTGGTCAGGAAAAGACAACAATAAACCACTCCTGTATTTTTATCAAGAAAACCACATGGATAGAAAATATAAAATGATTGACAATGGCTGAAGGACTAGGTTAGGGACAGATCGTCATGGAGAAGGTCTATCTGTGTGATCACTAGGAGCTGACAATGACTTGATGGCATGTAATCAACCAAAAATATGTTTCAATTTTATTTATTTACCAGTTCAAATTCTTTCGTACTGAATGGACACTGAATCCTTTCACACAAATAAGGAGAAATATTAATATTTGAAGAAAAAAAAACTTTCATTATAAATTTGAATAGCCTACCCTTTCAAAACCTAATAGTTAACACATTTTGCTAAACAGAATAGAATTTACAATCACTGAAACTTCATAATCATCTGAGGAAGTTTACGCTAGAAAATGAAGGTTTAGAATGGCAAATTTCTTTTGCAATGACATTCTTACCTTATAAGATTATTTAGGAGAGTAGGTGATGATGTAGCTAAATTGGAGAAAATTAAGTTTACCTTAGGTATTGAGCCCCTTCATGGATCACTGCCTTGTCGTGGCGAAGGGGCTTGTGTAACTCAGTGAAGCCATGAGCTATACCGTGCAGGGCCACCCAAGATGGACAGGTCATGACAGCGAGTTCTGACAAAAGGTGGTCCACTGGAGAAGGAAATGGCGACCCACTCCAGTATCCTTGCCAAGAAAACCCCATGGACAATGTTAAAAGGCTAAAAACTGGTGCTGGAGAAGACTCTTAAGAGTCCCCTGGACTGCTAGGAGGTCAAACCACTCAATCTTAAAGGAAATCAACCCTGATTGCTCATTGGAAGGATTGATAATGAAGCTCAAGCTCAGATACTTTGGTCACCTAATGCGAAGAGAGGACTCTTTGGAAAAGACGCTGATGCTGGGAAAGATGGAAGGCAAAAGGAGAAGAGGACGGCAGAGGATGAGATGGCTAGATAGCATCACTGAAGCAATGAGCATGAAATTGAGCAAACTCAGGGAGGCAGTGAAAGATAGGAAGGCCTGGCGCAATATGGTTCATGGGGTCACGAAGAGTCGGACACGACTGAACAACAACAACAATAGGTATTGAGCCTTGACTGCTTCTTTTTACAGTACAAATTCTGTACTCAAATTCATCTGCAGCAGATAGTGGTACTTAGTTGTTAACATCTTAGCTGTTCTTTGAAAAGTTAAATAGGAACAGACCTGGTTAAAACTTGAATGGGAGGTCACTAGGAAATCCCACAGAAGACTGAAAAATGGTTAAAACATGCCAAAAGAAGGCACTGGCACTGGCAATTTCAGTACTATTGCCAAGAAACGACATGGGTAGATGTGGTCACCAGCAATTGAGCCAGACTAGAGGGAGATTTAACCTTATTTTCATTTAAGCTTCTAAGTGCATTCTAAATTTAGTTCTTAGTTTTTTTAATTGCCTACTGTTTTTGACTCCAGAGCTTTCAGAGCAATGAACATGTGAAAATACTGTACCTCATATATTAACTATATAATAGGTAATTATGATATTAGGTATGAAATAGCAGAGCAACAGAATCAGGGGCTAAAAACCAGTTTCTTTTGTAAATCACTAAAGAAGAGAATAGTACTCACTGATTACTGAAAAAATGAAATGAAATGCATTTTTCAGGGAAATAAATTATAGAACCTCAACAATGCTATAAAGGAAGCTGTCTCTCTCCAGCCATCCTGTTCTACTTGTTGATACACTATCCAGTAATAGGTAATATAACATATATAATTATCTGAAATTATAATAATAAAGTTATTTTGAATTCATTTTATGAATCCCAAAATATTTAATTTTTAAAAAGGATAAGGATTTTAGGATTTTGTTCCGAATCACTTGACAATTTTAATTTTTATCATTACTGCATCAGGTAAATGAAGCTTCCATATTCAGAGACAGTTACTTCTGAATATGAAATAACATGGTCAAACAACTTTCTTACCCAGAGGTAGAATCTGGCTCCCGTCGAAATTAAAATGATGGATTCAGGATGGTTCTGATATTTGGGAATATCAGTCCTTTTTGTCTTTTTTTTAATGCATAATATCTTTTCTAGTAAACAGGGGAAGGTAAGGAATAATTATCATTATCTTCTCCCCATCAAGTAGCAGCAATATATTTGCAGCTGTCGCAAAAGGAAGCAGCAGACACAGCCCCTCAGTGAAAAATACTGTCTCAGCAAAAGTAGAGGCAAATCAATAAGTTAATGGCATGAATCAATGAGAAAGATTTGGGTGAGATCTTAATTAAAGGAAGAACAGCTGATACAAATTATGTCTCCAATGTATTGATATAACACAAGGCAAAAGGTTGAATGAGGATCAATTTTTTAAACATTTGATTTCCTTTTGACTAGACACTGTAACAGAGCCCTATGTATATGTCTACACAAAAGTCAACACACACACACATACACACACAGAATTATCATTAACTCCTGATGTCTTAGTAGAACAAAGAAGGCATGAAGGATGAGGAACTCATTCTACCTCATCACTTGTGTTGGAACACCCAAAAGACCTTTGGATCCTAGAGGAGACAGAGGGGGAAAGCATGAGAAAGGGATTTAGAATAACACTTCCTTAATTACACTAGGGATAAATTGTGCAGGAAAATCACTTTGGTAGTCTTTCAAGATTCTGTTCCATTACCGTATGGGCAATAAAATTCTTTCCAGAAATCCAAGTAGTTCTTGTTTTCTGAGTTTCCAGCCTTGCAGAGTTAACATCACTTTCCTTAGAGCCCTGGAAGTGAGAAGATTTGCCTTGGCACTTGTAGGGAAGTACTGGAAGTGACCCACTCCTCCTCATGAAGTATTAAGGTGGACTTAATCTTCCTCTTTTGGCAAATTTGAATCTGATGTTTACATATATCAAACAGATGTATAACTACAGAAAGAAAGGAAAAAAAGACTGGCTGAAACCTGTTATAGATTTCTAGTCAGAGACCTTCAGCAGCAGTTAGTAGCTACTTTGGGGGAAAAATGTTTATGCAATTACTAAAGAAGAAATCCAAAGCAAATTAAGATAAAGTAAGCTTTTTTCACTGAAGCCGGAGGAAGCATTAACAGTATCTAAGTTATTACAGCTGTGCACATATTCTATTGGAGATTCAATGGAGATTTAATCAAATCTGATCAACATTCTGAATTGAATTATTGAATCACTTTGGAGCACTGAATCAAATGGAATGCCTCAAAATAGATTTGACAATTTGATGGGCTTTTACACAAATCCTCTTTTTTCCAAATCCAGTCAACTTGAATTGATTCAATTCAGTGATTCAGTTCAGAAATCTTAAATCCACACAGCTGTCTTTAACAAGTTGGACAGGCTTGATTTGCACACCCCTGAGATTTATTTTTAAAAACTTTTAAAAGTTGTTTCAAAGGTGTGAATCTGACTATTGCAAATAATGTTCTGCAAGTCTAAGAAACTGTGTAACTCTCTTTGGGCCTTATGCAAATTGCTGTCTACTCATATTCAGGAGAAGCAGGAATAAATAGTATTACTGCCCCCACTCCATGTAGTGGATTATCATTTGCAGTATTTCTATCCATGGAGGATCTACGCATGACTGAGGGACTTGAACATCAGAGTTCTCAACAGTATGGAGGAAAGCATTCAGGGATAGAGAGGCCTCCCTATTATAGATTACCACCCTCTTTACATTGAAGGTACCACAAACAAATAGGTTAGCAACCGTGTCCCCTCTCATAATATATAAGCACAAAGTCTTCAGTTTATTTATTCATGTTGCAGTACTTTGTGGATAAGAGAAGAATCCAAAAGATGAGGAAATAGGGATGTTTGGCAGAACTGTAAACTTTTGTTTAGGAAAGAGTCCTTCTCAGTCTGCCTTTCATTTAGGAGCTGTCTTTCTTTCCTTTGGTTTAAGGGTGAGGGATGGGAAGTTGGATCCAGTCTTCTTCCAGCTGAATTTAAAGGAGGCTTCTTGTTGGAGGAAGTAGGTTAGAAAGCAGGTTTCATCACCTTCACCTTGGCTTTTTAGCAGAATACAAAATAACTTTAAAAATCACCTCTTCATGTCCATAACCCTTTCCAGCAGTAGAATTCTTTAAGCACTGTTCTGGATCCAAGTCAATGTCTTTAGGACTTTAGCAGCCATGACACTAATCTTTATCCTCAGTTCTTCACTGTTGGCTTAAAATAACCTTAAAAGGATGTCAGTGAAGGATAGAAAAAGCAGGAACAAATGTTGCACACATAAAGAGAAAAGGAAGGAGGGGCCGAATAAGAGACTGCTGAGAAGAAAAATGAGGACTGGCAATCATCCAAGAATGGCCTGCAGTTATGGCCACTTTTACATACATCCCTGTATTCTCACTACAAGGTGACTATCTCAGTTGTTTCATAGCTAGTAGAATTGGCTGAAACCTTATCAATACTGTTCCACAGTTTGTATCTCCTCCCTGAAGCTGCCACTAGCCTGACAAGCAGAATATTAATTGGGAGAGTTCCCATTCCTTCCTGTCCCTAAAATGTGGATTTAAATGCTGTTTGCAAAAAACTACTCTAATAACAAATCAGAGTACTAAAGAATGAAAGCAGGTTGGGAGAGGAAGAGAATGCCAGATGTAATATGGAAATCTCCTTAGTTTAGGAACCAAGCTGCAGGAATTACAATAGATTCACAATAGTTTCCTTTAGTTCTCTATCTTTTAATGACCCTTTAGTTCAGGAATAGGGAAGTGACAGCCCTCCATGTATTGTTGGATTACAGTTCCCATCTTTCCTGACTGTTGGCCATGCTGACTAAGCCTGAAATGTGTCCCTTCTCTGCTTTAGTTGCGTGACATTTACTATAATGCATATCTACATCAGAATTTCTTCTACTGTTTAGCATCACTACCCCTTGTTCAAAGTTTTATTGAAGGATCGTTTTAATAGTCATGGCTAAAAGCTAGTAGTAAAAAACTAAGGAAACCTCCACAGACATGTTTCTTTTTAAAAGTTGTGCAGGCTGCATGCAAGATTCTGCTGGTTTTGGTATGCAGCATGTGAGTCAAGTGTGTTTCCTCTTGACGTTCCTGAACTGCTGCTCAATTTCATTGGACAGTCTACAAGTTTAGTAAGACGAAGAGAGAAATGAACAACAATCAACTATTTCTAAACTGTTCCTTGTTCGAAACTCTTTTGTATTTGCCCAGCGCTAGTAATCTTTTCTGTCAATTTAACTTGATTTTGCCCTCATTTTAGTGCTAATCTAAACGCTCAACAATTACAGTGAGCAAAAAACAAAACCCCAGATCACAAACCTAGTGGTTGGTATATCAACCACTTGTCAAAATAAATAAACGAACCCACCACCCAAATTTTCATCAGTAACATATAAGAACTAGTCCCCTTCTAGCCAAACATGAGCGATGGGGATTCAATTTCTTTATGATCACCTCTAGTTACTGAGCAGATCTGCTTGATAAATGTTATGTTTAGATGATATTGCCCCTGACTATATTACTCTAATAAATCATAAAGCATGAAGGTCACATATTTGAATAAATATGCTGCTGCGGTTGGCACGTTTTCCTTTTTAACCTAGTCTGTAATGAAGTTAGAAGTTAATGAAGTACTGTGGCACACAGATGACAGAGACACAACAGGGCCAGTGATTAATGTAAATGAGTTCATAGTCTGAAAGGAGACTTCACATGCACCCTCCTTATAAACAAGGAAAAATTCTAAAGATAAACTATTGCAACAAGCACAAAAACGATAAGAGGAAATAAGCTTGTTAAGTTCAGGATGCAATCTCTTTCATTAATCTGGTGAATGCCTATAAACATTGTTAACATCTTCAGGCAGAATCTACAGGGAAGTTCCCTTTTGGTAAGCACCAGTAAAATGAATGGGAACTACACAAGGGTAGATTGCATTTATACCCCATGCACTTTAGGACTCTCATGTCTCATTAGATTAATATGTAATCTGCAACACATGTATAGGAATAATTGTAGGGAGATGGATGTGGGAAGTAAAGATGTCAGTAGGTCAGCAGTGCAATCAGATGGCTGTGATTTGTGTGTTGATATGATCCGCATTTACTGTATTTGGAAGGCAACCTTACTATGTCCAGACACTGATTTACTTAGAAGAATCACTGGCTTGTAAAAGGAATGGGATGTTACTCCTCAGCTAGTATGTGCAGGAAACTTCAGTCCTTGAATTGCTAATTTGTGGTAGAAAAGTAATATCCTTGTAGAGCTATGGTAAATTACCACAGGCCTAGTGGAGCTTGGAGAAATCTGGCAGGTCATAAGTAGAACCAGGGCCACAAGCAAAGCTGGCATAGCAAAGCAAAGTCAAAAGGAACAGGTTGTCAAAACTGACTTCTACAACATGACGAAATACTTTTTTTTATTATGACAATTTGTAGTAACAACAGCTATTATTATATACATTTTGGAGGTGGCGCTATCATTCATTAAAGGGGGAAATATGTTTGGGTCACACTAAATTTACACTCTAGAAGTAATGCATGAGCCAAAACTCAATAATTCTTCTAAATCCACAACTTCTATAAAATTTACAATGGGAGTTTGCCAATCAAAATCCTGTGCAATAGTGTGTATACTGCGCTGGGAAAATGTGTGAACAAAAATATCAATAAATTAAAAAATAAGATCCAAAATTCTTTATATTGGGCAAAAACATTTCACCCCAAAATCATATGAAATGTGGATATTAGGAGAAATGTACAATATATTCTGAAACTATTGTGAAACTGAAATTAATTAAACTCTCTTCGAGAATGAGAATAAGGGAAACCCAAATTGACAGATTCAACATCTCTACTGTGACATACACATATATGTGCATATGTACAGTACAGCTGTGCAAATCCTTTGAAATAGTGATTGGCTTTGCTTTTTTCTCAACAAAGTGAAATAACTGTTCATGTCTGCATGAGCAGAGACAGCCAGGAGCAGTCTATGAAGTATCCACCCAAAAATAAGAATTCAATTTTGCTGTAAAGACATAACTTGTTGCATTGGGAAGAAAAATAACAAACACGGTGCTCATTATACATGCAAGTGTTCACTGAACTCTGGAGACATGTTTTTATATATATCTGGCTCTATGTGGAAGGGGGCAGAAGCACATTTCTTCCGACTAAATAGGCAAGGTGTTCAAAGTCCAGTTTTGGTGCTTGTCAACTCCCTTTAGAATTAGACATATGGTAGGATCCAGACAGAGACATAGGCACATAGAAACAAGTGCAAAATTCAGATACAACTACTAACATGTTAACATAAATACCCCACATTAAGTGCAGGTAGGGCTCCCTGGAAGCCTTACATCTGCTTTTTTTTAAAAAAAAAAAAAACAATGATGACTTAGATTGCCTCTAGCCTGTGACTGTTTAATTCATGATCCTCATGGCTGCTGCTTCCATATATATACTTCCATACAAAAGCTCCTCAATGCATATGTCCTAAGAAATAAGCTAATATCTGAGAGAATGAACAAATAAAAAATATTACGTAGAAATAAATTGAACATTGTTTTATTTGGTATACAGTACATTGGTTTCAGAAACATTACATTTTATATAATGGTTGATTTTTATCTACCCAGCACAACTACTGCTTTTTAACAGCAAGTCAACTGAAATCTGTTTTTATGTTAATGCTGATCTGCTTTATTTATCTCTGATTTATTAGAAATACAGTGGTTGGTTGTTTTTTTTGTTCACCATGTAAACTTTATTAAAAAGTACAGTAATTCAATAAAATCACAATAGACAAACAATCTTAAAATCTGTTAGAGACCATAAAAAAAACATTCATTTTTATCTCATGTATAAATCTCTCATTAGTTATAAACCATCTTGCCTCTATATAGTAGAAATCTAAAGGTTGCAACTCTGGAAACCTCTAACAATAATGATGAAATTCAGTTTAGTACAATGCCCTTAAACAACAGGTTGGAAGGTTTGCATCTTGTGCATTGTGTCCAAAACCCATCACGTGTGTCTGTGTGTCAAATTAACCCTTACCTTCACAGAATTGTCTTAGTATCCATTGTACTCTAGGCCCCTTAAGTAGAGATACATTGTGTTTCTAATGTGAGTAGTCTACGTGCAGGGCCCTAGAAAGAAGCAGAACCGAAGGTACAATAGTGGAGATACCCACAGAGGCATTCATTTTCATAAAAATGTCTGGTTGTATGTGCTACAAACACTTGTAGGCTTGATGGTGTAGAGATATATTTACTTTCTGCCATTCTAGTTCTGTCTCCCATCTTACTGAGGTCCTTAGAGCTGAGAGCATTATGAGTTCTTTCTTTCCATGTTCAAAACCCCTGGTAATAGAAGCTCTGTGCAGAAATCTGCTTTGACTGGGTTTGTCCCCTGTCCCAAATATAGATTTTTGCACTCCTAACCTGGTTATCACTTATGTCTCTTCTCATATTTACCCATTAGCCATTGTCATGGTACTTGGCCATGGGCTACTGGCTCTCTCAGCCAAATTCAGATCTGCTGCTCATACTCGTGTTGTGATTTTCAACCCTGCTTATTCCAATCCTTGGCTTCCTTGATCTGGAAATCCCCCCCCCCCCCCGAAATAGTACTATGGAGTCTTCTTTTATATCCATGGGAGTAAGTGGATTGGGCCCTATTTAGTCATGTACCTTGCTTTATTCTATTGTGAGGGTATATTGCTCTGTAACATGACCATGGGGATTGCTTCTGAATAAACAGGTTGTAAAGAAATAAGCTAACAAAACTTTAATCTTTCTCTGGTTCTAAAATTCTGTGGTAGATATGAAATGCATATCTCTTTCAATTTATATAAATATATAATGTCTGGGGATTATTCAAAATTATAGCTATCAGATACCATCAGGGAAGAAAAATAGCAATATGCTGAACGGCCACTTAAAATGCACTGTGTCTTGATAATAATATAATATTTCCACAACTGTTTCTACTTAATGAAAATAAACATAAAACATTCCCTTCTCCTCCTATCAAATTCATTTCTTTGAGCAACAAAATGACAAAATGATTAGCTGTTAATAAGGAGCCGATTTAAAAGATTGACTGACACTGCATTACTCATTTAATTTCCGTTTCTCCTAGGTTCCCCCCTCCCATTTCTCCCAGCACAGAGGGAATTAATAATATCACATCAAAGGCCTCCTTTTAAATGGGTGAGAAAAAATAATTTAAAAAGGACACAGGCTGTGATTATTCAAACTAGGTTATTTGCACATTTTTTCTCTCTCTCTGATTTTGTGTGTGTGTGTGTGTGTGTGTGTGTGTGTGTGTGGGTATATATATATATATATATATATATATATATATATATATATATATAAATGATATCACAGTACAACTTAATTTTGTTCAAATTGCTGTCAGTCACTAATAGAAGAGATTTATTTCCATTTTATCAGTAGTATTATGTTCAATCACGTTTCTGGGACAGGGAGTGTGGGGGAGCCTCAAACAAGAAATCTGATAAAAAGGATATAAACATGAAAAAGTAAAGCAGTGAGTCAAGGAAGACAGATTACATTTTCAACATTGCATTTTTGAAATCTTTTTTCATCCTTATTACCCTTCTCTCTGCCTTCAGTTCCTCTTTTTTCCTCTTTATGTACATCTATAAACGATAGGCAGAGATGGACAAGTGAATATACTTTCCTTTAAATATACTACAGTTCTTAAAAGTATTGCGCTAAGCATGATTTACCACCTAAAATGTATCAGAATCCATAAAAGGACTTTAGAATTGGGAAACTTATGAGTGGCACAACCCTTGGCCTACCAGCAGCCAATGATCTATCAGCATTTTGGTCCTGGCAGATTGAATTTTATTTCTCTCCAACTGTGTTAGGGGTTGTATGACAACAAAAAACTTGTCAAGTATTTATCCTTCCTTCTTGAGTTGGGAAAAGTTGTGGGGGGTGGGGAGAGAGAAACACACACACACACACACACACTTGAGTCCAGAGAGAAAGGAGAGAAAGACCAACCACAGCATGAAATATGAAACATAAATCACAGAGGTCAGGGAAAGCAGAAGAACCTAGTTACCAAGGCTCCACATGGATTAAATAAAGTGTGTCCTAAGGGAGGATGGGGAGATAAGGAAGAGAATAATACCAGAACAGAATGCTCCTGTGTCAAAAGGTTTGAGGACAAGTCTTGTTAATTCAGAAAACAGCAGAGTTAAATTAGTCCAGGTCCTGTGAAAAATCAGTGTTACATATTGTGCTAGGGAGATAAATTTTCACTTGCTCTTGCTGCTATATTTTCTGCTGACAGTGACCGCTGTGAGTAGTTCATTAAAATGTCCCATTCATGGAAATTTATAAGAATTTATAATGCTTCCTATGGACAACAGGGTCACATGCAATTATTAAGCAAGGGAGCAAAGAAACTGAAGTAATATTTTATCTCTCACCTTGCTAAGCAATTCAGTAGTTTTACCACTTTTAACTAAGGACGTTCATAACCCTCTTTAGATATTTCGGAACTCATGGACAAATCATTTGGCACCCCTTAGATAAGCTTCAAAAGACTTAACCAAGAAAGAGATTCAAATTCATTTAATGCACAGATACTTTCCTTGGACTTTAGTTCTTACAAAACATGATTGGATGATCTGCCAAATATTTAGAAATCAGGCAATTTTAAGCAAATGACCCACATCAGGGCTCATATGGCTAAAAAAGAGCATGAAGACAAGGATTCAGACTTCAGATACAGCAACCCACTCCTGTTTATTATTCTAATATCTTAGGAATTTAGAATATTTTAGTAGCCATTCTCATATTAAAGAACAAAAAAGGCTAAAACTTAGAATCAGTTCAAGAATCATTTCATAAAGAAATGCCCCTAGTTAGGGATAGTTCAAGCTGTCATTGGAATAATTACATGTGGGACAGATGTTGGGTTGGTTTTCAGTTGCAGAAATCCACCCCCACCCCCCACTCCCACTCAAAAGAAAAAGTATAGAGAAACCCTTGTATCCTGTGGTGTAACTATATTAGAGGCAGCCTTTTGGGGATTACATGTACAGATGACCCTTCAGGCTACCCCTGTCACTCACACCTTACTCCATGCCTTCAACAATTCTGATCCTATGGGATGCCCATATCTGCACTGCAAAACTCCAGATGTTCACTTGACAGGATAAAAGATTTAGAGCTTTTGCAGTCCTAACATTGTAGAGGGTAAGGAAAATTACTTATAAGGGAGATTACCTTGATTGACGTATGCATAAGCTGTTGCCTAGGCAAAAGGGGCTGAATCATTTTTTAAGTCCAGAACACCCAGATAACATTTGGAGGTAGTTCAGAAAGACACTTCCCTAATGTATGGAACTATAAGTAGTAGGAGGAAGTACAGCACAATCAGACTTGCAAGGTTCTGTTATTATATCCAGTCTCAATAAAAGCAGTTTTAGCTTTCCTGTGGAGTTGATTTCATGGTATGGTCTGCCTAGTGGGGCTGACACACATAGCATAGAATGGCTGACACCCAAGCACAGAACTCCAATAAAAGCCATAGTGGAAGAATGGCAGGCAGGAAGGAGAGAGTGACTGAATTGAAGGAACTGCCATTACCACCACTGCAGCAGCTGGAAGTAGAGTTATTGTGGCTTTCTTGGTGGTTGCTAATGGCTGATCTTTTCTTCTTCTCACTTTCTTTCTCCTTCATGCTTGTGAAGAAATGAGGAGAGAGAGAATAGATGTGCCATACCTGAAACGAAGAAACTGGATCACCATTAGATGGCAGCAAGGAGGTATAGCCCAGATAAGGTATGCCTAAAGTCAGACTTTTTGAAGGAAGCAGAATTTAGAAGGCTGTGTTAGAAGGAAAATACACTTTGCAATGACTAAGGGGGTGAGAGAAAAAAAAGAAGATACCCATCCAGGTCCTACCAATAAAATTGGGCAGTGCTCAGGTTTGCTTCCATTGCAGCAGCAAAAAATAACTGGCCTTACTTTACCTTTCTCCCAACTGCAGTCTAGGCTGGAACTTGGTACCTCTCACCATTGGATGACCCATCTGAGACTTTATCCTGAGATCCAGAGAACTCTGCTTACACCCTTGCATGCATTTGGTAGAACAAAAAAAGGCACAAAGAACAAAGAAGTCAGCTCATGTCTTTTACCACAGTCAGCATCAACATGAGACATCCTTGGACAGTCACACTCTGGCAGGACTCACAGCTGATATGGACTCTGTCAGGATTTGGTGCAATATCAGGGGCATGTAAGCAAATTAAAACAACAACTAGATGACTCCAGTGCTTAGAATGCTCATGATACCAACCATTGGCACCGAGATAACCCTCCAGGACTTACCAATAGCATTTGGCTCTTACTGTTGGAGTGGAGAACCACAAAGAACACTTTGCCATGAGTTCCTTCAAACCAGGAAGGAACACTGGACACTGTTCCTTTCTAGTCCAGTGGGAGGTAGATGTTCATTTATTTTACTTTATAGAAAACTACCCCATCTGAATAGCTTTCTAATTCAAGTCCATGTTAAAGATAAACTGACCTATAAGAGAAACAAGAGAAGGGACAGCAAGAATATTAATTTGTAATTAGCTGTGCCTGGATAGAAGATTGAGAACGTGTTTAGGCCCCCAGAAGGAAACTGTCTTCTTCCATGTAAAATGTAAGCCCATGGAAAATAGGCAAAATCCACCTCAGCCCTTTGAACTCTGGAGGTGAGGTAATCTCCCTTGGCTCAGATTTCCTGAGTTCTAGTTCAATATGTCTTTATTAGTTTTGTGGAATATAAAACACTGTAGACATCTTGCCAAAGTGAGACAGATACTTACTAGAGCATATTTTAAAACCTGCAGTTACATTTTTAAATAAGAGATCTCCGATGCGTTGGTCAAGTATAAATAAGTGGAAATTCAAAATCTGATAGGGATGTAGTAAATTTAATCAAAATTTGTAGAGTTATAAGAAAGAAATCATTTGGAAGGATTTTTTTTTTTCAAAAAATTTCTTGGAATGTTCAGTTGAAAACTTGATTGGGTTTAATTTGGTGGATATATGACATCAATCACATTAGTCTTGTTCTCAATTATTTTATACTGTAGTATTACAATCTTTAATTGAATTGGTAAATAAATGTAAAGCATACTTTATTGTTATAAGTCACCATACCCCAGTGACACCATCAATTATTACAAATAAGAGTCATTTCATTTTTTTTTCAAGATGATATTTAAGCACAATATTACTAAAGGATCTATTTTAAAAAATATATATTAATAAATTTAACAAGAATTTGAAGATTTTCTTTATACACAGAGAGATTCTGTAAATGTAATGATCATTTGAGACACATTTAAGGCATATATGAATGGCTATTTTATTGCTTATGCATCATGGACATTTTTTAAAAAATTAAAAATGGGGGCAAATATTAAGGAACTTTTTAAAACAAGTCTTGGTCAAATATGAATTTGCTCCTTTTTATTAATTGGATTAATATGTGGTACTCATCCTTCTGAAAGGTATATTATAAACAGTTATTTCATCACCTTTGAAAAAAAATTTCTGCAACTCATCAAGGATGTTCTTCTACTCCTCTTATATTTAATTTTATATTGGAGCCATTAGACTGTCTTATCAAACAAAGAGAAGATATCTTGGGCATAACAGTGGCTATGGTTGAACACAAATTGTTACTATATGCTAATGATAAATTATCCTTTATTGATAACTATGTATATCAAAACTTATTGCTGCTTGTAAATTGGTCCAGTTGCTCAATTATCTGGACCAAGTCATACAAATACATACACAATGTTTCGTATAAACTCTATTGTTTTTAATGGACATTTATAAAAACTGTGGTTTTATTTGTTATGCCAAAGGAAAAATCTGTTATGGATATAAAAATATCAAATTGCTTAGATTAATACTGATATAAAAATAGAGTTAAAATCCAATGATCTTATAAAGAAAGTTAAATTTTGTAAAAATGTTCTTGAGGATGATTTATAAATTTGTATACTGCTTCAGTCTAAAAAGACAGTAAGCAATATAAATATAAATATTCAAGATATAACTTTTCTGATTTCTACCTTTATCATTCACCCTAAATTTTGGTCAGTTTCTATTTGGAACCAAAGATATCAAGAGGGAAAAAAAACATTATGGGCATTATTAAAAAATTACCATGAATCCTTCTGATACAGCAGAGGGCTGGCTTCAGTTTTAGTAATAGTTCTACTATATTTTGTGCATTAAAGGCTGAAACCCATATTTGGAAGATGTTAGGATGGGACTTCCAGGGAAGCAATGGCAGACTGAAGATGTCTCTGCTTTCAGCAAAGCCAATGGCTGCAGCAGGTTGAGGGGCTGGTGAACAGATTGGCACCTCGAAATCCCTCTCTGGATAAAGGGGAGGACCTGGGATCACCCATACATGGTCTATACAGAGGCTTCCCATGAGGAGACTATAAAACAGCAACCTCCTTCAGGTTTTAGAACTCTGGGAGCTGAGGGAGAATCAGCTTAGCTCAAGTCGCAGATCAGAGCCTTCAAATGGACGCTTGACCCACTTCCTTTCTTAATCACATATGGAAATTGCTTCTTACTTGCCTTTTAGACATTAAGAGCCTTCAGAATGACAAGTTTTATCACACTAGTGATTCTCTTTCAATCCTCAGCAAAAAAAGTTTCATGTAAGTTTAAGAACTTAATTTTTTATTATTATTCTGAAATAAACAGCAAAGGGGTGATTAGAAAGTTGATTTTGGAAAGTTGCAAATGGACCAAGGGACCAGATCAATTGGAAATTAATTTTGAAATTAATTATAAGAATCCTTCCTGTGGGTTGTTTAAAATCCTATTAAAAATATACGAAGATTTTTTTTTAGATTTTTTATCTTGCCTTTATTATTTTTAGAAATAACTCAAGGTGGCAAACATACCTAATACTCCTTCCTTCTCCTATTTTCCCCACAAGAACAACACTGTGAGGTGAATTGGGCTGAGAGAGAGTGACTGGCCCAAAGCCACCCAGCCGGCTTTCATGCCTAAGGCGGGACTAGGACTCACAGTCTCCTGCTTTCTAGCCTGGTGCTTTAACCACTAGACTAAACTGGAATCTAAGCATAAGGAATCTTCCCATAGGAAAATGTTGTGGATTACAGAAAAACAAGATAAGAGGAGACTTTGAAGGCTGAAAGCTAGAGGCAACCAGAAAGAACTAAAGATTATAATTAAAGGAGAAGAGCCCCACTAATACTGAATGGAGAAAAGTATTTTAACTTTAGAATTCAAAGATACTTGGGAATAATGCACTCAGAAATTTATTTTAAGACCCCAAGGACTCCACAGTCTTTTAAGACTGTCTGCTACCATAAAAATGGGTTTAAAAGAGGAGATAGTAGAGGATACAACTGAGAATCAGACTGTTTTGGATTTGGATTTAAAAATGACAAGCTACAAGAATAATATAGAAAGACATGCCACAATAGATTTACAAATGAAACTTCTTGATATCTTAATAACCAAAAGGGACACACAAATAATAAATCAGAAGAATGACTTCGACAACTCTCTTATCTTGGATTTACAAAAGAGATGTGTTATACTCATGAAGGCATTCCTGAGAAAAGACAAAGAAAAAATGAAAAGAAATCAGCTTTAGGGACACTATTTAAAGGGAATAAACATCAAGGTTTTTAAAAGTAAAAAGAAGGAATATAAAGTTGGCTTATTTGATCAAGGTTAAAATATACATGATGTTCTTTCTAGTAGCTCTTAATGTTTTTTTGTTTTAACCAGGATTAAATGACGAGGCTTTAAAGATTTCGCTATGGACAAGATATGGGAAGAAGAGACTTTTTGTTGTATTTTCAGTGAAAGTGATAAGCTATGGTATTAAAGGTAAAGGAAAGGATAGAGCCAGTTTGGTCTAGTGGTTAAGGTATCAGGCTAGAAAATAGGAGACTGTAAGCTCTAGTCCTGCATTAGGCATGAAAGCTGGCTGGGTGACTTGGGCCAGTCACTCTCTCTCAGCCAAACTCACCTCACGGGGTTGTTGTTATGGGGAAAATAGGAGGAGGAAGGAATATTAGGTATGTTCACTACCTTGAGTTATTAATAAATATAATAAAGGCAGGATAAAAATTTTTTTAAAAAAGGATTACAAAGTTGGCTTATTTGAATAACGTTAAAATATAGATGTTGTTATTTCTGGTAAGTGTTAAACTTGTGAAGGAGTTTCTGAGAAGAGATGAGAAAATGATAAGAAATTAACTTGTGGGACACTATTTGAAGGGATTAAAGATCAAAATTCATAATATGTTGTTTCCGGTAGCTCTGAATGGATTTTTCGTGACTAATGACAAGACTTTAAAGATTTGTTTATAGATAAGGGAGGTAAGATATGGGAAGAACAGATTTTTTTTGTCGTATTTTTAGAGAAAATGATAAGTTACCACCAGGACGTGTGAACAGTTCACACAATGAACATGCTAATCACCCTCAGCAGCCACTCGTTAACAACTCAATAGAAGAAAAAACCCTGCCTAATCCCCAGGAAGATACTCACATATTCTGACACCAAAAAAAGCAGTCACTCATTAACCCAACCCCCCCAACCCCCCCAACCCCCCCCAACCCCCCAATCCCCCCCAATCCCCCTCTTCAGATCTCTATAAATACCCACAAAAGGGTCACAACATCCTGGGCACAGAGAGAACTGCTCCTGTCTGTGCTCCTGCCCTCTGAAGATGCCGGTCACAGATGCTGGCAAAACGTTAGGAAACAAAACTTCCAGAACATGGCCACACAGCCCGGAAGACCCACACCAGCCATCATATTCCGGCCGTGAAAGCCTTCGACAATACATCGATAAGTTACTGTGTTAAAAGTAAAGAAAGAAATATGTAACTGATTTATTTGATTAAGGTTATAATATATATGTTGTTATTTCTGGTAACTCTTAATGGACTTTTGCTGATTAGGACTGAATGACGAGGCTTTATAATTTGCTTACAGATAAGAGATAAGATATTGGAAGAAGAGATCTTTTGTTGAAATGTTACAGAAGGTGATAAGTTAAATTGTTTGTGCTTGACAAGGGGGAAGTTATTTCTTTATATATCTTTTTTCTTTTCTCTTTATATCCTTCTTTCTTTTTCTCTGCACTTTTTTCTTTTTATATATTTTTTTAGTTTGTATTACTTTTTATCTTTGTATTTTTAAACTTTAATAATTGTTATTATAGAAAGAAGTTGTTAGGATGATTTTGAAATTGCAGGTAAATCCTCCCTTCCCTTCCCTTCCCTTCCCTTCCCTTCCCTTCCCTTCCCTTCCCTTCCCTTCCCTTCCCTTGGGCAAGTAGGGTTATTAATACTTTGGATCAGCTTATACCTAATCAACCACTTAAAATATTACAAGAGAATTTTTTTAATAAGCAATTAAAAAGATAGCTATTAGTTCTTTGCAATAACTCTGGAATAGTGTATTGAAATAACCCATATTAACAAATCAATGGTTAAGGATTTCAATAACTGTAAACTGTTTTCTTACTAGATTAATTTTATAAAATATTGTCTTTATTGGACATCTCAGAGAGTATTTTAAAAAGGTTGGCTATATCCTATCAGCCATGGTACATGTTAGAAATGTGTATAAAAAGGTGAGAGAACACTTTATAGGCATGTCCCACTCCCTATTCTGTCAAACATCCATAAGCTAGTTAATACAATATTACAAACATTTATACTGTTTGAAAATGCAAATGTATTTTTGAACTATAAACTAAAGTTTTGGAATTTATCTTTTTATGAAGACCTGCAGATTCACTGAGCAAGGAGGGCATTCTTTCAGATCATGTGGTCCCAGGCTGTGAAGTGCTTTTTAAGTTAATATCAACAGTGTGGATTGTTACCTGAACCTAACCTAGTGCTATGAAATTGTGTCACTCTGATTTTATATGGTCATAATGCCAAAGTAATTTTGCTGTCAAATTCAAGGGCAGCTCCACATATGTCAGCCCTTCAAGGTAATCAGGACAAGAAACTAAAACCATGAGTACTAACGCTACCTTTATTGTAAGGTTGTAGTAACAGAATCTTGCAAGTCTGAAAGCACATCTCTCCCCCCTTGCCTTTACTTTCCGGGGAACTAGGGAGGGTCTCTTCTGAGATACTTTCCAGTTCCCTCCCCCCCCCCCCCCCTCCATTCCTTCTGTGGATGGAATGTCTCATCCAACCATTGCCCTGGCTGTGGCTGTTCTTCCTCCTGTCTCTCAAGGATATTCCCACTGACCATTACAACATAGAATGTGTTGTAGGCAGGAATCTAAGCAAAAAGATATCTGAACGTGGATCACTGAAACAATCCATCTCTATTCAAATAGAGTTTAGTTGGAGAACCAGCCTAAAATATAAAATTATAGGCCCAAATTGCATAAGTTTGTGCACTTGGTTGTGGAAACCATCCTTACCATCTATGGGTTGTTGTTGTTGTTGTTTTTTACATTTCTGAGAATTGTATTACAATTAAACAATAAAGCAAGTTGACCGTGAAATAAATAGAAACTTTTTAAAAAATACATAAATGGAAAATGGAAAACAACTAGGGCAATTTAGTAACAAAATAATTTTGGGTCAGATAATAATGGTTAGAAAATTAAATTTCATTAAACTTCCACATTGTGCAAATTTGAGTACAAATACTTTTTTGAGAGTTTAAAGCTGGTGATTACTTACAAATGAGTACAAACAACTTTTCTTGGTATTAGGAAAGGTTACTTTTAATATTTCCTGTTCAAGTAATACACTACCATCAAAATAACCTTAAAAAAATGTGCCTGGCTATAAGTCTCAGATCCATGATTAGCCTGTTAAGCCTTTCGCTAAGAAACAGATTGACTGAATGAAATAAAACTTACCTTCCTCTTTTAAAAACAGAGAAAAGGCTGAAGTCTTAGAGGAAGATATCCTGCCATTTTTGATATGGCTGTCAATAAATAATCCATCACAGAAGACTAGGGAAGAGAGACTAATTTAGGTTTTGGAAACTGTGATTTTGCAAGTGCTTTTTCAGCATGAAGCTGGTATGATAAAGTGATGATCTCTCCCAAGAAAAAAAAAATGTTTACTTACTATTTCATCATCCCTGAAGGCAGAGAGAAAGAAAATAAGCACATCAGTTGTCATTATGACAGGATAAAAGGGGAGCCATCATATTTCAATAACACAATGTGATGAGGAGCCCCATTGAGTGATGAATTATGGACTCTCTCTTTCACACTCAACTGTAAGTTAATATTATCTCTCCAGAATAATTAGAGTGAAGTTCAATTACTGACCCTGAATTACTGTGTAGGCCACACCATGGGTTTTTGACACAGGGTTTTATACATTTATCTTTTCACCTAATGTACTGGATCTGCATTGTGGTGGTGATTAATCTTCCCAAACCTTCTCTAGCTCACACAATTTGTGCATGGATTGACTGGCTCCCTGAAATCCCCTTGAGTATAATATAAATGGGTCTTTTACAATCATGTTCCCCACATCCCCTAGGCAATTCATGCCCATCTTTTTATGTGTGTATGTGTGTTTTATGAACATGGTCACTTTTGAAGCTAGTTGCCTTCTATTCTACTCTCCCAAAACAAACAACAATCCCCCCACCTTATTCCCTGAAGGGCAAGGGAACAGTCTTCTCTCTTTACTTTATAAGTTACTATGGCTCTCTCTCTCTCTCTCTCTTTTTTTTTTTTGGCCTACTTTTTTTTAAAGTTTGCTGAAATTAGGTGGGTTGTTTAATTATAGAGTACTTAAAGACTTAGAAGACAAGATATGCAGATTATTTGATTGAGAGCAGTCCTACTATTAGTCAGAATGAGGCGACTAAATCAGGGACAGATGCTGGGGTCAGTAAAGAGGCCCTTAACTTTTATTCCTGAGTTCTTTAACCATTTTCCTCAAGGATACTGAATCTCTGTGTGCTACATAGCCTGTTATGGTCTCTCCTGTCCTCCACCTTGCTGCCTTCAGATATAATGGAGACATTATCATTAGCAGGATAACTCTCCAAAATTAAAATGGAATAGGACCAAATTTTGCCAGAAGTGGCCAAAGAAAGAACAAGTTTAAAAAATGGTTTGGATATGGCTGAGGGCTGCAGAGAGACTGGGGGGGGGGGGGGGGGGGGGCAGGGAATGTTAGTGACTGGTCCATTCTAAGCCTCCTCCACTTCTTGTTTCCAGTCACATGACCAACAGCAAAGCTGTTATTAAGAGGCTGAAAAATATCTAAAATTCCAAAATCCATGCTCTGTGTGTTTTCTGTACCATTTTGTTCCAACATAGCCTTACATAGTCTGGTTTTAGGTGATTTGAAGTATTCCTGAAGTTCAGTCATGTGGACTCATTACCTAACTAATACGTTGTTTCTTGAAACATTTCCTTTGAATTCACTGGGGTTATTCATGGCTTCTTCTGATAACTTTTCTGAAAGTAAGTTACCTTCTGACTATCTATTGTATGTTACTGTTATGTCAAATGAGGACTTCTTTGATCTTCTTCTCCTTACAAGTGTTATCTTTGTACTACCAAGCATAGTTTCCTTTCCTCTCAACCAGTTATTGTTTCTCTGCATTAATAAAAGTTCCAACTTTCACTTGATCTCTTCATTTGATCTCTGACAACCTTACCACTGTTTGCATTCTCTGCAATGCCTGAAACCTAACTTTGTGGCAAGTAAATGGTAGAGAATATTTACAGGACATGTATGTTTATTTTGTTTATTAAAAATATTGACATGCTACCACAATCAAAAGTGACTCTCAGTGAACTTCCTGGGAAGAAATGGCGAACTGACGATGGCTCCACTAAAAGCAGAGCTGACGACTGCAGCGGAATAAATAGCCAGTGAATAGACCGGCTCTTTGTAATTCCTCTCTGGAGAAGGAGAGGACTTGAAATCATCCACAAGTGCTCCAGACAGTTGCTCCTTGTGAGAAGACCACAAGACAGTGGTCTCTGGCAGGTTTAGAGCTCTGGGAGATGAGGGAATAGCCATCTTGCTCAAACCATGGTCAGCACCTCCAAAAGGACACTGGGTTCACTTACTTCCTTTCCTAATCACTTTTGGAAAGTGCTTGTTAACTGCTTTTCAGCTGTTAGGAACCTTTGGATCAACAAGTCTGAAAACACCAGGTGAGTTTCCTTCAATGTTTAGCGAAAGAAGTTTTAAATGCAAGTTTAAAGATTTATTTATTTATTTATTTATTTATTTAATTTATTTATTTTGGAATAAACAGCAAAAGGGTGACTAGAACTTTGATTCTGGAACAGTACAAACTGATGGTCCAGATGTATCTGAAATAAGATTTTGGAATTAACTATAAGAATTCTTCCCATGCTTTTGTTCTGAATTCCTTTAAAAAAGTATGATAAGATGGGACTTTGAAGGTTGGATACTAGAGGGAATTAGAAGGAACTAAAGATTACAATTAAAGGAGAAGAACATTTAAATTTGACTTACTAATTACAGAATGGAGCGAAATATTTTAACACTGGACATATTGAAGGATATTTTTGAACAATGGACACAGAAGTTAATTTTAAGAGTGTCTGCCTCTATAAAGGGAACGTGTTTAAAATATGTTAAAGAAAAGGAACACATTTCACCAAACAAGACTGAGACTGATCTGAAAGTGGATTTTAAAATGACAGGCTACCAGAATGATATCGAAAAAGATGCTACACTGGGCATACAAAAGAAACCAGCTGATGTCTTAATAATTAAAAGGGATATATGAATAACAAACCAAGAAAGTGATCTGGATAATTTTCCTATATTGAATTTACAAAAGAGGCTGATTAAAGCTTTGAAAAATTTTGTGAGAAAGGACAAAGAAAAATGAAAAGAAATCATGTTCTAGGACATAATTTGAAGGGACTAAAGATCAAGACTGTTAAAAGTAAAAAGAAGGAATATAAAGTTGGTTATTTGATCAAGGTTAAAATAGATATCTTGTTATCTCTGGTAACCCTTAATGGACTTTTGCTGATCAGAATGGAATTTACAAGTTTTAAGGATTTGTTTGTAGATAAGAGATAGGATATGGGAAGAAGAGATCATTAGTTGTATTTTAAGAGAAGGTGATAAATTACTAAAATTGTTTCTACTTGTTGTGATGAAGGGGGAAGTCACTTCTTTATGTTTCTTTTCTTTTTCTTTATTATATTCCTTTATTCTTTTCAATTTTTTTAGATTTTCTTTTTTTTCCTTCCGTACCTTCTATTTTTGTTTTTATTCTTTTATTTTTTTTAGTTTGCATTCGTTTTTTTTTATCATTGCAAGTGTAATTTTTAATTTAATTAATGCACTTTAATACAGTTTTATGTGAGCCACTGAGAGTGGTTCAGCGGCTCACATAAAAAATACAGTGTAAAACATACCCAGTACAAAAATAAGAACATAGCAAAACTAAAAACCTTGATTGACTGCCTGACTGCCTGACTGACTGATGGCAACAACAATAATTCCAGGCAGGGGAAGGCTCTCCAAAAAAGTTCACTCTTAACCAGCCTGCAGAAAACCAACAAAGAAGGAGCCAGCCGGATCTCCACAGGGAGGATATTTCACAGAAAAGCAGTGCCTCCTTACCTCAGCCTCCCAAACCTCTTGACGGTGTGGGATTTGGACCAGTTTCTCTGCTAGATCTCATAGGTCAAGCCAAAATTGGCTACAGAAGATGGTGCTGAGGTAAAGTAGCCTTTTTCAGGGAGGAGGAAGAACAGTGAGAATAACCTCAAAATCTTTTCTGAAGGGGGAACCAGGGTGAGATTTCATTACACGTCATCACCTCTGTCTTTCACCAGCCCAAGGTAGACTGGGAGCATTTGCCTCTTTCATTCAACCAAACATGGAAACTGTGTGTGTCAGAAAAGAGAAATTAACACTGAATAACTTTTGTAAATATATTACTAAGACCTTACTAAATATAATACTCATTTTGTGGATAAGATTTAGGGCTTACTATGAACAGCCTAATTTTCAGATGGGAACAACATGTCTCCACGTTTGGTAGCATCAGTATGAAATGTATTTGAATTTGCTTCCCCCTGAAAGTATTGCCCTGAAGATGCAGGACATCCCTACCTGAATGCATCTATGAATGGGTAGATAAATAATTCCATATCTAAGCTAGGAAATGCATACATAGAGATTTACTAACTTATACAAAAAGGACTGTGAAGTAATTTATTTTCCTCTATTTTTAATTACACTACTACTTCTTTGCTGCACCACTCCCTGCCCCAAAAGTGCCCCTTCTGAATGATGGAATTTAGGAAAAAGTCATAGACACACTCTGCCAGAAAGAACTTCACTACATTCCTTGTTTCTTCTAACTATTGGAGAATTTTAAAGAGACAACTTTCCAAAACAATAAACATTTCAGTTTTGTCACAGAAAAAAATACTTTTTTCAGAGCTCCCTTTCCCTAATAATTTCAGAGCTCCAGCAATGTACAGAAAAAGCAAATGATATTCTGTTGACTTGTCTTATAATGTAAGCAGTCAGTAGAAATACACCCTTTCCCTCCCCATGCAAAACGTTATATACATTGCATTAGAGCCATGCCCTAATATATGTCTTTTACTTTAATCTACAGTACACACACACACATACACACAAATTACTATAATATGCCACCTGCTTCACTAATGCAACACTACCCAGTGGGTAAATACTCATGATTTTCTCTCTCCTGGTATATATACTACTAGAATTTTACAACAGTTCTACCTTGCTCTAATGATTAAATCTTGAAAGGTTTGATTGTTGAAAGAAGTTATAAAGGAGATTTTGGAGCTCATACTTTCTCTCTATTCATTTTGAAGGTAGCATAAGACAAGTTTGGTAGGTGGAAAGATCCAGCACATTGAAACAATTAATTTTATTTTCTAGCCATGCATATAATCTTATATATACAGACATCTATCTTGCTGAAATCAACTCAAAGTATCTCTAACCCTACATTCTGTTTCCAAGAGTGACCCACCAAATGTCCTTTAGAAGTTCACAGGTATAAGTATGTTGTTGTTGTTCAGTCATTAAGTTGTGTCCAACTCTTCATGACCCCATGAACCATATCGCGCCAGGCCTTCCTGTCCTTCACTGCCTCCTAGAGTTTGCTCAGTTTCATGCTCATTGCTTCAGTTATGCTATCTAACCATCTCATCCTCTGCCGTCTTCTTCTCCTTTTGACTTCAATCTTTCCCAGCATCAGGGTCTTTTCCAAAGAGTCCTCTCTTCACATTAGCTATAAGTATGCAAATATGATAAATAAATAAAATAAATAAATAAAACTAAACTAATTGATTAAATTAATATAAATAAATAAATGGAAGGGAAGGGAAGGGAAGGGAATGGAATGGAATGGAATGGAATGGAATGGAATGGAATGGAATGGAATGGAATGGAATGGATAATCCCATGTGGTCTTTCAGTATCTGGAAGATTGGATCTGCACACCCTGTTAAACCATAAAGTGGTCTGTTTGGTTTTGGCTTAGCATAATATGGGAAGCCTGCCATTGTGGCTTGTAAACTATGTTTTATTGCTAAGGTGTCATTTGTGAATTCAGCCAGGAATGATGTAATACGAAAATATAGTTTAAAGCATTGTGGCTTAGCACAATGTGTAAACTCATTTGTAATTTGAAATATAGTGTGTCAGAAAATGGAGATTCTACTTTGCTTTTTCAAGGCTGATGGGCATTGACACATCTTTCCATAGTGGATTTACACATCTCAGTCATGTTATGCAATGTTGTCCTTTTCTTTCATTATCCAATAGTGCATTAAAAAATCTCCTCCATTTGTGCAGCCTCACAATCTACTGTTATGAGAACAGACTATTTTTCATGTTTAACATACTTGCTTTAGCAAGTGGCATAGCCTTATGATTTGCGCTGGTAAAGCAGTGTTCCAGACAGTTACGCTATGCCAGTAACATTGGCAAGGCAGGAAGAAGGGAAGGGGAAGGATCTAGCTGCAGCCCTTGATCAATATTATAAATGGTCTGTTGGATATCTGGCCTTCTAGCTACAACCATTAGAGTTATCAGATTATGTTATAGATAAGTCATTTTTAACAAAACATCACACATTGAACTGTGATACTTTATTTTCTGTATTTCAGTTTCATTATCGGTATCTAACTGCAAATCAGAAGGGCACTGCTCCTGTAAGTGATACCTGTATTTTAAAGGTAAATTTGATGCAAATTTGTTCTTATATAGAATAATATTAAAGAGAGGAGATAAGAGAAAAAGAAGAGGAAATGTAGCTAAATCCATTTTACACCAACAGTATTCATTATACCTCTCCATACCTTACAAACCAAATATTACTTTTTGTTCTTTACACTTATCATCTTTTCTTTTTGAGGATCTCTTCTGTCCCATCCAACAATTACTTTCTGGGCCTTTCCCTGTTTTTCCGTCCATTTACTCTACCTTCATATATTTGATTTGCAATTTGGTCACTCACTTTTGTACACTAGCTACATTCATTCCAAATCCATGCATTCTTGACACTCTCTTCTTTTGCCACACACATTTCTTAAATAACCCGTGCCCACTGTATTCAGCTTACTTTTATACTGCTCATATAAAAGGTGTTTGAAAGACATTCTTACACCCTGCATTTTTGCCTTTTGTCAACAAGCATTCATTTATCACTGCAGACTATGTACTACCCAATACACTTCTACCAGCATTCAAACATTTTAAAATTTCTTCATCAATTTTCTCATCTTTAGTAAACATTTTATTAAGGTACACAAGTCCATCTATAAGTTCTAGTTGTTTGCCATTTATGTATAACTTCCAAACATTCACTCCCTTTTCCCTGTCAAACACAGTTATCTTTGTCTTTGATAACGTTAATTTTACATCATCTGTCTAAGACTCAGTGCTAGTCATTCGGGTTCTCAGCCAACAAGAAGACATCATCTGTACACAAAAATGAAAGCACATTCATATCCCCAACAATATCAACACATCTCTAGTGTTACCACAAGTATTCTGTATAAATTTATCCATAAATGTATCAAACAACCAAGGGAACATTACAGATTTTTGTCTTATTCTCTTCTCAGTGTTGAACCAGTCACTAAGTTTTACATTTATTTGCACTTCTACTTATTTAGATGTATACTACGCTTATTGCATTCAGCAACCAACCTTTACCCCCACGTTCATCCATAATTCAAGGTTATTTACTTTATCATACACTTTCTCCACATCAACAAATCACATTCATACATTTCTCGGTGACTTGCTGGAGAGCAAAAACATAGTCTGTATAAAGACACATTACACTTTCCAAATTTTACTCATTTATCACCACTCATACAAAGTCAGAATTCTGCCAAACACCTTTTGAGGCATACTTAACAAACTAATCCCCCCATTATTTTTGCTTTCACCTTTGCTATCTTTTCATTTGCATGGGGGGAATAATAGAAGCCTTCTTCCAATTGTCAGGCACAAAAACCATCTTCACACTACACGGTAAACAAGTTGCATAGGCATTTCACAAGCAAACCACATTTCTATTTTAACAAGTCAACAGACAGCATATACTCTTGAAGTCTTACCTATTTTCAACTTATGACAGCATTTATGACCATTTTTTTCTTGGACATCAACATTTACAGTTTTCATTTCAATTCTCTTTGACATATCACTATGATTTTCACGTAAATCTCTCAAATTCTTTTCTTTTATTTATAATAAGTTTATTAAATGTTTAAACAAGAAAGATAAAAACTAACAAGAACTAATATTTAAGATAAATAAAATAAAGAGAGGACAAAGCCAAAAGTGCAGAAAGAAAAGAAAGAAAAAAGAAGTACAAAGAAATGACCTGATTTTCTTTTACAACAACTATACATATAGATTTAAACGAAACTCTTACTCTAAGGTTACAACATAACTTTCATTTTTTCTATCATCTAATATTTTTTCTAATCATCAAACCCATATATCATAATTTCATTCTTTTCTGTTTTGCACAAAAAGTCCAAAAGAGGTTTTTAATCAGCATTGAACTTTATCTGTGTCTTTTCTCTGATCAAAGCTTCAATTTAGCCTTGTCAGCAAGCTCCATCATCTTCATAATCCACTCTTCCATTGTGGGTAATGTCAAATCCTTCCACCATTGTGCATATAAGAGTCATGCTGCTGTTATCGTATATTAAAAAGTTCCATGATTTTTTTTTCAACTCTTTATCAATCAGTCCCAAAAGAAACATCTCTGACTTCAACTGTATATTAATCTTTAAAATCTTCTGAATTAATGTATGTATTTGGATCCAATATTTTTTGGCTTTTTTACATGTCCAACAAGCATGATAAACAAGCATGATAAAAAGTCCCTTCCTGTTCACATTTCCAACATAGATTCAACTACCTTTATACATTTTACAGTGACAAATAGCAGTGATGCATCATTTTATAAAAAATCTCTTTAAGATTATAACATAATGTAAATTTCAGTCCTTTCATCCACATATTCTCTCATTGTTCCATTTGTATGTTATAACCAAAAATTTTGGCTCATTTTATCATACAATCTTATTCTGTTCCAAATCTCAATAAAAGTTTATACATTCTAACAATACCATGTTCTTCATTTGTACATAACTCTGTTTCAAATTCAGTCTTATAATATTCAAAACCAAAAGTCATTTTATCTACTTTAAATCTTTCTAATAATTCTACATAGGAAAACCATTGACACATATATCCTTCTAATATCAAATCATCTCTTGATTTCATTTTGAATTCTCCCTGAGAAAATTCTAATATATCACCATTTATGTTTAATTATCATTTCTCTTCTATAATATGCTTCTTGTGGTCACAAGCCACAAAGGTATTTTCCAACACAATCTGGATTTATATCTATTCCCTATTCTTAATATGGCCCATCCAACAAAATTATTTTTAAAGTCAACATTAACTTTAGCTTTATTATACCATAAATAGCCATGCCACCCAAACCTCAATTCATGTTCTTCTAGCTCCAATAATCTTCTATTTCTCAGCATCACCCACTCTTTCAACCAAACTAAACAGCAAACTGCAAAGTATAGTTTCAGATCAGGTAAACCCAAACCTCCTCTTTCTTTAGCATCTTGTAACACCTTATATTTGACTCGTGTTTTTTCCCCTGCCAGATAAATTTAGATATATCTTTCTGACACTGTTTAATTGGTACATCAGTTGTCAAAACAGGTATTGTCTGAAACTCTCAAATTCTTTTCCATCCTATGTAACTATCTTTTTTTTTATGGACATTATAATTTTTCTTTATACCTTTTCCTCATCCCCATTCTTTGCAGCAATCCTTTTGTTGTTGTTGTTTTGTTCTTATGCATAGCCTCTTTCAATTACCTTATTTCTCCAAGCTTCCTTTTACATGCTTCCTATTAGAGTAACTTCACACATTACAATTATTGTGGTATTATTGTGATACTCCATTAAATGATTACTTTTACTCTGTTCTAAGCAGAGGGTCTTTAATTCTTTTGGTATCACCATTCACTCAAGCATAACATGCAACTATCACCAATATATGAATTCCTACTTTTATACCCACTTACATAAGAATGTAGATAACACACATTCATACCTTCTGGAACACATTTTAGTCCTTTCATTCATGCTGTTTCACTTCCCTGCATGTACGTACGTATTATACAAGATCTGATCACTTTCATTCAGATCCTGACTCTTTTTCTTAATTTCAAAGACATATTTTGTTTCTTTTCTTTTATTCATTTATGCTACTTACCATTGATTCTTTTTACATTCCAAGTTGCAATTTTCTGATGCCATGGCTAACCCTAGATTGGCCCATAAATATTGATCTCCACCTCCCAACATGGCTTTGGTCAACTGAAGCTCTGACATAATGTTTTTTAGTAATGTAAGGAAGGTGTAGACTATGTCACCAGCTGTCAGCTCTTTGGAGTAGACCAATATGCGACAAGTAAAGCCAAAGGCCAGTTTTACCCCAGGCATGCTCATGCTGTTCCATGCAAGCCAGGATCTCTAATCAAGAGACTTCCTTGCAAGTCAACGTATTGTTGTCGCCATTCCACTAACTAGGAAGTATATACAGGTACTGATATTCAGGATTATATGAAGATGACCTTGGAGAAACCAATCAGAAGCCTTTAAGACAATAACAGGCACATAAGTAACATTAAGCCCAGGAAAGTGGTAATGTATTAGAAAGAGACTGATACCAGTTCCCCCAAACTCCCTGGGGTATGAGGGAAGAGAAAACACAGACAGGCTCACAAGGTTTTGTTACTATAGCCCAGCTCAATAAAACAAATTCTAATCTTCCCATGGAGTCAGTTTCCTGATGTGGTCTACTTTATAGGGCTAACAGATACAGAGATATTAATTCTTTTTATATAGCCAAACAAGTACCATTCATAGACAAAAGGGAAATATTTGTAGCTTTGGAAGAAATTCAAAGTTTGCAGAAGTAACATCCCCCTGCTCCTGCAAAAGCCTTTAGGAAAAGAAAGCTCTGTGGTTCTCCAGATGCAGCCAAATAGAATAGAATGCTGGTTAACTAGTGGGAGAATGAACAGGAAACTATGATGGAAGAGAAATTTTATGGAATATCTTGGAAGACTGTTATGACTAGCTGATAACCTTTTATGGCAGGCTTCACTTTCCTTAAGTATTTTTATTTATCGTCTATTGACCTTTTAAATGTCTGGTTTCCTTTTCAATTCTTCCTCAGAAACAGTCCATTGACCAAAATAAGGCCATGACTTGGAAAAGGCAATTTTCAATGCCATTTTCCATTGCTAAAGGTAGAGATAGCACAAGATATTGCTCAGTTATCTGGTAAGTATGGAAGGTCAGTATCCTGAAACTGATTCCAAGTTCTTCTTGTTGCTGTTGTTCCTTGTCCCCCCCGCCCCCACCCCCTTCATTCTCTTTCAGTTATTCTTCTCTTTTTCTTTTGTTATTCTCTTTGCCTTTCCCAAGCAGTAGCATGGATCATTCCCACCAATGATTTAAACTCATCTCTTGCAGATAGCTTTTGACATTAGACCAGGAGGGTGGGATGGGGTATGAAATTAGGTTGAGACTTGCTTACCATCCCAGGGCCATGGTGGCCCAGAAGACTGAAAAAATGTTTCTGTTTCTGTTCCACTGTCAATGAGCAGTGATCTTCTGTGTATCAATGAAACATCAGGGGAAATGCAGCATGTTCCTCATGGAAGCAAATATATTATTTTACTATCAATTATGGGCTAAGAGAATCGACTGTGAAATTAAGGGAGACCATCAAGACATCCTTTGATTCTATTTCACTAACTGACTCATATTGTTACATTTCAGAAAATTGAATTCAGCACCATGAAACATATGTTGAATAGTTGTAAACTTTCTATAATTATGATCTGACATCTCTGTTCTTATGCAAAGCTAACAAGATATTGTCACATTAAAAATAGCAAATCCAATCCACAGCTTATGAAATGCATGGTTTTTTTTTTCTAAATAAAATAAAATAAAATAAAATAAAAGGCTTGCTTTAATTACTTCAAGAGTGTCCCAACTAGCTTACCAGACTATTGGATATTGCATTTGTTTAAAACTCAATCATGCAAAATGAAGACTCGATTTGAAAAATTTTAATAAAGATAACCAGACTATCATTATATCATTTGAATGCTAATCGGTGCTTTCATTCAGCGGAGGGAGCTCCGATAATGTCAACTTTGCTGGAGGCTCTTTATTTTGCAATAAAAACATTTACATTCTAATGATTTTATTAAACTATAGTAGCTGTCAGCATCCCCAGATGACTTCCCTGGCAAACTGTATCAGTTATCAACTCATATTGCCTTTATCAAAACCACCCAGTGGTGAGCCTGGGTCTGCCACAATGAGATGTCTATTTCTCAGAGAGCTGGTATTTAATCATTCCTTCTACACTATTGTTCTGCTTACGGCGCATAAAAGGAGTGCTTCTAATAACCGCAGAGTGCTACTGACAGTGAGGCAAAAAATCAAGCCTATTTGTCTTGCTTACATTCTTTAGAAACTCTCGTTCTTTCTTTTTCTGTAAACACACACACTTTGATATTGTGATAGACAGATTTCTTTTATTTACTATAATCTACAGTTCTTTAGCAGTTTTTGGTAAGTAGGAAAACTCACCACCAGTTTCTTAGTGAGGTGGCATCATTATTTTTGCTGGATAAGATACAATAAACGCTGGGAAACTACTGGATGATAATAGATAGCTGGACTTTGAAATGATGCTGATCTTAGCAAGAAGCCATGAGAAAGGAGACGAAAAGTGATTTCTGATTGTTCTTGTAACAAAGAAAATCTGTGGAGAAAGAAGGACAAATGGGGATTTGCCCTGGGAATAGCAACCTGGTAAATCTACAGTGCTTGGATTTGTAGAAACAGAGTCACACTGTGAGTTGTCTGGATTTGATCTGAGAAAAGATGAACATTTATCATTCTCATTTCAAAAGAACAATGCTTGCCCTATTGATCTTGGGTATTTTAAAACAATAAATCTGCTTTGAAGTCTGATTTTGGATGCCTTAATGCACTCCTACAAAACGTTTGCATTTGGTCCCGTCATTTCTTGAGGGGACAGCTACTTAAGAATGTCTGGCTGTACCCATCTAGCTCAACATATTGTTTCTAAGAATGACTAGTTAGATGTATCTGAAAATTAGGAATAGGGGAAGCTGTTTTTAGAAGCCCTTCATTCTTGGTTCTGGCTAGCAGAAACTCTCATGAACTTCAAACAGGAGTTTTTCCAGTCATTCTGGGGATGCTAAGGAGTGAACATTGGACCTTCTACTAAAAAATATATGGTTTTCAGATGTTTACGTTGTCTATTTCTAATATATATTCAATGTGTAGTGTTTCCATACCCATACATCTCCTGTGGAGGCGTCCACAACTTATTGGACTCCAGCTTTCAAAGTCTGTGGTCACAATGGCCAATTGTAACAGGTAATCAGAGTTGTAGATCAACAACATCTCAAATGCCAGATGCCCAGCCCCTGCTACAATCTAGGATAGTTAATAGCTGTGGACAGATTTTTCCTTCACAAATTTATATAATTACTTTTCAAAAGTGAGTGAAAACAGACATGACATTTGAATGATTGATGAGCATGTGCCATGTTTGTTGTAAAATAAGATAGTAGGTTACTTTAACTATATCACAAATGGTTAGGGTTTGTTCGTTTGTTTGTTTAATTCTAACATGACTTTTTATCCCTTTCCCAGTGCATCCTCTAGGCCAGTTCATAAAATCTCAGATTACAAGACTGACCAAAATACAGCTGGCTTTATGAGTTTGATCAGCAATTAATTAAATCAGTATCAACTTATAAGACCCTGTTTGAGATATGACAGGTTTTTTTTTAATGTGTATACCAGGAACTTCAGCTTTTCCATCAGTTTGGAGGCCTGAAATCTAACTTTTGCCAAGAAAAAAATATAAAAGGGTGAGATGGAGAAGAAGGAAGAGAGGAAAAGAAAAGGGAGAAGAAAAATAATCCCTGTAAATGAAATAATTAAGTACTTAAATAATCTTACAAAGAAGTCAAATAATTCTATTCAAAAGTCATATAATGGCCCAGCCATGTCTGCAAGTAGATAACAGTCATACAGAGGTGGTGGGGTTTAATGTTCAGAACTAGGCTGATAGCTACACAGATCAGGCTCTCTCAATACTACAAACTGTTTCTCCTAGGAAGCCCCATTACTGGTTTTTGATGCATAATAAAGCCTTCTTTGAGACTGCATTGGGCTAATTTAAAAGTGCTATGATGAGTCTTGCTTTATTGGTGAGTCATTGATTTTACTATTAGCTACTATGTCACTGATGATGTCACTCATATATTTATTCTGCACAATTCATCTATTAGATCCCATCATTGTTAGCAGATGAAATTTAAGTTCATGCTTAACTTTCTGTTCAAAGGTTATGGAATGTTCATTTGTCAGCATAGCTCCCACCACTTTTGACTAGCTTTATGTTGTAAATTTTTGAGGTCTGGCATCAGACAGATATATGTTAAGCATACCCTGCTGATGCCAGCAATAAGAGTAGCCTTGAAGGACCATTTTGATAACTAAGTGAGTAGTGGGGTGCAGATCCTCACCCCACCATTTAAAGTGGACTGCTTTCAAGGCCTATTGCCAGATACCAGTCTCTGCCTTGTCCCTCAATAGTTTGGCACAATGTCTCAGAAGGCTTTCAGTTGCTAATGCTGATAGCAAGGCTTCATTACAGCTCTGTTGTTATGGGGTGAGTTCATAAGGGCCCCTCAATCCATCAGGATATTCTCTTGCACATTAACCTCTACTCAGAGAAGCACAACTTTAGCAAAGATGGCCATTCAATCCAGCAGAAGAACATCTTGGCAGGCTAGGACCACATTTACTTTTCTTTCCTCTCCTAGTTTGAATGTAATACAAGGTTCTTCCAGAACAAGAAGTAAATAAACAGCTGCCTAAGTTGAAGTCAGAAAATCAATTGGCCTGCCACTGAATTTACTTCAGAGTTTTCCAGGACTTCTTAATGCAGAATTCTCTGCACAGCTATTTGAACCTGTCCTGCTTACTTTACGTTAGAGCATTATTGACCTGACCCTTTGATGTATCAGTGCTGGCAAGCATGCAGCCTGACAAGCCAGGTCCAGAAACATACAATGGGTGTCTGACAGGAATGCTGTTATTCTAGCATCTGCCTCCTCCCTGCATGCATATGAAAAAGATGTAACACCCTAGAAAGGATCAGGAGAAGAGAGACAGTTTGTTAGGCATGTCATAAAATGCTTCTGATTATGTAATGATTCATTATACAGTGCTAGTGGGTAAATATAATTTTGAAGATATTTTCCTTTCCCTTAGTGACAATGAATGTACAGTCCAGAAGTTTCCTTTTCTCCAGTGTATAACCAGGTTTATCTGGAACAATCAAACTTAGTAAAGTTCCATAAAGCCGCAAATACATCAGAGCAGCAAGTATTTCAATTATAACAGAAGATGTATTGTGAAGGTAAATGGCTGATCTTTCTCCCACTGGCCTCCTCTTGATTCAGAAATGTTAAACCAGGTTAAAAAGAAAATAGAAAATAATTCATTCCCTAAGCAAATCTGTCCCTTAGAAAATAAATGCACTACTCTCCTGGATTTCCCAACCCCTTTTTCCCTTGAAGCCTAACCTCCCTGGACTGTGAAAACACCAATGGAATATGAAGCCGAAGAGAGACAGATTGTTTACCCACTTTGCCCCTCCTTATTCTCTACTTGCTCCCGTTCTGTGTGTGCTACCATTGTTTCTTTGGCCAAGCAAGCTTTAAGCTATGAAAAGAGGATGTTTTGAGAGTTAGGAAAGCTGTTTGAGGGATCAGATGGGAATAATGAGAAGTTCAGAGGGAAACTTGGGGTCCTTTTCTGGTTCAGGTGTTAACCTAGGCCAGAGAAGAATCTTAGATATCATAAATCTCAGCTGTCCTTTTAAACGGGCTTCTTATCATGCCCATGTATAGGGTAGCTTCCTTTAGAAAGCAAAATGTAGCATCCCCTGAAGAAATGTTGTGAGCTCTTTACAAATATTCCTCTTTTGAACATGAAATTGTCAACATTCAGACCTCACATTCTAGTGGTTCTGCTGCCTCTCATCTCCTTGGAAGCTTATTAATGTTTAGCAGAAGGGACAGCTTGGATAAAAGTAACTCAAGCCTTTACTAGAGAAGTTTCTCAGCACCAACAGGGATAGGTTCTTAAGCTAATTGCTTAAGGGTTTTGTGATATTTAGCTCTGTACATTTACAGAATGGAGGGGGCTTCCCTGGCTCCAGGTTACTTTTAAGCATTCTCTTATTTATCATGTTGGAAGTGAGCTTTGCTTTGTTTCCTTAAGCTGTGCATAAATCTAATAAAGCCAATAAGCCACATACACCAATACATCTTCTACCACACTTCATATGTTCATGCTACTTCATTTAACTTAATATTCTGTTTCAGAAGAATATAGCCTCAATAGATCATATACCAGTTTAAATCATTTTCACTGTGAAAGCCTCCATTTATCTGTACATTCACCAGGATTCAGAATGAAAGGGACTCTTGAGGTCATCAGATAGTTACACGCAACCCTTTTCACGGATGTAAATTTTCTCCACTAATTTCTATACTGAATTTACTATTATCAATACATTTACTATTATCCATAAATTACTACTAGTATCAGACAAGCAAAGTGTTGATTTAGAGGCAGGCAAATTGCAACTCATGCCCTTATGAAAGCGCACTGCAAGCGATTAAGTCACACCTCTGGTACATATGAGCTCTCTCTCCCACAGCAGCTGGCTGAACATAGAGGGAAAGGGAGCAGAGAGAGAGTTAGCAGGAAAAGAAAAGCAGTGCGATTTTTTTTTTTTACTTTAGATCTACCCCCCCCCCCCCATCACTCTCTTAAACTGTACCAACTGTTCCTACCCATTGAAATAATGAATAGTACCCAGCTCATTGCATAGTCCCTGGGGGAAGGAAGTTCCTAATCCTTTAATCTAAATTTATTCCAGTATTAATTTAGTTCTTTATTAAGTCAGAACCTATATTCTATTTCTTTTCCCCACATACCTGATATAAATGGATTAGGGACTGCTGCTATATCTGCCAATCTTTTTTTAAAAAAAGATTTTCCCTGGAAGTCAATCCCATGAAGCAATCAGTGGATCTTACTCATAAGTAAGAGCATATAGGATCCAGCCTTGTTAAAAGCATTTACAAATTTGTGCATCAGAGGTATGTCCTTCAATTTAGGGAGAGTAATATTATCACAGCCTACCAATGTGCATGAAAACTCTACCCTAGTGCAGGTGATTTTGTGTCATTTTCTATCATTCATGCATCAGTCTCTTACGTGTGCATTATTTAAAGTGAACATCCTCAATAGCTTAAGGCCAACATGTTCCTTTGGGAACTTAGAATTCTTCCCTCTCTGCTTTCCATTATTTGATATATGGGGTTCTCTGTTTGTAAGCCTGTAGAGATATGATCTATTAGCCTTAAAGCTGCCAGTGGCTCAGTATTTCATTTAGGGGAAAGGAGGACACATACATAATAAATAAAGGTGACTGACATATGACACTTGGTTTTTGGAATCTCAAGGTAATTCCTATTAACGTTTGTGGCAAAAGGGCAGGTGAGACTCCCATCATTGATTGGAGATGTATTATTTGTCCTGACATCCTTTTTAAGATATAGCACACAGAAGGATGAAGTAATGGCCATGGTTTCATTTAGTCTGATTTGCTGTGTGTACTAATTTTTTCCCACCCCACCCTGCAGTTCATACAATTAAACCTCCTTCTGAAGGTAGGAAAGTAGAAATCATTCAGATGAAGAATCAGTTAGCATAATGATATTTACTTGTTATGCTGTTCCAGTCAAATAAGACTGAGTAGCTTAATACTTGGTTCATATATTAATAAGATTAAAGCACAATACAATAACAATATTTGCAACACAAACAAGTTTTCTATTCATCACAGGTGCATTTCATCCAGAGCAACTAGAATGCCCACTATCCCAAAAGGCCCTCTGGAAAAGCCAAGTTTTAATTGCTTTCAGAATGCCAGCAGAATGGAACCATTCTAATCTCTGGTGTTATGCCATTCCAGATGAGAAGGGCAGCTATGAAGAAAGCCCATCCCTGCAGTGTCTGATAATCCCACTCTCTAGTGATATGGACCCAGAACACATCTTCTGTCCTACATCTTAACAGATGGGCGGATTCCACTCAGAGTAGAAAGTCTCATAGATAACCAGGTCCTAAGCCATGTATGGTTTTAGACACAATAGCCGGCACCTTGAACTGGACCTGGAAGCCAGTATGGCTTTCATAGTACAAGTTTCAGAGGGGCAAATTACATAGCACCTGTAACCATGTGAGCCGCTGCATTCTGGATCAGCTGTCACTTCCAGGTGGTCTTCAAGGGTAGACCCAAGAAGTTGCGATAGTCCAACTAAGAGATGACAAAGACATGGCTGACAAGCCTCCTGATCAAGAGTAGCCATAATTGGCATATTAGCTGTAGCTATACAAAGGACTTCTGGACCATATTTTCTACTTGCTCTTTGAGGAGAAACTGTTTGCCTAAAAGGAACCCAAGATTGTAGATCACCTCTGCATGGGGGAGCATGACCTTCTCCAGGGCCAAAGATAAACTATTATTGGAGCCAATTGGCTTCTATACCTATATTGTTTTGCTGGAATTAAGTCTAAGCCTATTTCTCTCCATCCAGATTCTACAGCCTGTAGACACTGGGTCAGTATCTCAACTGCATCTCCTGTTTGGTCAAGGGTCAAGATATACATAAGTAACCTCTATTTGAACCTACAGTATGCTGGTGGATGACCTCTCCCAATGGCTTCATGTGGATATTGAATAGGAAGGGTGAGACAATTGAGCCTTGTTATACCATACAATATAAAGCCCAATGCCTTGAACTCTCCCCCCAACTGGAACCATCTCCTCAGGAAGTAGAACCACTGCCAAATAGTTCCCCAACTCCTAACCCTCATGGATTATCCCTTAGGATGATATCATGATTGATAGTGCTGATTGATGGTAATGATATCAATATTGTTGGTACTAAGAGATCTGGCAGGACCAGGAGAGTCACACTCCTCATATCCCAGCATCACTACAAATCATCCACAACAACAATCAGTGTAGTCTCAGTTCTGTATCCTGGCCTGGAACCTGAGTGAAAAAGTCCTGGTAACTTGCTTTATCCAGGACTTTGATTAAAAGGGAGTGAACCAAATCAGACCTCCATGGTTTATATTGCATCATTGCTTTTTATTCACTAGGTTACCTTAGACAAACCAATCGCTTTCACCTTACCCAACATACATAACTGCAAAATGAGGAGAATTATACCTATTTACCTTACAAAAAATTCAGTATTCTCCAAAGTACTGCATATATCTAAAGTGTTGTTGTTGTTGTTAAAATTATTCCTAGAATGATTTACTTCTCAGTAGAAATGCCAGATACTTTTGTTTTGCCTAGATTTTCAAGTGAACTGACCTGATTTGCATTTCCATGAATAATATGCAAAGTAGAACATATTCTTCAAACTCTTCATCTCTCTGAATTATGAAATGTAGTTCTGAGCTCAAAATTTGTATATAAGTGTAAATTTCCAACCATCCAGTTATCAGTTTACAACTGGTTTATCTTTATTTTGGGTGCTATCTCACTAACCTGGAACCAGCTTGGACCATATATGCAGGTAAATATAGCTATTATGTTTAATTTAGCCATGGTTAGAATTAGTGCAGAATTAAAACTAAACCAGGGTTGACGCTGATGAGGAAAAGGAGGTGAGAATATTCATTTGAGAGAAGATTGAATGAGAATAATGTGCCATCTCTCTGATCAGATATTTAGCAGGCTGTCATTTCAAATGGTATTATTTCAAGAAATACTGTTATTGCAATCTCCCTATTTCTCTTTCTTAGAGAAGATTTAGCCAGCAATAAGCAAAGTCAACAATATGTACTGAAAAATGCTTATTATGTCTGCATCCATATGTTTTCATAAATAAGAGGCCATCATAAAAATGCTGAATAGAGGTATGAATCACACCTCAATCTGGAAATGTAATTTTCTATGGGTGCACTTAGAGTAAGTGCTAACATAATGGTTTTCCCAATTAGGAAATACATAGCACCTTAGAGATGATGGGGGGATGGTTGCTTAAAAAAAAAATTCAATGTGACCTTACTATATGCAGTGTTACACAGTTTTGATCGTGCTTGGTGAATAGAAATATAGTATATTGAAAAATTTGCCCCAAATATCTATTTTACCAAATAAAAATTAAAAAGAATCATTGATTTCTTTATTCTAAAATCAAATGCATTTAATAGATTTCATGAAAGTGTGTGCGCACACACACACATGCAGATACACATACAATTATTTTCTTTGAGGATGAATTTAAAACAAAAATATGGGAAGCTGAAGAAAACAATCCTAGCCTAAGGAGGCAGGGGGGTGGGAGGAGGAGCTTATAGGAAAGCATAGTCTTCCATTGAAAGAATTAAAACAAAAACCAAAGAACAGCAGCTCAGTTTGAGTGGTCCTGCCATATTTTACCAGAACTCCATGAACCAGAACAGTGGGTTAAATGGAAGTTGACCTAACAAATCCAGGTAGATTGATAAACTGAGTTGAAAGCTTTTTGTCTTGTAGCTGATGTTAGGTGAAGCATATATGACAAATTATAATGACTGCTGGTTAATAGATTGGCTGTTAGAGCTCAGTTTTGCTCTTCTACTACTACTCTATTACATATCATGCAGTGTACAGTTTTCTTTTAGCAACATTTCTTGAGCCCCAGCTAACTTCCCCTCCAGCCTTCAGGATGCTGAGACCTGAGAATGTTTTTTCCTGTTTGAGTGATGGCTTGGAGAGGGGCAGAATTTGGCATTCCTAGGATCAAGAGGAGTCTATAGGCAGCATAGCTACTGCATCCAGGTTCAAGAAAGCTATCAGTGAAGGGCAACACTCAGGGAAGAACACTAAGCAGAGGACAGGCAGCACCAATGGCTACTGTCCATTCAAAAGGCTCAAATCAGGGCAAGACAATTCATGTGGCTTAATTCAGCCACCATTGATTCCCAATGTGCAAAGACCCATCCCAAAATGTGAAAATATTATTTGTGTGTGTGCATGTGGCTGTTTATGTTCTTGAAATTAGTGGTATTTCTTGATATAAATGTGATGTTTCTAGCTCAGTACATCTTCTCTCTTCCATACCCAACAATTTTCTTTTATATGAAAAACTTTAAGGCATTATTCCTCTGCCATAGAATATTTATTCTTATATGAATAGAACTCCCCTTCCAAAATAGAACAATCATTTGGAAACAAATATAAACTACAACTGGGCAGGTTCAATTCTTCTCTCAAAGTGAGCTCATTAAAACAAGAAAGAGGGATAATTCTTTTTTCATACTAAGAAAAATACAAGGTTGCTGTAGTCTAGCTTTTCTCAAACCAACCTGAGTCCCACCAAATATTGTAGACTATTCTTGTGCTACAATTTATCTTAGATATCAGCTTGGGGAGATCTTTGCCCTTAATATCACCTGAAAAATAATATAAACATAAAATTCCTATCAGTAAGAGCTATCATGGCCAGTGTACTTACACCATTGGGAAGTTCAGGGATGAAGAAGGTCTACATTAAAGAAGGTGGCTCTAGATGGGAACGTCTTATAACGCCAATCAATCTCAGTCATAATTTATTTAGAATATGTTGTTTTCAATGGCATCAGTGGTGGTGGTGGGGAGTATATTATTTATCTATTTATGTGTTTTTGTGGCCATGTTTAACAAAGCACACTCCCTCTTATTCTCAAGGAATTAATATTATTGTTATTATTATTATTTCATATGGCCAGGAGGACTTTTGCACAAGTTCATTTTGTGTACCAGTTGCACCCTTTCCCTCACCAGGAGGCCCTACAGACAGTTACTCACACCCTGGTCACCTCACAATTGGATTATCGCAATTTGCTGTACATGGGGCTGCCCTTGAGGACCATCTGGAGGCTACAGCTGGTACAAAATGCAGTGAGCAGTAACAGGTGCTTCTCATTATGCCCATGAGTCACCGCTGCTACATGAGCTGCATTGGTTGCCAGTAGGCTTCAGGTACAATTCAAGGTGCTGGTTGTCACCTATAAAAGCCCTTTATGGCATAAGTCCTGGATACTGGAAGGACTGCCTGTCTCCAATGATTTCAGCCTGCCTGGTACATTGCAACAGGTCCCCTCTATTAAATGTTGTAATCTTTCAGGACCAAGGAAGTGTGCCTTCTCTGTCACAGCCCCCGCTCTCTGAAACAGCAACCCCCCCAGATATATCTATGGTGCCCACTCTCCTGGGGTTCCAAAAAGCCCTCAAGACCTGGCTTTGGTCTCAGGCTTGGGGTTAATGTGTTGTGAGACCCCTGTTGTCATTCTTTGTTATTATGATGGCTGTTTTAGTCTGGGCTGTCTTTACTGCTGTATGTTTTTAATTGTTTTTATAGTCTTTGGATTTTGTAAGTCACCCTGAATCTACCAGAGTAGGCAGCTATAACAAATTTAGTAATAACAATGATGATGTTGATGATGATATATCATTCATGTTTCTTTAGCGTTTGCTCTTTCATATATCAAATGTTGTATGAGAGTTCCTTCACTGATCTGAGACACAAGCAATTCCATTTGTCAGCTTACCTCTCTCATGCACTGAAAAGAAACTGAAAGAACAGCAAGTTTTAAGTAAAGCTCACATCTGATTCCTAACAATTTTGTGTAATACTTGCCTTATATTTCACATCATTCTCCTTATGTGATAGCACTGCAGTAGATTCTCAAAAATGCAATATTTTGTTTCTTCATCAGACTCCAGATACTCTATTTAGCTATAAAATTTTTATTCAGAACATTTTCCACAATGCTTCAATCAGAACATAACCAATGCACACCAAGCCTTTGGTTACGTTTCTTATGATACAGTAGCCTGTTGCCTGAGCTTTCTGACTAACAGTTGGTCATTTTGGTTAAGTTAGAAATCATCTCCCCAGTAAAGGATATTGCCAATACTGATCATTGTGAATACTTAGCAACCCAGACCTTATTCTCCATGCTGTAACCCCAGCTTTTGACCCATCTGCCAAATTTCTGAACTGAAAGTTTAAATGTTTAAAGTTTTGAGTGAAGCCACAGGACCGAGAAGAAATGCTGTCCTTCTCCCCAAATTCTCTACTCTGTTTTCAGACAATGATTCGAACAAACAAACAAAATCCCACAATATTAACAGCAATATGACCCAAATTAACTGTTAACTATATAGTTATGTGTCCTTTTGACAAGCAGTAATTACTCCAAAATCACCATGGTAATCATATGAATTTCAGACTGAAATACAACCCTAGTAAGATAAACCCAAATCAAATGAGTTAATGTTTTCACTCCTGAAGTTCATTCCAACAGCAAGGCAGTCATAACCAACCATTGCTTGGTTGCCAGTATACATAAAATGGACATTTGTATTATATTAAATATATTTTAAGGCTAAAAGAGATTTCTTTAATCTAATTTCATATTTTTAAAAGACAAACTACCACTATTTTTGCAAACAAGAAATACAGGCTCATTCAAATGTGCCTCTACTAGGTCTGCTGATCCTTTCAGGAGTTTTCAGTAACAATGACTATGATATCCTGCTAGATCAGTGTTTCTCAACCTTGGGAAGTCCACACATCTTAAAGTTCCCAAGGTTGAGAAACACTGTGCTAGATCATCTGGCAGGCTTAGCCTTTGGGGCACCTGTTTGCAGTGGTTTTGATCCTTCTTCCGCTGTATCCAGAAAGTGATATGGAGATGTAACCACTGTGAGAGGTCTTTAACATGAGTATTCTGATGACACCCAGAACTACTGTTCCTTATTATTCAATTCCAATCACTACCCTTGAAGGCTTGAATGTTGCCTTTGTTGAACAAGAAGCTGAAGAAGAACAACCTGAAATTAAATCCAGACAAAATCCAGGCTCTTGATAACAGGAAACTGGATGCAGATGCTAACAGGGACAAGGAATAGGATTCATATGATTTTTGCACTGAAATATATGCACTAGTTTCCTATTACTTACAGGACAATTTAAGGGATGCATTAGCCCTGATTATCTGAGGCACTGACTCTCCCATTATGAAACTGTTTGGACATTACAGTCTTCAGAAAAGTCTCCCACTGTCAGAGGCTAGTAGTATACATGAGTATACTGTTGCAATGCACTCCCTCAGGACCTGCTTTTGGCTGCCATTCTTTCAGCAGTTACAAAATACTTTCACCTTTTAATTATTAATTAATTTCAATATTAATTTGAATTCATTTTTTTAAAAAAAAAACATGCTAGTTGCATGAAATGAAAGGTGTACACATCAAATAATTAATTAAAAAAACCTGCAAAGACTGTGTATAGAATTAATATTAATTTCATAAACTTCATGTGATTTCTTATAAAAAGTTGCAGGCTTAAAAACATGAGTTAATCTTCCAGGGTCATTAATAAATACAAATTTTAGAGACAGCAATGGCCTCAAGACATAGATGTTCAAACAATAACATTTAAGTTGAATAATCCCCATAATTGCTTACTGTGTGCAGACCTATTGTCTCAATAATTCAACAAGCCAAAATTCAATTTTGCTGTAGTTGAAACAAGAGTACTTGGAAACTATCTTGGAAAGAGAAAAGGAAATGAAGTCAGATTCCAAATTTAAAATATTCAGCATAGCTAAATGTACTAATTATAGAATTTATTAAAACTTATTTATGTTGTACATACAGTATGGTAGATTTTCCGGTCCTCCCCAATTTCATACCATTGTTCTGTGGTTACAAACTGCAGTCTTTCCACTACAGGAAAAAAGAGTTTTTTCAGACAAAACAGTCATCCTTCTTTAGAGCTGCTTGAAAATGGTTTGTTCTAACCACTCATGCTCATTTTCCCCCTTCTTCTTTACAACAAGAGGCATAATTCTAAAGATTTTTATTTATTTATTTATTTATTTTACTTTCCAAGAAAAGGCCCTGGCCTATATAGGTAAGCAGTAAGTGGCAGAGGGATGTAAAGTTTTTAATCCATTCAGGTTCTGCAAATGGAGTCATTCTCCCTTCTTCTCTTCTCTATCTTATTGAGTGTTGTAAGGCCTGTTTTCCTTCAGGACCTGATGGCATAGCCTGGCCTTTGGCATGAATGAGGAATATGAGAAGGAGTGGTGATTGGGAAGGGACTGGATTAAATTTGGACTGAGTCAATGTTGATCTTTCCTCACCTGCTCTTGACAAGTCTTTGCCTCACTGAAACCTTTTTATTAAATTTTAATCAAAAGCACCAACAAAAATGTGGATTGTAAAATGGTCAAAGCTCACTACATACGTGCCTTTGCTTGACGAGTAAGACAGATGCTAAAATGCAGTCCCCCAGGCATTGTGATGAAAAGCATAGAAATATTTGGTTTGTATCTTAAGTGATAAGAGGAAGTTGGCCTTAAAATTAATCCTGTTCTATTCTTGGTTGCTCTAAGAGATTTTTTGCTCTGGGCTCATTTTAAGCAATAGAGCCAGACAAGCAAAGCAGAGCTTGCTGAGGCGACTGTCAGAACAAAAAAACCTTCAGTTCTCTTGCAGTCTTCTGGAAACTGCCATCTTTCTTTTCAAAAGAGTTGGGAGATGAACTGATTCCAGGATGCTACATGGATGGAATATGGTGGTGGTGGTGGTGGTGGTGATTTATTTATATATTAATTCTTCTAAAGTTGCTCAGAGTATTGGTTCTTAAACAGACCCATGTTTTAATTTAGATGCCTCCAACCGTTTTGAGCCAGTGGCACATTAGGTGGCCTGAGAGTATATTGCAGGATCTCTCACAAAATGGTTACCATGGTAAGTGTGACCAGGCAAAAAACACCTTTACAGCAGAGTTTACTTTCTAAGAATGTCTATGAGGCTTATGCAGGATGGATAAGATGGAAATACAAGTTGTTTGGGGTTGGTGCTTTGCTGTATCTACAGCATGCTAGGTTTTTTGAATTAAAGGAACCTGACTAAAACAATGAATGGACAGAGAAATTTTTCCAAGTTTTAGAACACCTACTGTTCTCCTAGTGGAGACGTCAAATATTTTTTTCAATTTCCATTTACCAGATAATTTTTTTTTTTTTTACATTTTAGTACAATAGAGAATATATTAAGTTATCATGCAATATAGGAACTACTTCATAAGCTGTAGGTATAGAGGTGACCAGTTGAAATTCATGGGCAGGGCTGATGGGTGTGTTGATTCTGTTGGTAGTGCCATACTATTGACTATGCACAAATCTACTGAGTGGGGATTTCTTCATTTTTAAGTCACCTCCATTCTGAAGAGTTTGTGTATGAAGAAGCTCCTTTTTTGGTATTTTTTTCCCTCTCTCATTGAAATTGATATTTTTGGCCTGATCATAGGATGCAAAGAATATTCCATACAAAGACTTATGTATACTTTTTTCAGGATGTGCATATATGTGATCCAACTCCACAACATTAAGTGCATTTAAGTTCTGCTGATTTTAGCAGAAGAGATTTAAGCAAGTATTAAATTAACTACATGTCTTTATTCTGCAAATATTCACTTGTTACTCCTAGCTGAGCCTCCCTTTTTCTCTCTTTTTTTCTCCTTCGAGTAACCACATGGATATTCCAACCAATCACGAATTTATTTAGTGAATCTGGCTTACTGTGTTTTGATTTCATTTATATGGTTTTCTGGTTAGACTGTTTGAGCTATAAGCTATAGGGCTGTTAATATTCTTAGAAGTGAATAAAGCTAAAGAATACCACTTTTTCTTCTTTGATTAAACCCAGATTTTATAAGATAATATTACTTAAAATACATATTATTTAAAATAAATTCAGTTTCAAATGAACAGTACGATATATAATTTGACACACCTGACTGCTGTTGTGACTCATGCACTCATCACCTCCTGCTTATGCTATTACAATGAACATTATGGGGCTGCTACTGAAAATCACTTAGAAGCAATTTCTGCGTCTGGGTTAGTAAAAGGGAAGAACAGGTATAGTTGTATTAGGCCCAATTCAAGATGCTGGATTTAACCTACAAAGCTTTATATAGCTTGGCATCCATGGTAAGTACATAATGAGAATTAGCCCATGCTGTTCATTCCAGGAATCAAACTGCTGAGGATCTCCACCCCACTTTAGGAGAAAATTATGCAAGCTGAGAGGCCCTCTGTCTTGGTGTTGGCCCACATGGCCCACCTGGGAATACCTTGCCTGCTGAAGTATGGGGAGCCCTCTCCTTGTTTACTTTTTGCAAAGCACTCAAAACCAAGGCACTCCAAACAAAGAGATTTTAGTGTAGATGACAGATCTGAGCTATTTTGATAATGATTTTTGTGTGCGTTGGTTCATGGTTCATTTCATTTTTTAATCTTATAATCCACCTCAAGCCTTTGGAAGTAGGATGGTATAGAAATTATTGTAGAAATAAAGGAATACTTTGGGATGCCTAAAGTGATTCCTGCTCATTATTTCTGTAATTTTACTACTCTTTACTTTATCTATCTACATATGGCTGGTGGTGGGTTGCAGTGGATTGCCTCAAGCATATCAGAGTTGATGGCAGATTTCTTGAAATCATAGCTCAGTTTCTCAGTCTTGAACATGTTGATTGTATGATTCAAGAATAAGTAAGCCAAATGCAGAAAATGTATATGTTATACAAGACTTACAATGTCATTAGTAGGGATTAGTCTTACTTTGCTTTTTGTTGACCTTGCATCTATCTATCTATTTTTTCAATCACATTTGCTGCATGTGTTTTTTTAAAAAAAACAAAACCCATTTTATTTCTATATGCAACTTTCCTTAACGTGCATAGCTTGCACGCCACCTTTATGTAACTTTCTCTAAAATATAGCTAGAGTAGGTATAACCACGCTTAAAATGTACTGTATCTGAATGCACATTTCTTAGTGCAACTTTCTCTAACATGCACTTTTTGTATACATCCTTTCTAAACATATGCTGTTTTTACAGAACTTTTGTTATGAGAATGACATGGTGGCATTATTACCATCCCTGCTGCTGAGGTATCTATGCTGGCAGATCACACTATTACACCTGAAAAGAAAGCTATGGCATATTTCTTTTTGTTTCTAATGGGAACTGCAGAAAATGTGGAAAGTATGAAAATTCAGCTGCTCTTTTTGCTGTGTTCATTAACCATATCGGATTAGATCATTTCATTTACTATGAAAATGTATCCAATAACATTTTGATCTGTATCTCTTTTTGCATGAACTGAGCAATATCCTAGGAGACAAATGGCAAATATCTTAAATGAGTTATTGTTGGAAAAATGAGAGGGCAAGAAATGGATACATGGTTTAACAGGCTGATCATAAAGATGTTAGGTAGACATTAGTCCTGTTGTTTCCAGTTGAATTTGCATCAAACAAAATAGTTTAGGACCAAAGTCTCAGGTATATTTAATTTTATTTCTTCAATAAATTAGTTTTATCTTATTTAAAACTTCAAATAACAATGCAGTTTGCACCTGCAGTGTAAGAGATGTTAGCATGGGCTTAATCATTTCATCACAACTACTCAGCTCTTGCTGGCCAGACATTCCTAGAAAATCCATTTGCCAAAGGCCCCACAGCCAGAATTATACAAAGGCCTGGTTTCCTTTTTCTCTGAATGATAACTGAGTCCAGAGGTGACCCTCACATACAATTGTTGTTATTCAGGCCTTTAACAAGACAGCAAATTCACAGGTAACTGTATCTTCCTACTTCAACAGTACGGCAGCTTGTCACCTCTTTCATCTGTCAGCACCTGTTCAGGCTGCTAAATGAAGACAGCAGAGCTCAGCCATGGTATCTGTTGGTGGCAGCATATCCACCAAGGCACAGCAAGACAAGGGATTTCAGGCGAAGGCCAAAACCAATCCATCATTTTGACCTGTCAATGATAAAGAGAACGGACATAAAAGAGATAGCTCCTTGTCCCAAAGGTAGTATTGGTGGTCAGCTGTCACCAGAACAAAAATAGTTAAACCCAATATACCCTCCAATAAGAGGAGGGTGCCTTGACTCTACCATACATATCATGATAATGACATTTTTTTTCTTTTTTTGGCAGCATGGTGCTGCAACTAGAGCATTGGGGGAAGCTTGAATTTAAGGTGGCTAGGTTTGTCTATGAGTCAGAGTGCTGGTCCATTCCCCAACTGAGAGGCAGTGATGCTGCCAGAACACAATGCTAGAGAAGAGGTGCAGAGGCCTTCACTGGCCTGCTTAGTGGAGAAAGAATGCTGTGGTGTGGATCCTGGGCTCCAGAGCCCCTGGTTGATCACTAACACCAGAGTTTTAGATGGCTCTAGGCTGGCAGTCACCATTTGGGCAGCCTGTTTGTCTCATGGAAGCCCAAGCTTATGAACAGTAGAAACAGAGAGTGGCCTTGAGGAAGGTACTTTGATGTTGTTGGAGGTCTTGGTTAGTGGCCCCTGGTGAAGAGCTGGCTCCAGTTTCTAAGGTCTCCAGTTGGACTTTACTGTGGGGACTTTATATTTCATTTAGAGGCAGAATCTGGTATTTATATCCTTTCCTTTATTGAGGTTCCTACTTCATGTTTAATAGTTTAAAAGCAGTTTACATTAAAAGCTCAGTATTGCATTTCAACAGTCAGAGCAGGATGTATTTAGAAGTTGGACCTATGAAATCAGAAATAAGCATCACTGAATTTTGTGGAGATAACTGCCATGTAATTAAACACAGGATGGCAGTCATACCCAGTGAACACTTAATTGTGCATTTTGATTATTGGCAGCCTTTTTTATTAGTTCTAGGTGCCTGTATGCTAGCTCTTTGAGTATAAATACTTAAAAAGCAAGGAGTGGAAGATGTCTGACAGCTGTCATGTTGAGCTCCTGCATTTAAATATTACACTACCGAGTAGTTGTAAATAAAGGTTCAAGAAAATGGAGTTTCCTGAACTAATCAAAATACAGGACAAAAATGGACTGGTAACCTGATGATTAGCTTTCTTCTGCCTTTCTAGACACAGAAGGTATTTAGTAGTCCTATATACTGTGTGTACAAACCAAACACCTAAACCCATCCATTTAGAAAAATGGGAAGAAGAGAGGGCTGTTAATTTCTATTGAGATTAGTCTTTGGTTAAGACTGAAATAGTAAAATATAACCATAACCAGTTCCTAAAAAGGCAACCTTATTTTGAATTCATCAGGAGAAGTCTCTTAAAACTTTCTGAGTACCTTGTGATAGAGAAGACTAGCATTCCTCCACTATGAGAGAAGGGGTGAGTGGAATATGAAATAATGGCCCTGTCTGTATGGCAAAAGGTAATATATAATGGGGAGGTCTGCTATTCAATAAAAAACACAGGGATATATATACACCAGCCCTTGGGTATGCCTAAAGCAGTTCTTTGAATCTCAGGCATTATGACTACAGAAACAAGGTGTTGTGTCCATGATTAGAACAAAACTCCTGGACCTTCCTTTTGGGCTTCTTTCTCCTATTTCCTGAAGCTGTGCCCATACTCAAAATGGCCACTGCTCTCACTGCTTTCATGAGAACTGTTAATTCTCAAGTGGAAAGTGATGCTGCCCCAGGCAAGTTATAATCACTTGACAGGAGAAGGTTGATGCCAGGGGATTCTTATCAACTGATTTCCTTCCCATCACATTGGAGTGGCTTGCAAGCAAGCAATTATACACAGGGCCAGCTGCATAGGAATAATGAGCAGAGGTTGCCCTTGTTTCCCCCATCCCCAACACAGGGGATGTGTGTTCATGCAAACACACATCATGTCAGCAGGTGGCAAATAATGATCTCTTCCCTGTATGGGAAGAGGTGCTGCTGTATGGTAAGTAACACCTAATACCTGCTTCCATCCTCTTCTAAAGTTATACTTTAGCTTTTGAAAAGTGGTGCCTTCAATCTGTAGCTTTCTGCTTTGTGAAGTAACTGGGTAGTGCACCTCCTCTTAGATTAGGGTCTGAGTTTTGTTCTTAATTTCTTTTATTCATTATCTTATTTATTACTTAAATGTATCATCAACTGATAAACCCATGTGGCTTTTGCAGCAGTGTACAGAAGTTATCAAGGTAGTAGTTTTGATCTAGAAATCACTGGGAACCAGGTTTTCTCAACATTCACCAGCCTCCATATTAATTAGTTCAGGGGAACGTTATGTTTCTTTTGTGGGCCTACTTTAATTTCTCTAGTAGATTACAGCTACCGGAACTGGGCTGCAAAAGTCCACATGACCACTAGATGGTGGCAAATAGTGAGTATTCTCTATATTTCTACTGCAGTCAGAAATTATCCAGTCTAGATCTGGTAATCTTAGAGTACACAGAAACATGGTAAGGAGTGGATTAAAATGTGTAATTTGGTACAGAAGATAGAACAGGGAGCCCTTTATGTGGAAAAGAAGAATTTAGAGAATAGAAAAGAAAGCTTTAGTTGGTGGTACAGCCTTGCCATTAAAGAAAATAAAGTAAAGGAATGTAATATTTTCTATTTTATTCTTTAGTTTTAGACCATTTACAAACAATAAGGAGGCTGAAACACAGTACAAGGATTTTTCAACCAAATTTTGAACATGCTTAGAAAGATCTATCTGGCTACATTTAGATGCAAAACAATAAAATAAATATGTTTCATATTACTTTGCTTTTATTCATAAGATACAGTCTTATGTAGGAGGGGGAGCCCTCCTTATTTCAAAGCAGATATAGGGTATTTTGCTATATTGGTCTATACGGTGATCTATCTATCTATCTATCTATCTATCTATCTATCTATCTATCTATCTATCATGTAGGTTTGAGATTACTTTAACATTTTCCTATATGGTAGAATATAATTTTCCATAAGAAATAAGCGAGTAGGCTGCTATCGAAGTCATAGATATTGAAGAAGTGACAACCAAATAGCATGGCACTGAAAAATCATGCCGTTAAGAACTGGCTTGTTCATTAAAACAGCAGTACTAAGCAATAAAGACTGTAAAAATTAAGTCTAGGTTGAAAAGAAATTTTAAGTTTGATAAACTAAACTTTTAAACTAAATGAGACCATAATTATTTTTACAAAAAAAAAAGAAAAAATTAAACCCTCATAAAATCCATGTCCTACAAAAAGCAAAGCAAAGTCATTTCCCTTCCTTTTTATTAAATTTCAATTTCTTCAATAATACATATCAGTTTACTGTTTATCAAAGGTCACATGAAATTTGTATGAAACTGAGTTCATTATCCGAGGCTTAGATTTGCAATTAGAATGGTATGTTTAACTTGAAAATTAATATCCTAGGCATTCAGTGAAAAAAAGAGGGAAAAGGACAAAGAAAACACAGCCAAAAAGTTGTCAAGAATATTGTCATCAAATGATATTGAATAATACCTAAACTGGATCGAATCAGAAACCGTTAATATTGAGATACTCTCATTGATCAATATATTAAACAAAAAAGAAAATACAAATGTTTATGTTTCTCCATGTATGCATGTTGTGTGTGGAGGTGTATGACTCCTGAACGGAAGGGTCATGAACTTTGCTCCTGTGAGATAGGAGAAATAGACTCATTAGATCCCAGCTGTTTGCTGACCTGTATGTATGTATGTATGTATGTATGTATGTATATATATTCATACATATATGTGGTCGTTAAGTGTCAATACCGACCTGATGGCACATTATCCATCCATCCATCCATCCCGCACATACACACACACACACATACAAGGCAAACTTAATAAAATATAATCATACTAGAGAGTTTGAAGCCCTAAAATTCAGTTGCACATTTTGAAACGGCCTGCACAATGTATCCCTTCTCTCTGCTCCTTTCATCCTTCCCACTGCCTCCCTACAGCCCCTCCCATTATTATGGCAAAGGAGAAAGGGCAGAGAAACTGGCCTGTTCCTAGTGCCTCAGAAATGGCTGCTGGGGACTGACAGAAAAGGAGACCACAGATGAATGGACGTGTATTGAAATTTCTGTTCTCTCAAATAAATTTCCATCGCAGGAAACAATATATAGTCAGAGGCTGATGAGTAGGCAGTGTACAAATTAGTGCAATAAACTAACAAATAAACAAACTAATAAGATACATTAGAACAAAACTGCCAGTCTGCCAGTTTACATAGACAAACTCTTTTCTCTTTATGTTATATCCTAAAAATTAATCTCTCAGAGAACAGGTGTGAAGTAAGTAAGAACTGTTGTGCTCTCAGGAGAAAAATGATAATAACAATTATCATTTTTCCCCTCTGCATTTGCATTATTTTATTGTTTGAGATGCTTTCCTCCAACATCTTATTAATTTTCACACTACTTAAAGTTTAAGTGGACTAGGATTATTATTATCCACATAATGCAGATGAGGAAAGAGAATGAAGACCGGATGAATAATGACTAGTCTAGTCAGTCAATGACTGAGGTGAAATTTTAGTTGTCAGCATATTTTTAGTTATCATATTGCATTAATTCTTAAGAAAAATGATACAATTATTTAGCTTTAGCTATTAGAACAGCCTACACAAGCTACTTCCCTCCAGATGTGTGAACATCCCCTCCCAGAATTCCCTAGTCATTATTCCCTAATCATTGCTGAGATTTACTGGAGCTGAAGTCAATGGAAAAGGCCTGGGCTGGGGAAAATTGTGTTAGAAAGGCTAGAAACCAGGAGACTGTGAGTTCTACTCCTGCCTTAGGCATGAAAACCTGCTGGATGACTTTGGGCCAGTTCCTCTCTCTCAACCCAGCTCACCTCAGAGTTATTGTTGTGGGAAAAATAGGAGGAGGAAGGACTATCAGGTATGCTCGCTGCCTTGAGTTATTTATAAAAATAATAAAGGCGAGATTAAAAAAAATAAAGAGAAAGAGAAAGAAAGAATATGTCCATATTTGATAACCCCTATATAGCAAAAACAACCATTTTCCAAGTGGCAGCATAAACGTAGCTTCCTTTTGAACCTCCCCCCCCCTTTATTTTTTTGAACAGGGGTTTCTACCACTCAATGTTATGTTCCTTCTCAGCTGTACACAAACTCCTCTGCATGGCTAAGCAGCCCCTAATGGCATTTCAAAACTCATTTCACTCAACGAATAGCAGTGATTTGGACAAGTGGACACAAAAGGTGGGTGCCTGGTCATTGTGACCTAAGCAAGTTTGCCCATTGATTTCCTTGGAAAGAAAATTGAATGCATGTCGGATAACAACAAATAACGCAGCTATTCATCATTCAGGCCTTTGCTTAAGAAACCAGAAACACTTGAAGCTTGCCCATTGTAGTTAGGAAAATGGGGAGAAGGACACATTGTTGATAAGGGAATGATGTATTGCCTCATAAAACAAATCCAGACAGAGACCTTTTTTTAAAAAAGGCTTTACTTTGTATGGTAGTCTTTTTTATAGTATTTTTTCTTACCCATCCACCCACACCCATTTCTAATTTATTTGCCAGAACATCATTTAAAGCCTTATAAATATGTGAAAAACAAAACAAGTTACAGTTTCCTATAAGAGCTTACAAAGGGGATAGTATAAATGAGCAGCTGCCGTAGGAAAGAATCACCTTATGTTTTTCTCACATGTTCCAAATCCTCATAATAACTTTCAGGAATATCCATGCTTTGCTAGGTTTGGCCAGAACTAGATGATGAGAAATGTGTATGATTTCCCCAGAAAACAGAACACCTGTATCAGCTGGTACCTAATTGTGAGGTGACATCGTTGCACAGCTACTTTCCCCAGCTCTATTCTATTTGCACCCAACTGCCCATTTTTTGTTATTATAAAATATAAACAAACAGAAAAGAAGATGAGTAGCTGCTGGTTTTGTTTGTGTGTGTGTGTATGTTTTGTTTTTTCTTTTACCTATAGTGAGACATTTCTGGTGACATATCCAATTGCAGTTGTATTTAAGGATGCTCCGGGCAGAAGAATCTTGAAGAGCTGCCACATATGTGTTTGCATATGGCCATCCTTGTACATTTTGTCTTGAGAGAGGAGAGGTACCAATTTCTGTGAAAAAACATGGCCAGCTCATTTAGATACATTGTGAACTGAGGTGTTATTAATATCCATGTGACACTCAATTTTATTTCCTTTTTCTCATTTAGCCCACATGATGCAGTTAATTCCTCTATTGGAGCCTACACAAGGTCATGAACTGGATGAAGGCCAGTCAGATGAGAGATCATCCACTTAAAATGCAGATATTATTTATGTGTGGCTGGTCTCTCTGGTTAAAAGTAGCATCTGGTTAGTTCTGTTCTTTGCTTGTGGTATATGAAAGTTGGCCTTCATACAGTATAGTATGTATTGCAGTAATAATGAGCCTGTGGGGAAGTTGCCTGCCTGAAATTTATTCCTTTGGAGACCCCAGCCATGGGATGGACTATAAGCAAGGTAAAGGCAAGGTAAACTAATTCCTGAATCAACAAAGTCCAACGTCCATTAAGTTCTTAAAAGATCAGATTCATAATTTAATTATGCTCTTTGAAGTATTCTCCCTTAAGTTCTGCTATGTTGCCTCATCATGATGGAGAGGTGTTCTTGAGAGGGATAGGCAAAGAATGCTTGGAGTAGGTTCTCTCAAGGTCATCCCAGCTGCCCAGCTAAATCACGTTGGCACCTCTATCGAGCAACAGCAATATAGGAAGATGCTGGAGATGAATTATCCCTTTAGTGCACAGGAGAAGGCAATGGTAAAGCACTCCTGTATCTTGTATCACATGAATAGAAAAAGGATTGATGATATAGTGCCAGATCATTTGCATCTCAAATCAGATGTCATTCAACAAGCTACTGAGGAAGAGCTGAGGATCTTTCAGAGTACTAATGTTACTTATGATGTGGCTAGATTAAAGCCTTTGGGATGTCTAGTTGGTGATGCTGCCATGTAAGAAAAGAAAATCCAGAGCTGCAAAGACAGAATTACAGTAGGAACATGAAATGTAAAAAAAATGAACATTGGAAAACTCCACACAGTGAAAGATGAAGTGAATTGACTATGTATTGACATCTTAACAAATTGAAATGGACTGGAATTGGACACTTTCAGACGTAAGATCATGCTGTTTAGTAATCAGAACATGAAAAACAAAGAAGGAACAGTGTTGCTTTCATTGTTCAATTCAATTCAATTCAATTCAATTCAAACCTTTATTGGCATTACAAACATTAAAATACAAGGAATTAGCATATCATAAGGATGACAGCAGGAAAACAATACTCAAAGAAGAGTTTGGTTACATTTCCTTTTGAACACTTCCTCCAGGAACTTAGCGACAATTTGGGTAATCTCAGGTATAGCATCACAAAGCAAATACCAGCAGGATGACACAGGAGCTTTCATTGTCAGGAAGGATATAGCAAAGATATGTTTTGGGTACAATGTAGTCAATGACTGAATAATATCAATTGGATTTCATGGACCATCCTTTAATATGACAATTATCCAAGTTTCTGCTAGTTTACAGAAACTTGCTAGCTAGCTGTAAACTGGAATGCCAAAGCTGGAAAGAGTAAGAATGAAAATGTAGTTGGACTGTATGGCCTAGGAAACAGAAATGAAGCAGGAGAAATGAATCAGTTTCTGCCAATCTAATGAGTTTTTCATTGCTAACACAGTCTTCAAAGACCAAAAATGACACTTATATACAGTATACATAGACAACACCAGATGGAGTACAGAGAAATCAAATTGACAATAGATTTGGTAGTAGGAGGTGGAAGAGTTCTGTTATAACCACAAAGACATGGCCAGGGGTTGACTGTGGAACATATCATGAACTGCTTATGTAAAAGTTCCCAGTCAAACTAAAGCACAAGGACAAAGCCAGTCAGTTTCTATGATATGATATTGATCATAAACCCACTATTTTCATATATTTCAAGCAATCATTTTCCTGGTGACACTCCAGGGAAAGAGACATTCCAATGGAAGTGAAAGTTGTACTTTGAAGAAACAGGATAGAAGAAGTAGTGATGCTTTGGAACTTTTCTCTAGCACCCAACTATTCTCCAGGACTCTTGAGAATAGCATGAATAGTCAAGAAAACAAATAAATGGATAATAGAACAAATCAATCCAGACTTCTCACTCAAAGCACAACTTGATATTAGAACTTTGGCCTGTCTTTTCAGGCAATTGAACGACATTCTCGGGATAAAAATGGTTGGAGCAAAACTCAAAATGTTGTTACATGTTGATGATAGATTATGTTTTATTGATAATTATGAATGTTCTATGCACCCCGCAATGTGATATAGTACAACTGATAAATTACAACAGGTTATACAATTAATTGGAATAAGTCTCATATTTTCCTATAGGCTTTAAAGTATGTATGGAAATTTGTAGAAATTGGGAGGTTACTTTGTGTTTGAAAATAACTTTGAATCATTATTACAAGAAAATGCTCATCTATATATTATATAAATATAAATGTATATATTATATATAAATATGTAAATATATTCTGATATAAAAGCAGCAACCTGGTTCTTTTTTATATCATAATTCTACTGTACTGCCAGCATGAAAGGCTGTAAGACATCTGTGGAAGGTTTTGGAATGGAAGAACAATTCTGAGACTGTTAAACTTTGGAATCATCCAAATCTGAAAGTTGCAGATGAATATTTTTAAAGAGCATCTTATTGCTAATTGTGTTTTTAAACTATTAGAGTTATTACAACAGAAATGTGTATAAAATTGAGGTTTGGCATTTTAATGGGTTAAAATATATATTGATTTCACAACTTGGCTTAGGCACATTAACTGAATTATTGGAACATTAAAATATGTTTGTATAATTCAAATCTACAATATGTTATAAATAATTAAAATATTATTAAGGGATATATTAGTTATCCCTTTTGGTCTTTGTAAATCAGTAAAGTAAGTAAAATGTTAGTTGTCTACAAAAAAAATGGATTTAAGAGTTGGAATACCCCTTTTTAACAAATTTTTTAAGGGATTTAAATAATATTAAATATATTTCTTATGATCAATAAAAGATTTCTTTCATGTTTATTAAAGATGTTTAAAAAGTGTTGGTTATCGGTTTCATTACTGATTCAATATCCATTTGTTTGTTTGGGGAAGATTAAAATAATTTAAAGATATTAATGTGATTATATACTAAAATTTTGGAATGTATTGATATGAAGAATTATGGATTTTCTGAGCACCAGCTGTAGCAAAAAGATCATTCTCTTACAATGGAAAGACAGTGCAATCCTGGATTTACAATCATGGATTGATGGTATGTATTCACCCTCTGCTTAATGAACTGGCTCTTTATTCAGGTAATGGAAAGACTGATCAATATTATTCCATACGGTCAGGGTTTAATGCTGTGTTTAAAAACTGAGCTATCTTTTACAGCAGGGTTCCTCAACCTCAGCAACTTTAAGATGGGTGGACTTCAACTCCCAGAATTCCCCAGCCAGCTGGGGAATTCTGGGAGTTGAAATCCACCCATCTTAAAGTTGCTGAGGTTGAGGAACCCTGTTTTACAGGAATTATAATAGTTTCTTCTTTCTTTTCTTTGTTTCTTCTTCTCTGTTGTATCTTTTTCCTCTTTTCTGTATGCTAAAACAATGAATTGAAAGAAATAAAAATACAAACATCAGTCCAGAAAACAGTAGCCAAACTCCCTCCTCATTAAAAAGACATTCTTGCTAAAGTAAATTACTGTATTTCTAAATTCAAATTCAAAATCATTTTAGGACTTCTTTGCCTGAAGCCTTTAACTACAAACTCCACACAGAAGAATCAAGACTTAATAGGCTTCTGTTAATCTTAGACATTATGTCATTATTCAAAATACTTTACTACTATTTTACGTATATGTGCATATGCACGCACATAGATACACAGAAACCTAGTTAATTGGTCATATGGGAAAAGGATATAGGATACTGTGCTCATAACATTTTGCTAGTATTATTTGGCTGGAATTTAAGCAGCTTTTAAAATGAGGAAATGGGCAAATTTGTCTCACGGTGTATAGCCAGCTCAGTCTCCAGACATTTATTTGAACTTTAGTTCCTTTGTGAAAGTGTGTGCATATGTGTGTGGTTTAAAGAAGTGAACTGTATACATGCATGAAACAGTTTATTATTCCAACCTCCTTAATTTCAGGAGGCACACGCTTCCATCTGAACCCAGCTCCAGGTTTGACAAAATCCTGAACAAAGTGCTCTCTGCAGGGCCCCCTGCCCACCTTTGGCAGAACGATGGTTTACCCATGCAGAGAAGCAATAGAAACAGCCCTTCCAATAGCATAAGGTAGGTGAGGGCTGCTGTTTTCCATAAGGCCCAAGAACTGGAATCTGAGTCTAACATCCTGCTTAAAGATTGTTTTGCTAATTGCGTTAAAAAATATGAAATAGAAGTAATAAATAAATAAATTGGTGGGGGGTGGGATCCTTTTCCTCTGAGTCTCTGCTTCTGCTATCCCTTCACCTGCATTCTGTGTCACCTGAAATCTAATGTGGCTGGGAGAATTTCTAACATTAGTTCCAAGACTGAAGCATACACAGCTTCAGTTCATTTGCCATTTTTACTTCATTTGCCATGTTTCCTTCTTCTGCTTAACCAATATGCATATTGGGGATAAAAGGATTCTTTATGGAACTCTACACTTAGCTGCATGAAGATTCTTATGTTTTTCCCTGTGGTACAGATGTATTCCTCTACTGTCTATTGATTTTGATGTAGTCATACTTGTTCCATGTAGAAAGGATTCTGTGGTGTTTTATCAGCTATGTGCACAGGCTACTTTGAAGGGAAATATTTAGTTGATCTTACTTGCCTGTTTCAGAAGCATATTCAACATCAAGATGAGCTCATAACCAAACTTGGTGCATTTGTGTAACAAAGAGTTACAAATTCTGACTAAAGTGCAGCTACTAAAGTGCAGAAATACTGTTTTAACTAGATGAGGGCAGAAGGCCTGGATCCTGTTCCTCATACCACATGCCACAAATGTTGGCCAGTTATGGGGAACATTGTTGCTCTTCTCTATTTCCTTCTGTAACGACAGAGAGGTCTGAGGGCTATGTTTGTGCAGTCATAATGCCAACACAGTGCTAAGTCCTATAAAGAGAGATCAAGGCATGCTTAGCCTTGAGAAAAGGTGGGTGAGTGGCTGATAACAGCATTTTCAAGCACCTGAATGGGAATCACACTTCATTTTGTTTTTATACTGCTATTTTTGATATTTTGGCTGTTGAATATTATTTTTGATATTATATTACTAAAATTTGGATTAATGTGTGCAATGGATGCTGTATTATATTGTAAGCTATCATGAGTTCAGTTGGCATCAGCTGCATACAAATTTAATAAATAATCTTTAACAGTAATGATCATGGTAAGAGTGGTTTGATAGTGGAACCAGTTATAAAGAGAGCTGGGGGGATCCCTTCATAAAGAAGCTACCTGCTGGAGGTGCTTTTATTTGGATTTCTTCATCAATCATCTCAATGTTCCCTTCCATTTATGAAGATTAGCCCTGCTTAAAGCCCTGGAGTTCTTCCCCGCTGCTATGTGGTACTTTTCTATCAGCAAAGTTACCTAGTATGGAAATAAGTGAAGTGCTTAATTTAGCCTCAGTTTGGCAAGATGAGGGCTTGGCTACTGGCCTCCTGCCAATCTAGAAAGGACATTGGCATTGAATAACCATTTTTATTTTTATCCCATGTGAGTAATTTGTAATGCTGTAAGTCCAATAAATAAAACATCCAAAATATGTTTTTTGGAGCACTTGACCTTCATTGTATTGATTTCTATCAAAACATTCTTAAACTTTTAAGGCATGACCTTTTCATATTCAAAGATAAAAAAGAGTTTGAAAACTTGACAATGATGACATACTGAAGCCAAAACACTCAGCATTGTGGGAGCTGCCACTTAGGGTGGTCTTAGAGCATTTATAAACATCTTTAAAAATCTGTTCTTATTTTAGCCATTTAATTTGGTAATGCTGTTACTGTACTTCCTTCACAAAATAGTTGGGTCAGTGGTATCTTCCTAAAATCTTAACACTGTTAGCAAAGATTTAACTAGTCAAGATAACAGCATCTTTAACATCAGCTTCAATTTGTAGACATCAGTAGGTATTAATAATATTTATCTCCATTTGGCTTTACTTGTTCATTCTTCTAAATCTTTGTGAAAGGTGCAAGAGCGGGCCAGGTCATTTTATGAGCCCATCAGTGCTAGTATGACCAACTTTTATCTGATCTGCTCCTGACCCAGAATGAAGAAATTAAGTAGGCAAAGCTTTCCTCATTAATTATCAGCTTCAGTTGCTAAACACATTTGTGTTCTGTGTTCTGTTAGAAATAAGAAGAGTAAAGATATTAGTGATCCTAGAAATTAGTTCAGTGTGAATTAGCCCTATTCAAGTTGAACTGGAGATTCAAAGAGGACATAATTTGATTTGAATTTGGGATTCAAGAGCATCCAATTCAGTCTGAGACACTTTCATTAAGGGGAAAAATTGCCGTAAGCTTTCACAGAGAATCTTCAAAACATTTGAAATAGCCTCATTTTTTGGTAGAGTGGAAAGAAAATAGCAGAATAGTATAGACCTTTTAGAAGGCATTAACCCAGTTTAAGTTTCAGTTAAAGAGTTGTAGTGCAATAAATATTCAGTCCTGGGATGCCAGGAGTATTGGTCCAGCCAGCTGGCAAATTTGATCCCTTCCAGAAATGTCCCCCTTTTCACTGGCAGGACTCAGCTATGTCAGGGTTGTGGCTTGCTGACAACTCTCTATGTTAGTTAATTAGGAAAGGTGATAGAAACAGTCTGGCACAATAAGATATGATACATCAGAGACAGATAAGCCACAGAAAAAAGCTGGCCTACAGAAAGTGACATTTGTAACTTTGCCACCCCACCCCTATTTTTAAAGCAGTAAATGCTTGAGTCAGTGCCTATAAGTGTTAGCCTGGCATCCATTTATTCATCATCAAGAGATGAATGATGTCAACCTCCCTCCATTGTGCAAAATTTAAAAGGGCAGACTTGAGCCCATATTTAGAAAGTGGTGTGCTCAGTTAAGCTCCCAGCTGTGGAGTTTCTGAGCTATATGCTCCTCTGCTGCTCATTCTACAGGGAATCTCAGATGAAATTCATTTATCTCGTTCTGAAGAAATACCCTGGCAGAGAGCTTGAAGCTTATTTGTTGCTTCTTCTGTCTGACCAGGAGTCTGATATATCCTCCCAGGTTGCTTAATTATGTCCCTTTATTTATTCTGTTCATCTCATTTATGACTGAAAAATAGTATAGTATTAATCTTGGTGATCGCCACTATTATTTTTATTATTTTTTATATTATTTTGTGGAGTCCTTGGTATTCTCTGAGTTTGACTGTTTTCTTTCAGATGTTTCATTACCCGACTAGGTAACATCTTCAGTGCTAGTGGATGTGTGGCTTGCTCCCTGTTTATATACAGTAGCTTGCCCTGCCAGTGTTGGTGGGGGTGTTGTTTTCTCCTTGGTAGTTCCTTGATTAGGTTGTTGTTTACTGATTGATTGTCTTAGCTGGTAGTTCCTTGATTAGGGTATTGTTTATTGCTTGATTCTAGCACTGCTTGATTCTAGCACCCTTCTAGCACTGAAGTTGTTACCTAGTCAGGTAACAAAATGTCTGCAAGAAAACAGTCAGGCTCAGAGAACATCAAGGACTCCACAGTTCAACCCTGAGCTACATATATTCTCTTCTATTATGTTATTTTATTGTATTTTATGCTTACTTTTTATCTATAGATTTTAGGTGCATGTGTTTCTGTATATATCTGATATACATGATGTATATTGTGGGGTTTTTTGGCTGAAAGGGGATTGTAAAAGTATTCAGCTCTAAGCTGTGTTTGTGTACCAGCACATGAATTTAACTTTCCATTAGAATAAGACAAAGCAAAGTCAAGGCTGATCACATTCAAGAAGATGAAAGTAAATGAAACTCAATGTGGTATTAGTCTTGCCATCCCAAAAGTGCCCTGATAGAGAGGGCTCTTTCACCAGTAGCTGATGTCAATGTGAGAATCCAATTCACCACTCAGTGCCTCCTTAGCATCCTCCCTGTATGGAACTGAAGTTGTGAGATTGTTTATAATGACCCCACAAACAGTAAAGAAAACCATAGACAAGCCCTGCAAGTGCTTTGTAGCCACCTGATTCAGTTCACCACTTTGAAGGAAATTGCAGCTTTGATTCACAAATCTGCTTTGATGGAGTGAATTGATCAAAGATTCATCCAATGAAAGCAATCCTTCAGAGTGCTGAACAGCCTTATTAACAATGAGCTCAGAGGTGTTCCTATGACAGATCTCTATGGCAAAATCTCCTTTTAGCTGGAATTGTTCATCTAAAAGGCATGCTATGCCCATGCATGCTCAGATGATTTTCATTTGCAAGCTATCAAGGAGACAGTTTTTCCCCACTGGGGCCCAGCAATTACTTCCATAATACTATCTATAAAATCACCTATATACTATAATATTTCATGTTGATTTCTTTAAACAAAAGGGGTTCTTCCTGCAGCATTCTGGACTTGTTCATGTCCTTTTCTAAGTTCAAACAGAACTTTTTAGTCTAGACTTATAGATTTTGATCTTTGTTCAGTGGAACTAATTTATCTATTATTTATTATATTTATGTGCTGCCAAATCATACAACTCATGGTTGCTTAGAACAGTAAAAACACACAACCAAATAAATAATAAAACCAAAATAAATAACACTACAATAAACAATTACATAAAACAATATTCATGTTGGCTCCCATAACCATATATTGATACGCATCAATATTGGGTAGCATTAGCTCTCAAAAGTTCTGCAAAATAGCTCAGTTTTAATTGTACTACAAAATGATTTCAAGGTTGACATCAGTCTAATTTTCAGGAGAGACTGTGCCATAAGGCTGTGTTCCATTAGATCTGTTCTTTGTGTAACAGAGAATAGATGTTGCACCTGCCCCAAAGAGCTGCAGGTGGAAGTATATTTGCTAAGTATCTTTTTGAAGTTGAATCTGAAGTACTGCAGATCCCTAATGAATAGACTTGGATTTGTTGGAAAATAATCTGAGTTTTTTTCTGAACCAACCCAAAAAACAAGGAACAGGAATAGGCCCTTGTTCTTATTCTTAGCTGTTATACTAAGTTAAAGATATTGACAAGTTTCTAACTTGAGTACTTGTATATTAGATCAATTTGTTGAAGAAGCTTTTTAAATGTATATGCAGAAATTGCACGGATGTTCTCTATTGTGCAAAATTAATACTCTCTCACATTATGCATGCTGTTAAATGTGAAGATCAAGAGATATAGTGAGACTTTTTTTTTTGCATTTATCCTTTTTTTTAAAAAAATGCTAAGACAAAAGGCAAATGTTCATGTCTTAAATATTTACAGTCTAACAAGCCTCAGTAATGAGAGACAATGCAATACTTTATCCCAAGTACTATATCTCCAAAAGAGGGGGATTCTCCAGAGAGCTGATGTCCATCAGTCCCCAGTTATCCTCTGTAAGCAAAACCAAAGTTAAGGTCAACTTCTTAATTAATATCTTAATTAATATCTTCTTTTTGGAACAAACTGCTTTTAGTGTTGAATTTGGTATGGTACATGAGAATATTTCTTTACAGGTTAACTATTCATCTTTATTTCCAGCCTGCTAGCCCTAGACCATCATAGGAATAATGTAGACTGTTGATAATATTTATCCTTTGAACACTGTTAAAGTAAAAATATAGATGACCAGTGATCCCTGGATATTTTGTGATATTTGCAGTCTTTGCAAACATCCTTCAACTTGATAAATTCCCTGACAGATTTTTCTAAATGGCTTTTTACTCTGTCAGCACTTATTCATTAAATATATATAAATTAAAAGAAGTCTATTGGCAATATGTGTGACTGTATAGTTTGTATAAGATGGAAGTAACTGAAGAATTTTGAAAATTCAACATAAATTTTTATAAAATAAAATAATTTTATTCATTAATTTTTATAAAATAAAATAATTGTTATAATACATTAAATGCATTATCTAAAATTTAAGAAGCAGTTATCAATAACACCTAGGTGGTTCCAGTTGAGTCCCCTTTTGGTTGTTTAATTATTGCATTCAGTTGACATTTTATATGGTATATATTGGGTTGCTTTTTTAATAGATAGGGTTTGTTTGTTTTTTCCTATTTATTATTTGTTTTTGTTTTGTATACCTCCCAGAGTCACATTCTTTGAGTTGGACAGCCCTATAAATCAAATAAATAAATATGTTAAATATGTATTCATCATTTGTAACTTCTAGTCCTTTGGACCAGATCCAATGTACTATCCCAAGTCTTCACAATTTGTGCCACTAAACCAAATACTGCCTGCAGATGGTTTATGCTGATGCCTCAGTTCTCAATAAGAATGAAGGAAGGTCAAGCTTCTGCCAGATTTCAGTATACAATGAGATGTATACTAAATGTATACTAAATTTAGATGGCTAAATTGAGCTTGGAACATCACAAATAACGGAGAACTGAATCATTAGAATACAAAGCCTTATGAACCGGTTTTGCTGCAATTCAATACTCATCCCCCATGCAGAAGAAGAGCAGTTTGAGAAATGAGACAAGATAACAGGTCCAGCAGTCTGATGAAGATGTTTGGTATCACACCTGAGAGAGATACAGTGGTTATACCTATTGGAGTGCTCAGGTGGAGAGCATCTGCCTTAGCAGCCAAAGCATCCAGATCCAGTCCCTAGCATTTCCAGTTAAAAAGATCTCATGAGTTAAATCTCATGAGTTAGAGTTAAAGATCCCATTCCAGTTAAAAAGATCCCTCATTGATGGGATATATCTTTGCCTGAGGAGCAGAAAAGGGCAGTGGAGGTTGGTAATAGGAGTTGTTTTCTACCTTAAATTATGGTATGAGCCAAAGAAGTACATACAGTGAGATAAAGGATGAACTTTAGGATATGACTGAGCACTAGAGAAGAAGCTCATTCAAAACCCCAGAACCACTCTCATATTATTCCATCCCACCCACACATCATTAATCAGTACTAAATGGATGACAAAATATGGAGATTAATTGTCTATTAGGGAACTTCAATTTGCTGTTATGCACTAATGTTTTTAAAAAATATCCATACTAAGTTTATTTCAGTGTTCATTTATTTGACTGTCCAACTGAAATATAATTGATATATTTCTAAAACAATAATCAAAACACAAAGGTTACTTTTTCTACCTCCTAAAAGAAGAGAGGGGACAAATCACAAAACAAAAGCAAGATTGTTGTTGTTTACCCTTATCACAACTACTGGAAACGCTGCACCTCTTTTCAATAAGAGTGTTTCTCATTTATGTGTGGTTTTGTACTTATATACATTTTGCTTAGGATGGTTTCCGTCTAAAGTGCTAAAATCCCCAAAACATATTTACCTATCTCATCTGTTAATTATAAAAATTAAACTTTAGTTAAAATACTAAGTTAAAGGACGCCTTCCTTTGGAGTACTGTGGTAAACAATCATTAAATTGCATAGTGGCAGACTTTATTATATAATTCTTGCATCCACATATGGACAAGTTTCCTTGTTGGTTTGAATATTTTCTTTCTTACCTGGGATCTTTTCCATATTTATTGCTTTTTTCTATAGAAAACGATTGGATAAGTGACACATTAACATTTTAAAGGAAAATGGTTCGGTGAGAATGTTTTAGAATAAGATTTTGCAATAGCTAAAAATGTAATATAGTAAACGTCATGACTTCTCAATTCCAAGAGTCTCCAGTCTATAATACAGCTCCCCAAAATTGGTTTCATTTGAATGAAAACATCATTTAAAAATGGCAGACTATGTTTTAAGATTAAAACAAATATTATGCATTACCTGAAGCACAAGTTATCCTTTGCTATTATTTAGATACATAGAGAATAATAAATTTGCAAACACCGAGGCTTTGGGAAGACTCTATTTCATACACCAGGGCAACATTTTTATTAGTATCTTGAGTGATCAGTTTAAGGAACATTTAAAAATAATCTGCCACTTATAGAAAGTGCTTATTTGAGAAGCTCCTCCTTCTCCTTCTTCCCTCCTCCTCCTCTTTTTTTTCATTGATCAAAGTAGGATTAACTTTTATGTGTATGCTATTGAAATTCTACAATCATTTCAAATATACTTGTTATAAAGGCTGGTGTGGATCTTCCGGGTTGTGTGGCCGTGGTCTGGAAGTTCTGTTTCCTAACGTTTCGCCAGCATCTGTGACCGGCATCTTCAGAGTGCAGGAGTCTGTGCTCCTGCACTCTGAAGATGCCGGTCACAGATGCTGGCGAAACGTTAGGAAACAGAACTTCCAGACCACGGCCACACAACCCGGAAGATCCACACCAGCCTTCGTATGCCGGCCGTGAAAGCCTTCGACAATACTTGTTATAATTTGAGATTTCAGAGTCAATATTTAAATTTGCTTTCATGGCTTTGAGAGCCATTTTCTTCTATGGAAATTCCTTTTGAAGAGAAAAAGAAGGGCCGCATTGTGCAAGACCAAGGGTTAGTTCAAATATCTCTCCAAAAAAATTGATAGATGATCTCTATTGTCTGTTCTCCCTCCCTCCTATCCAAACTATATGATGGCTAGAGTTGCTGGTTGTTTTTTCTTTTCCCTCATTTTCACAGTTCTGAAGAGAGAGAGATTTCACCATGTCTTCTACTGGAAGTCTCTACTGTAGAGGCAGAATTCTCTTCTCTTCTCTTCTCTTCTCTTCTCTTCTCTTCTCTTCTCTCTTTTTTCCTTTTCTGTTTTTCACTTTCCACTTTTTGAAAAGATTCAATGTCCATACTTCGTTGGTTACCCAGAAACATATCTGTTCTTTTCTTTATAAAATTATACATATTTAAAATATTTCTATTTATCTTTTAAATGAGGGCTGGTTTCATATCATGGCATGCTAAAAGTTGAGAGTTCACATCTAAGAGGAGATTTTTTAAGAACAAATAAATTGAAGTTAATGAGGAAACCTGAATTTGGTAGTTCTTTTGCAAGAAAATCATGTCCTTCCTGATGACAAATATATATATATTTGGCCAGAAAATGGCTGATTCATATGCATGACAATTCAAGCCAGAGGATGACAATACTAATTAAGATATCTCCAGATTTGATAGTTGAGCAAGGTATTTTGGATCCTGATGGGTGTTACATGATTTTCCTGGTTAATAATGGCTAAAATAAATATTTATGGTTCAACTAAGGAAAAATCTCAATTATGTGTATAATTGCAAACCTAATATTATATACTATAACTAATAACAGGTTTATAATTATACATACTGTATAATGTGCCTTCGAGTCAGTCTTGACTCCTGGCAAGTCCATGAAGGTTTCTTGGCAACCTTTTCCAGAAGTTGTTTGTCGTGACTTTCTTCCTAGGGCTAAGAGAAATGACTGGCCCAAAGGCCTCCCAATGGCTTCTATGCCTAAGGCAGAGCTAGAATTTGGGTGTTCTGCTCCTAGTCCAATGCCTTAACTACAAGATTATCTATCTATCAATCTACACACACACATACACATACACAAACAGACAACTATAACTATACTGGCTCATGCATGCTCATGCACATGCGCGTGCACACCCACACACACATATACATACACATTTCATCTGTCTATCATATCTATCTATCTACGTACATATATTAGAGATATGAGATATGAGATAGACATCCAATGTGGTGTAGTGGTTAAGGTGTTGAACTAGGAGCGCAAAAGCCTAGGTTCTAGTCTTCCCTTAGGCATGGAAGCTGGCTGTCGCTCAGCCCTAAATTGGGAAGTTGAAAAGCATCTATCAACCTGCCCTGGACCAGAATGGTAGATTATGTTCCATAACCTTTAATGAAGAAACTCTAACCCTGCTCTGGGTTGTTTCTGACTATAATAATAAACTTTCTGGTTTACTGGTGGACCAGATAATTGTAGCTGAGGATTTTAATTTTGTTTTTGGATCCAGTTTTAGTTCAGAAATAAATAAAAATAAAAATCACTCAGAGTTGGTGTGCTCTCCATGCAAGCATGTGGACATTTAACTTAACTGAGATGACATTTCACTTAACTGAGATATGGAGGCAATTAAATTTAACTGTGGAAGAATACACTTTTTTATCCACATGGTCACATTTGATTATTTTAAATATCACAATAAATTATTAATTTAGTAGAAAACTTTTCATATTTGCTCAATCATTATTTCCAATCATGCACCAATAATAATATCTCTGGTTATCGAAAAGAAAGCTCAGAACAGTTGGAGGTAGTAGTTTAATATGTCATTACTATACAACCTTCAGTTTGTTGATCAGCACTAACAACAAAAATATTGTTCTTTTAAAAAAAATAAGTAGATTTTTAGCAAATATGAATATTGTATGGGATGCATTTAAAGCATTTATACATGTAAGATAATAGCCTATGCTTTATAAGAAACAAATATAAAAGGATGTAAAAGGATGTTTATGCATGAATGAAAGTAATCACATTGTACTTTAGAACCATTAGATTGGAGCTTGATCAACTGTACTCATTGAATGCCAAATATTCATTAAAGTGTATTAAACATATATATTGGGAACAAGGAGAAAAATCATAAATGGCTGGCTTCACATTTAAAACAAAACAAAGCAATATAAAGGATTCTGCAGGGACAATTCATAGAGACTGTGAGGTAAAGTCAGGCAGTTCTTAATGTATGGAGTTTTCTTCAGGCTTATATTCTGTAATTACATTGAACAGTTGGGTACAATTTTAAATGGAATAAATCTTCCAAAAATGTTGGATGCCTATTCAAAATTTAGTTGCACCTTTAACTTTGAAGCAGATATGTGATAATATTGAAGAAGACATTTGATACTATTGAAGCAAAGAAATCTGGAAAAATCTTGGGCTAGACAGGATTCCTACTGAGCAGTATAAAAAATATGCTAAGAGAGAACTTGGTCCCTATTTTATTAAATATACAGTGAACCTTTTGATTCATTATTATTTTATGAGACTTCTATAAGTTGTTTTTAATTCAAGAAAGATGAATGGAGGGAGGGAGGGAGGGAGGGAGGGAGGAAGGAAGGAGAGGAGAGGAGAGGAGAAGAAGAAGAAAGAAGAAGAAAAGGAGGAGGAGGAATTGCTTTAATGAATAGCAGGCAAATGCTGATGAGTGGACTCTGAGCCTGTCCTGCCATGTATATGAATGCAGTATTAAAGGAGCAGAAGAAACTGTCATCTAAATGGAATAGCAAATATTTTTGAAGTGTTGGCTATAGCAGTTGCAGGGCTTTACTTCAAACAAAAATATCTGTCTTGAACCAGAATTCATTGACAGAATGTGTAAAACAAAAGAGAGTACACAGGCTTTTGGCAACATTCCAGAGCAATTGATCATGAAGGCCATTACTAAAGTAAGCTTCTCTAGATTCTGAGGATTGCAACAACTATTGATTGCACACATATTTCCTCTTCCTGTCCAAAGTGCTAAACATGTGGTTTCCAAGTACTCTTGGATGAAATTAATTATATGGACCCATTTCAGTTTGATTCAATCTTGGCTCTAGTAACGAAGCATGCGTAGATTCCCTGATGGGTGGACTATTCATGTAGCAGCAGTGGTGGTACATGGATGATTCACATTTACTTTTCAGTAGCTTTTAATATCCTTCTGAATAGATTGTCTGCACTGAGGATATGGAATAATACATTTTTGTGATTTTGTTCCTACTTTGATTGTTGTTTCGGGGGGGGGGGGGATTTTTTGCTGAGTCATAAATCTTACTTCAGTAATAGCAACCTTTACAATGGGGGCAAGGGGGGTTGGACTAATAAAACCATCACTGCAATATTGCAATGCAAGTCTGGCCCTTTTCCTATGTGTTTTGCATGGTTGCCTAAAAGGAGAACTTGTAGCGTGATGCTGCTTTTGGCTTCCTGAGGAAAGCAGCCCCATCCTGCAGGTGCCATTGTACAGGAAACAAAGAATAAGTAGTAGACTGTACCTGTGAACCATTCTGGGATCATTTTAATGTTCCCTAGTCTAGAAATGTTTTTCAAATCATTCAATAAATAGCCAGTCATTGCAGGATTGGACTTTTGAATAGCCTTGGGGAAAAGATCCTCAGTCAGCCTCTTCCCTGATCAGACCCATTGCTTCCTTTCATCTCATGCCGCTGTTCTCCCCCTTTGGGTCTAATCCTCATAGCCCCCTCAAGAAATAAGCAAGGTCAGCTCTACAAATGAGGCAGTTGGCTACTTTAAGATGTGGACAGGAAAGTCCTCCTACCACACCACCATCCAGTCCCAGATTCTGCCTGCTTGTTTGCTTTGTCTGGTGCTGCTTCTCCTTCAGTTTCTCCATCCAGCCTCTTGTCCTGGTAAGGTGAATGAAACTCGTTGTTTTTTTCCTTCTTCCAATCATTTTCTCGCTTGCTTGATAGTGGACAAGGGATCCAAGAATTGCAATGAGCTGCATTATTACAGGCTCAGTTATCGCTGTGCTTGGTGTCATCTCTGGGAGAAATTTGCAGGAGAATTTTTATTTTGTAAATATGTTACTCTCAAATAAATGCTGGCCAAATGAGAAGTATAGGGAGGGGACCTACAATCTTTCATCCACTATGCTTCCTTGAAAGTATATTTTCCTCTGACTGCCACCATTGTGTTGTTGTTATTAATTGTAATTGCTATCTCATTAACTGCTTTGTGTATACATGATTTGAGGATGTTATAGAAAGGGAAAAAGATTTCCCTTCACTTCCTTGGATGCATTGCTCCCAGTCTAGAACTGTACTTGCCATAGAGTAGGGGGAGAAAGAAGTGGGATACTTGGATCTGTGCAGTGCATTTTTTAAGATATACTTTTTTTTTTTTTGGTAGCTCATCAATAGGCTTTGGTTTCTGTGGGACACCAGGTCAGAAAGGGTTCAAGCCCTTTCTACCCTCTGTGTCTTGGCTGGTATCTTTCCACGCATTTCTACCATTAGAAGGACTGAGCAGGTATTCCCAGATGCCTCCCTTAACAAAGCCGGTTCCCCTACAGCCTCAGACTTTCTCCAAGAAGCCCTTGGGGTGTGATTCCCTTCCCCTCCTTTGTTCTGCTAATTGGATTAATGGCTGGCAAAGGTCTGGAAGGTTTGTTTCAAAAAAGCAAAGCAAGAGCTAATTAGAAAGTAGTCTCACCTGCTCAAGTGTGCATGCAGAGTTGTCAACTGAGGCACTAACTTTGTTAGTGTGTAATGACAGAACGTGTATACAAAAAGAGGTATTCTTTTTCCTTTGTGAAAAAAGCTGAACATCATTCCAGATGCCACCAATTCCCAGAGTGTTTTTTATTGTGCTGGAAAGCAGAAATAAATACAGTTTATTAAATACAGCAAAGGTGAGAGTGATAGATAGGCTTTAAAGGTGACCATCAGCACTAACATTCAAAGGTGCTGAACTTGTGATCTTTCTTCCATTTTTCCACTACCGGCTCCTCATCACAGATAAATATTTCCACAAACACTGAATCCCCTAGTGAGTGATAAGCTGGGACTTGGACAAAGGTTTATTTGGAAGGATGCGATGAGGTTGGTACTGCCTGAAAAGTTCAGTGGGTGATGGATGTGCCAGGAAGGATGAAGGTCGCTCTGTCAAGAGTACTCAGGGGGGAATGTGGATGGTTAAAAAAAGGCTTTGGATACATTGTTTACAAAACATTATACAGATTGTCTTTGTCTTTGTTTTCTCTTCCTCTTCCTCTTCTCTTTTTTTTTTTTGCACTGTTTATAAACTTGACTACATGCAATTGATATGTGTATTGAGAAAAACAGCCATCCAGTCTGTTGGCTGAATACAAATTCGGGGGGGGGGGGGGGGGGGACTTTATGGGCTTCTTAGCTACCCTACCAAATTGTAATCAAGGTAAAGTTGCCAATGATTTCATCAGTCCTTATGGCTTGATATGGGATAGATTAACCACAATCAAATTCAGGCTTCCATTCAGGCTTTAATTAAACTCATTTAAAATCAGCTTCGTTATAAGGTTAGCCATATCTGTGTGCCTGATGCTGCTCAAAAGGTTCTGCGGGGCTTGCCTTAAACTGAGGCTCAAATGTAAATGAATTCATTTGAGGTGGACTTTCTTTTCTACAGTACCCCCCCCCCCCCCAAGATTCTTAGTCAAACTTTATTGAGGGTTCAAGTCATCTTCAAAATATAGTACAGTAGTGTATTTTTAAATTTGGGGATACTCATTAGTTTTCAATATTCACATGCACTTTTTAGAGAAACACTGCCATCTGTTACCTCAAAGAGAAACCATTTTAATGTGACTTAAACATCTGACCCAAGTTGGCTCTTTCCTGGACCATGGAAGCTTATGCTAAAATGAATTGCAAAATGTCTTTTTGCAGACATTGCAGAGGAACAGACAAATACTGCTGTATCTCTGGAAAATGTATATGTCAGCATTCACCAAGTGTCAAACATCCAGAGCAACATATGCAGTGAAAATAAGGGGATATGTAGAACTCACAGCTTTTAACTAAGGAAACAGGTAGCTGTGCTTCGTGCTGTATGCAGGATTGAGACATATAATTTACCATAATTATAGATGGCATCACAGTTACATTGACATGCCTTGCATAGGAGTTGAAGAAAACTGTGTGGAAAGGGTAAGTAAAATGGGGCAGAATCCAGGGCCTATCACTGGATTATCCCCAGTAAAGCTGTCAGTACTCATTTCTCCAACTGAACTGCATGGGATGAGGATCTGATGTGATTTCAGGATGACTGTATAGTTTTTACTTGTGTGTCTCAGGATATACCTTTACTATATTGCCCAATGGAGCAATTCCATGGGAGGCAGCAATGTAAATCCAAAAGCGTTTCTTATTGTTCATAATAGTTGGAAGATACCTCCAGAGATTGGCAGGAAGTCTTTTAAAGTCTTCTAGTCCAATTCCCTGGCAGCGTAGAGTTGTTCTCTAATATATATCTACTAGTATGTTGTCCAATCTTGTTTTAAATATGCTAATTGATTAGGATTTCAGCATTACCTTTGGGAAAAGCATTCCAGAGGCTAATAAATCTTGTTGGCAGCATATGATTCACAACCACAACCATTGCCAATAGTAAAGTCTAAACTCATTTCTGTCCTTTCCCTCCTGCTTTGTGGTCTATATGAAACTGTTAAGGAAAGAAAAATAAAAATAGGGGAAAAAAACTGGAAAAATTAATAAGAATATAAACACCTTTTATTACTTTGCTATGATGAATAGAGGCTTTGAAAGGTGAAAATAATGGTACATTTGGTGGCAATGACTGTTTGATTATTGTAATAATGCTATCATTATTGCACAGAAACCTCTCTGATGATATGAAGCAATTGCCTAATAATAGGAAGGAAAACTGGCTGAACAGCATATCATGTATACACTTTCTGTTAAACTAATTATTTGAAACATTCTGCCCCCTGCAAATAGCAAGTCATGGTGGGATGTGACATACATGTGTAAAGGTTTTCTATTTATTTTCATGGAGGTTCCTGTCTTTTCAAGTAGCTGTATTTATACTTGATGTTATTATCTCCTTCAAAAGCATTACATTTAAAATTAATGCAAATGCGGAATTCTGAATTGTGATTGCATATAAGAAAGCAGTTTCATTGTGCATCTGTTTGTATGTATATTGATTCAGCCATTATAAACAAATGTTCCATGTCCAATTTTTCATTCTTGCTGTTCTTAGAGCTGCATCCTACCTTATGCTTCTAGGTATGTTTATGAGGTAGTGTTAAATCTATATACTATTAAAAATTTCATGTCTGTAACCTTCAACTGGGTGAAACAGTGCGTCATAGGACAACAATTCTTGAACCAAGGTATCTCAAATAAGCTAACTTACAGAATGTGTCTAAAATCCAGGACCTATTACTCCCATGGGATTGAAATTTGGGGAATTTGTGGCTGCTTCAGCACTGCTCTGCTGCTGTGCTATTGTGGTCAGCCCAGGCCATGTGATAGTCATATCACATGATAGTCATAGTGATAGTCCCTGACCTCTTTTCTGATTCCCTCTGTCCCCTGCACCCAGTCGGTTGGTAGCAAGGCCCGACAGGTGAGTGGCTGATTTGGAAACAAGGCAGAAATTTAAAATCTCTTAATGTCTGAGGGCATTGAGGGAAAGATGAGGGAGCAACTTGGATGCCTACTGGCAAGGTAGGGCTGGCTGGGGTATGCCAATGGTCAATGGATGAGTCGTCTTCCTCCCTTGAGGGAGGGGGTCCTTGGGGACATGCCAGAATGGGGAATGGGGATGCAGTTTTCCTCATGGTCCATGGCTCCCTTTGTTTCGCCTCCCCCCAGCAAAGTGGCAGGCAGTTCTGTGAGTGATCTGAGGAGGAGGAGAAGCAAGAGGCTTCACGAGGGCTCTTCTGAGGGTCATGAGGGGAGGGCAAATGGTGCAAGCTTATATTATATGGAGGGAGGGAGGGAGGGAGGGAGGGAGGGAGGGAGGGAGGGAGGAAGGAAGGAAGGAAGGAAGGAAGGAAGGAAGGAAGGAAGGAAGGAAGGAAGGAAGGAAGGATTTCCCATGCTCCCTGCCAGCTTCCCACAACCAAAGTCTATGAGGAAGCTGGCAGCACATTGCAAGTTGCAAATCACTCACACTTCCCCCTGCTTTTTTGCCCTTGGTCATTCTTTTTCTCTGTTTAGGTAAGGAAATATCTCTAAAACAATGACCCAACAGGTCACAGGTTGTCTAGTAAATACCTAATGCTATAATGTGTGACTCGGTAAACAAGTTGAAATGTAAGGATTGCATGTATTCTACACAAAGGAGCGTCATATATAATTTCTGTAGAATTCATATCCAAGCATGAGATGATGTCCAAGCAGAACTTATACTGAGATGAAGGACTGGCCAGAATCTCTGAAATGTCTAAGTAGAACCTATACTGAAAATGAAGGTCTGGCCAGAATATCTGAAAGAGCAGTTTTATAATTACGGTATACATCTGAGTACAGCTTTGCTCCTGGAGATATAAATAGCAGCAAGTGAGTCTCAGAAAGCCTTTGTCCAGCTTCAGCTGCTGTGCTAACTCTATGTTTTGTGAAAATAGAAGATGTATTCACATAGGCTTTGGTTGTATCCATATTACAATACTGCAGTGCATTTTTCATGGGGCTACCCAGGCTTGAAGCATGGTCAGAAATTACAGCTGGAAGGAAAAAGTCAGAATGAGTTCTGTTGTACTCTTTCTGGACACTGATCTTTTCAAACTGCATGGTGACTGTAGAAAATCGTTTGGTTATCACCAAGCCCTTGGCAACCCCGCAAAAAGGGTCTCTCCCACTGTCATATATATCAAGCTTGACACCTTCAGAAAATTTAACATGTCTGTACCTTGAATCAAAATTTCAAAAGTCATTGGTAATTCCCATTTTATAAAATAAATAAAGAAACAGGTAATAAAAGTTTCCAAGCAAATTTGTCAGGAATATAGAAAGTTTAATTCTCTCATAAGCTAGAAATATCCTGCAAATGTGTATTTTATACCAGAGAAAACTGGTATAAAATGTTTTATAAATGGTATACAACTCCATCAATAATTGCCAAGATAGACAATTCATATAGTAACAAATGTTGAAAATGCCATGAGACAGAAGGAACATTTTACCATATATAGTGAACATGTAAAAACACTCAAAAATACTAGAAAGAAATACACAGCACAATTCAGAGAATTTCAGAAATCAAATTTGAAATGAAACCACAATTCCTTTTACTAGGCATAATTACAAAACATATTAACAAAAAATACCACAATTTACTAAGAGACATGTTCATGGCTACAAGGATAAATTTAGTACAACATAGGAGAAGAGATACATTGCCAGCAATATCAGACTGGGAACTTAAACTCAGAGAACATGTAGTAATGGCAAAATTAACAGCATATATTGACAACAGAAGTTTAACCAAATTGAAGCAAGAATGTCTTCCGTATATACTACATATCATGCAGCAGGGTATTTAGACTATGTTTTTTAAAAGGAATAAGAATTGCTTAAAAAACTGAAATCAGAAATTGTAAATGTTTATAAATATTGCATATTAGCCATAGTACTACAAAAAGGAAGTTCATAATAAACATTATAATTATAACGTTTTAATAGCTGCAGCTTATTATTATTATCATCATCATCATCATCATCATCATCATCATCATCATCATCATCATCTTTAAATAAAAACGTAACGGAGATTTTGGCTCTCAGCTTAGATTCAAATTTTTTTTATATGGTTAAAATAATTCAATGTACTTTGGTTTTTATGGTTAAGTTCTTATCAATTATAAACTGAGCACCAGCTGTACAATCTTGGTAACTCCTTAGCATACTTACTGATATATTTCTGCATCAATTAGGGTTTTTTTCCCTTTTTTAACTTTTGCTTTCTTGTCCTCTTTTTAAAAATTTCTTTTAAAAAATGATATATGCAACTCCTTAGATTCTAAAGGAATAATTTGTCTTGAGAGTGAATAGCAATTCACAAAAGATTTCCAAACACTTTGTTAGATTGGCAAATCTAAGCACTGTCTAAGCAAAAATTTGGACTCTTAAAGAAATGCATTTTAAAACATTAAACAGAACTTTAATGAATATGAACTAATGGAGATAAAGCTAATTTAGCTCATAGAAGATGGGCAGGAGTTCCTATGGGGAACCTCAATAATCATTTTCAGACCTGATTTTGTACAGTTCTAAAAATCATACATAGTAAACATTCTTCCTAAACAGTATTTGAAGAATAATTTTCCAACAAAATAATTTCAACATAAAATGTAAATAATTTTGGATTTAGTAATCTGTCTTTGTAGGTAAATTTTTATAATTGCCTAAACTGTTTTGATATACCCTACCTCCAGGAAATGTCTCCTTAAATCATACTCCAAGATATTTAAACTGCTTACACTGTAATATAGTGGGCTCTCCTTTAGACCATTTAAACATTTTAGACTTCTCAAAATGCATAACTTTGGTTTTAGCATAATTACTGTAAGTTCCTGTTCTTCAATGCCATAATGTCCTAATTAACATTCTTCTTATCCAGCAAACAATCATATCATCAATACAGAGTAAAACAGATACTTTCTGAGAACCTAGAGATGAAATGAAAAGCTGATCAATATGACACCACTGAATTTAGGTAAAGATTAAACAGCATAAGTGCAAAGATACAAACTCATTTGATTCCATGTTTTGCTGACATGACTTCTGTAGAAAATCCTGATAGACCTACTCTCTCACTCTGGTAGATGTATTAGATTATAACCTCTGCTCTAAATACAGTAGGTACTTATCTATGTCCATATCAACTAATTTTATCCATGACCTACTTCTGTTTACTCAGTCAAAAGCAGCAGTCAAGTAAATGGATGCTACATACAAATGTTTTGTAGCCCTGCTCGTGTATTTGAAGACAAGATAAAATAAAACTTTGTGAAGATCACTGTGCTTTGACCCTTTCTAAAATATGTTTGTTCACTATAAATAATCTTATTAGCCTTGTCTTCCAATTTATCTAATAATGTCTTAGCATAAAGTTTAGCTGAAGTATCTAGAAGGCTGAATGATCAATTATTTATTTTTTTCAAACTTTATTCTTTATTTTATAAGATCACAAAAAATAAGTATCATAATACACAACAATAACAAAATTAAAATTAAACCAAGAAATAAGAGAAAAAATATCCCCCCAACAAATCTCCTTAAATATCCTAACAGAATTTAACAAATTACAATACTAAAGATCTACCATATATGTCAAATTTATAGTAACTGGTTTATAAAAAATATCTGATAGAACTATATTATAATAATTTTTTAATTAACTAATGATATTACTATATTATTATAAAATATCATAAAATCTATATCAAAGAACATATTGCTTCATTCTTGATCAGTTGAAAATATAGTCTTTACCAGAATGGGTAAATTGCACATTTCCAAAAGCCAATCCTTAATGCCTAGAATAATATCACTTTTCCAATTTCTCAATGTTATCGTTGCCACGCACCATGCCTGGTAGAATCATAATTCCTCACAGATAGTCAGATTCCAAAATTTTTGTACTGTATATAATTCACCATCACATTAACATCTTTAACATTTTGAGATTTCTTTATGAATCTACTTACATATATTGAAATACTATTCCAAAAAGTACAAAAAGTTCACAAGACCATATAATATGGGTCAATGAACCAACACATTTTTTATATCTCCAACAAAAAAAATTCTTTTAAGTACATTCTTTGACGAGCCCAATATATTCTAAATAAAATTTTTTGATGAATCACTTTTAGTCCCGAGTCAGTCAATACCATTTTAGTATATTTAAGGACTTGTGGCCCTTGATGGGGCATTACCAGAGATTCCAATTCTTTATTTTATTTATCAAATTTCTATGGCCAACTATCTCACAAAAAAGTGACTCTGGGCAGCATACAACAATTAATGAAACAATAAATACATAAAAACAGTCATTATTAAAAACATGTAAAATTCTTTAGTCCATGTTTGATATATCCCAGTAATATGCACTTTAAAAATGTTCTTGAAAATTGTGGGTTTAACTTTTCTCATGGATTCCATCAATTAAGAAAAAAAAATTAAAGCAGTCAAAGCACCTGGCTGATATTGAACTATTAAAACATGCTTAACTTGAAGATACTGCCAGTATTGTGAACTAGGTAGACCAAATTAGGATTGAAGTTGGGAAAAATCATTAAAATAGTTATTACATAATAATTGATTTAAAGTCACTATCCTGGCTTATTTTTAATTAATTAATTTATTAGGTTTCCCTTCTTAAGTACATGTGTTCCAATCATACTTTCCAATTAAACATTTTACCATCTATTTTTTAAAAAATATTTTTTCCAGAGTTAAATATTAATGAGTCTCATTATCAAAACCCAATCCACACCCCAATAAGGCCCAAAGATTTCTCACAGCCTACACCTCTGGAAATAAAGCACCTTTTTCAATTGTATGTTTATCCAAGAACTTGCCATGACCGTAAGGGGAATAAATTATAACTTTCCAAATGAAGGCCATAAGGGATAATATTCTACTAGATTTTCATTCCACATACTTATGACTGATAGAATATAAGCTCAGTGATATTTTTCAAGTCCGATAAATTGAAGCCTCCCTTTTCAGATGGTAATCTCAATTTTGCTAATGAAATCCTTGGTGGGCTATTATGCCAAATAAGTTTCTTAGATAAGATATCAATCTGAAGATAATAATTCTTGGGTGCTTATTAATCCTCCCTCCCTCCCTCCCTCCCTCCCTCTTTCTCTCTCTCTCTCTCTTTCTCTCTCTCCACACACACACACACACACACACATAAATACTGCTCTGCCCAACATTCAGCCCTCTGGATAAATTCTCATCTTGGTAAGCAGTTTAACCAGCAGTGGAGCCCTCCAACTGGCATAACATTTATACCCTTCTGCAGGGTTCATCTGTTCACCTGAAGCCTATTTAGAGGGCAATGAAGCGAAAAGAACAGAACAGAACAGAACAGAAAAGAAATGAAGATACCTGTCTGATATGTAGAAACCATTGACCAATAAATTATTATATGCTCACTTACTGGCACACTGATTTTCCTGTTTGTACTGAAGATCTTCATGAATATCATGTCCATACCTCTGATGGAATCTTCCCATCAGTCATGGGTCTATATAATATAACTCCTTCTCCATTACAGCAGACTTAAGTACCTGCCTTTGCCTATTCAGCAAATAGTTGTTTTTTAAAAAATGTAACCATGATTTATAATCAGATGTATTTTTAATTAGATCCTCTAATACAACTTCAGATCTTACTGTTTTTTGGATATGGAATTTGTGCATCATATTCCTTTCTCACCTGCCATCTTGATCAATATTTATATCAGATGACGGAGCCTGCTGCCTTAATACCAGAGTCTGAGGACTATTTAAAACCCTAACTATCAAATGATTTGCCTTCATAGACCATTTAACCTTATGTTCTGCCCAGCAACATTGTGGAGGTTGATTGTGGAGGTTGCTCATACTTACCAATAGCTAGGGTAACAGGAATATGATTTTCTGTACGTTCTCTACATTAAAGGATCCAAGGTCCTGTAATACTTGAGAAAAGTATAACCTATTTACCTGGCACAATCTATTTGGAATATTTATGAGTCTGCAGATTGAGACACATTTGCGTTGTGCTTACTTAGCAGCTGAAATTGTGCCATAATATTCATAAAGAATTTTCCAACTTTTCTTTTTTTTTTTTTCACCATAAGAATGCCATCAAGTCTTCCTCACAGCCCTGGGAGTCCACACCAGCCACTTTTGTAGAGTCTATTCTGAGATTAAAGACTTCACAAATAGTCTATATGCTATTAAAACTGGACAATCTCTATAATTGAGATGATTGGCTGGGGTTTCAAATAGCAAGATACCATGAGTTCTAGCAGACCACAACTAATATAGCCATTTGTTGATTGCCACTGCTAGGCACTGAGAGGCATGGAGCTTCATAATACTGAATCAAAGCTTGATCTGGCTCCTGAATTGAAATAAAAGGCCTTTAAGTTTAATATGAATGTGGTTATTATTCTTAACTATGAGTTAGGATCTGAACTGAACCATGGAATTTGTGCATACCCTCACTTAATGTTCTCCATTTTGAGGGTATTCTTTAAAATTAATGTCCTGGAAGGGTGTAAGTGGAACTTGGGATGGAGGACAACAGGTTCAAATGTTACTTTAGAAATAGGCTAGGTGAAGGGTAGTTTAGCTTGTGTCTTCAACTCAATTTCTGCTAGGAGAATCCTATCCTTGCTCAATTAGTTAAGTGTTGGCTCTGCCAATATAAAAGGATATATAGTAGCTTCTAGGCTGAATTCCTTAGATTCCAGGGATGCTGGCAGCACAACTCCTGAGGCCAACATATGAATCTTCAAGTAGAAAGGTGGGCTCTGTGGATTATAGTTGTGCTGAACGTCTTCATTTGACATTGCTGAATAAGCCAATTCTCTGTCTTTCCTCCTTGGAGTTATTGGAGGCCATTTCTCCACTAATGACTTATAGCAGTTTCATAAGATTGCCCAGCCATTGTTGAACTGATATAAACTCCTTACTGCCCTGCACTCCTTACTGTTATTATCTAGAATCATCCAGTTATGATTGGTTTAATCTAGAAGACATTATAAGTTATGAGTGGCCAAATGTTCTAAATCTGGGGATTCCAATACCAAGTCTTGGCATTTTTCAGAACGGTTGTTATATAGTGATTTATATTTCATTAGTAAACCTGGACTTGATGCCAGATGATGTGTAAAAGAACTTTTCGTTAGAACAGTTAACATGAGGTAAAATGAATTGCCTTTCTGGCTGTCTTCCAGTGACCTGGGCTTGGTCTACTTGTTGTTTCTGTTATACTTTTAATTATTTCCTTGAGTACATTTCCTTGGAGTGCTTTCTTGTGCAATAAGATGAGATGATGAAGGCCTGTGATTGGATCTCCTCTCATTTATATTTTAGCAGATAGTACCATGTTGAATATTGGATATTATTCATTTCTACCTGACATACAGGTTTTATAGGCACATTAATTGATTCCCCCATCCCTTACTATCCAAGAGACAGTTCAAAATAAAACAAATGCTAAAGAAAGAAAGAAAAAGGTATAAAGTTGGAGTTTTGACAGTCTATGCTTTTGACAAATATTTATGCATGAAATAGAGTCACTCTTTGAGTGAGATGGTTGGTGACTAAATCTGAAAAATGAATGAATGAATGAATGAATGAATGAATGAATGAATGAATGAATGAATGAGCAAGCCAGCCAGCCAGCCAGCCAGCCAGCCAGCCAGCCATCCAGGCCTGCCCTGCCCTGCCCTGCCCTGCCCTGTCCTGTCCTACCCTGCCACCTGAAGATAGACTCTGAAGGCAGAAATGGGGGAGGAATCAGAGGAAGAAACTGGATACTGAAGCTAGAAAAAGGAGAGGGATTCTGTCTATCTACCCAGTAGCTCTGGAGTCAACCTATTGGAATCCCCAGGAAGCAAAAAGTCCAGGAATAATTGAAACCGAGAAATATCTGTTTTGAGAAACTGCTAAAGAAAGGTAAAAACATTTAGTTAGGAATATTTCATTAACTTTAATCTTAATTTTATTATGCTTTGTAAAGTCTCCTGTCTTTTATTTCTCTGTACAAGTTAAAGGACTGTCTATTCAAAAAGTTATAATATTATTGTAGAGTCTTGTATTCTGAAGTAGTGAATTGAACTCTACTCCGATTTCTTGAAAATATTTTATTTGTTAAAAATAAAATATTCTTTTCAGCTCATTCTTAGGGTCCTGTCATTATGAAAAAATAAACTTTAGATTTGAACTGCAGTCACACTTTCTCCTGCAAAAAAATTCCATTAATTCGTATCTGGGAGTAACTGGTTAACAAGACTGCATGTTAACTTTTCCCAATAAGTACAGATAAATGTTAACCATTCTCAATCAAAAGACCCTCTTTTTAACTCTAGTTAAGGGAGGAAACACCTCTACCAACATGAATATTGGCAAATCATTCAGAAGATTAATGCACTCAGGACCTTTACAAAGAGTTGGCAATGTGCATTAGCATTATAGATTTTAATGTGAAATGATGTCAGTCTTTTCTCGGCTGCATTGTAGTGCATGGGCTGCCATCTGCTTATAATAATGAGTCTGACAATCCAGCTAAATGTGATTTGCTGCTTCTTTTGCCAACATAATGGCCTGGATATTGATCCTAATGGGAGAGCAGTTGCTGTGATTTCATTGAATAGATGAAGAGGGCAGGGTGCAGAAGAAATTTCCTAAGGCCTCTGGTGGAATGTCAGTCAAAAAGAAATGTGTGTTCTCCCAACTGGTTCTTTTTTCTGCAACCACTGATTTTATCACAGCCTGACATCAGCTCACAACCTCTTTGCAATTAAGTCTAAAACTGTACAAAATTATATTCAAACCAGACTGGCTAGGTTAAACCAAATTCAAATAATAAATTGGGATCCAACCCCGAACAATTGGGGATGTAACAGTTAACAGGTGTAACAGGATTTATTTGTTTGTTTGTTTGTTCATTTATTTATTCATTTTAGCGTAATACCATTTCATGTGAATTTCTACTGTCATTCATGATTTATTTGAGGAGGAGGTAATTTTGTCAACTTACCTTGCCTACTCTAGTACTTGTAAAAGCAGCTTGGTGTGCAGAAATCGGCTGGTGAAGTTTTTGTTATCCTGCTAATTATATTGTTTTTCAAACGATTACTACTCAAGCAGAAATCTGGTGGGTTTAAGAGGAACCTCCAGATTTATTAGAGAATTAAGAAAAAGCCAGAACCTCAACTCTTAGGGTAGCTATTAAAGATGGAAATTTTGGACAATAATCAGAAAGGGGACCATCCAAGTAATCTGTGAGGTGAGCATTTGAAGAAGTAAAAGGTAAGAAAGAGTGAGATGATTCTTCACAAGAAAATGTTGGGAAATGGCTCAGAGAAATTTCCTGTGAAGCACCTTTTGTATGTTTGCCATCCAGTTTTGTACAATAATACACTCTTTGAAACATGCAGTGAAATATCAAGTATGTCTCCCAAATCCTACTATGCAAAGACACAAGAGATGATCAAAATTGTTGCGATGCCTGTTGAATATCTAAACTATGCAAATCTCTCTTAAATTTGCAAGGTATTTGATTTTTTAAAAAACCTACAATAAATTATGGAAAAACAGGAAGACAAAAAACATTTACATGAGAACTGTGTAAGAAATATTAGTTTTTCGCCATTATGTAGAACAGAAAGAAGCTTCAATCTCACTGGTTTAGAACCTGAAGACCAAGGGATCCCTGAGGGACTAGAACTGAATAAACTTCATTTTTCTGATGAGAAGGGACTATGTTTTGAATAGACCTTTCAAGGTTTCTGTCCAAAGGAGTTAAAGGGGAAAATTGGATGTTTTACAGCTGTCACTGGCTTTGTTCTTGATACATCAATAAATATATGATTTATGATTATGCCCACACCACATCACTGAAACTCTTCCTCTCTTTTGCGATTTAATAACCCTTTCTTTCAGTGTTAAAGAAAATGAGATGAGCAGTCTTTTTTTAAAAAACAGAAACATTTGTATTCAAGAAGAAAAACTCTCTTGCAGAAGCAAGAATGACATTTTTTTCAAAGTTTCTTAATCAGCAGAAAGAGGCCAGCTGTCAGCCTTCCAGAATTCAGCATTTAGATTAGCTGTGAGGCCACACTTCTGTTAACTCTGCATCTGGTTAGGAAACAAAGAATGACTTATTTTCTTTATTATTTGTCTTTATTAATTTTTATTAAAATAACTGCCCTTGGTTGCTCCAAAGTTATCAGTACAATAACCATATTGGTCATTAGCATTCTTCAGGAATAGCTTTTTCCCTGGGGCTTTTAGCTATGGATTGCAAAAGTCCACATGCCCATTAGATGGCAGTAAAGAGATACAGAAAAGTCTAACTCTGTTCTGCCACCAAGTGATTGATCAATTTTTTGCATCTCAGCTCTGGTAGCCCTACTCTGAGCTCTTGCTTTCATGATAGAATAAACGCATAAGTCACATTTACAGGAATTTGTATGTATTGGCCTGCCTCAAATAGAGCTAAAAGGGTAGAGGTAGCATGCTTAAGTATTTTAGCATCAAACTAGCATGCACTCTCACTTCAGTTTGTGTCCAGAAACATCCACAGTTAGCTATAATGGCACCAGAATGATGAAATATGAGTTGCCATGTCATGACACAAGCTCCACCCTTTCATATTTGCATGCAAGTAAATGCAAGCAGAGTCTGTACCATCATGCCGCAATACATATTTTGTCACTTGCCTGTCCCCACCCCCCACCCTTGAAACCCCCTGTGGATCCCCATGGATGCATTCAACATGAGCTCCTCAACAGGTCTATAATGTGAATTGTCTCCACCAAGCCAGTTCTCCTCTCCAAGTATAAGTCTCTGTTTGCATCATGGAGGGGGGTGGATTTCAGGGCGGATTCTATTTTACATTAACTCTGTGGAATTAGATGGTAATGCAATGGTTTCCTGAAGGTAAGGTACCTTTCCATGCAAGAACCTATTTTGAAAGAAGTGGTTTTGCAGCAACTACCTTTGGTTGCTCCAGAGTTTTATGTACAATATCCACATGGGTCATTAGCCCTCTTTAGGGCTTTCTTTCCAAATCTTTTTCCTGCGCTTACCAAATTTGGGCTGCAAGAATCAATGTGACCATTAGATGGTACCCAAGAGATTCAGAAAGCTCTCACCGTCTGCTGTCATCTTATGGTCATCTGGATCTTGGCAGCACAGTTCTCAAAACAAAAGCAAGGTTGTCAATGTTTCTGCTTAAAGGAGGGTGGGGATGGGGTAACTGTTCCCATATTGCTTGCTTATACCAAACATGTTTTCTATTACAGGTAGACCTCACTTACAGACTGCCTCATGTAATGACCATTCAAAGTTATGATGGTGCTGAAAATATAACTTTGCAACCTTCACAGCGTCTCTCTCTCTCAATCACATGTTTGCCATTACAGTCAATTAGTACATGTAGTCCTATGCCTGACTCTTTTTTTTTTTTTCTTTTATTCTCTCCTGGCACCAACTGTTTGCCTAGTGCACTCGGGGCTAGGAGCCACAAACGCACTAGGCAAGCAGCTGGCGTAACCCCCATTGTGTGCCTGCTTACTCTCTTGTAATCCCTTCCTCTCCAATGAATGTAAATAGAAACATTAATTCCCTTCTTGCTAATTATCCCAACACTGGGGTGAGCATTCCAAAGGGCGGGGGAGTCAGGAAAAAGAGAAGGTGAAGTAAAATCATAAGCACAGTCATGGTCACATGATTTCCCACTTAGCAACCAAGTTGCTGGTCCCAATTGTGGTCACTAAAGGAAGACTACCTGTAATTGCTGAAAGTGACATACAACCAAACACATTAAAAACTCAAATACAACAGTCTGAAAAAAACAAAACAAAATGGGGAGAAGTATAGCTGCAGAGCTCTACACATAAAGTAAATGGTGCAAGGCCCCAGTCCTCTTGTCCCAGAAGTCTTCTGGGTTTTACACCCATCGGCCTGCCTTCTTGCCACTTCCTATAGCTGCTTGATAGCTACTGCTGTCTACTCAAGATCTTCTTGAGGCCATATCTGTCATCCTCCTCCTTAACCCTGGTATGTGTATGAGAGAGGATTCCCACAGCTTATGGCCTAACTTCTGAGTAAAAGGGGAACATGATGATTTTGTAGGTTGTATTTCGTAGGTTTTATTTAGTCAGTCTCATTTAGTCTGGCTTGCTGCCCTGTAATAAAGAATTTGATTTGCTGTGGTTTGGTTTGATTTGGCATAATAACTGAGTTTGCACAAATACAATAAATTTCAGATACAATTGTTATCAGAGACCATTGAGCTGTAAACTAGCACACATTAAAGTAAATCAAACATCTAATTGCAGAACCTTTGTTAAAAATTCACTTATGCCTTAGAGATGAAGGGTAACTCCAACAAACAATTCTTGCTTGCTTTTCCTGGATTTTCCTAGATGCTTTAAACTGCAACTTTAATTCAGGGGATTTGAACAGAGGTGTTCCTTTCTCACCTTTTTCCTAGCTCTAGCACATTTCTTCTTTCTCCTTTTGTTTCCCCAAGAGATCTGCTCTTTTCTTTCTCTTTTACCAGAAAGGAAGGCACCAGGGAGAATCTCTTCCTGCCTGTGTAGTCTAAGCCATGCTTCACTCTGGAGAAGCAGTTTATAGGGTACATCTGAGCTGGCATCTTCATGTCTAACCTGAGAGCCTGGAAGGCAGTGAGTATGTGGGGAGGTCTTGCCCATTCACTGCAAAGTAAATGCTTCTTCTTTCTTCTGGGATGGCAAGGAAACACAAAGTTTACCGGCAAGAAATCCTAAACTTGATTCCCAGAAAAAAGGTTCAATGAATGAATGAATCAATAAGAGTATGTGACTGCCAAAGTGGGCAATATTTAGCTGGAACAGGGTACACAGGTTCTGTGGGTCAATATTAGCAGTCCGCCAGTTTTGAGTGCATGCTGCTAGGTTTGGGTGGCCAGAAGAGTGTGGGTGTATTATTAATATACCTTCCACCCCATGGCCTAACAGCCAGCCATGGTGATCTTATGCACAGCATTGGATATCTCTAGGCTTCTTATACTGGAGGATTACATTGTGCATGCTGAGGTTGCCTAGTCAGGAGGAACTCAAAATTTCATGTCACTCTGCCTCTAATAATACCTGTCTCCATGGAAGTAACATTGTGTATGTTGGATATAGTATCCTATTTAACTAGTGATCTGATAGTCAAGGACCCTGAGTGACTCCACAATCATAGGCAGATCACTTCCTGTTCAATTCTATATCAATAGCACGTGCAAACTTCTGCAAGGGTGGATGATCTGTCAAAATGATCTTACTGATGGTTCCAGATGTTTTCCTGAAGGTACTTGGAGACAATGGAGGCACAGTTGAACTGTGGAGTCCTTGGGGTTCTCTGAGCTTGATTCTTTTCTTGCAAACGTTTCATTACCCAGCTAGGTAACATCTTCAGTGCTCTGAAGATGTTACCTAGCCGGGTAATGAAACATTTGCAAGAAAAGAAAAGAACCAAGCTCAGAGAACCCCAAGGACTCCACGGTACGTGGAGAGTTTCCCAGTTCATTTGTCAGCAGTACTACCAGTACCCTGGTTGATCTGGAGAATTTGGGGATGACCTAGGAGGCTGACAGAATTGTTCTTAAGTACCCTGTGGTGGCACAGCTGAGCCCATAAGATAAAAGGCTGGAAGTCTCAAACTTTCTTCCCAAGAAGCTCGCCCAGGTCCACATGCTCTAGCTCCACTTCCTCCCTTGGTATAGCAGCTTGCTAGTTCCTGCTATCATTCTCTATCTTTCGGGGAGGTACCTAAACTGTCCTGTTCCTCCTAAGCCTGGCACAGGAGAAAGATAGAGTTTCTACTACCTGTGTTGCTTTTCATTTTTTCCTCATTTTTCTCTTACAGTGAAGTAAATTATATAGCATCACCCCCTGGCCCTATAACTCTGAGGCATGTGGATAGGAAAATCAGGCCTCTTCTCTTAGAGAAGAGGGACACCAATCAAACTTTATTTTTAAAAACGTTAAAAAATAGAAAGACTATAAACATCCCCTTTAAGCTATTCAGTGGCAATAAGTTAAAAATATAGAGCTGTCCAGATTACAGATCATAACTTAAAAAGATTTTCCATAGGGGTGTGTGTGTGAGTGTACATACACCACAAGATGACACTGGTCTGATCCTAATTTAGAGGGAACTCTGCTTCAGAGGGGTTCGAGTTACATAAAACACATAATGACTGAGCTTTTACAAAGAAAATAAATACTGACTAGGAATACTCAGAGAAAAATAAAGATTAAAATTCTATTGTAGTTTTCTGCCTAGACAGCTTTACCTATACCTTAGAAACAAACAGTTTCCTGAAGCTTCTCCTTACCCCCCTGTATTTTTCCCAGATTTTTGTAGATTCCAACCTTTAATCAGAAATTCAGGAAGATTGTGCTCTTTCTCTTCATTAGTTTCTGGCTTCATTTTTTAAAATGTCAAAACCTTTTTCTCTGCAGAAGGGGAGGAAAAGGAATGATTTTCCTGTTGTATGTCAGAGAAAAGGCATATTTCTGTGGATTTAAACCTGATACTGGGTGGCTAGCATTTAATGTGGGGTGAGGGCTTGAGAAATATATTAGAGAGTTAAGAGTGGTAAAGTAGATGGGACATTTTTTTTTTTTTGTCTGCGCTCAGTCATTACTGACCCTGCAGTGACTGCCTGGACGAGTCCTTGCAGTTTTCAAGGCAATTGTTTTTCGGAAGTGGTTTGCCAGAGCCTCTTTCCTAGAGCATAGCCCAGTTGGCGAGCGCAGGAGGCGGGATTTCCATTGCTTCGCGCCCTTTTCGGGCGAGCGCGTTTTCGCGCTTACCGGCAACTGGTCCCGTCTCTTTGTGCAAGGCGCTGCCAGCATTTTTCCTCCAACCGGAGTGAGAGTACCCATTTATCTACTCACGTGAGTTTTCGACCTGTTGGGTTGACAGGAGCTGGAGGGGGGGAAACAGGAGCTCACCCTGTTAACGCGAAGGCTGGACTCGAACCGCCGAAGCATCAGCCATTTCTGGCCGGCAACTTTCAGCATCATTAAGCCGCTGCGCCACCGTGTCCCAAGATGGGACATTAGCCAGAGGCCAAGAGATGGAACTCTTGGGATGACTTAGATTGAGTATAAAATGAGGGTCTCCTGACACCTCATCTGAAGTCCCACTACATTGCAGTGGGGGGATTAAAAATGCTTGCTGCTTTTTGATCCATACAGAACATGCATGCTTTTATGTACTGTGAATCAAGATACTGGATGGGGGGGAATTGGAATGATCTTGTCAGCAAATGACATAATTCTTTACTTACTAATTATGTCTAGGGCCTTTACTTAGGTCCCAATGTCAAGTCATAGAGATGTAACCCTGGCAAAGTTTTGTCCAGTTATTTTGAGTTCTTTTCAGCTTATACAGTCTGGGGATGTGGATAGGGTGTGAGAATATACAAAGGTTACTATCTACTTACTCAACTTTTTCCTTTCCTAGTTGATTAAATTGGTCAGGCTACTCCTGGCCCCATCTTTATGGGATATGATCAGGGCCTCCATTCAGATAAAATGTGTTTCATCCTCTTAAAAAAAAAAAAAAAGGCAGTAACAAGCCTTTTATTGAAGAAACCTTCCCTTGGCCTGGAAAATCTCTGTACAATTATAAACTAAAATCAGATATTCAGTTATTCAAATATTCCATATCTTAAAAAAAAGATGATTGAGAATGTGGTGGTCTCATAGCCCCAAACTCATCTGAATAATCCTGATTACATGGACCCATTTCAATTGGGCTTTTGATTTTGGACAGGATATGATTGATGGGTGACCTAAGCCAGAAATTGGATGTGGGAGTGTGACTCTGTTGGTCTTGCTGAAACTCTTAATGTAATTAACCATAGTATTCTTCTGAGCTTTTGGCAAGATTGGACCTTGGAAGCACTGCTTTACAGAAGTTTCATTCCTTGTCAGGCCATGTCTAGAAGGTGGTTCTTGGAGACTTCTGTAGGATGCTGACCTATGATGTCCCATCAGGTTCTGTGTGATTTTTAATTAGCCATATGTTAGCACTTTATGTTTCCTAAATTTTGAAATTCCAGCATAAGAGATATGTAGTGCTTGTCTTCTAAACAAAAATTGAATTCTGGAATTCTGAACAAATGCAATACCATGTATTTGTTGTTATAAAATTATTTGCATTCATACCAGTGGTTTAGTGTGTCTGTGTATGTATGTATTCTGGAATTCCAAAAGTAGAAAAAATACCAGTCTTGCAAGCATCTTTTTAATTTTTATAGGACATAAAATCCCTTCTGTTTATTGTTCCTTGTTCCTTGTTCTTTGTTACATTTTAAAATGTTGGGATTCTGGTGTAAAACAAACTAAAAAGAGAGACCAGGAAGCATCTGTGTGAAATACCTCCAGGGACAATTGGGGAGGGGCAATGACTATCTGTGCACATCAGACAGCCCCTTTCTCTTGCAAGCATAAACAGGATTGAAGTATTACAGAACATCCATGCTTTGAGAGTTTTGCCTTTATGATTCAGAATTTTTGCTTAAAGATTTATCCTCATTTAGAAGAAGAAATGGACAAAAGTGAGCTAAACCATGGGCTGATGACTATAGGATGGTAATGTTATCTCTAGAGGGGGGTCTATAACATTTCTACAATGAATAATGTACATTAGAAGTTGTAACTTTTCTACAATGAATAATGTATGTTAGAAGTTCTAATGTACATTAGAAGTTCAACTAATAATGAATATAGTTCATCTGAGAATGTATAATACCGTATTTATCAGCATATAACACACACTTTTTTCCTTAAAACCTGGGGCTGAAATTCTAGTTGTGTGTTATACGCCGATACTCAAGTGGCAGGGCTGGGGGAACGGAGCCTTCATTTGAGCCTGGCCTGTAACTGGGGCAGCTCCAGAGGTGAGAGGCAGGCGAGTGAGCAAAAACTGGCGCGCCTCATCTCGCGCAAGTGAAAACCAGCTCTCCTCATCTCATCTGTATTTATCAGCTTATAACACACACAGGCGTATAACATGCACCTTAATTTTAGGAAGGAAGTTTGAGTAAAAAACCTTAAATTTAAATTAAATGACTTGGAAGCAAAATAAAGGGAGCTCTGAACTTTTTGTTTATTAATGTTTATACCGCTTATAAGGTAAATACGTAATATGAAAGAAAAAGCACCTTTTTGAATGAAGAAAACTGGTGCTCCCCATCTCGCGCGAGCGAAAACTGCATTCCCCAGCACTCGCGCAAGCGAAAACTGGCATTCGCGTGAGCACTGGGAAGTGTGGTTTTCACTCACATGAGCGCTGGGAAGCACTGGCTTTTGCTTGCACAAGATGGGGAGCAGCAGTTTTTGCTCACTCACCCCCCACTCACCTCCTGCTCTGCGGAGCTCAGGCACTCACACGAGCGATGGGGAGCACCAGTTTTCTTCGTTCAAAGAGGTGCTTTTTCTTTCATATTACGTATTTACCTTGTAAGGGGTATAAATATTAATAAACAAAAAGTTCAGAGCTCCCTTTATTTTGCTTCCAAGTCATTTATTTTAAATTTAAGTTTTTTTACTCAAACTTCCTTCTTAAAGTTAAGATGCGTGTTATACGCCTGTGTGTGTTATAGGCCGAAAAATACAATAGGTAGGAATGGAAGATCAGCTCTGAACATCTCAGCAGATATGAACTTTTTGTCAGTTCCACAGGCTTGTACCATCTTGCCTGAATTTCACTTGTGGTGACGTTCTTCCTGACAACTGACTTGTTCTTTTTGGCCCTGCAACAACAAAAGGTGATTCTTAAGCAGTCAGTCACCTTACTGGTCACTGCTACCCCCCTCCCATTTAAACCTTAGCAAAGCGAAGTCAGCTTACAAACCCTGTATCTGAAGTTAGATCATCCAGAGATGAGGAATGGGGCCCTTTTATCACTGGCATCTCTGTTATCACATTCTCTACTTGACAAAGTACATCTGGCCATCTCTGCTAATATTTTTAAAGAGACTTGATTTATAAAATGTTTCATCATGTCTTTGAAGAACAAAGTAAAATTTTAGTAAAAGAGGCTGCTGTGGTTGCTTAACCTTTTTAAATTTTAACTGGCTGGCTACTAATAGCAGGTATGGTAGTGTTTTTGTTGATGGTTTATACTGCAAGTCTCCATTTCTCTCCATGTTTATTTCATTTATACTTGCCACAAGACAACTATAAAATACTAGATTAATAAATGGTATCAACAGACAGTGAAATGGAGACTTGCTGTTTCTTAATTTGGGGGGGGGAGGGGGAGTCTCTTTTATAGCCATTTCTCCACTAGTGACTTAGAATATCACTTTGCCATCACTGAGATTATATACAGCGGGTGCCCATTACTCTTACATCAGAACAACAAGGATTGAATTATTTTAGAAAACACTCTATGCATCTAGTAGAAAAATAGCCATGTGTCTCTGAATGACGACAGCCAGAGCTCAATCTCATGAGTGGAGGTGCTTCTTCTTCCCACATATTCTATGAAAGGCAAGCCAAAGAAACGGAGAGTTGTACTTTCTTGTTAGGTCAAGCCACAGGTTCAATGAAATGTCTTTCCCTGTTGATTTCAACTTTATCATATATATCAGAGTCAACGTATCGATGAGTCTATGGCTTAAAATAACAATAATGATACCCTCCTGTGGATATCCTGCCTAGAGAATGATGGATGATGTTTGCTACATAAGAGCTAAATAGCAATTAGCAGTAGTTGTATTTTTAGACGCTAAAAATAGAGTGCCTTAGATTAGGACCACATACCAAAGACTGTTTTTGCTTATGCAGCAGAAACTCTTAAAGAACTGTACCAGCACAATACATTGGAGAAAATATATAAACCGTGGAACAGGCCCTTCCTTGTTTTTCAACTTTTGCTTCCCTCCCCTTTGTGGCAATCTTTTTTTTTTTTTCCTGGCCAAAAAAGTCTCTCTGTATGCATCTTAGCATTACTTTAGAAACCTATGGCCGTACAGGGCTGCCACAGTCCATGACTAAAGAGGTGTTATCCGGCATGAGAAAAACTCTTCACCACATTATAATAACTCAATTTCCATAAGGCAGCTTGCAAGCATCCAAAAGTCTTGCGGGAAGGAGGAAGAATATACGATCTGTATTTGGATGTGGTCTTGGACAAGCTATTGTAAGCAAGGCTGATTTAAGTAGAGAATACAGGACAACTGTACAACCCTCTCCCCCATCTATATATTTGTATCCCACCTAAATCAATATTATATCTCTTAGGATGAGATTCAGTTGTACAATTTTCATTTAATTCTTCGACTCTCTGCAGTGATTAGCCATTTCATGTGTTAAATGATCAACTAAAATCTTATGATCAATAGAAATGCCTCTAGTTATTTAGGTAGATAGCAGATTTTTTTTTTTCTTAAGGAAATATTTTGAATGCAAGTGTTTAGCAAAGAGATGGCAAACAACTAGTATCGTCCAAAAGACCTACAGCGTTTTAGACTTTTCTCACCCACGCGCGGAAATGATGCAACATATATGCATTCTCTGGAACCATCATAATGTCCTCCAGTTGGTTGGACTATAATGCCCACCATCTCTATCCAAACATATCTGAAAAGCACTAAGATGGGGAGCTTACCATAAAAATAAGGCTCACTTTCTTTTTTCTCAGGAACTGTTGCTTTTTTAACATTTATATACAAATGTTTGCAGACTGAATTGAAGTAAACTGCAATTTTATTCCCATTCACCTGTGAATAAATCCCACTTGCTATTCAGTATGACTTACATTTGAACAGATGAGTAGAGGATTCTCTAAAAGTATCATACGATTAATTCAGTTTCTTTAACTGGGAATTACAAGTTAGAAAAAAGGGACCTACTGAGAGACCATTGCTATTTCTTTTAAGAAATGCAGAGTCATTTGAGGCACCTCTTTAGCCATGTCACTGTTATAAATCATTGCTCGTGAGAGTGATCAACTCATTTAAGTGGTGTAATAACCATCCATGGCGTTGCAGCTCCTCCTATTTGACATCTGCCTGCCATTCTCCATCTGAGCTGACTAGGAGTTCAACTGATCAGACATTTCTCCTTTGTCTTTGCTGTTCCACTTTCTATATCAGGGATATCAGATCTTGGCATTAGGCCAAAAGGAGAGGGCAGAATTCTTTCCAAGTCTCCAGGCTTGATCATCGCTTCCCTTTCCTTCGTACTGAGATGAACTACAATATCTGTCCTTCTTTTTAAACTGGCTGCTTTCAGTCATTTCTCAGTTTCTCTGGAACAAAAGCAAGAGATGTGTATTCACTATGGAAAGCAGGCTGTCAAATAAAATAAGACAAATGTGGTGTCTTGATTGATTATTTCCTTAGATATTAAATCAATGTGCTTATTATCTCAGTAATTATATTACTAATGTAAACAGATGCTGCACAGAGACAACTACTCAAGAAGCTAAACATACAGTGCTTCTTTTAAAAAGTAGGCGATTCATGCCAAGTAGGTGATTTCATGCCAAGTAGGTAATTTTTGTTATTCTGTAATCCAGAACTAATTTGCCATTTGACTGTCTTGTGGAATTGTTACTGCATCTGACTACATTATAGGGTGACTACTTCTTAATTTAGGCTGTCATGGAAGTGTATGAAAAAGAATTACATGCTGACTGTTTATACTCTGCATCAATGTTGGCTGCCCCTTATAGCTTCTATTTCAATAAGGCATTCAGGACTGGATCTACTGAAGTGGCTTGTAACTTGCTAAATCATAACCTAAATTCAGCCACAAAGTTCACTGGGTGTGGCACTTGCTGTACTTCTCTGACCAGGCACTCTGTAGGCCTATCAGATCTGGGTTGTAGAGATACAGAAAAATATAGCCCTTTGCTCCGATCTCATGGTCATCCAGATGTTTGCAGTCTACATATTCTAGCCTAATACTGTGCAGATAGAAGCATGTGTGTTGAGATAAAATATAATTGAATTTGATTAACAATCATTAGAAGAATATTGCTGTTCATACTGCAGGTATCAACTTGTACAACAATTCTGATTTCACTTCCACTAAAAAAATAAAACACAGATGCTGATCTGAGTGAAAGGTGTTTCCCTTGTCTTTGTACTTAATTTCCAAGCATGATGCACAGGGTAAGGTATCTTGATTTGTATGGGTTCACACAAACATTTTAGGCATTCGTTTAATGCAGGGATAGGCAACTTGAGACCCCAGGGATGTATAACCTCTGAAAGCCCTTTTTGCAGCCTGAGCTCTCCAACCAGCAGCTTGCAAAATTTGCTGAAAATTGGTCCACATCTTAACCTTTTGAGGAGGGAAACCCATGAAAATATTAACATGGTTTTAAAAATAAGTACTCCAAATCATCTCTCTGTACTGCAGGAAAAAGAAACACCAGCAAATCCTGGGTTGTTCATGACCATGCATACATCCACCCCCTTTCCAACATCATCCTACCTACTGTGGTCCTCAGCTCCCCAAAAAGTTAAGTGTTACACCTGACCATCAAAAAGCCTGCACATCCCAGTTTTTATGGAAAGTGGGGGGAGGGTCTTAGACATATTGACTTGTCCTCCCCACTACCAGAAACAAAATGAAATGTCTTTCTTCCCCTCAGTGAAATACCAGAGCTGGTAACCAAATGGGGGTAATATGGTACTGTTTGTACACCCAAATATCTTGGTGATTTTCAATACTATCAGTCATGGTATCTCTGGTGTTACTGTGTTGCAGTAACTCCAGTCCTTTCTGATGGAGCAATTCCACAAAATGGTTTGAATGACTATTGATCAACACCTTGACCTATGGGGACTTTGATGCCTCTTCAGGTTCTAAATTGCCCCCTATGCCATTCAAAATCTACAAGAGAATGGGTGGGGGAGGCTATTTGGAACTTTGGAGTGGGGTTGTATCAGTATCCTGTAGATAATGTTCATTGCTACCTAACTCCAAGGAAACAATTGGTACATCTGAACTGCCTAAATTCAGTAATAAGTTTCATTGGGAAAGAAGGAGGCAACATGTAGGCCTAGCCTGTGTATCATTTGAACACTCCACTTTTTCAGTTTGGATGAGCTCTAGATACATCCTTCTTCTCTCAAGCAGTGATTTATTCCAGCTGCTCCTCACAGAGAAAGCTAACTGTAACAGGAGAGTAGACAGAAGCAAAATAAATGCAGAAAAGCAACAGGTAGGGAAAATACAGGTAGTCCTTGCTTACTGACCACTTGTTCAGTGACTGTTCGAAGACCAATGGCACTGAACGAGTAGTACTTATGACCAGTCCTCAAAGTTCTGGCTGTCACACCACCCCCACGGTTATGTAATCATGATTCAGGTGCTTGGCAACCAGCTTACATTTATAAAAGTTGCAGCACTCTGCAGTCACATGATCACCATTTGGAACCTTCCCTGCCAGCTTCTCACAAGCAAAGTCAATGGGGAAGCTGGTAGAAAAGGTTACAAGTTGCTCCAGTAAGTCCCCCCAGTCTCCCTGTGCTTGTGTGGTGTAGCACCCTGCTTCCCCTGGCCTCCCTGTGCTTGTGCATGGCCTGAATCAGGCCTCCCCTGGCCTCCCTCACCCCGCTGCAACATCCCCCCATGGCACTCCCGCACTTCTTACCTGGGATTCCAGCTGCTTCCCACTTAATGACCCATAGGTCTTGGAGTTAAAATGGCAACTGGGACCGCTGCAATTGTCATTGCTAAATGATGTGGTCATGTGACATCGTGCTTTATGACCACATTGCTTAGTGAAAGTGATTCCAGTTCCAGTTGCCGTTGTAACCTGAGTACTACCTGTATGGTTAATATAGGCTTTCTCAGTCTATCTCTGTGGAGCCTGCACATACCCAGGTTCTTAAAAGTATAGAATATTAGAAAGTTGGAGAAAAGAGTCTGAACAAAATTAATGTTCCTGTTTACAATCTCGTCTCATATCTTGCAAATTTTTGAATTGTTTCAAAATCTACAAAATCTGTTTTAGCAGAGAAATGGAATAAAAAAAAAAAAAACAGAAGACAGAAAAAAAAACTCACAGTCCCTTCATTTTACCAGTTTCAACTTTCTTGAAAATTACCATCTGTCACCAGCAAAAGGCTGTCATACCAGTTAGTTCCATGATAACAGTATCTTTTCAGTCAAATAAATTATTATTTTACTTTCCTATTTTGGCATTGAACTAACCTGCTTCAAAGTGAAAGACCAGCTAGGGTACAACCTAGTAGCTGGGCAGAAATGTGATTATGCAGATGAGTTGGTTAACAAAATTTACACCTAAATGAAAACATTTTCTTCATTCTCACTCTTGTTACAGAGAAACACTGCAAAATAAATTATCTGCAGACGAGTACAAGGTAAAAAAAATGTATTAGAAGCTGTAAGAACTAAATTGAAATGTCAAATGTAGTTACTTATAAAAAGAGCAGGTGATACCCTCCTCGTAAGCTATGTATTAAAAACAGAGTAATCAAAATGAACTAGACTGACTTCAGTTTTATTACCAACAGTTCTTTCACATATTCACATTTTACCATCCAGTTTACAGAATTTTTTCCCAGTGTTAAGTATTTCATTAAAAAAGAGGTAATATATTCTGATTTATACTCCCTCACCCCCCCCCCCCAAAGCATCACAGTTAAGCAGATAACAAAAAGGGTCCTCCAAGCTATTTTGTGTGTTTCACAGAATTAGGTGATGGATTAAAATGATAGACTTTGCCTAGACCCTTCATTTGGCAGGTACAGAACATGCTTTTAAATGTTTTCCATTGTTTTAAATGCCCCTTCAGCCTGAACCTGAGAAGAAATGTGTGTGTATTTTGTAAACTTTTTGGTCCTATAAAATGCATCTCTCATCCAACAATATTTTGCACAAAAAGCTGTTTTCAAAGAGCTGCTGTTGGAAGAAAAATGGAGAGTAAATGATATGAAACTGGAATATCTTAAGTGACATCTTTTATGTGATGCAATCTGTATATCTTTGGAAGCTCTCCCTATATCCTTATAATGTCTATAATATATGGACCAATCAGTGGATAGGTCTAGATCACTGATTTCCATCCCAGAGCAAACTTGCTTGGCTCCATCATTAAAATTAAAAACAAAAAAATTCAAGACGAGATGAATCTGCCCTATTTATTCAATGAGTTTGTGTATAGTATGGATGTGAGTGTTTGTAGTAATATGTCTACTAGCAATTGCCTTTACCTTTCCTGTGTTTTCCCACCACTTCTTCTTTTTCCAACCCTCCAAAAAAAGGTTAAAAGAAAAAAGAATATGTCTGCAATGCTTTTTGACACAGAAGACAGTGTAGACAATGTTAAAAGAAAGATTATATTCTTCCAATGCATTTGGATGATATGCTATTATATTAATATGTAATTGAGGCATATAAACAATTGGCATGAATAAATATGTCTACTAAATTTCTCTTGAAGCATGTTAAGAAAATCTAGATATCTCACCCTTAATGTATCTTATCAATTTATGGCTAATTTTAGCAAAGATTAGTCAGACCTTGGACCTAGTGCTATAACTACATTATTTTAAAAGCATTTTTTTTTCCAGGCAAATCGGGGAAAATCCTCAGAAGACTATCATCATCATTGGCAGCAGCATTGTCATCTGCAGATTCAACATATTAACACATAGGGAAAATACCTTTATTAAATACACCAAGTTATAATAGTTTTGAATATCTGTAATGCATAAAAATCAGAAATCCAATTAATATAAGCCCAGATTACTAAACATATCACTTTCTGAAATGATATATGCAGATTAGTACATTTTTAAATATAAAAAAATGAAGCCCAATGAAGCATTTCTTCTAGTTTTCAGCTTTCTTTCAAACCACCATTCAGGCGCCTGTCTTAGCCTTCCTTTGCCCTTGCTATTATTGTTTTGTGCTTCTGGTTAGTGGACACACCTCCTGCTTGGCCACTTGAATGCAAAGACAATGAGATCTGCGAGCAGAAAGCATATCTCTTTGACTGAGGCTTACTAGCCGTCAGGCCTTTTCAGTTGGTGGGAAGTCAGGCCACTTGAGTAGGACATGGCTGGCTTGTTAGTTCCTGACAACAAACTGTGTTTGCTACGTGGTGCATTCATGGGCAGTGTCAGCTATTGTCCAAAGCTGTGCAAGTCTTCCTTCAACTGAATTCTGTCTTCTGTGGCTGGGCAACTGTATTGGGAAATGTAACCAAGCAGAAAGGCCCCCCTCTCTGTTCAGTGATTTCTCACATTTAATTACTTGATTTTCCTTTTCCTGCAGTCAGAGAGAAAATGGAATTACATCATGCACCATGTAGCTTTGGAAAAGCATTGATTGTTTCTAATAGAGCCACTGGTGACAGCCACAATAGAAGCGTTCCTTGTTTCACATCGGATATTAGATCCTCCAAACAAGCTTGAGTATCCTTGGTCTGAAGATCTACAATGGCAAACAAAAAGAGCCAAGTTTCTGTTGTGTCATCCTCAATACCTCCCAAAGGGGAAATCTTTATTTAGCCTTACTTGCAGAACATTCTTCAATTTTGAGATTTTAATGAAAGATGGATGGGTGGATAGATGGATGGATGAATTAACTGCAGGTGGTTCTGCCCCCTTTCCATCATATGTTTTAAACATTTTATCCACTTCAATTCAAAAATTTGCTGATGCTGTTAAATATCTATTGAAATTTAATTTCATAACTTAATTTTTAATTTAATAATTTCACAACTTAATATTACTTTATTTTTTAAATCAACCCTTTTTCCAGAAGGTACAGCATAGCAGACATGTTTCTTGTGGCCCTCACCAGCCTGTTTTATCCTAACAACACCTCTAGGGCATAGATTAGGCCAAGAGGGAACAATTGACCAAAGATTATTCAGTAAGCTACATTACTGAGTAAGGATTTAAACGCAAACTTCCAGTGCTCTATCTACTGGGCCATAGAAGTAACAAGAACCTTCAAGTTCTTAGATTGCCAGTAACAGTGTTCTGCCTAAATAAATAAATAAAAAATACACCACCCTCTGTGAATAACAATCTAAATTGGTTTTTGAAGCACAAAAGATTTCAGAAGCACAACAGTGCGTTTTATTACAAAATAACAGGTTGGAAGATTGCATCCTGAGTCCTATAGATCAGTGTGCATAAATATTAGATGTTGTATTTATTGTTCCAATCATCATGGACATTGCAGCATAAATATTAGATTTACCAGAGCTTAGAGTAGGGATGTACTGAACTGAAAAGCTCTTTTGCTTCCCTTGGGATTTTTCAGATGTTTTGTGTAAACAGAACCCTCCAAACATACCTCAGAATTTTACTGAAGATGAAATTCAGTATTCAGCTAGTCCAGGTAGATGGTACCAGAAAATGTGAGCTCCACCCACTGCAGTTGATGAACGCAGTCTATTATTCTTGCATGCTGACCCACTGGATCCTTAACAGCATTGTTTTCATCCTGAGCAAGAGCAAAACTAGGATGTCAATCAAGTTCTTACTCAATGGGCTGTGAGGTTAGTTATTAATATTATTAATTATTATTAACACAGGCGCATAACAATAGTCAACTGGCTTATTAAAACATGAAATCAAAACTGTCAAAACAATTCCATATATTTGATGGAGCTATTTCCAGCCTACAAAATTTGTAAGATGTTATGAGCCTCTTGGTTTGTTGGCTTCTTTTAACAGATGAAACTAGTTTCTGGGATGGAATAGAAAAGACTATTTTAATCCCCAGATTGGTATGCTGTTTTCAAACGCATCAACATGAAGCCAGTCTTTGAGCAATTGCTCTGATCAGCTATGAGTCTGTCAGGATGGTCATGAGACTGTGCTTATCCTTCTGTTAAGTCCCTCCTATTTCTATCTAGGATCAGGAATGAGTTTATTCTAAATGCACAATTCCTCATATGCCCAAACCATAATCCATTTTGCAAAAGAGGGAGACCTTAGCAAAATTAGGAGGATTTCAAGATTTGCAATTAAAAGCAAACCTTACAGGGGGAAATGCCGTAAGGGAGGGACTTTTAACAGTCTTATTAAACATGTTTAGTGGAGAAGATAGAACAGAATTGATTCTAAAAAGAAGACATGGCTGGCTAGAACCCTTCACATACTGTATATTCTCTGCACGTTTTTCTGTAGTTCCCACTTGTAATTGTATAATTGTGTGCTTCTTTCCATTTAATAAGAAAGAAAGAGATCAGATACTATTCCTTTGTTCTGGAGTTTATATCAATTACAAAGGTCTACACTGAGTATATTCTTCCCCATGTGAGGAGGACTTCTCAGTGTTTTTTAAATGGTCTCTCCTAACTTTCACACCTGGCACCACACCAACCTCAGCCATTTAAAATTAATGTATGGCAAGCTGATCAACCAGTGCAGGGGCCAGTAAGAAAAGGCCAGAATTATTTTGCCAAAGATCCCCCCCCCCCTTTCTTTTTAATCCACACTCAATCGTTATCAATTCTGCAGCGACTGCCTGGACGAGTCCCTGCAGTTTTCAAGGCAAGGTGTTTCGGAAGTGGTTTGCCATTGCCTGCTTCCTAGAGCAGAGCCCAGCTGGCTAGCACGGGAGGCGGGGTGTCCGTTGCTTCGCGCCTGTTTTGGGCGTGTGAGGCTTCCACATTACCGGCAACTTGGTCCCATCTCCCATGCAAGCACCACCAGCATTTTTCCTCCCACCGGGGTGAGAGGACCCATTTATCTACTCACATACGTTTTCGAGCTGCTGGGTTGGCAGGAGCTGGGGAGGAAGCAGGAGCTTGCTCTGCTGTGCGAAGCTGGGCTCGAACCGCTGAAGTGTCGACCATTTCTGGCTGGCAACTTTCAGTGTCATTAAGCCGCTGCGCCACTGCGTCCCCCTAAGATCCCCCTAGTTCATCCTTAATGCACTGAAATGGGAAGGGATTAATGTGCAGCAGGCACACTTCCTTCCACTTCTGATACACACAATGGATGTGAGGAGCCTTGGGCAAATGCCAACAATGTCCTTGCCTAGCTGCACACAAGCCTGGGAGGATATAGCTCTAGGATTTCATCCATCTACCCCCTTCATTATTTTCATCATGACCTGAGAAACTCTCAGGCAAGATATAGAGATAATAAATGGTCCCCTTTTCCCCTTAAACATCTGGTCCTGAGAAGTACCCTGCCTATCTCGATGAGGGTTCTCTTGTAGTTGTTATGGTTACCTGGGCTTTCATGATGTGTTGCTTGTTTAACATTATGACACATATCCATATCCACCCACAGTTCCAGGCTTGTATGTCAGGGTGCTCCAGAATGAACCCAAAGTTATTTAATGGCATTCCCCAAATTAACCTAATCTTCAAAGGCCATGATTGGTCTTCAGCTCTATCTCGACACACAGTGAGTGATTCATGGGATTTGGTTTTCTCAGTCACAACACATAAATACATTTATTACCACTTTACCGCTTTATATGCTACTCTATGCAACTTGGGCTACTCTAAATTGTGAGACTTTCTCAAGAGTGGTTCTTTGGTCTCTTCACTGATTAGTTGGGACTAAAGTGAAGATTGTTTTGAATGACAGAGATTAATTCTCCCAATTTTTTGTCCTTTTCAGCCATGGTGGTGCTGCTATCAGTTTTTATTTTTCCTATAATAATATTTCTGCTGTTAGAAACTCTGTTCATGCAATGCTAATCAACTATATGGTGGTCACTGGTAAAATGAATAGCAAGAGTAATATATTTCTTGGTATCTTGAATTGGACCAAGTGATGTCAGTCAAGTCAACTTTGAACATTGTGTGTTTTGAAAAATGATCAAGCTAATTATTCACAGTCACAGCGTGGAAGTAAGGCAAGACATAGTCACCCTGATGTTGGTTGCTTTAGAGACAGATTTCAATTTTCCATGCAGTATTTAGCTTATTCAGTGCCACCAGAACAATAATATATGTCTTTAACAATGATATTTTATCGTTTCATTGTAACTTGGTTCTGTAATTCTGTAATTTGCATTTATGTATGCATAGGTCCACATGTCCATGTGTGTGTAGATATGAATGAAGTGTTGGAAGAAGTTGGCTGCTGCTATTCCATGGGGGCCCTTGTAAGTTCTTTTCATCAGCTGACATTTTCTCCCCAGGCTTCTGAGGTATTCTTCTGGTTGACTGCTTAGCATGACATCTGTCGGCATCTGATTGGATTTGCCAGCATTAATAAGGTGAAGAACACAAATTCTTCTCCAGGTAATCTTGCAAAGTTCTTTGCTTTCTATCCCTCTGGTAGTCTAGAATAGAGGTAGATGAGCCGTATCCATCTTCTCCTTCTCAATATGAGGTGTGCTTAGCAAAATGAGCACACCAAAGGGGGAAGCTGCTACATCCCCCATCTTTTCTCTCCTGCTTCTTCTCTCCCTTGGCTTTCCAAGCCTTGTCCATTTTATGTGGGTCAAGAATTAATACTGGGGCCTCCATCTCTGGACATTTGCCTTTCTCTTCCCCTTGTGATAGACTCAGTTGCACCATTTTTATTAAACTATAGATAGTCTGGGACATGGAAGCCCAATGACTGACGAAGCTGAAACAAGAAAGCTGCCTTGTTATGGGTAAGATGCAAATAGGAGAAAATTGGTTATCCTTCACCCTAAGAAGATAAGAACAATATATGATACAAGCTGCCAAACTTAAAATAAAGAAAAAACTTCTCATAAGGTTTATATAAAAATTATATCCTGGTGCTTGGTTTTTCCATTTCAAAGTGTCTTTTCATCTTTAACTTCTAAGAACCTGAATTGGGATGGAGGTGGCAGTGGGGGTGGGGGACAGGTAGACAGAGTCTGTATACTCACTCTTTGCTCATTTACCAGTTGACTCCAGAAGTTATTTAATTAGATATTTAGAGGGATGCATATTACTGAAAAGCCCATGTCAGATTCTGAAATCAGAGTAGATAAAGACGAGACTCTTCCATTTCCCCTCTTCTCGAACTGCAAAAGGTAATTAGCCCATTTAGCTTTGCAAAGTGCCGCTTTTCTGTCAGGGAAAGGAGACTGAAATAAGATAGCATTCTTTGAAACATGCCACAATGAGGAATGCCTTTCCCTTGTATGCCACATAAAGAAGGCCATCTGATCCCACACTGGTCAAGGGATCAGTGGCAACATGATCAATGATGACTTTGGAATTTTGGCCATTGCTACTGGCTAATTTGGCTTGTCTTGAGATACAGGCGGATTTTGCTTTCCTTTCTTCTTTTGTTATAATTTTCTTCCCTGCCTGCAGTTACCATCTTGGCCCTGCTCATCAATATATACATATATATTTAGCAACAACACATGGATTGAGTGTAATGTCCGTCCGTTTAGCTTACAGTATTAGTTGTGCCTGTCCCGTGGCAAATGAAGGCATGCATCTCATATAATTAGGGCAAGCTATATGTAGCAAAGATTTGGATGTGCCGATGCTTCCAAAACTTTATAGAGAGCAGAACTCTTCAAGGGAATAATTATGGCCTATCTGGTATGATTATACATTTGGACAGAAGGAACACATACAAAACTGAAAGCTGAAATGGTATAGAAATATCCCATGCTCCCTATATTTTCTTAGATGAAAACATGGGCCCGTTAACTCATATATTCTTCCAGTAAGCATCACTGCCTCAAGAGATGTTTATATTATTAGATGTTTCTGATAGCTCTGATAATAGTCCTATAACTACAAGGCAACCTTCATCAGCACAATTTCACTTGTATTCACATGGGTACCACAACAGGGACTGCACAGTCAAATGCATATGATCAAGAACAGCTCTTTGGTGCCATAGTGCTACTATTAAAATAATTGATTATCATTGTATTGTCACTCCTAATAAACGGTCTTTAGTTCATTTATAAGAAATGGGGTGTAAACTTCACTGAAGGCAGATAAATCACCAGAATCTCTGTTATGGGAGATTCCATGATGGATAAGATGCCTCTACCTTCCTTGTCCTAGAGACCCAGGGAAGGATTCTGTGAAATATTTCTGCAACACACTTATGCAGAGCAGCAAATGTTAAAGTGCATCTACAGGTTCATAACTTCCCCTTCCATTAAATAAATATACAATGCAATCATGAAATATATGTGCATGAACTTTAGCCCTTTAGTAAGCATGCTGTCCAATGGGCCAATAGCAGTGTTCATGTGCAACTCTTTTCTCATGACTGCACAACCATGGGGAGATAGCAAATACTTTAGCATAGGAAACATGTGGCCCATTCCTGCTACTTCCTTAAAATTTTATTAAATACATGAGGAACTTGCACCCTTATTAGATTATACCTTCACAAGGACTAGAGACCATTTTTTGGTAAAGCACCATTTATTGGTGAGATCCCAATCAGTAAGATGAGGGGTGTCTGTGGAGGCAACTGCATGATCTAATCCCTACCCCTTTTTAAGGTGAATCACATGGAGAAAAAAAGGCAGGGCTTCAGCTGCACACTTGCACCTGCCTTCTTTACTTTTCTGACCCCTCCTAGGGACCCCTTTGGCCAAGGTCCCAAACAGAATTGCTACCCAGTAGGGACATGGCAATGAATGCAATGGACAATCTACTGTGTTCACAGTATAAGTACAGCCTCACCCATCCGGATTGCTTGTTTGCAAAGAATCAGTCTGTTCTGACCTAAGTGCCTTGGGTTCCTCTGCATGGCACTCCATTCCTTTTATTCTATTGTCCCATGCTTAGCACTGATTGCCCAATTCATACTAATGGCTGTACCCACTCACTTCATAGCCACTTAAATCCTAAAATCCTCTGGCAATTATCCAAGCATGGGTGCAACCTGATCCAGAGCGATCCCAGACTTCCCTGCAGAAGCTAGACAATTGGGGAATCCAGCATTTGAACTTGTGATCCCCAGGGATCAGCAGGCTGTTAGAGCATCTCAAAATCACAACCTTTTAAACTTTATAATTCATTTCATTCCTTACCATCTCATCATCTCATCATTCCCTACAACCAACATAGCCACTCAGCTTGCAGACTGCAACTCTGGGCAGTTGACGTAGGATTAAAAACAAAACAAAAACACAGAATAACCAGCCAAATGAAACAACATTTCTCATAGGAAGAGTTCATGATCCCTTCCTTTGTGGTGATGTCCACAGCATGCCCCATTTCTTTTCCTCCTGCTCTGTTTGCATCCTTTGTTTGAAAGGACAGCTGCGAGTTTGCTTCCTTTCCTGCCTCATTTCATCTCCTCTCACATTCCTTCTCCTACAGTATTTTTCACCCAAATTACATCTTCAGTTTCAGCCTTGAACTTTATGAAGCAGAATTGTCTAAGCATCCCATCTCCCTTTCTTACTGAAATCTACCCCCTTTTTACTTGCTATGTAAAGAACCATCCCAGAGAACTGCTGGAGGGGAAAGGAATGGAATGGTGGAGGTGAAGGAGTATAGGGTGGATAAAAATTAGGAAATGTGTCCTGAGCCAGAAGTATCCAGAAGTGAAATGTATGTGCTGCTGAAAACCAATGGGGAAAGAAAGGCAGCCCCATTCGGTAGCTTTGGGTTTACTCATCTAATATCCCTTGCTAAGATTAATGGTCTCTTAATGGCATCCAGAGATGCTGTTCATCACTTCTCAATGGAAGATTAACAGCACTTCCTCTCCCCTGAAGCCCTTCTTCTCCAAAGAGGATATGTGGTGTTATTGATAATTATAATCTGAATTTTAATTGAGCCATGTTATAATTGAGCCATGTTCTTCACACCAAGATAAATGTGTCTTCCTGGAAGATAGATCATAAAAATCCACATACATACCAAAGCAACGTACGTCCCCCAATACATTATCTCAGCAATCCTTCCATTAATCCCGCAAAGAAGGATGGGGAGGGGCTGAGAGACAACCAGCTTTGGGAAGGCTATATTGCCAGTTAATAGCAAGGGGGACATGTCAAGCCTAGGACTACCTGGTTCACACATCCACCTCCTTCCCCACCAATGAGATAAGAGAGAAACATAAGTAATCTCACTGGTGCATTTTTCAAGTTTAGAAAATCATTTGGAATTTCCAAGCCTTTATATCTCAAACATTAGGTGTCTTTAAATCAAAAGCTCAATTTTGTGTGGTCGCAAGCTATTAAAAAAAAAAAAAAATAACAGATTTGTTCTGTCTTATTTCAGACCTGGAAAAACTCAGAACATCACATCTCAATTACAGGCTAAATTACATGATAATATGAGGGTCACATTGCTAGAAGAACAGGTATAAAGATCTGAACAGACCATGATTCCATAACATTGTCATTCTTGAGAATGATATTCCTATGGCTTCATCTGAACAAAAACAACTGAAATGAAACATAAATTTGCCTGCTATATATGTTTCTTTGCAGTTCAAAGCATTGCTACCAGTTTTCTGCTTCCATTGAATGATACGTTGAAAAAGAATTCTTACATGGAATTTCAAATGTTCTCTAGCACTCTAAAATGAAGGCCTTTTTGAATGAATTAATGTTTACATTGAGGAGAGTTCAAACGATATGTGTCATTTTCAACATAAGCATTTGCTGGAGAGGAGGAACGGGTTAATATGGGGATTTAATGACTTACCCTGTAATGATTGGTATGAATTACTAACTAAATCAATCTGCTCAGTTTAAAAGAGTCATTTGTATTTGCCAAAGGCTGCTTCTTTTTTTGAAGGCAATGTACATTCCACTTCCAACAGAAAATTATATGGTTTGCTAATTGCTCGAGTGTAAAGAAGGGTCACTGTGCAATTTCCTTTTACTATAATTTGAAATCCCACAAATATAACTCGTCATCATCCCAGAGGAATTCATGGGTTTGGCAAAGCCTAAGAGTAGGTAAAGTTGTAAAAAAATAAAAACAAAAATCCAGTTTCTGCTCTCATAATTGGTCATACATTTTTGTTGTTCACAGGGGCTTCTTCAGAGAGGTCAAGGAAATCAAGATGGTGGCCATACCTTTGCAATCAAAGCCCTGCCCCCTCTTTTAACATGTGTTGTACTCACAATGCACATAAAAAGGGAAGGGGCTTTGCTCAGATAGCCACAGCTGCCATCTTGACATTTTTTTGACTTGCGTGGACACCCATGGTTGTTTACAATAAATGAATGGTAATCAAAACATAGTGTTTAATCTTCAACCCAAACTCATAACATGCCTCTTTCATAAAGTCTGTTGGCTTGACTCTTATTGTTTTTTCTTTCTTTCTTTCCTTCTTTCTTTCTTTCTTTCTTTCTTTCTTTCTTTCTTTCTTTCTTTCTTTCTTTCTTTCCTTGCTTAGGTTGCATGTCAATACTTAAATGTTAAGTGAAGTGGGGCAAACAGATTTGCATTTTTATAAAAGCTACTGTTGAAGATATCATCTATTTCATTATGATGATAATGAAACAACATAAATAGCGATGGTTATTTCTTACCCAAAATAATTGATGTACTGAAATGTGTGAATCAATGAATAGGAAAAGAATTCAAAACTTTATATGGAAAGGAAGAATTCAGAAAGAACAGAACCAGGAGTTAGCTAAGGAATGGCACCTATTAAAAAAAAGCACATGAAGGCCTATAAGCAGTTTATCTATTTATTCTGAATAAATAAGTTACTATTAATAGAAAGTCTCCAGACATATTAGAAAACAACAAACATGGTTATTATTATGTGAAGTTTTTATATCTGGCAGAATGGCTGTTGTTAACTTCTTCTTTAACTGGAGTGAGGTAGCTCGAACAGCAGGATCCCTGAACTCCTGTTTGCTATCCATAACACGCCTGCCTCTTTCCAGGGCCTCAAGTAAATGAAAAACCACAAAGAATCGGTTGGGTTCTTAATGTTCTCTGAGCTTGATTGTTGTCCTGCAGATGTTTTGGTAACAGACTAGGTAGTATCATCAGTGCATAGGAGAGTCTATGGGACAGTGTTATATATAAACAGCCATATATAATAGTTTGCCCTGATGGTCTTAGTGGGGTGTGGCTTATTTATTTAGGTTTAAAGCCCACCTGACTCCAGAGCAATTCTGGGTGGCTTCCATTTTAGAAGTGTAAAAAACAAGAATAATAGCAGAGAAAACATGTACATCCAGACAAGTCAAACTCCATATACTACCCACCACCACCAAAAAATAATCCCAGACCCTTACAGGGGCTTATCAGCCATCCTACCCCAGGGTCTTAGGAGAACAGCCAAGTTTTTAAACGATGATAAACACTATCAGGACGGGAGTGACACAGATCTCTGGGAGGATGCTGTTCCAGAGGATTTCTTCCTTGATAATTCCTTGATGAGGGTATTGTTTCTTCCCTGACTGTTTATATGGTGCTGTTTCTCGATTATCTGGGTGTTGATTGCTTGGGAGAATGTGCTCTGGGCTGTTTGTTTCCTTCCTTGACTTTTGGTTATATCAGAATAATGGAAATTCACCAGGAAAAGAACCAGACTCAGGGAACATCAACAGTTCAACCCTGACCTGTGTATATTTTCTACTAATGGAACCAAGAGATCTCTATGTATTTTAATTTTTTGTTTGGTATCACCAATGGGCAAGCTGATTAAGTTTAGAATTTTTTATTGATTTTTAATGCATACCTTCCTTACATAAATAATAGTTTACTTCCAAATTCAGTTTCAGGGGAAAAAAGACATCTACTATCTGGTATGTGCATTAATGTGCCCCTTATATCTTCATAGTCTCAGGAGTCCAAACAACCTGGGCAGACCTGAAAGTTAATTGCTGTGATGATATTTAATCTGATGAACCCATTAGTATGTCTAGAGATTAGTGCTGTCCTTTGCTTTTCTTAGGCCATTATTAAATCCTGACAATGAAATGTTATAATCTGGAAATTCGTATCTGTGAGAGATATTTTATTCCTGTAATTTATTTAATTTGTAAAGCTTCTTTGCAGTATTGTTGGCTGGAAATAACGAAAGCTTATAGTTGAATATCCATAATCAAAATGGCTTAAGTTCCTTGTCAGAAATGATTTTCTTTTTTTGTAGAATTATGCCAGTATGACGGCATTAATCTGAGATGAACAGCAGGATGGCTCTTAGGCAGCAGATCCGGAGGGCTTGAAATATGACTAATGATGCCTGTCCACCACTTTAAGGGCTTTTCCCTATGCAAGAGCTGTGTCTGACCTTGTGTGTATCCATGATTGACTTTAGAAAGTAATCAGCTCAGCTCCTGCTCCAGAGGAAATGATGCAAAGAGAGTGTTGTGTATGTAGCTTCCTTGCTCAGACATTCTCAATATACTTTCTCTCAGGAAGGCTGTAAACAACCTCAGTCCACATCCACAAGTAAGGCATGGCTCAGACTCACGTAAACACTTCCCTCTGTGCTGGGGATAGAGAACAATATAGGTCATTTTAAAGACTGGGACAGAACTGGAAGAGGGGAAAAAGCTGGATAGCGAGACTAGGAAAAGGAGAAAACTAACATAGTTCTTCTGAGCTTCTCAGTAAAACTTGGCATATGCAAGAAGCTGGAAAAATCTAGGGAAGCAAGCAGAAGACTTTTGCTTCAAGAATATGTTTCTCTGTAAGAAATCAGTAAACAATTTTAGCTAGAAAACTTTGTTAGATTTATTTTTCTGTGTAGTGCTAGTTAAGCTTTATTGCTCTTGTACTTATGTCTCTATATAAGTTGGGAATTCTGTGCTTAAGCCTTTTTTAATTCCTGACTAAGGCTGTGTCCAAGAGCATTTATTTTCCTCTTTATTAACTTCTTGTGAGCTGAAGCAGTCTATCTTCTGAGCTCACTACTGCAGTTGTAGCAGAATGGTGCCATCTTGTGATCTGCCCAAAACATTACCTGCTTTTAAAGTAAAGCTGTTTCTTTTAAAATAAAGTTTGATTTTGTTTCTCTTTTTTGAGATGTAGTCAATCTCCCAAAAGAGGGAAAGAAAGGCTGAACTTTTAGTTATACACCTCTATGCTAAAGGCAAGGAGGCTGGATTATAGCATTACTTTTTTATTTCTATTTTTATCTTTTCATTGTTAGAATAGGCAATACAGATGGTGAGAGCTTATCTCTCACATTCACTGGAGTTAGGAGAAGGATAACTGGTCAGGTACTCCTGGAGGATAGATGTTGGCAGTGGAAACTATCAAGCCGTTATTACAAAAGTCTGGAGGCAAGTTCAGGAACTGACAACTCAGAGGGTTTCTCAGAAAGGAAGTTTGAGACATCCTGTCTTCCACCCAGTGGGTTCAAATGTGCTGCTATGGATAGGTTTGAATGAAGAAAGAACAAGGAAGAACAAGGGAGGGGCTGGGCATTTAAGCTCTCCTCTGTTGGGCAACTGGCTTAAGGAGGCAAGAGGAAAACACCAAATGTCAGGCAGTGCCACAAAATGCTGCTTCATTTTGTGATAGCAGTGCTGGGGGGGGGGGGGGGGGGCACGTCAGTACCTTGTGGAAGGGGCCTGGGAGTCCTCAAAGCATGGCCTTGGGCAATGGTTCTGAAGAATCTTAAGAGCTCTTTCCTTTGGTGAGCTTCTGAAACAGGCAACTTCTCTTTAGGGCTTGATAGAACAGCCAGCAGACCCAAAGCTTAGCTCTGAGGATCATCAAAAGGCAGCAGTGGCTCTGAAGATTCAGTCAGCCTCTTTCCTGCTGCTCAATATCTGATCGGCCGAGCTGCCAGCACGGTGGCCAACAAAGTCAATAGATTGCTCTGAGGAGTTCTTAAAAAAAAAAATTGTGCATGGGACCGTGAATTATGTTAGCCACTGCTGTATGGTGACACCACGAATTTTGTAGTTACCTTATGCATAATATTTCATGTTGAGGCCCTTCTCTGAGCAAGACTTTGGTGAACATTATCACTCATAGAACTACCACTCACCACTGGACAAAATCAGAGAAAGTATATAAGGGCAGTTCCTTCATCTTATAATGCTTTCTATCAACCTATTGAGTAAAGCTGGAAGATTCTGTGGATTAAGACCGGAGCATTTGGTTTTGCTTTAATTTATTAAACACATACATTCTTATACACAGTGAATAATTACATCGATATTTATTCTGGTACACTGGTAAGTACTCATTATTCAGAAGAAGTTACTATGTTACATGTAATGTGTCTAGTTTTTGTTCATTTGGGTTTTTAAAATTCTTGCATGGGAGAAATCATTGTTCTGGGTGGAACTGGGCACTCATTGGTCTTCCATATTACTTGCTGATCCAAAAACCCTGTCTCTATTATAAGTATACCATGATGGTCAAAGTCATTACGAAGTCACATATATCATGATGACATCAAGTTTGCATTTGTGCAATGATGCCATGATTCATCTCCCCCCCATCTCCATTTCCTGGATGCCCATAATCTTCATGTAGAACATATTGAAGTGGCTGATGCTTTTGTTTTGTTCTTCTTTTTCTTTTTTGCTAATGTGTGATGGAATGGAATTATGAAGGCCAGACTCAGGGAGAGAAGCATCCTCTTTCATCTCCTGAGGAGCGAGGGAGAGATAAGAGGATGAGGCTGGCACCTCCCTGAGGAATTCATACTGTTGTGACTGGCAGACTTTGGGAACTGAAGTTTCAGTCTGGGAAGATTCTTGCTAGAGGTTGTAGCTAATAAACATTGATGAACTGAATCTGCATGGTCTCCTAGAGTTCCTTGGGCTAGGCCTGACGTCAATCTTCCCAGACTGAAACTCTGTTCCCACAGTAGCAAGTGAAAACAGAGTGAATTCCTCAGGGAGGTGCCAGCCTCATCCTCTTATCTCTTCCCCGCCCTTCAGGAGACGAAAGAAGATGCTTCTGTCCCTGAGTCTGGCCTTCATGATTCCATTCCATCACAAATGTTAGATATTCTAGTGGAATCCAGAGAATGAAGCAGTCTTGTAGGACTATTGGTTCTGAATTTCTTTTTAAATGATTTTGCAGAAACAGATTTACATAGAAAATTGTCAGTAGAGGGTGAAGGGCTATGCAACGGTATATCATCATCATCATCATCATCATCACTGTGTCCTATGTGTTGAGAAAGAATTATGGTAAATTTCATATGAAGTACCAACTAGGTTTCAACCTGAATACATGAGAGGTTGGGGTTGTGTATACTTTCCGATTCTACCATTAATAAAAGCTTGCCATCCTCATACTTTTATCAGTGTTTTAGTCACAGGAAGGTTAGCCTACTGAACACCTGAAATCTTGCACATCTGATGTATCTTTCATCTATATGGTGGTGATGTGGTTGTATATGGCTGATACACTATAGTTAGTGTGATAGGGCTAATTAAAGTTATTATCACTGGAAGCACTACCAGAACAAAAATAATAAAAGGAGACACTCTCTTCAAAGCTTAGAAACTCAGATTTTTGTCTCAGTCTAATGAATGTTAGTTATAAGGACAGGAAAATATTTGCAGAAAAATGTGGAGCACTTAAAATAAACAAGGCTTGCTTATTCTGCTGAATTGCTGTCTGATTTGTATCTTTAATAAATAACTTCATTTAACAGCTTTGCTTCTGGAAGTACAGAAAGACATGCTCATTCTGGACTTATTAGGAGTTGTGTTTTTTTTCTTTTTTTCTGAAACATAGTCTATCTCATGTCCATTCCTAGTGACATATTGCTTCCATTGAAAGGAAGAAGGTAGAGATGATGTTTGGAACTGTATTAGTGTGGATTAGGGAACATTGTATGCCAGTTTAACTTGATTATTCATTTCTCCAGTCTTAAATAAATTACCTAAGTTCCTCTCATCCTGTTTGCCAATTTATTAACAAATTGTATGTTTTTCCCAATCAAATTTACAACCTATTTGCCCTAACATATATTTTAGTATGCTATTTTTGTGCATTCCATGTTTATGCTAACTTTCCCTAAATATGTCCATTTCTATTGTTATAAAATCCCTCAAATTTTGAATTCCAAAATTAGACTTCAATTATTGATATGTCAATACAGATTAGGTACAATGTGAATTACATGTATTAAAATAAGAATTGAAGTGTGTAGTCTGTATACTTTTGTAAAGAGATTGGATGCCATGGAAAATACACATCATTCTTTTGTGTCTGTGTATTACCCAGGAAAATTAAAAAGCTATACTAATTTTCTCATGAAAAAATCCCCAAAGAAGTCTAAGGATTCTGGGAAAATTAGAATACTGAGAAAGTATTCTAGTATATTCCTTCTGGAGTATATTGTTAGATTTATTTTAATTTATTTCCATGTGTCCAGTTATTTTATGGAGATATTAGTCCTCTCAGGTTCTCTTATATCTCATTTTATTGCAAAATAAAAAACTAGTGGCAGTAATTAATAACAAATTTTATTTTATATTCAAATATTACAGGGTATTTTATGGTTATAGCAGTATCAGCAGTGCCAGATCTAAATAATACTTTCAAAGTGTGCCCTTTGCAAATAATCAATAGCCACAAAATAGAAAAGCATTCTAATTAAAATGAATAAGAAAGGTAAAAAAAAAAATAACATTAATATTCAATAGTAAATGCAAAAGCTAATTCAAATCCTAATTCATGATATTTCTCTCTCCCTTTTAGGCATCGGGTCTGGTCTACATGAAAAATATCAACAGTGGTTGGACTATTTCTGTTCAGTCTGTAAATGGACAATCTGCAAATTGGATTATAAGTTCACACCTGCTCTTGTAGAAATAATTATTGGGAAGTTTGGGATTTTAATGTAGAGGTGAATTCCTTTGTGTGTGGTCCCCTACCTGGAAGAAGTGATACTATTCAGGATATTTTATACCACCCTACATAACATTTGTTTATGCAAGATCACATTCAGTTTAAAAGTTCAGCCACCGAAACAACTAGAGATATTTAGCCAGTGTTTCTCCTGCAAATTAAAATTTTGGGTGTGGAGGCAAATTTTCTCAGATGTGAAAGAGGGTCAAAGAAGGAAGTCCCCATGCCCTGTATGAATGTGGAAATGGATTTAAAAATTCATAACCATGCTTATTCATCAGATTTCATTGTAACTGTAATTCCCATAAAGGTTAAAGTTTGGTACATCTGTACAATCTGTACTCCCAATGCTGATTACTAGTGTCTGCTACAAGCCCTCAATTAAATCAAGTGTTGTCCTCTTTCCCAGACTCCAGCCAGCATCAGGCATCGGCATCCTTAGTATGCCTTTCTAATTGTTCTGAGGAATTGTGGGAAATTAAAATGCTAGCTCCAAGCCATAGCTGCTCAGTGCTGATTGAACCATTGGTGTTGACAGATGAAATCACCAAGGTGTGCAATAGTAATAGTGGCATTAAAAGTAATAGTAATAATGGTGTGTGTGATTGTAACTACATGGAACACAGGTAAATAAAAAATCATACCCAATATCAAACAACATCAGCAATAAAATGATATGATCATCAGTGTAATTCTGTGCAATGTAACAATCAATGTAAAACATTTTCTGTTACTAGCACAACCATATTAATCTGTAGCATGTAATGAGAAGGGGGACTGGAGTCCAGACATAATCTAAGGAGGAGTTACTTCCAAGGGGAGAAGCTAGATAGACAAAACCTCTAAATCATAGCATAATCATTTTCACATGAGGAAATATCTCCCAATATGCCTCTGTTTCTGAAATTATTTGTCATCATTTCCTTGCCCTCCTTAGCTTGCCTAGGGTTTAAGGCAGGGGTTCTCAACTTTATTTGCTCATGACCCCCTTCTAAACTTCTTTACCTCTGTGACCCCTCCCCTCCTAAGTAGCTGTTAGCTACGAAAAAGGTACTTTATATATAGTTTAGATTAATAAAGACTGTAGCCTACAGAAAGGGCCCCTGGGGGTCCATCTGGCCCATGTTGAGAACCACTGGTTTAGAGGATTCCATCCAAGGAGGTCAACTAACTGTAGCTGTTCCATTAATCCAGCATTGCTAAATTGCATGATAGCTGAATGAGCCCTTACGCTTGCTCCTTAAAACTACATTTGTTGACACCTACTGTATGTGTGTGTGTGTGTGTGTGTGTGTGTGTGTGTATCTCCAACAAAATTATATCTTTGTCCAGCCTGACCAGCATGTCTTTATCACTAATGTGTTTGATGTTTTTTTTTTTTTAAAGGTTGGGGAGAGGATGGAGGCCATCTGATTTTGTTGAGAAAAACAGTACCGAAAAGAAAAATCACAGGTTTCAGTGAATTCCAATGATGCACAGAAACAAGGTTTAAAAGTATCTGCAGTAGAGTTTAATTCTGAAAAGAAAAAGAACCTTCATGCTCAACACTTTTCTTTGCAAATCAAGTTTAAATAACAATAGATAACCAGGGGCATCCACAGGTATGGTCCCAAATGTCCAAATGGTGGGCGTGGATGGGCAATTGAAGCCCCAACCTTTTTTAACATATATTGAATGCACTGTAGAAATACAAAAGCAGTAGAGCTTTGATTACCCAGTCACCAGTTATTTTGACATACAGGTAAAACTCAAAAAATTAGAATATCGTGCAAATGTTCATTTATGTCAGTATGGCAATTCAAAAGGTGAAACCAATATATGAGATAGACGCATTACATGCAAAGTGAGATACGTCAAGCCTTACTTTGGTATAATTGTGATGATTATGGCGTACAGCTTATGAAAACCCCAAATTCACAATCTCAGAAAATTAGAATAGTGTGAAAAGGTTCAATATTCTAGGCTCAAAGTGTCCCACTCTAATCAGCTAATGAATCCATAACACCTGCAAAGGGTTCCTGAGCCTTTCAATGGTCTCTCAGGCTGGTTCAGTAGGAATCACAAGCATGGGAAAGACTGCTGACCGACAGTTGTGCAGAAAACCATCATTGACACCCTCCATAAGGAGGGAAAGCCCCAAAAGGTAATTGCAAAAGAAGTTGGATGTTCCCAAAGTGCTGTATCAAAGCACATCAATAGAAGGTTATGTGGAAGGGAAAAGTGTGGTAGAAAAAGGTGCACAAGCAGCAGGGATGACCGCAGCCTGGAGAGGATTGTCAGGAAAAGGCCATTCCAAAGTGTTGGGGACTTTCACAAGGAGTGGACTGAGGCTGGAGTTAGTGCATCAAGAGCCACCACACACAGACGGATCCTGGACATGGGCTTCAAATGTCGTATTCCTCTTGTCAAGCCGCTCCTGAACAACAAACAACATCAGAAGCGTCTTACCTGGGCTACAGAAAAAAAGAACTGGTCTGTTGTCCAGTGGTCCAAAGTCCTCTTTTCTGATGAGAGCAACTTTTGCATCTCATTTGGGAACCAAGGACCCAGAGTCTGGAGGAAGAATGGAGAGGCACACAATGCACGATGCTTGAAGTCCAGTGTGAAGTTTCCACAGTCTGTGTTGATTTGGGGAGCCATGTCATCTGCTGGTGTTGGTCCACTGTGCTTCATTAAGTCCAGGGTCAACGCAGCCATCTACCAGGAGATTTTGGAACACATCATGCTTCCTTCTGCAGATGAGCTTTATGGGGATGCTGACTTCATTTTCCAGCAGGACTTGGCACCTGCCCACACTGCCAAAAGTACCAAAACCTGGCTCAATGACCATGGGATTACTGTGCTTGATTGGCCAGCAACCTCGCCTGACCTGAACCCCATAGAGAATCTATGGGGCATTGCCAAGAGAAAGATGAGGGACATGAGACCGAACAATGCAGCAGAGCTGAAGGCCGCTATCGAAGCATCCTGGTCTTCCATAACACCTCAGCAGTGCCACAGGCTGATAGCATCCATGCCACGCCGCATTGCGGCAGTCATTGCTGCAAAAGGGGCCCAAACCAAGTACTGAGTACATATGCATGCTTATACTTTGCAGAGGTCCGATATTGTTCTATTTCCAATCCTTGTGTTATTGATGTCATGTAATATTCTAATTTTCTGAGATCGTGAATTTGGGGTTTTCATAAGCTGTACGCCATAATCATCACAATTATACCAAAGTAAGGCTTGACATATCTCGCTTTGCATGTAATGCGTCTATCTCATATATTGGTTTCACCTTTTGAGTTGCCATACTGACAAAAATGAACATTTGCACGATATTCTAATTTTTTGAGTTTCACCTGTAGTTGACCATCTGTGTGGGCACTCCCATAAGTACTAATGCTGTTTGCACAACTTATTGGACCCAGGCAGCTACTAACCCAGTCAAATCTCCCTACCTGTGGTTTTGGCAGACACAATCACATTTCCTGGGTCAAAAGTTATTATTCTGAAACTACAACTTCTTAACCCACTTTCTCCAAGATGTGACTGACACTCCGTGAAGCTTTGCTCCGTCAAAGTTTTGCCCTAGCTTCATTACATCACTGGTCCCTGATGCAGTTATAGTCATAGGTGTTCTGAAATGCTCAGCCACGGCAGTGAGTTCTGCAATAGAAAGAAGCCCCTGACCATCTCTCTGTTTTCTCTTTGGAAGGGGGGATGACTAGGCAGGCAAAGTGAAGCAAGTGACTCCATTTGGTGTTTCCATAGCACAGCTAACTGTATGGAGTTACTATCTGAGACTGAATATGTTTGGGACTAAATCTAACCTCCTTGGGATTAGTGGAGTGGGTCAATTCCCCCCTTTCTGGGACACTAACCTCCACTTTAACTGACTCAATTAAGTGTGCTATGGGAACAGTGTGCTATGCATGTTATAATACAGCACTCCAAATAAAAATTGGAAGATGCATTCTTCTGTCAGAAGAAGTTTAAAAACAGCAGAAGCTGAAGAAGTGTATCTATAAAAAGATCAGAGGCCACGCTCCAAAAAGGGCAGGACCAGGGATAACAACAACAACAATTTGAATCCCCCTCCCAGAGCGTCACCTTACTGTGGTAGAGGAGCCTATGTGCCTCAATGATATGCTGGTGGTAGCAATTTCAACCATATTAGATGGGTATTGGTGGAGAGGTCAGATCCACTCTCAATGGTGAGTGTATGAAAAAAAAAAAAAAAGATTCCATACTGGATTGGTCATCAAGGAGTCAAAAATATGGCTTGTGCTACAGCTCCTCATCAGTCAGTACATGGACTATAGATCTCAGCTGGCCCTGCTGGATAACCAGAGCATCCAGCTGTAAAATGACTGGAAGACCCAACAAAGTGAAATAAATGGTCAGTTCAAGAAAATCGAGCAATTCTGAAATGTTGTTTTGTATTAAATCCTAAAACAAGGGAATTTCAAGAGAATGTTAAATATTTGGAAATTTAAATAGCCAGACTCAGAAACTGATGGATAACAGTTAATGGATTAATGAAGATTTATCCTTAGAACAAAAGCTTTTTGTTCTAATTGTTCTAAACAGAATTTCCTATTTTCATTCTAAACAGAATTGCAAGCATTGGAAAAAGTAGCTGAAAATGTGAAAAATATTAACAAGTACCACAGAAATGAAATTGAAGATCATCAAGCAAATGGAATTTTGAAGAGCAACATCAAATTGTATTAACTTCTGAGAGAGGGAATAGTGATGATGAAAGGGATGAAAACCTTGAGGAAAGAATATTGAACATCAGCTCATCATAGTTTGCAATGAAAACATCCTAAAAGTAGCAGAAGCAAGATTTCACTGTAAAAACTACTTGTTGGGAAACCATTTAGAAAATTGGAGAAGTAAACAATTACATGGCCAAAGCATAAGGGAAACTGAAATTAAAGTAGACCAGATGAGGAGTTCACAAATGGTTACAAATAACACCATTAAGAATGAAACAGAATTTTTGCAGCTCAAGATAAGCATTACAAAAAAGTGATGAAAACAAGGATTCAACATGTATCAAACAGAGCAAATGATAATTTCATAAAGAAAAAAAATTAAACTGTGGATCATGTAATTAGTGGATGCAACAAAATTGCTGAGACTGACTATAAACAATGTCACAATAGAGTAGCCACTATGATCCATTGGCATCTATGCAAAAAATATAATTTCTGAGTTTTCCAAATGTAATATAATCACAAAACTGAAAAAGTTGTTGAAAGCAATGATGTTAAATTTTATGGAATTTTTGCATACAAATTGATCACCATCTAGATACCAGATACAACAATAAATGAAAAGAAAAAAAAGTCATTATTTTGTCATTATGACAATAGAAAGAAGAGGATGAAATACTGGAAAACATGCAAAATATAGAGATCTAATTATTGAAATGGGTAGTTTATGGGTAGATTTAAAAATATATTGCAAAGTCATTCTTATAACTGGTGCATTATGCTGAATAACAAACAGATGAAACACATTTGTACAAGAACTAAATATTTTGGCTATATCAACTGCAGATTTACAAAAAACCACCTTGCTAGGTACATGTTACTTGGATAATTACTTGGTTCCTGGCTGGAATTTGGATTTCCAAAGAATACCTGTCAAAAATGTGATTCTATTTGTTTGTTCTGTATTATTCTTTGATGAATAAAAAGATAGCAATCATGTGAATTAGTAATTGCATAAAAGGTATTGCCTGAAAAATAAAGCATTCCATTTATAAAATTAATCTCCAATCTCCATACATCTACACAAACAATTCTATTGCACCAATTTGTCTTGTACATAGGCACAGACAAAATGCACAAGGGATGGCAGCTGGATGATGTGAGGCCAAATGGATTGGCATCAGTAAGTGAAGAGGAGTCTGGAAGGAGGCTACAGGCTGGTGAAGGAGGTATTGGGCCATGGCAGAGTAGGTGGCCGAAGGGGTAGGGATGAAGCCACGGGTTCTGCCAAGCACCGTCCTGAATCTACCACACATTACTGTATGTTCAGGAAGCAACAGTAGATCTCAGCAAAAGATTCATTATGGAGGCAGTACTTTTCATACTGGCACATTACCACAGGCATGAGAAAGAAACCCCGTACACAGAGAAAGAGAGACTGTAGAAATCTGTGTTCAGCAAGCATAAGCCTATGGCTTTTTCTCCCAAGTATAAGCATTGGTTGCTGTGTTCTGATGAACTTTTGATCCTGAGTAAGCTGGATCCAAAATTGAGGATCCTTAGGGTATTTGTCTGTTGTTGTTTTTTTCCTTCTGTTCACAACAAGGAAATGAATCAATGTGTAGGCTGTGTTAGGCTGCAAGTACAAGGAAACATATGCATGCTTATTTTATAAGAAGTCCCTTCCAGTTCAGTGCTTACTCCAATGTAAATATATTGAGGATTTCTGTTCAGTTGACATGGTAGTCCCACCCTCTCCTTGTTTCTCTCTAGTTTTGAGACACAGAGAGAGGTATGCACTTTCTTCCAACTTCGCTACAAGCAAAGTTAAGAGGATGTAAGATTGAGACCAACATGCATGGCCTTGTTATCCTACACTGGGTTTGGTGGTTTTACAAGTTCAGATGAATGTCTGAAAAAATGGGTTTTTATTCAGTAACCAAAGTATATTTAAATATTGTGTGGCTGTTAACTTGCAGGGGGTTTATTTTAGTGTTCATAGATAAAGCATATACCCACAGTAAGATCTGTAGAAGCCTTTTTAAATTAGGCCCACCCAATAAATATACATTTCAAATGATATTCATGTGCAGCGGCTTCAGTCTCCTCACTGCCCCTCTTCCTCTTCCTCTTCTTTTGACATCTTCACAAAGCCACCTTTAGACTCTAAGAATGATTGCATGGTTTCTTGGCAGGCAGAAGTGACAGCATGTGGCTGGTAAGCCATTTCGAACTGTCATAATATGTAGTGTTTGAAAAGCAGAAACAAAGAGTTGCTTTAATGAGGGCTTCAGCAACAGCAAACTCAAGCTCTAAACACTTTTGCTGCTGTTTTGAAAGATGGAGGCGACTTTTCCCCTCTTACTTTCATATATCTTTTCATCCTTGCCCCGCCTGTTGCCACAAATACTTTGACCTGTGTTTATATATGCCTTTCGGTGTCAAACATGGCAGGGTTCTCCTCTCTACTGTCCCGGATGCCTTTAGCTACTCAGCTCATTTCATCCAAGCAAGAGAAATTCCTCCCTTAAACCACCCCTGTTCACCAAGACTTTGAATGTGTTAATTGGCACAATTATGCACTTGGCAGTATGAAATGCCCCGCTTTCTACCCATGGGACTTCAACCAGTATAGTAGATGTATATCTTTTCTTTTGCCAGCCTATGCAGGTGGTGTCGGTGCTGGAGATTCTGTTTACAAATCATTAATGAAGTGATTGTCGCTTTCCTCCCCCCATTTACTCACACTTTTGAACTGCGCCAAGCGACGCATTCCTAAATAGGAAACACAAGAGTGGGAAGGGGCACACAATAGACCTATTATAAAGGGCCACACAAACCCTGGTAGTGCTGAGGGTTTATATTAACCCAATCAATTAAAGACGGACGGAAAGGGCTCAGTTCGCAGGGGACTGGGAAAAAAAGGAGAGATGGCGAAGAGTTGCTAGGCAGTTGAGTCTGGACTCTGAAATTTTCCCTCGGTGCTGTCCTTGCGCTTTCTTCCCAATAAAAGGTTCCATTCAAAGCCGAGAGTCCTTAGCACGGCAAGCAGTGGAAGTCAGCGCATTCTCTGAATGAAATAAATGCCTTCCTTTAATTCCTATAAGGAATTAAAGTACATTTTGCTCAGGGTAGGGCGATTAGAATTCTGCAGGAAGAGCGCATAGATCGTGCTATAACTGGATACCTATTGTGCTTTAAACATTCGCTCCCAGGCTGAAGATGGGGAATCGGAAAGCTTAAACACCACACACACGCACACACACACACCTGGGGAGATATTGTGCTCAAGCAAGCAAGCAACAAGGCAAACAACAACAGATGTGCTCGTGTGAATAAACCAAATGGTGTAAACTACCAAATGTGGATGACGAAGGTAGGCGCTGAGCATCCCTGGAGAGGTAAACAGGGCTTTAGAAAATGAATTAAATGAACAAAGGACAAACCCTTCTGACAGTTAAACGAGTGCAATAACAAATTAGTTTTGTGAGGGTCCATTCAGAAATTAGTTCAATGGGGCTTATCCTCAGCTAAGTGTCTATGAAATGGCAGCCTTAAAAGTACTTGTCAGTTAATGACTTGCCATGGCAAAAGCTGGTAAAAATATTATTTTGTATCCCTTTTCTCTCTCAAACACATAACACTCATTTACATCATTATTAATAATTGTCAATCTCATGGTGATGAACTGATCAAACTTGATATTGTACTATGTGGTACTATGGAGCAGTATACTTCTAGGCAACATCATCAGATCTATGTTGTCATGTGTGTTTGTGTGTTTTTTAGGTAGCACATTCCAAATAATGTAAACAGGGGCTAACTCCATTCTTCATGGCCCCCTTTTTAACCTATAAAGCAAAATAGACTATGACACCTTTTTTAAAAAAACAAATCTGACTCTCACTCCAGACACACAGGTCACCAATAGCAAAAAGGCAGGTCTAGTTCCACCTAAAAAATATCTTTATTTTTCCCACAATAGTGAGTGGTTACCAAAATCTCAAATGTGAAAATAGTTAAACATTTCAAATATGAATAAACCACCCTTCACAATATTTAGCCAAGGCCTTTTATCACACAGATTAAGATATACACACAACTGACCTTAGGCTTAATATGCAAAGTGTTTCTGTGCACAGTGGCGGCAGGAACATATAATCTCCAGCCAGGGCACTTTCAAACTGCCATCATTGACAAACTCTTGTCCATGGCAGTCATGTTTGGTTTGTCTGAGCTTTTCAGTGGGAGCTACAAAGCCATCAATTTGGCCCTTCCTGTACAGGACCCAAAGCTCAAGAACTCAGAGGAGGGATAATGCAATAGTTCCCTTCCACAAAGAAAGAGAGCCACATCATCTAAAAAACAAACTGTAGCTCTACCATGGTGTCAACTACACTGAAGCTAGCTTGCCTCTCCAACTCTGTTGATGTTGGAGGTCCAAAACAGTTAATGTAGTTTCTTTAAAAGATTATGGTGCTTCATTACACAAGATTGGATTAAGAGAACGTTAGTAAAATTTGGTCCTTTTGAACTCTATTTTGCCTCAAAATCTAGTTGTGGAAACATAATAATAATACTACTAGCTTGTACCAGTATCACATTGTACAAAGACAGATGAATAAGACTTATATGGTGCAAAATAACAGTAATAATGAATAAGATGGCTTTTCTCCCACTTGCCAAATAGGATAATGGCTTAAAAGAGACTTAAACATTCCTTCCTCAGAATGTACTAAAATGGGAAAAACCAGCAAGGGCAGGTAGAAATTGATGCTGTTGTTCTTTTTTTACATATTAAAGAAAATTCACATTTTCCTTTTCAAAGTCCAAACTTGCATGCATATAATTTGATTTTTTTCTGCATTTGGACAAAGACACCTGATTGTAATTTTTAACACAAAGCACTTTGTAGGGGTGATGGGATACAACCTAGAAACCCATCCATGGTTACACAACTGTGACATTTCATTCATGGCAGCCATCAAGTGCTGAAAATGCATAAGTGAATTAGCCTGGAGTAACGATAGGAATTTAGCAATCTCAGGACAATATAAGCTGCTTCAGGTGCACATGGGGGTTTGTAGGTTAAGTCCTTCTGGGAGCCAGATAGCCCATTTTTGGATGCAAGGCAAGGCAAGGAAAACATTGCTGGATGTCCCATTGCTTTAATTAGTACTGACTGATACTAATTCAGGGGTAATGACCATCGTTCAGCAATAAAGCTCCTGCTTTCTTGAATGGAAATATAATCATAAATTCAATCCCTGCCATTCAATCTAGATCAGTGGTTTTCAACCTCAGCAACTTTAATATGTGCAGTCTTCAACTTTCTGAAAAAAGGTCCCTCTGCTTCCAGGAATCCATACTCATTCAATGTAAAGTGCCTCTTAAAGTAGCAGCATCTTTTCTCAGCTTCACAAGGAAGCTGAAAAAGGTCAGGCTGCTTTCATGAATAATAAAAGAAAACGCATAGCTGTGCTCCTATTTGTGCGGGGCCTGAAGCAGTTCTTCAGGGTTGTTTTTTTAAAGCATCCACAGTCCGGTAAAGCAATTTCCCATAATCTGACCCAAAGCAAGTAAACCTCACTGTCTAGCATACATTTCAATAATCTATACAGCAAAGATTATCCTGGAACCAACTGTAATGTACAGAAGTATTGTAAAATCTCTTGCTTTAGGATTTCAGCCATAGCATTTACTAGGACTGGTCAAGATTTACAGATTTGATTATGGCCTATATAATTATGCTGTTCCTCAAACAATTTAAATTTTTAATTTAACAATAATTTAAAAAAGGAGGAAAATATTTCTCATTCTGACCATAATATTCAATATTCTCTACATATTATTTAAATATTACAATGGTAAACAAGGAATCATGCAGATTCATTAGGCTAACGGTATGACTAGCATAAAAGATTGCAGATTAAACTGATGCATAGTGGAAATATTAGAATAGGCTTGCACTGTAATAAAGTTACAGCAAAGCCTAAAGTGATAGAGTAAAAGAAAAAAGAAAAACACTTCAGGGCATAATTTTACTTCTTGTATTTATAGCAGGTATAAAATATTAAGCTGGCATTAAAGAAAAGAAAAAATTGTGGGGACTTTCAGAAAAGTGGCGCACCAGTGAAAATCAATTGGATGTTATTTTCCTAAGTAGAAAAGCTATTGAAAAGACAGAACGTGTCATGATGTGGGTGGTGGTGTGCTACTTGCCAAAGAAGTCACTGAGTGCAATGGCTTGGTTATCCTACAGAAAACACATTTTTCCTCCAATGGCTCTGGTTAGAAGTTGGATCAAGCGTAGGGAACAGGAAGGAAGGAGATGCTGCATGTTTGGAAGCAGAGAACTAGGTTAGACCAGGAATACATTTATTAACATGAGCAGAACAAGATTCTGAGCAAAGAGCTCCAGATTCCAGCCCTTCAGTAATGCCAAGAGTGGGGGGATGGAGGAGCACATTTTTGCAATGACTTCTAGAACTTCAATTTTGGAGACTGAGAATTCTGTGCCACCATATAAGAATTATTTTGTGTTTCATTGTATTTCTTACATACAAACAAGCAGTATACAGTTATTCTAGCAAGAAGGAATGTGCCATAATAACATAAGAATACAAAAAAGGGTGTTAAGCTTCCCAGGCCGAAAGGAAATCAGTACCACTGGACTAAACCTACATTGTAGGGCCTAGGAACCTGTATTCAATGAACTTTCTCAGCCTGTAAGAAGTATGTCAGGAAGTAATATATCTTCTTGTCATACCCTCCCATGCTGACACATGCTTGATGGACACACCTGTAGTGTTAAGGAGCATGAAGCTGTACCTATGTAGGGCTAAGGACCTTTCTTCACTGATGCTTAATGTGCAACCACTGACCAGCATGCAATAAGCACATCAGTGTGGGTGTGTGGGAGGGGCACAGCCTGACTCATTCTTCTGTCATGTACTCCATGAAGTGGGTTTCACTGGAGGCCTAAAGGAATCTGCCAGTCATCCCATGCCAGGCTGATACAGCTAGACACCCAGACAAAATCAGGCATCCAGCAATATAGGAAACAGGCAGAGACCTGTAAAAGCTAAATGACACCAATTCACACACACACACACATACATTTTTAAAAGAAGATAAAGTCTTTCAGGAGGCAGAACAGGAGTCCATGTTGCAAATCCCTATTGGGGCAAGAAATGTATTATTAGAGCCCTGAGTAGAAGTCAAAACTTATAATGTGATGGAGGTAAAGCTCACCACCAGCATGCAGCATTGCCGTGTTGATTGTAAGGTGCGTATATCTGTATACCCAAATTATCTGTACTTTGATGTTGTCTCTGTACTACAAAACTGTCAGTGGATCTAGCCAAAGAAGGAGCAATTTACTATCTTTAGTTAACACTGAACTCCAGTCCAGCATCTTAAGGCAATCTCTTTCTTCCAACACTTTTTCATATACTTGGGTTTCACCTGTTTCATTCCTAAGGGAAAGTATGTTCTAATAGTCCCTGTTCAACCTGGCATATCTAGTTATGTGTCAAATTAAGAAATTAGTTCTCCACAATCTCCCTGGTCAAATTTGTTATCTAGAATCTCATAACTGCTTCTAACAAAGATTACACTGATATTTGTCTTCGGCTACATGTCCTGCAGGGCTGTTTTGTGGTCTTCTGATCAGTAAAAATGTAATAACATTTTCACATAGTCAATATTTAATTCTGTAAATGCAACTGGTAGTTGTAATCTAGGTTATTAACCACACGGTGATTTATGGCGGAGGGCAGACAACGGAGGAGAGAGAGCACCAGGAAGGTCCTCTGGTACCAATAAAAACGTTATAAATTTCATGCCCCTGCCTGAGAAATGCATTTATATCCTACATTAAAAATAACTTTTTATAAATTTTAATGATCCATGTTATTAATGGTGCTGTCATCATTACTCCATGTGCAAAACCATATTCTTTTTTTTTTTTTAATTTCCATCTGCTTTTTTTACCCTAATTTTTTTTTGGGGGGGGGGAGAATCCTCTTACCCATTTTCCTAGAAATTTGTATAAGGTAAAAAGAAGTCTTGCCTGGTTGCATTAGGCAGCAAAAAGTATGTAGCCAAATATTTATTGCCAACACAAAGGCTGGATTAATTGCAGACAAACACAAAAGTTTCTCTAGCACATCCATGAAAAACAAGGTGAAGGCAGAAAGGCAGTATGTGGAAAAGGAAAAAATGCTGAAGTAGAAGAACCATTTTAGTTATGGAAATTTTTGTGAGCTTCTTGCATTCCCTACATTCACACTGGCAAATAGTTGACATGAGACAGTGAACCGAGACAAAGATTGAAGAAAACCTGCCAATTTTGTTTTCTAGACAAAAAATCTAATGTTTGGTGTAGTTCAGGCTTTCTCAACCAGAAGTATGTATATCACTGGTTGTATGTACGTACACAGAATTAGAGTAGGTAGGATGAAACTCCCATTCCCAAATCAGGAAACAGCCTTCAAGAGAGAGAAGAGGCCAGAGACAGAGGACAGAATAAACAACATTCCCTTGAAAATGCTGAACTGAGCCACTCAGAATATTTTCTTCAGGCTACCAGATCTGATATGCAACCTTCTGGATGGCCACTAGATGGCAGCAGAAAGATAAAGAATACTCTAACCTTAGTGAAGGCTGTTGTGTCTCTACTACTCAGCACATAAAAGATACTCCAGGCAGGAGTCAGTTTTTCTGCTGGTTGTTTCACTGAAACTTCCACAATTATGGCAAGTCTGAAACAATTATAACTTACAGGGGCAGGCCAAGATAATCAAGTAATAATATAAAATCACAGACATGTTTAATCATACAGTATTAACTATAACCCAATAGACAACACCACTCCCTGCAACAACATAGACCTATTTTATTTTCAACTTTAGGCACCATGGTGGCTTTATATGTGAATGGGATAATATTTGCCACCAAAAACAGGAACACTTGGTGCAACCTGAAGAATTCATTGCAAGCCATTTGAATTGTTGATGTATTCCCAGCTGACACACAAAACTACAGGCAAGGGCTTTCATCTTTATTACTCCAAGATGTCCTATACATACAGACTTGAACTCTCTATTTAGAGAGTATCATGAATCTCTGCTCTCACATAATATAACCACTGACAAGTGCATCAAAGTGCTGATAAAGCTCCATAAACTAATGTCACCAGATGAAGCTTGTGCAAATTTGGCTAGAATCTGTGAATTTACAATGTCAGTTCCTATTTTAAAGGCATATCAGAGAAGAAAGTGGTATGGAAGAGGTTAACATAACTCTAAGCTGTACAGTGTTTCCCTGGTTTTGAATTCCCTGAGTTTTTAAAAGCTCAGATTGATGATAGCATCCAATCAATCCTGGCTTGTCTTGAAAGCCTTAACAGGATTGAACTTTGTTAATACTAGAATATATAGGGAAATTGAAAACAACAACAACAAATAGGGCAATGGCAAACTATTGCATATTGCATGTATCTCCAGTTTGGTGGCAATCTCTCCTTCTGACTCAGCAACCCCAGCCATGGTATCTAGTGGCCAGATTGTCAATGCATCTAGCTTTGGGATCTTGCTGTCAAATACCAGGGGGGTTGGGAATAAGACCACATTCATTTATGATTTACTGATGGACAAGTGGGCAGACCTGGCATATATAATTTAGTCCTAGCTGGGCAAGGCCAGTGATATCATTCTCTCTAAAATCTGCTAAGACAATTTTTGGGTCCTGCATCAGCCTCAAAGCTGGGGAAGGAGGGAACATTGATCTATTCTCTCTTTTTGTGTCAGTGAGTTGTTGTCCTGTGGCTGTGTCTCAGATCGACAATTCCCAGTTAGGAAAGAACCAATATCAACAGCCCCTACCCTACACAGTTGCTGTGTTCAATTAGTGCAGATTGACAAAGTGTCCCAGATTAGTTCAAGTCTTAACCCCGTATGGGCAGGGTCCAAGATGATGACTAGAGCATTGACTAGCTTAGTTACCTGGGAATCTTTTTGACCTGTGACCTCCAATGAAGCGGATAGAGTGCTCTCTAAGGTGTCCTCTGATAAGAAGATCCTTGCCTTCTTGTCCCCTTCAGACGGATTTTTGTTGTTGTTGTTCAGTCGTTAAGTCGTGTCCGACTCTTCGTGACCCCATGAACCATATTGCGCCAGGCCTTCCTATCTTTCACTGCCTCCCTGAGTTTGCTCAACGGGTGGGGGAAGGTAATTTCCTGGAACAGGGAGGTTGTACTAGTGGATAAACTTTGTCAGGATTTGGAAGGAAGATGTGCATCCATCTGATCTTTTTAGATCTCAAACACAGTATCCCTCTGGATTGCCTGTAATGTTGAGCATTGAGAGCACTGTATTGCAGTGGTACACTCCTTCCTTGGTGGTGGTTGCAGCCAGTGGGAAGGGGTGGGAGAGATCAGCCTGATGTTACTCCCTTGTGAGGTGCCTCAAGAGTCAGTCCTCTCCTATTTAACATGAAACTGCTGAAGGAGGTCATCCCAAAGTTTGAGGTTTGATATCCTCAATATACTGATGAGACCCCAGCTCTACATCACTACTCCAGGTCATACTGGTGATCCATTGAAGTCCTGTCAGAGTGCCTAGAGCATCTGAATCGGAAAGACGGGTTAAACTGAATCCTTTTTAGATGGGGTTGCAGCTTTTCCATCTCTAGTTCTCTGCTCCAGTAAGAACAGGTTTTCAGTTTGGGGATTCTTCTGGACTCACAGCTCCAGCTAGAACAGCATGTGGAGTGATGGCCAGGGAGGCATTTACACAGCTTTTGTTAGGGTATTAGTTGCAACCCTATCTGAAGTACAAGGAACTTGCTACAGTGACTCATGACTTTGTCACCACCCACTTAGACTACTGCAATCTAGTCTACATGGGGCTTCCTTCAAAGATCACTCAGAAGTTTCAGTTGGTTCGAGTGAAGTGGATTCCTGTCCTGACCAGCATTCGGTGGTGGGAGCACTTTATACCAGTGCCCTGCACTGGTTGCCAACATGCTTTCAAGTGCAATTTAAAGTGCTAGTACTAATCTATAAAGCTATACATCAATTGACACCTAGTTATCCAATGGTGCAGTTCTCACATTGGAATCAGCTGGGCCAGTTTAATTTACCAGGGAAAAACTATTATTGGTACCCCACTTTAGGTCGCTGGAGGGGGGCAAAGTAAGGGGGGATGAGGTTCACTGGCCCTGCTTTTTAGGGACTGCATCAGATGTTTGGACCAGGCTCCCAATCAATATCAGGTTGAGTTCTATCCTAACTGCCTCCCAAAAGTTACTCAAAATTTTGTTCCTCCAATGGGTATTTGGGCTTTGATCCCATCTTAGTCTGATTATAGTTTGGGTTGGTTCATTTAACTTTGTTTTATGTTTTTTATTAGTTTATAGACCATTTATTAGTATACAGTTTCTTTATTGTATATTGTTTCTTATGCATCTATAAACTGCTGAAAACATTTAGGGATTTATCAGTCTATAAATGTAAATCATCCTCCTCCTCCTCCTCCTCCTCCTCCTCCCAAGAAAATTACATGGACTGTCCATGAAGTCACTAGGAGTCAAGCTCAACTCAAGAGAGACTTTATGTTCAGTGGATTTTTAGTCCATTATTTTTATTACATTTCTTTCAATATAAGCTATTCTGGTTTGTCACATTTAAAAGAGGGTATATATAATAATTGAAATGAGTTATTTTTCTTTTCCTTCACATTTCTTGCCCCCCTCATTAACAGATGGCAGGAAAAAGCATTCTTCATTATCCCATTATTTTAGAATTATTATTGTAAGACTTTCATTGCAGATCACTTACAACTGCTTTTGCAGGACTGGAGCATGGAAAGAGTAGCAGCACAGAAGTTCCCTTAGGAGAAAAGTAGGGGTTAGATTTTTTAAAATTAAATACTTTATTGGGAAAAAAAATCATTAAAAGATATAACGAACAAGCATAATGATACATAAAATTATCAGATTAAATCCTTGACCAGATTATTCCATAACCCAATTTTTTTTTATTCAAAATGCATTAGAAAGTATAGCAAATATCATACTAATACAATGGCCCCTTCCTTGAACAAATCCATGTACAATTCAAAGTGATGCCTTTGTTACATTGACTCACATGCAGGCAAATGGCACTTTTAATTCTTTCAAAATTAGAATAGAAATATATTTCTAAACAAGAGAACAATTGCATAATTATTAAAGAATTTGCATATGTATAAATTAGGCTATCTCAACTGGATATGCAAGCCTGGAATATTCATTGTCAGTTCTACTTGAACCCAAAATGCAAGTCACTCTGTCCTGTCACCATTAAATCTAAAACAGGAGTAGCCAACAAGGCTAAAATAAATCGTTTTGAACTTTAGCTCTGGCCGGAGGCAGTTTTTAGAGCTGGCTGATAAAGAGCAAGAACAGAGCGTGCCAGTAAAGAACCTATGAAATGAATTTCCAACCATCCAGGTATTTGTATATGAGTGTATGTGTGCTTATTATTATTTTTTTAAATTTATTAGCTGCCCAACTCCAATGGACTATATGTATATATGTATGTATATAGCACCAGGCTAGAAACCATGAGACTGGGAGTTCTAGTCCTGCCTTAGGCATGAAGCCAGCTGGGTGACCTTGGACCAGTCACTCTTTCTCAGCCCTAGGAAGGAGGCAATGGCAAACCACTTTTGAAATCTTGCCAAGAAAACTGCAGCAACTTGTCCAAGCAGTTGCTAAGAGTCAACACTGACTGAGAGACACAAATGTGTATATACACACACATACTGTATATGCACACATACATATGGGTACATGCTTGTATATGTATGTATTTATGTAACTCCTTTCCATTAACTAAAGGAAGGGAATGCAGATGTGATTGTGTATGAGATCACATCCATAAACAACAATGCACAGTGACTTTGTTACACCCAGTGATAACCACCGTTGGAGGCAAAACACACACATATACACACAGACTGTTTGTATGTATGAAACAGCTGTGGCAAACGCAAACTGCGCATAGTCCATTTCTGAAATTAATTAGAGAAATCCTCTATGGAGAATTGGAAGACAGGCTGAGTGGAACTGCAGGCACAGTAAGTCATGAAAGACTTCAGAAACAGAAAGTAATGGGATAAAATCCATTCTTCCTTATCTAAATAGGTCCGGTTCACCTTTCCATCAAGAATTATATGTGGTTCCTCTTCCTAATACAGCTGAGGCTATCCATGCAGAGCTCTTTTGAAGAAGCAGAACCATGCAAATTAGTTGTTTTGAAGAGGAATTCAAATGAGTATTAAAAAGTTAATACTTTTTAATAAGATCACATTTACAGTTGAAATTACTGATCCTTAAACAGGAGCAGTAGACAAATTTACCACATGTTGTGAATGCTTTTCTCCTCCTCCCTCATGTGAATATCTTGAATTTTGGTTATTTTATTTCTCATCCCAATTTCTTAATCTTAATTTTCACCATTTGAACCATGGTTGTATAAGAACCTGGACGAACTATTCTCCAGCTACATGCTCTGTAATAAGTAGCCTTTTCCAAGCAGATGCCCTCTGGATGTGATGGATTTACACCCCTTCAGACCACAGAATGTAATGTAATTCTCAGTTTCTGATTCATATATTTTAAAGAAGTCCACTTTCATTCAAGATGAGTACAGGGCACTTCACTGATCTCAACAGCACATATGTTCTCTGAGCTGAATAAAAGGATTTTCTTTTAACAGGGTGATCTGCTCTTGTCAGAGCTATTAAACATTCAAGAGTTAGGAGGGATCCAATTAATGAACCACAGAAATTGGATGAGTAGAGAATTATTATTATTGTGGTCGGTCACATAGTCAGCCAGAAGTTTAGACTGGATTTGGCATTTTTATCCACCTATTGAGTCCTTCCCAAGGACCTGGGATAGGCAGATGGTGTTTACTAATATTAAAGGTATAATTGCAGGATGTAAACTGTTCCAAGTAAAGCTGCCTTTTGCAATTGACTGATGCATGCAACTTTATTCTGTTCTTTTTGTGCTGCTCTAGATGCTGTTATTTTTTGTTTCAATTCCTCTTGTTTTTGTTTGTTTGTTTGTTTTTAGTTAAAGGGCTTTGTTCTTCCTGAGGAAAAGGCAAAGGAAAAGGTGCCTGGTTTGGGAGTGAAAATGATTCACTAGCTATGCTGGCTTCCTCTGCTGCCGACTCCCCTTGGTTTGCTTCTACAGTCTGAGCTACTTCTGGCAAAGCTTCGGTTTCTTTGCCCTGGGTAGACCTTTGTAGTTCTTCCAATTCTACTTCTGTGAATACTTTATTTTATATTATAAACTGACATTAATCTGCTAGCCTCTGTTGTGTTATATCTGATTCTGGATGTTGTTCTTTCCAGAAGTGGTGCATTCTTTTCAGATATCCTCTTCTTGTTGGACTTGATTTGTAATAGATCATTATTTCTTTGTTTTCAGTCTTTCTATATTTACAACAGGTAAACAACTTTTCTTTCAGTAGTCCTGCAGCTGCTGGCCCTGGTTGCTCAGCCAACAATCTTGAGTCCTGTAGCCCACTAATCACCAAATGTCCAGGAACTAGAACACCTAGCATGGTCCTTGTTAACCTGGGCAACAACCTATCCAGTATGGGTTTCTGTAAATTACGTCTCACCATATTGTTTATGGGAGAGACACTCTTCTTCTGGCTCCTCTGATGAGACCTGTCCAGTATGGTTGAACCTCTGGCATAGCTCTCATCCTCCTTGGAGCACACAAGCCCCGCAACCACGTCTAGGGAGTGCCTAGACACTACCTAGGGCTGTTGTTGTTCACAACATCTGTAATGGGTTATTTATTATTAGTAGGTTACATTTGTAATCTAGATTATTTATGTTTTATCCTGCATCTGAGAAACTCTACTGTGGCTTTAATCCCTGAGGTCTGTCCTAGCATTTTGGGTTTAAAAAGTCCAAAATAGATCTGTTTTGCCATTTGGATATTTTGTCCACATTTATGAATATATTGAACTATAAATACTTTCTGAGCTGAGAATTTCCAGTCTAAAAATAGGTTGCCATTTTGGCACTGGCTGAGGTTTAACAAGCCCATGCGGTGTGGCCTAAGCTTGCAAGAGAACCAAGAGAGCCTTGGAATTGATTTCCCAAGAGACAGACACAACCGTTTTCATACTGGGCCTCATGGTGGCTTGCTGACTGGGAAATATACTTGTAAAAGCAAGTGGGGCATAAAAGAGGGCAGCAAAAACTAAATCTGATACCATTTTATTTCATTTTATTTCTAACTGAAAGAAGTTGATTGAATTCAGTTAATAGGATGGTTCACACCAAATTTAAAAATTTTATCCTTGTGTCACAGTAAATGTGTCAGTTGGACTTAACCTTTGGAGGCAACTTAGGGCTGCACCCAAAGTTTCTGGAGCCTCAGATTCTGCCCTAGCCTAAGATGCCGCTATGATTGGAAAAGCTCACTTCTTTTAGACTTAACGGTGGGATCCAGGGATGGGGAAGAAAAGGACAGTCACAGTGAAATCGAGGATATTACATTTTGCTTGCATTCATTGTTTCTTAATTATAGGCCAATGAAATAACAGTGGTTAGGTTCACACATCGTACGATGCAGTTGGCTTGCTTGCGGTGTGATATATGTGAATCTAGTCAGTGTGGTTTTGAAATAATGGTAATGGCTTCATTTATTATGTGAACTCAAGAAATTAGAGTCTAGTCAGTAAACCATGGTTAAATTTCTGCAGTGAAGCAAATGAATTATAATGAACTCAATAATTGTGTCTGGAAAAGATTAAATTTAGTTCATCTGAAGAGAACAAGAGAAGATTTACTCTGTCTGGAGGAGGAAGAGGAGAATGGAAATAGAGCTAAGAGCTATAAAAACAATGATGAAGAAAGGCAAGTAGATCCTGAAATTGGGGACATCAGAAGCTAAGAAGGCCCTGCAGGGGAAATAAGGCTATTGGGCTCAAACATTGCAGTTAGCTATAATTTCCTTATAGTATACAGTATGGAAAACACAGAGACACATATTACATAAAACTCTAAACCATGGTTTACAAAGTATTGAGACTGGGTATGCAAAATATAATAAGCCAGAAACAAAGTGCCTTATGTGTTAGTGCTATGCATGAACCCACACAAAGGCTTCCAAAACAGTCCCTCAAGAAGTCTGGTTTTGTCATTTTCCTAGAAAGAACTCTTGTCAACAGAGGGATCATGATCACAATAAAAGAGATCAGGCTTCGCCTCTGAATTAGAAGCACACAAAATGTTTTAAATCTAAAATGTTGCAAGTTTGAAATTTTCAAAAAGTTGAAGCTATTTCAAGCTTGGGATGCTTTTGGAATGGTCAGAACAGCACTAGAACACTTCTGCCAAGGTTGAAACAGCCTATTTTGAGCTTGAAGTAAGGGATAGGAGCTCAAAATATTTCAGGTCTGCAATATTTTACACACCTTTACTCTGAAACAATCTGAGAATAACTGAGGATATTTTGGATGAGACAATTAACCAATAACGTTAGTTAACAAAGTGAATTAGTAGAGGTGAAGTTCTACTTTGTTAGACATTCAATAGTGATACAGTAAACAATTTGACACACTTTAGGTTACATAAAATGAGTAGCATAATTTACTATGACATAATTATCTGACAAATTCAACAAGATCAATGCTGTCCTTTCTGAGCACCTTCCATATAAAAGATAACATCTTTTTTTCTGGCTTACCAAGTATATTATCTAGAAGAATGGATATGACTTCTCAATAGGAGTCCCTACAGTAGGAATAATATGATTGTATGTGAATCACACTTTCCATCTCCCCTACATATGATCAAAGTTTTCTTCTGATTATGAATGGAAAGGTTTGAGGGACATTCTAATGAACAATGGGTTTCCTCTACCATCCAAAATATAATAATTAGTCATCCAGCTGAGATCTATTTGTAAGTCAGGGATAAGGTTAACCAAGCATTGACTAATCCCTAACTTTTATGTACAAACAACTCTATAATATATGATCTAAGTTTTAAATAAATATCTGATCCTGCCTGAAAATAAATCTTTTTGATATACCTATTTCCTGCAAAACCTAACCCAGCTATTTTGTTATAAAGGGGCTAACAGAATGGGTGATACAGTAGAGTACAAGAGATAAATCTGCTCATCAGGGTTATAATGGAAATTTTAAAAGAATAAATATTTCACATATTGGTCAGTTTTAAGAGCTAAATCATTACAGATTAGTATAATTTAGGATTTCCCACATATGGTTAACTATAGGTGGATTGATTCTCCCCATAAGAGAATGGAGAGAAATTAATTTTCCAAAAGTCAACTTTGCTGCTCCCTTAATTTTTACAGAGACTGTAAACTCTGGTGGTATTGATAGGTCACAAATGTTTTTATATACATGGTAGAGGTAGATCCAATTATTTTTAGGTCATCCTATCAAGCTCAGTGGTAATAGATTCAGGACAAATAAAAGAAAACCTTTCTTCATCCAATAAATAATTAGTTATGGAACCTGCTATCATAAAATATAGTGATAGCTGTCAGTTACAAAGAAATTAGACAAAATATTAGAGGGTGGGACAGCAAGGACCATGAGTAATTATGGTTATATTTTCTTATGTATCAGAAGAATGAATTTCTTAATGGGAATTACTAGGGAACAAAACTGGGAAGATGATCATGCATTCATGTCCTGTGCCTGAGACATTCTGGGGTTTGATTTGATGTAGCACCATTCTCTTCTTATACTGTTATGCAGTGGTGTAACTTGGAACAAGGTTCTTTCTTAAGCAAGAGCTTCTGAACTAGAGGCACGCAGGCCAAGTGCTATTTCTTATACTTGTGACCTTTCTGGTGGAAAGGAAAAGAATGAATGTTATTAGAGCTGTTGATGCTTTGCCAGTTTTGAGGTTCCGTGCCAGCAAATGCCTGACCTTACAGTTTGCCAGTCCTAATTCTGGAACAGAAGTAAACATATATATTACACATGTTTTAGCACATGTTGCATACATCCATTGACAGAATCAGGTCTAATAAAAGGAAGTTGTGCTTTACAGCATAGATAGATAAACAATAGAATTTGCTGACATTTCATGTGATAGCCACCCATTTAAATGGTATTAAAAGGGGACTGGACAAATGAATGGAAATGCATATAGCCATCAAGACCAATATCAATGGTCACTGGTCTTGATGGCTCCTTAATCAAATACAGAACACCTTAAATGAGCTTTTTAAATGTGTCTGGTCACAATTCATGCAGAATGCTGGACTAGATAGTCCCTTGGTGTAATTCAGCAGAGCTCTTCTTAAATTCTTAAACAGGGCTCTGACATTCTGACTTTAAACATATTTTTTTAGTTATTTATACTGCAAAGTGATGGCTATGGAACTTTGAATAAAGAATAGACGGTTGAATGACTTGCGTTTCCTTTTTCTTTCCTAATGCAGAATTTCTCTGCTAGGTGTAAAAAATAAACTCCCCCCCATGATGATGTTGTTCTCTGTTGTCTTCAGCAGTGGCCAGTCCAAGAAAATGATAGTGCTCCCTTGCTCTTTAAGAACATGGCAGGGAAATTCAGATTCCAGAGGTAACTGACTGATGGCATGTAATTCCTATGGAACAACCTGCCAGTTCTATTCAGCTGTATAGATTTGTGCAGGAGATTGATCAACTCATTGCCAATGCTGCACTTTATCATCCAGGTAAAGCAATAGGAGCACAACTGACAGATATTCCACAGTTGTCCCTGGAGAGGGTGGAAAGAAGGTTCTTATTTCAATATTCTAAAAATGCAAGGGAAGAATCTGTCATCTTTTCTAAATATCATGATAAGCAATCACTAGCAAAATATCTTAGGAAATCATATTTTTCAAAATCCTGTGGTCTGAGGATACTTTTGCACCAGGTAGTTTTCTTGTGAGTGAAGAAAAGAGAAACAATCCTTTTTTGTCCTAGTTCCTTCAAAAGATTCTGCTGCTGCTGCTGCTGCTGCTCTTTTGGGTGTGAAATTCACACATGGTTCATAACTATGTAACCTGTCCTTGCATAGGATGGCAAGCTAATGAGGGAAGTCATTATCCATGAGGGCTTCTGTTCAACACTGAGAACCAAGGTCTTTTCTAGCTAATTAACTGCAGACCTTCAGAAAGTGAATTAGTCCACCTGGCTGAGAGAGGAGCATTCCAAACATCTGGAGCTCAAGTTCCCCTACCCCAACATAACTATTCATGAGCAAACACTCATCCATGGCAGGTTCTTACTCAATAAACCTAATGTTCCCATTCAGAGATCATCTGAAATATTAGGAGAAGCAAATAAGAAATAAGTCCCCCCCCCCCCCCCCCGCCCGCCACACTCATATCTGTACTTTTTAGGAAGCAAATGTTAGGGAATTCAGTAGCTTTGGGCAAACACACTTAGCCTTGCAATGTAAATACAGAATTATCAACAACTCCATCTGATAATTTGTTTGAATAAATGATCAGGGAATGTAGCTGGTGTAAATAATGATTTTGGGCCTTGGGCTTAGCTGAAGAAATATTTGAAAGTATCCAATGTTGCAACTAAATTTGTCCTATTAAATACTCTGTTTTAAGAAAATGATCAAAACATACAGTTTTGGGTTCAGAATTTTACTTTTTTTAAAAATTACCCAACTTATTTGTAGTATATATTTGTATAGACCAAATTTTAAAGATGGTACAACTATCCATAATCCAGATTCAGTTCTAGACACATACACACATAGTGGCTCTGGACTAGAGATGTCTATTTCCACCTAGAATGAAAAGCTCAGTCAGACAATTAAGTGCATCACAATATAGATGTGCATCACAAACTAGATGTGGCAACATTTAGATACGTGGATGTACCTACTGTATATTAATTATGCAAACAGAATTTGCTTTCATATACAGATCTCCCTAGTTTATAGGGGAACCTACATTTATTCTAGGATCTTGGACTTGAAATGGAGAAAGAACTCTGCCTGGGACTTTAAAATCCTGAGACTGGGGAACTGAGGCCAAGAAAACACCCCTCAACCTTGTATAGTATTGCCAAGGAGCAGGAATAGCCAACTGGCCATCTCCATCTTACATCCTGATCAGATTCTCCCTAAAATAGTTTTGCCTTTGCCTACACTATGCTCACAGTAAAATCCTTGTTTCTTCTTTAATAATATTACTGCTTCATGTTGTTCAACCTCCTTTGCAGTGCTGTTAATTTCACAGTAAAGTAGGTGATGCTCAATCAGTGGTTTGCTAGAATCACTAAAGGGCAACGACCATGAATGGAGAACTTTATTGTTTGTTTGTTTGTTTCTCTGAAAATCCAGATGTTACTTTAGTTCAACATTCCATTCATAATTTCATGGTACTGAATTTCTTTTTCCACAAGTTAATGTAGCAATATAGTTTTCATCCTTTGCCAGCATTTTGGCCACTAAAATTGCTTCATATGTACTTAGGCTTCACTCTTATTCTTCATCCTTAAAAAGAACCCTTAACAATTTGTGGATTCCTGAAAAAGATGTTTGTCAAGTGCAGACCACTCTGAGCATCATTTCTGCATTGGTATTTTATAGCATCTTCTAGATTCACCCATCTACTGTACCTTTGCACCAACATAATAGTAATAGCTGCCAAGAGTCACTTAGCAAGTAAGTGGCCATATAAATGGAATGAATGAATGAATGAATGAATGAATGAATGAATGAATGAATGAATATGTGCACGCACGCACACACACACACACACACATTAATGAGGAGAGACTTTATAGCACTTCAGTGATGGCTAGGTGATGTTATGAAGAAATTGTTGCTAGAACAGGAACAATGGTAGCAAACTGATCTCAATTCAGAATAGGAAATAACCTTGTAGAGATAAATGGATGAGGGAGGAGAACTAATTAAATACCAGTACCAATAAAAAATAATAATCTTTAATAAAAATGAAATATTGGAATATATTGTAAAATAGAGGAAGGAAGAGAAGGAGAAAGGAGAAGAAAGGAAACTCTGTAGCACACACACAGCCACACAAAAATAAATTCTGTGCAAGAGTGTGATATGATTGCAGTGACAGTGAACATCAGTCTGTCTTTTCACTCACTCAACCAATATTGGATTGAATGTATATTGGATTGAGAGCACATATATGATATACACATTTGCATAAATATCCTGATGCATATCTAGAATATTCCTGGTCCTATTGTGTTTTGATGGGTGAAGTTGTCATACTGTTAAGGCAGCACAATGCTTAGAAAAGAAATCTGCCATATGATGATAAGAATAGTGTGGGCAGCCATAACACATTCTAAACAATAAATAAATAAAATATCAAGAAGAAAACCTTTCTGAATTTTTGCTAGAAATCTTTGTGCCATGACATGCACTGCTAATCTTTATTTTGGGGTAAGAGTAGCATAAGGGGATTCTAAAACCTTCTCAGATCCCAGGGGTTCTATTGGCTCTTAAAGAGGTAGAACAAGGCTTTTGGCTACAGGAAAGAAAGTACATTCCTGAGCTGAAGGAGTGTTTGCTGTATGCTATGCCTGATTTAGCCACTTATCCCATTCTTATGCCAAGCAACTTTTCTAAATAGTATCTAAATAGTATAGCAGATGGCATTTCATAAAATATTCTACTCAACCATGACAAAGAATGAAGAGGATACTGTGAGGAAAGGACTATCTCTTCTCAGGTGGTTGGGTTATCCCAGGTTGAGATGTGACTTACTCCCCATATCCATGTCCTCATTGTGACTGATAGAAGGGAAGATACAAATCCACATCCATATAAGCAATAGAAGAATTCTAATAGAATGCAATCTGCAGTCTGAAAGCATTAATAATAATATTATGAAATAATGTTCTATGAGTTCTCCTTCACCTTAATGAAAGAATAATGCCTTCAAAGGAGAAGAGAATTTTGGTTAAATTATCATGGATTGAATATGATGTTCTTGCACTTATCTAGTTAAGAAATTACAAATAGATATGTTATGAACAATGGATGTATATGAATGTCCCATATTTCATTGCGTAATCATCTTCCCATGTTCAACAATTTTCCTGGCTTCACACACTTCAGTTCAATCCCAAATTAAGAACTCCTTGAGAGTTTTCAGATTGGGTAATGGGGGCAGCAAGGAGGCTTCAGATTAGTAGAAAAAGGGGCCATAGGAATAAAAAACTGATCCTGAGGGATGCATGGCAGGGAAAATTATTAAGGTGTCCTGGATTTGAAATTTGGAAGAAAATAATATCAGGAATTGTCTGAGGGCCACGCACACACACACACCATTCCCGTACACTTTACAGGACACTTGGCACAACCAGACCTCTGGCATCCAGGAGTTAACACAGTTTGGGTATTAATTATGGATCACAGAGGGCAATCGAACATGGAGGAAGTTCAAAGAGCATATGATATCTCACTTCTCCACCTCTAACCCAAAAGATGTGCAGCTCTGAAGTGTGTGGGGTGGTGGAATTGGATGAGCAATCTTTCAAGCGTCCTCTGCAGCTAGAAACAAACTCAACCCCCCTGCAAGCAGTGGAGGGATCAGTATAGTTGAAAACAGCCCTCTGCCCTTCGTAATTGCCCTTGTTTTCCCTTTTCCTTCAAGACTGTTGTTTCTGTGTATTATGCTCATGAGAGCTAGTAATATAGTAGAAGTGCAGATGTCTTGGGTTTCATCTGAGGCATAAGGTTGCCAGAGAATACAAACCTGTTGAAAATTGTGTTAAAGCTATTCATGCTTAAAAATTGGCATCAGCCTTCTCCTCCCAGTGTTCAGAACCCTCCCCTTCTCTAACCTCTCTAATTGAAAGAAAATACATTGTAAGCGATCCTTTAATTCAACCCTTTTTGTTCACAGATGGATGGAAGAGATTGCCGGGCTGGCTATGAGTGCTGCCTCAGATGCATTCCTTCTGCTAGGCTAGGCAAAGATGTCTGGAGTGTAGAGCTAAATGCCTACTGGCAATAAGCAATTGATGGTTTTTTACTGCTTCAGTACAGAAGGCACAGCCCAGGCTTATTCCCTCATTTACAAAGAAGATTGTCCATTCTTAGTTGTTATTAACTCTTTAGTATGTATGTATGTGTTTGAAACATTTATATGGGTGCACAACTCAGCCAAGGTGTTTCTGGGTAGCTTGTCAAGATGATGATGATGATGATGATGATGATGATGATGATGATGATGATGATACAGGTCCTTGGGAAGGACTCGATAGGTGGATAACAATGCCAAATCCAGTCTAAACATCTGGCTGACTGTGTGAACAACAACAGCAAGAAGAAGAAGAAGAAGAAGAAGAAGAAGAAGAAGAAGAAGAAGAAGAAGAAGAAGAAGAAGAAGAAGAAGAAGAAGAAGAAGAAGAAGAAGAAGAAGAAACAACTCGATGTGAATGAAGGCTAACACCAGCTAAAGAACTGGCAGCTGTGATTTCATGTTATTGTGTATACAATAATAATAATATAAAAAAATCAACAAGACCTTACAAAAAGAATACAACACCTAAATACATACTCCTAAAAACAATAATGAAACAACAAAATAATAACATTGCAATCCAAACAGCAATAACAGTGTTATCCAACTGGGTCTCCAGCACATCATGACCCAAAGGCCCAGGAATGATTATGTTTCAAAATCATCCACACTGACACAGTTATGGATGTATGAACCCTATTCCTATATCAATGCAGGTATTTCTATTTCCCTACATGGTTCAGATATTCAGGGAATTCATCCACGAGAAGAGTGTTACAATTTTTGTTACTAGTTATGACCTTATCATTTGGGTCTGCCTGGCCAGAGTTTTGGACCTGACAGGTGAAATTCTTCAAGGACAGATAATTGTTAGAAAATTGTGAGACAGAGACTACCCTGGAATGTTTTGTATAGTAGATATTGAACAAAGAAGAGGGGAAGTATATTTTCTCCTCAAGCCAAAGATGATGTAATTGATGTCTGTGCATGTTTGTGTTTGTACATGCATGTGCATATCAGTTTGTGTGTGTGAGAGAGAGAATATGGACATATTAGAGAAAGGAAGGACACTGAGCTCTACAACGCACAACCAGTTAGTTCTAGAAGCATCTTGGCATCTGGGAATTTGGCAAAGGCTGAAAAAGGAACAGCTGCTGTTGGTGATTTAAGGATAGCTGTGGGTGCCAAAGCGCTGGATATGTCACAATGTGAGGCAGTTCAAGACCAAAGTCTTAGAGACCAAGAAGGCATCTTTTGTCTACTTTTTGTAGCCAATCTGATAATGTCACTAGGGTTCTCACTTTATTTCTTATCCCCTTGATTTTAGAAGGGCCATAGTTTTTCGATTTAGATTTTGAGACCCTCTTATTCCAGACCCTTGATGTTGCTCGACCTCTTGCTCTTACTAATGGTTCAGTACATCAAGACCATTTTGGCCAGCATTCTGCCTTTCGGCTGGCTCCATTCACCTGAAAACAAGAAGAATTAGACAAGAAACTGGTCCCTGTTCTGTAAACCAGAATATCCAATTAAGATAAATTGGGTATAGGAGGGTCTAATATTATAAAGGCTCCACTGTTCACTCTGAATACGATGTGCTGGAACAGGAACTAAGTTACTCTGGTCTGAAGACAGAAAGCCTCCAGACTTGAAAAAACTCTGCAAACCTATATTTAATTATAACTTCTGCTTGCTTAAGTAGGGAATTTTCTCTATCATAGTTCATTGACCACTGGCCATGTCAGCTGGGTCAAATTAGTGTTGAAATTCAAAATACTACAAGCCTGACAAAAGAGAAGGTCAAGAGCTGGTGGCTTCTTAAAGGCTATGGACTATAGACTTTTTTTTTTACTCATATGCCTCCCTTTCCAAGTGAACAGAAAGCAAGCTTTCCAGATTGAATGAAAAGAGGGTTCCGCTGGGTCTACCACACACAGTTCCTCTGCTTTCTTATGTAGAGATGAGTCTCTTTCTCTGATGGCAACCCTACGATCGAAATAAAATAAGGATGTCAAGTGAAGGGATCCTAGGTGGTATCTGAAAACCCATTTGTCCATTCTCTTTTTATTTCCCATTTCCAAACACATTATGTTTCATCAATCCAATAAATCTTTTTCTATGTGACATTTATTTTCTTTCTTTCAGCTCTAATCTTCTGAAGCTCAGACTTTGAACAGCTCAATCTTATATACTTCAAGAAGATCAGCAAATTTTAGCACAGTCTTCCTCAACCTATCCCTGCTGCAAATGTGTCAAGGGGTATGTATTCTTTATCACTTGTTTCCATATAATGGTCAGTTGGATTTTTGCAGCCCAGATGTGGTAACCCTCACTGGGACAGCAATTCCCAGAATTCCTAAGATTACGGTAGGAGATAGTTAAGATTGTGGTAGGAGATAGATAATTTGTAGAAAATACACCAAGTCTCAGATCATAAACTTGCAGGTTGACAATAACATCCACAAAGTTCAAAACAACACTAGTTCTTACAGCAACATTAGAAACTGAGACCAAAGTTAGTGGAATCTTATTCCACTCCCTGCCCTCCCCATTTTTATAATATGCTAAATTGTTTTTAATTTTTAAAAAAGAAACTTTGGGATTTTTACATTTAGATAGCTCAAGGCTTTGGTCAAATGGCTGAATTCTATACAGAGGATGAAGTTGCCTCATATGTTGAAATATTAATGAAACAGGAGCATTCATCTCTATTTTTCAATACTTAAAAATTAGCCTTTTTGGTACAATGAATAGAGTAAGCTACTTCAGTAGATCTCTGACACAAAATTTGAGTTACTGTGGCAAAACAATAATGTTATGAAAGATCTCCAAAGATCTGAATATGCCATCTTAGTATTAATACAGTTAGAAGTCACACTTTCTTGAAATTCAGAAAACAATGAGTTTAAAGCATACAAAGTAAGGTTACAGAATGATAGTCACATAACAGCTGAACTACCTAAACTAAAGGTAGATGATTTACAATTATGCCACCCAAAGTCTTCTTTGACTGATTATGTGCCATCAAGTTGTTTTCAATTAGTAACAACTGCATAGATTTTCTCTGTGATGATCTGTCCCTAATCTGTCCCTTCAGGTTTTCCAACAGTGCACTCATTGCCACTGTAACTGAATCCATCCACCTTGCTCCTGGTCATCTTTGTCTTCCTTCCACCTTTCCCAGAGTTAAAGCCTTCTCTGGTGAGCTAGGTCTTTGCATAATGTGTCTGTAATAGGATAATTTGAGCTTGGTCATTTGTGCCTTGAGTGAGAATTCTGGTTGATTTGTTTGATGATCATACCCCCCGCCCCCCAGCTGTCCACAGTATTCTCAGGAGTCTTCCCCAACACCAAAGTTCAAAAGCATCAATGCTTTTCCTATCCTGCTTCTTCAAAGTCCAACTTTCACTTCTGTAGAGTGTCATGGGGAATACCATGGCTTGGATGATTCTGATTGTTATAAACATAGTCACATCATGACATTTGAATACCTTTCCCGAGGGCTTTGTGGCTGCCCTACCAAGTGCTATTTTACAGTGTATTTCTTGACTGCTTGTTCCTTTACTGTCGATGGTTGAGCCTAAAAGGCAGAAACGATCCACCACAAAAACTTATGCCAGTGCTGTAAGATCTCCAGAGTAAGAAAGGTGGAGAAATTAGTTGATTCTCATTGTAATATGATCTTATTTATTTAGTTATTAAATGTATAGTTCACCCGAATCTATTCAACTCATACTTGATTCACACTTCCCAAATCAATATTTATACGTGTCGTGATTCTGTGGTGTAGTTGTGCAAACAAAAATTCACTTAAGAATGTAGTTATTAGCAGAAAGGTTGCAAAAAAATAAGGAAATGGAAGGAAATAATGAACAAAAATATTATATTAAAGAAGATTGTTTGCAAATGCTTACAGAATGTGTATATTAGGAGATATGAATATCAGAAGATGACAAATGTTTGTGTTAACTTTTTAAAATACAAACAGATGTGGAAAAGGGATAGGAGAACTGGAAAACTGAAAAGGTAAGCAAAATCAAACATGATAGATAGCCGGTTCTTCAAAATCTATCAAAATAAATTTGCTAAATTTCCATGTAATATAATGGAACAGAGACAACTCAACCTGGTTTAAAGGCCCAGTTATGAGTTTTGGAAGTGGCCCAAACTATTCACTGTACAGGCAGTATAATGCAAGCCATCATCTGTACCCAGCATATGATTCAGAAAATTGAAGTTCCATTCTTCCATATTGCAGTGGATGGGAAAAAACATACGTGACTGGAATTGCTTTATTTTTCAGTAGGGCGGGATAAAATTTGCAGATGTTAGAGCTTTATGAGAGTCTTAGAGCTACAGACAGATAATTTATGGATTTGTTTCAGATTTATTCTCAGCTTCTATCTTGAGTGGTGGTGGACTGAGACTGACTTTTGGATCTATTCATCTAACAGTTTCCCTAGCGTGCAAGTGTTCCTAATGGAAGCTGGTATTATGACACTCAGTGCAAATTTGGTGGAGCAAGTCATTTTCCTGAAATCAATCATGTTATTCTTCGACTACTTATCCAGAACATCTCTGGAAAACCAAACATTGGTGATCATTGCTACCTGCTACTACCACTTCTACCGTTACATGTTTTTTTTTTTAATTCCTGCTTTACACTGCTTTCCTAACAATTTATATTTGCAACATTTACTGATACATGAAAACTTTCTATATGCCTTCTAAAGTATGTATCTGTTAATAAAAAAATGTCAGAGGACTTTATATATGCCTTCTGATGTATGTATCTGTTAATAAAAAAAGTGCTAGAGGACTTTATTTTTCAAATGCAAATTATCCTGCTTTCATTTTTTGACACATACATTGTAGATGGTAAAACCACTGAACATGCCAGACTACAATTATTTACCAATCATTTCCATGTGCTAACAATCAAGCAAAGTTCTGGCTGCAAGCAGATGAAATACCATATTTACTTGGAGAGAAGCCAAGAATTTTAGGTGCCAAGATACATCCCCCAAAATTGGATTCAGCTTATCTGTGGATGGGCTTATCCATGAATATATACGGTACTTGTAGTGTGATTCCTGAGCACAACTCTACCTGCAAAAAGAAGAGTAATATTCTACCTAAGACTGCCAGTTTTGAAGTAATGACATATATTTAATATACAAAATACATTTGTTTTTCAAAAGAGTTCAGACTTACATTATATGCTGAACATATACTGGATTGGAAGAATATGAGCAGGTTTTTAAAATAGGCAAGCTTCAATAACAAGTGTTATGTTGATTACACTGCTTTGATACTGAAAATACAAATTATTTGCAACATCTACTAATTAAAGTCACGTAGCACAATGAAAAAATGGACTAAAGTTATATATTAAGAAGGCCAAACTAATGACAACAGGTACAGCAACCAGTTTTAGAACTGACAGCGAAAATACCGAAGGGGTGGATTTTGCAAATGTTGGTTGGTGGAACCAACAGTTAAGAAATATGCTGCAGAGATGAGCAAGAATGGCTTCCATATATATTACATATAACTTGGAGAGGTAAATACAAACATTTAGAGTATGGTTTTTAAAGCTTATGCCAACAGGCACTGCAAATCAGTGGGAGCACAAAGAAGGGGGAAGTCAGAAATTAAATATTTACCTATATGATTTTAGGGCTTTTTTTTCCTTTCTTTTTTTTTACAATTATGAGCAATAATATAATATAATAGAGAACTTGGCATTAAACTCAAAAACCTATACTTTTCTGATATCATAAAAATAACTTAATATACTCTGCTTCAAAGCTTTACTTATGTCATACTGAGTAATAATTATACAACTACAGTAATTATCTGTTTATTCATAGATAATTTTTTAAAAATATATATCTTTGTTTCAAAGAAAATAAAAGAAGTGTCTGTATATGCTGTATCATCATTAAATGAAGTTTTCTTAATGGAAAGAGAAAAAAGAAATATGCTGCATATTAGCATTTGGAAGCATACCAATGAAGACCTTGGAGAAGATATTCAGGTACCATGATGCGTGTATAAGATCAGAACTGTGCAGGCAATAATTTTCCTTGTGACACTCCATGGAACCAAAATTTGGACTTTGAAGAAGCAGGTTAGGAATAAAATTGATGCTTTTGAAATTTAACATTGGAAAAGACTCTTGATAATATCATGGATAGCCAAGAAAACAAAAAGATCATAAAACAAATCAATCTGGAGTTCTCACTTGTTCCACAAATGACCAGGCTCAAATTACCATATTTTGGACATATTAAGCAAAGTTCTAAAACTCTGGAGAAGTCTGGAGAAGTCTATAATACTGGGAAAGATGGAAGAAAAGAGAAAAAGTGGAAGACCAGAAGCAAGGTGCATGGATTCAGTGAGAGTGGTGATGAATGTACTGCTGGAAGATCTGAAGGACCAGGCTGGGGACAGATTATCCTGGAGAAAATCTATGTGGTCACTAAGTGTTAACACCAAATTGATGGCACATATTGAATCAAAGCTTTGTAGATGATCACCTGCATCTATATTCTATTACTACCTGTTTTAAGAGGTCTGTGTCTCTTGTTTACAACCATAACTATAAATAGTAGCTGGATTTGGAGATTTCATTCATCTACATTTAAAGAAAGGAATTAGCTGATCAATGTCTAATAGGTTTGAAATTATGGCATAGGATGATTCAAATGTCATTTCTACTGCCATCTTTATCCATCTTAGAATATTTTGAAAACCTGAAAATACAAAATATTTACAGTATAATTTTACATAAATGTATCTGAACATAAATCTGACTGCATGTTCAGTCCTGCTTAATTTCTTGATAGCATATTAAAGATTATAGCTTTCATTTTATTCCCATGTGTAGTCTTTACATATATAGAAAAATAAATTTTAAAACCCCTGTATGTTAACACACTCCATTTACAAGCTCAGTAGAAAGCAACTGGGCAAGGAAAAGGATGGTTAACTATAGTAACTGAATCTGAAAATTCTCGAAAGTTAGCTTTTGAAGCAACATATGACATATTCAGAAACATACAGATATTCAGTGGAGAATATATACTTAATCATTTGCCTGCTTGCTTGCTTGCTTGCTTGCTTGCTTTCTTTCTTTCTTTCTTTCTTTCTTTCTTTCTTTCTTTCTTTCTTTCTTTTTCTTTCCTTCCTTCCTTCCTTCCTTCTTTCTTTCTTTTTTTTTTTTTTCAGTGAGAGTTCCAGATTATTATTTGGATTGGAAATTATTGATTTGCTGTCTATACCACTTTCATGTGATACCCACAGATCCATTTCATCCAATTCTTCATATTTTAAAATATGATTATGAATGGGCTTTATTTATCAAAAGCCGTGTGTCTAAATTCACATTGGAGAAAAAAAATATGCAGAGGCCCAGTGATACCTAACTTTTCCAAGTCTGATCCTTGATTTTTTTTTAAAAAAAGTCATCTGAAGTATAAAGAAAAAAATAATTCTACACATGCTGCCTGAATTATTTTAGAGGAAGGTCAGGAACCATACTGAGTGGAAAAGTTAAGCGCGTGCTTTACTCTTTCCCAGTAAAATTAATGGGACTTAAAAGTCCTTAATTATGGACGGAAGTGTGCCCTATTTTTTAAATCTTTCTGCTTCAAGTATAATCTGCCTATATCTTTAAGGAAGATTATGGAAAATGTTCTTGAGGGGATATGTAATAGGGAAGGAATTTTAAACTCTGGCGCATTCTTTCAAAGTTTTATAAGATCTCACTTGATGCAATCTCCCTTACAAAAACACTGCCTGCCACCTGATGCGGATAACCATCTGAAGACAAAGACATTGTTAACATCAGCACTTCCTACTTATTTGCCTCTTTGACATTTTCTAAAATATTTTGTTTTCATGGGAGGTACAGGCTGCTTTTAATAAATTAGATTAAAATATAATTAATAACAGCTATTGGCTGAAAACCATACAGAGAAATATGTATATGTAGATCTTTGCTTTTAGAGAGGAAAAATCAATACCTGGAATTCTGTAATGCAGTATGAGAGATGCCTCTGAGTACAATATGTCCTTTCTTGCCTGCAAAATCAATAAGGAAAATTCTCAAACTAAATCAATATTATGTATTCATGTCCACATGCATGCATCCCACGCCTCCATAAAGCTTTTGCTTTTTATTTATTCCAGGTTTCCATTTATTCAAAATGTGACAGTCAAATCATTTCAAACAGGTTTTCCCAAAAAAGTATGATTAAACATTGGGTAGCATTACAATCTGAGTATTTCTATATTTATCAATATAAAAAAAATATTATAATCTAATCACCAGAATATTTAATACATTCTTCCTTATAATATGAGAAATAATTTAAAATACTTGAGCAATCTATTTCATTCTCCCAAAGTAGAAATTATGACTTCATTCTTAATTCTAATGGAGGAGATTTATCACTTGCTGTTTCTTCAGATATTTCCATGAAAATCATATTTTTCCATTGTAAGAGTGGATCTGCCCTTCCCCCATTTTAATAGCTTTATTAATACTTTTTCAACTTCCTTTAAAATCCAAATTGGTTTTACACGAATAACCACCAAATATGGATTGGGTCACATTTTACCCACTGTCCATAAATCAGGGAAATGCAGAGTTAGTTCCCCCTCCCTATTAATTCATATCCTCAGATATTTTTCCTAAGTTTAAAAAAACTATTTTTCTTTGAGGTTTTATTTCTGTTGCAACTACAACAAATTCACACACTAGGAAGAATATTTTAATTAGTGATAATTAATAATAAATACTGATAGTGATAATAACAAAACTCAGTTTTAGGCTAACCATAAATCAAATCTGGTATGTTCATCATTCTTCAGCAGTCCCTTGGGCTAGATTGAATTTATTATTTCATATTTTCTGCACCTGACCAGCATGATCCACACACAATCATTTATTTTGTTTTATTTTGTTTCTTTTGACTACAACCCCTCCCCCCAAACAACAGTATGTTACCATATAGCAAGCACAATTCCAATCCCATTCTGAAAACATATTTCAGGACTCTAGGAAGATAAAAAAAGAAAATGGTTAATAAGTCTTTGGATCACTACATATCATAAAAAGATTTGATTTGTTATTATTTCCTAATTTTGCATGAACTTTTTTAAAAAAATTGGATTCATAACATCCTGAATAAATTATTAGGGTGGGTCCTATCCTTTTAAAATGTATTTTAAAACCAAAAACAGTTAAATTTTAAAATGAAATTCATGAAAAGAAGTGCAAAAGAATCTTGAGATATTTCTATCAACTCTTCAGAGCAAAATTAACCTATTCTTTCGAGTGAGAAAAATACTCACCCACATACCGATATTATATCAAGCCCTAGAGCTTATAAATAGATGACCAAGGCATTTGCCTTGGATTTACCCTGAGCAAGGCAGCAGCATTCAACCAATAGATTGACAGTTCTCGCGATACAGGCTCATTCTGGGATGAAGTTTTGTTCAATTTTAAATAAGCATATTTACAAGACGATAGTTGTACAACCAGATGCCACCTTGCTTGGAAGATTCAAGACAGCAGCACATTAGAGAAACTTTACTGCGAAGCCTGTCTTTGCAGCTTAACAGAGGAAAATATATCCAGCCATTGAAACAGTCTAGTGTTAAAGGAGAAGATCTGAAACATGTGATGCTGAACAGCAGCAACACACACACCCATGCTGCTGAGAAAGAACAGTCTGTCTGTTGGCATAGAGAGAACTTTCTGCTTTTAAGATGGGTTGCAGATCTGCCATGGATATAGGAACTACAACTATGGAAGAGCAATGCGTAGGCTCTGGTGGCAAAAAAATCAGACCTTGTTAGTCAGAAGACATGCTAATAGACTCCTTGTGATGAATTGCTTCAGTAACAATTGCTTTTGATACTTTTAGAACTAAATCTTTAAGCATATTTTTCATACTTTTAGAACTGAATCTCCAAACATATTATATGTAAGTGTTTGCATTTCATGCACCACTTCTATCTTTCTATCATTTGTGGAATGTGGAACATGTTGATGTTAGAGTCCCCTCCTATTCAAGTCCCATATATCAAGATTGTGGCATTATGCCATACGTGCTCAGATAGGACGGCAAAATGGCTGCTGGAATAGATACATCCTAAAGCAGAAAAACGATTGAACTTAATGTAAACCACTTGGAAGCCAGCTGAATGCCCAGGTCCTGCCAGGAAATATTAACAAGCACTTGCTGGGGATGAAACTGGAGGTGCCATGATTTAAAAAAAGGACAATAAAGGTCCTGCTGACTGTGAGTTTGAACAAATAAACTGCAATTGTCTTCTTTTCTTGTCCCCAGTCCTAGTGTTTTGTGAAATAATTCTTTGTAAAAATAATAATAATAATTCTTTTTATCTGTTCCTACCTTCCAAGTAGACCTTTGAATTGCAATTTATGCCAGAGGCAGCATCAAGTAACTGAATTTTTTAATGTTTTCAAACAGGCAGTTTCTTCTCTATACCAGCATGCCTTTGTATAATCGAAGATATGTTTAAAGAAACCCTAATCTAATTAATCTGCAGGCAGATTCTCCATCATCATCTTAAGCAGTAGAGCGCAAACAAAGATCCTTTCAGGATTTTCTCTCATCATGTATATATTCACTTTGGTAACACTTCTCCCAAAGAGGAATTTCTGAGACACCAAAGCTTGCCCAACAGAACATATATCAGAGATTGTTGTAATAAAAGGGAGAAGTTCTTTCTTCCAACATCTCAAAAGCGTTTAGACAGTTCACAGTAGAAAAGAAAAAATAGATAATGAAAGTTTGTAGAAAAAAAGGCCATGCAAAGTGATAATGTCTGTGGAGCTTCTACCAAGATTATCTTTGGATACGGTTTGTCAAAAATAAAATAACTTCCTCTTGTTAATTGGAAATACTGGCACTCTAGGGTCTCATCTTTCCACAGTCACCACATCTGCCTTTCTCAGGTGAGGGGAACAGGGGCTTACATAAAAGAAGGCATTCCTAGAAGATATGGAGAAAAAGTCATAAAGGGACACAGTCATGGAATCCATGAGTATAGCTGCAAATGATTAGCCACAATTAGTTTATAAATCATGCTTCCTATTCATATTTATCATCTGAAGAAGTTTCTTTGAATCCTCATTACACTTAGCAGGATTTTTAATCTATAATTAACTGTGACTCATCGTAAGCATTTGGTTGAATTTTTTTGTTTGGTTTTGTTTAGTGTTTCTGATACAATAATAGGGAGATGTAGTAACAGATCAGAAATCACTGATATTTTTTGTATGGCTAATTAAATACAATATAATTATAACTGGAGATATATGAATCTTTGTTCTGTATAATATTCACATTTTGTCAAGCAGAAGCTGGACCCATCCTGGTTTTACATCAGTTAAAGGACACGTGAAAATTTATATGTGCTTTCAGTGCACTTCATGCACATAAAAATTCATATGGTGTTTTGTGGCAATTTCCCTGAGTTTCCTTTTTTACAATCACTGTCCTTAATATATGACATTTGGCATGTGTTTTTCCCTAATGTATATATGCTGTACAGAATTTTTGAATGGAGGACTGCATTTCAAAATCTTGAAAAGAATAGAAACGGAAGGTTTATTGCATTCTGGTTCACATTTCAGGAAGTGTGAATTAAGCTGGCTCATATTCAAAAGGAAACTAAATCAGTTCTGCCCATCCCTAAATGTAACTGTTTTCAAAAACATTTGGTGATTCAGAATTATAGCACCAGCTCTGGAGGACATAGTATGTCACAGACTATGAACTGTGCAACTCTCCTAGAAGTGATTCCTAATAAAGCCTACTACATTTTTAGTTCTTTTCGCTGAACCAACTAATCCAAACAGACTACAACAGACTACAGATCACAAAACAGCAGGTTTCATGTGAGCAATGACAACTTAAGCAGAGTGGACTCAAATAAGATGCTGTGCAAAGTTTAAAAGTCAAACACTTGGTAAATCTTTACAACAAATAAACAAACAAACAGAAGATTCATTGTTTATGATAGAAAAATGGCTAGGGATCTTACTTCAGAACGGTTGAAATAATTAATCATGAGAAATTATTTGCATATTTTTCTTCTTATAGCCTCTTGAGTCCTCTGCCATTCATCACACTGATTTAAAAAGTTAAAATATTTACATCTTGAAGGAAAGCCATCTCCCTACAAATAGCAGGGTTGCTTTTATAGACTGGGCAGGGATGGATTCTTGTGAGGCAGATTCAACAGTACGGATGCATTCGGGCTCCTTTCTTTTTCTGACCTTGTTTCCATCTTTGAGTTTCAGCTTGCACTTACTCTGTCAAAATGCATGCTGCTTTGACCCTCCCCCCACTCCATTTTTATAGGGCTGGATTGGTGGAAAGGCTCAGCTCTGTTGTGACGATAAAATCCTATTCATCGTGGGGTCTAAGTTGTTACAATTCATCAGCGGCACAACTCAAAATGGAGTTCTTGCACCCCCTGCAGTCTAAACATTAATTGTTCACATTGAAATAATATCAGCTATTCCCCCCCCCCCCCCAGAAAGAACTGTGGGATTCACCTTGACTATTATAGAACACACATTTTATGAAAAATAGACACCTGATTGCACAGGTCAAAGAAATAAAACTCCAATACAAACATAGATCCCTGTTTTTCTCCTCCCTTGTTCCCTAACAATCCAAGTCAACATATTCTAAGCAAGACATCACTTAAACTTCGCTGTGGAAATCCATTAATGGTGCCAAGCTATCTACTTAGCAGTATACTATTATTATCATTATCACTATTTTGCTTTTATTGATTAAGAAAAAAAAACAAAAAGGAAGAAAAAACAAAGTTATAAAGAAGAAAACTAAATTTTAAAAAAGAAGCATAAATATCTAGGCCTTATGTATATAAAAGTTCTTCATAAGCATCTCAGTGAACAATAGCCACATTTCAACATAATGAACCATAGCTAATCTGTGTTGGTAAATGATTGTAAGTTGCTAAGAACATCAACTTATAGACAATTTTGTCATTGGGGCTATATGTTTATCTTTCCAATGCTGAAGAATAAGTAAAATTCAGAGAATCTACTTTCTTTGTCCAGATCTCTACTTCCATGCAATAAGAATATAATTCAAAAGAATATAAACATCTGAAAATGTTAAAGCTTGTCTCAAAGTTGAGTTAGGGTTAGAATTTCATATTCTTATTTTGCCTAGACAGTAGATATAGGTGTTTATATGAATACCAAAAACCTCAATCGCTTTTAGAGTACATCTTATTCAACAAAAGAACAAAATTCAGATGTATTGGATTCCATTCTATTTATACAGAAAAAGTTTGAGTAAACAGTCACACCGGTTGGAGATGCAGTAAGATCAAGGTTTCCTTTAAACATGTTTGCCAGTGTTCTATAATCTTCCAATTTGAGATGGAAGCTATTATACATATTAGGGGTGTGCTAATTTAATAAACAAGCAAATAAATAAAACAAGTTCTTTACCACTTACTTGCAGGTGAATTCAGAAACCATTTTGACAACCTAGTATTGAATAACTCCATGAAGGTCCAGAACTGATAAGTGGCTATACTGATTGTAATGAGACAACTATAGCATGATTGACTATAGAAGGAAGATAGCTTGAGAAAAGGACAGGATGTGGATTCATTTGTACCATTATATATTAAAGACAGCTAGTGCTGCAACTGGAGCCCTCATATAAAATCTGAAGCAAATCTGAAGCTTCTTCAGTTGAAGCAGCTCCAAGAATTCTAAGGAAATTATATTAGTAAGGCCTCTCAAAGGAGGGCGATTTCACATTCCTGACTAACATTCCTACATCACCAAAATCCACTCAGAGCAAAATAAAAACTAGTGTGGAAGGTTTATTGTTAAGGAAGGAGGTTGATCCTTAAAGTAGCAGAACTTTTCAAGAAATGCAAGTCCCACCTAGGAGAAGCCAAAAAATAGTGTCACGCATCCTTATAATCACCCTGGACCATCACTCTCCATTTAGTAAACGGCGGTCTTTGTTATTGTTGGAAGATGTACATCAGAAGCCCATAGAGGATAGAAGAAGCTTGTTTCTGGACATTTTACAATGCAGTGAATTTGGCTGTCCAAAAGGTAACCTTTGCTTGTAGCAGAGAAATCCACTGCTTACATGAAGATAACTAAGATATGCCAAACCTAGCTGTGATCTCTCCAGTTAGCATATGGATGTTTGAGGAAATGTACCCATTAACCCAACTCAGGAGAAGAAGGCTATAAAAGAAATGGTTTTTGTAGATAAAGACTAGAAAGAATTTTTATCATGTGAAATTGATACTTGGGTCAGCACATTAATCAGCACAGTCTCAAATTAGACATATCACAAAGTGGCAGATACCGCTGAGCTCCCAGCCAGAGTTCCTTCATAGCATGAGGCTTTTCTTGAGAAGCAACTGCCAGTCATAATAAATTATGAAGTAAGGATATAATGCAAATAAATATTCATTAGTTGTCAAAATAAAATCACTGATGATAGCCTAAACCAAAATGCTATTCTCAACTGTATCAGTGTGAAAGGGAGAAACAGGGAGAGAGTGGGGAAGAAATTTTAAAAAGATGTTCACAATCTGACATATATGTGAATCAGCTTAACTGACATTGATAAAATTACTTGTGAGATTAGCGCCAACATAATCTAGATCAACACCTCTCTGCTTGCCCGTACAGCACTTCTGTTTGATAGAGATAATAAAATATAAAACAACATCCTGAGCCTAAACAAGAGAAACAAAACCCATTTATTTCAGCTGGACTTACTCTTATCTGATTGGGTATACACTGAAAAGGTTGGTTATATTTGGATCCATGAATAGTCAGACAATTACACTTCAATTCCTTTTTTTGTTTTAACACATAATGCTTTCAAAGTATCCTGCTTCATGACCAGACTTAGATGGTTGCCCATTCCCAGAAGAGATGGAGATCATCTCTGTTGACCATCCTAAGCTGCAATCACCAAGGATTGGTGCACCCCTGCCAGAAGCATTCACACATCAGGAAGAGTACTTTGAGTTGGTGAGATTTGTATTCTGAATAACAGCAAACAAATAAGCATACAAATCGCAGCAACAATTCCAGGAAGAACCTTAGAGGACCACAATGCCCATAGTTCCTGCTTCCCTTGCTCATGACTTTAGGCACTGTCCTTTTGTAGCATAGATCTTCCACTCTATAGAGCTGTACTTCACCACAGCGCCAGCCTCAGAGGCTGCGGGAGGCCTTCTGAAGAGGACAGTTCAGGAACAGATTACAGGCAGACCTTAGAAGGTCCTAAAGTGCTATCTATTTCCACTCCTGTTACAAAAGCTATCACAAATCCTATCTTATTCCTCCACAATTGACCATTCCACGCAATCCAAATCCAAGTGTGACAGAAGCAAAGAAAAGGAATGTTACCGAAAGGGCTCCAGGAGAGAAAAATCTCTAGTGATAATCATATTCAACAGTGATAAGTTCAGATGACTAATAACCTTAGCTGTGAAGAATGCACAGTCTGTTTTCACTGAAATTTGTCTAGTTCAAATAGCAGATATCGTCATGCCTTAGTTTGCTACATTAAAGAGACAGCTCCTCCCTATGTAGTTTATTAGAGATGATTAATCAAGACCCTGCTTTTCTTTCTCTTTCTAATACAGAACGGACGACATTGCTTGGAATGGAGACAAACCTCTTCAGGAATACAAAGTGAATACAGCATTTGTACAAACTCATGCCAAGATTACCAAGTGAGGACGTGGCATCAATTCATCACTATATTCTAACTCTCCAGCCCTTGAAAGCCTCTCGCTTTTTCTAATGCTGATTTTCCTCTGAAGCCTCCAATGCCTAGATTTTCAGCTCTTTCTCTTTTCCTTCTAATGCCTCCCTCCACCAAAAAAAAAAAAACAACCCTCTTTCATTAAGCCTTTGGATTAACCTAGTTTCAAAGTAAAACAGAAATTAGGGCCAAGTACATGTAATGACACTTATGTTCATCCCCTATGACTTTGCTTTCTTTCTTGCCTTCCCCACTTTCAAAGTGTAATAGAAAAGAATCAGTTTTTTTTCAGGCCCAATTACCTTTTCTCCAGTCCTTTGGATAAATACAATTCCACTTTATACCTTGCATAAGAAAGGAAAATCTAAAGCAGAAACACTAATTACAACACACAAAGTTTTATATGTGTTTGTGTATATGCACACACATACACATCCATGCATGCTTGCATGCTTTGGGGAATACTACAGAGTTACCAAGCTCAGCAGAAAAGTGGGGCAATTATAATATACTACTGGGAAGATTAAGAGAGAGGCAATTTGGTGCAGTGGTTAAGACACCAGGCTAGAAATCAGGAGACTGGGAGTTCTAGTCCCACCATAAACACAAAGCCAGCTGGGTGACCTTGGGCTAGTCACTCTTTCACAGCAGCTGGATAGCATAGTGGTTAGAGTGATGTCCTTTGATGCGAGAGACCAGGGTTCAAATCCTGGCTAGTACCTACTTTACCAGTAGGGGTCCTTGGGCAAACACCTCCTAATGCTTTACCTTCCTACAACAGATATGAGAGTGACATGAATTAAGAGACCATGCCAGCCTGGACATTGCCTGCATTAACAAGGTCCATGCCAAATGTTAGGGAACCAGGAAAATCTAACAATAAGTGGGCTACTGCAACAAACCATACATGGATGAGACAAGAGAACCTGGAATTGATGGAATGCTACTACAACAGTAGACCTACTGAGAGGAAATATATGAAATGTATGAGGGAACTATCAATGGACAAAAGACCTACATCCATACTAACTGAGAAACAGCTAGTTACCCAACAGTTCAACATAGTGAAGAGGAAGCTGCTTTGTCACCTTGAGATAGACCAATTACATATTACATCCTGGACTCAAGAAGACTCAGAAGAACAACTGGATGTGCAACCAACACTCGAAGCTGGAATGTCACTGCTGCCCCCTCCATTACAGAGCACAGCAGCTGATATGAAGCATAAGTTCATGGATAAACTAGCTACAGTCAACCCTTGAGACCAATTACCAAGGCTCAGTGGAAAAGTACCATCAGAAAGTATGCTAGATAGAGCCCTCATGACAATCCTTACTACCACCATAACTCAACCCAGTGAACTAGTATATGCTACAGCTGCTGTAATCCTGGAGATGCTTGACTACACAATCAAGAAGAACAGCAGTACGTAACCCCTCTGGAATATGAGGTTGGAGCTAAGATCAAGGCAACTCAGAGAGAAGTTAGTCAGCTGGTGGAACTACAGAAGGATGTGGAGATTAAGGATAAGACTCAGCTACTGAAAAAATACAAGAGCCCAGCTCCATTTGAAGCCCTAGAGACTGTTAAACAAAAGCTCACAGCAGTGGCTACCAGGCTAAGGAGATACACTAGAGAAGCAGAAGCAGAGTCTAAGAAGATAAATGTCCTGTTCTCCAAAGAACCATCCAAGGTGTACTCCCAACTGCAGTACAACACAGTAACAGCAGAGCCACCAACAGCAAAGACTGTATAGAACTGGAAGAACATATGGGAGAAAGAGAAGACACATAACACCACTGCAAAGTGGCTGCAGGATCAGAGAGCAGATTACAGCAATCTCCCAGAACAGGAACCAGTCATCATCATAGTAGCAGACATCCAACAGCAGGTCAAGAACATGAAGAGCTGGACAGCACCTGGCCCAGACATGATCCACACCTACTGGCTAAAGAAACTAACAGCAGTGCATGAATACCCAGCAGCACAGATGAATCAGCTGCTAGCAGCAGGCTCTCACCCAGACTGGCCAACACAAGGAAGAACAGTGCTGATCATGAAAGACTCCCAAAAGGCAACAGCACCAGCCAATAACCTACCTTCCCACAACATGGACAGTCCTATCAGGCATCATAGTATCAAAGCTACAGGACCATATGGACCAGGACATGAGCACAACTCAGAATGGCATTGGGAACACCACTAGAGGCTCAAAACACCTATTGCTCATAGACAGAGCAGTCACCCAAGACTCAAGGACTAGACTGACCAATCTGAGCACAGCCTGGATTGACTACAAGAAAGCCTACAACTCAGTGCTACACACATGGATCTGTGAAATGCCTGGCACTAAACAAAGTCAACACTAAGGATCTTCCTCAAGAACTCAATGGGACTGTGGAAGACAACATTGGAAGTCAACTCAAGACAGCTTGCACAAGTGGCCATCAAGTGCAGCGTGTCAGATTCAGCTGGCACGGCACAGCGAACAGTTTCACTGCCCCTAGTCAATTTCACTGCCCCAGGCACAGGCAGTGGAAAAGAAGAAGTCAGGAGAACCGCAAGCTAATTGCTGGCAGGTGGCGGCAATTAACTCAGGGCAGAAGCGGATACTTTGTAACAAAGCCGGTTTCCCTCAAGTGCCCCAGGCAACGCCAGCAGTTCAGAAGTGCAGCGATCAGCAAGCTATCAAGGACTCCTGGCTTAGCCTGCAGAAGAAAAGCCCAACGAACTCAACAACCCCACAGACAAAGGACAGCAATCAGAGAGACAAAGAAACATGGCTGAATCTGCCATTTGGGCGAGGGGGAAACACCCCGGGCAACTCAGTAACCTAGGCAATGGGGAGAAGGGTGGGAAAGAGGGGGTAACTCTGGGTCAAGGAGGGAACCCTATAAAACCACCCTATGTAACCGTGCCAAACCAACCCTGGCTTTATTTGTATCTACCTGCATTACACCCAAGTAAACTTCGTTGGCTGAACCTGTGTTTCGCGAGAGTTTCATTCAGCACTGAATGTGGTAACTCTTACACAGCATACATCAAGGTGATACACTGTCCCCACAGCTGTTCTGCATAGGCTCAAACAACCTCAGCCAGATAATCAAAAGGACTGGATACAGATACAAGTTCAAGAATGGAACTACCATCAACCACCTCTACACAGATGATATCAAGCTGTATGCTAAGAGTGAATGAGACATTGTCAGGATTAGCCCATGAAACTCCAGGAGACAGTACAGATTCAATCCAGCAAGGTTTATTGGCTTCACTCCCGTTACAGAAATCTTCTCAGAGTGATAGCAATTCCCAGGGTCACCCCACAAACATCCTGCATTCCTTAGGGAGGTGCCAGTCTCATTCTCTTATCTCTTCCTCTCTCCTCTGGGGATAAGAGTAGGTGCTTAACCCCTTTCGCTCTAGCTCTCACAGACATCGACTCGCTGATCCACCTGACATGGATCTACAGTTAGGACATTGGGATGTCATTTGGACTGGAGAAGCATGGCTGGATAGTGGTAATGAGAGGGAAGGTAGTTAAGACAGATGAGGTGGAACTATCAGACGGCCACATAGCAGATGAGCTACAAGTACCTTGGTATCCCACAATCACATGGGAACCATGATGAAGAGGCAAGGAAGACACCAACATCAAGTACCACCAAAGGACAAGACAGATCCTGAAGACCCAGCTCAATGGGAAGAACAAGATCCATGCCATCAACATGTATGCCCTGCCAGTCATCAGATACCCTGCCAGTATAGTGAGCTGGCCAAAGAATGACATGGAGTCTGCCAATCTGAAGACTTGGAAGCTCCTCACAATGTACAGAGGTTTCCACCCCAAGTCCAACACCCAGAGACTACACCAGCTGGAAAGAGGGTGGGCAGGGTCTGTTGAGTGTCAAAGCCACTGTCCTGGACAAAACCTACAGCATACAGCAGTATATCAGTAAGATGGCACCCAAAGATGAGCTGCTGAGAGAATGCCTGAGGCTGCAGCAGACACGAGAGGAAGTTCAAGCAGAGGCAGTGCCATGGCAAAACAAGCCCCTGCATGGCATGTACCATTGCCAGATAGCTGAGGTGGCTGACATTGGAAAACCCTACCAATGGCTGGAAAGGGCCGGACTAAAAGACAGCACTGAGGCACTGATCATAGCAGCACAGGTATAGGCACTAAGCACCAGATCCATAGAAGCAGGGATCTACCACACTAGACAGGACCCAAGGTGCAGATTATGCAGAGAGGCCTCAGAGACAGCCCAACACATAGTGGCAAGGTGTAAGATGCAGGCAGGAACAGCATACACTGAACAGCACAACCAAGTAGCTGTATACAGGGACATCTGCAAAGTTATGGGCTAGACCATCCCAAGTCCAGATGGGAGATTCCACAGAAGGTCATGGAGAATAACAGGGATAAGATCCTGTCAGACTTCCAGATCCAGATGGAGAGGCAGGTACTGGCCAATCAACCAGATATCATGGTAGTAGACAAGGACCAGAAGACAGCAGTGGTGATATCTAGTGGTGCCAAGTGACAGCAACATCAGGAAGAAGAGTATGAGAAGCTGGAGACGCGCCAGGGCCTGAAGGAGGAACTACGGGGGATGTGGAAAGTAAAGTCCAAAGTGGTCCCAGTGGTGGTAGGAGCACTCAGGGCTGTGACTCCTAAGCTGGGAGAGTGACTCCAACAGATCCCAGGAACAACATTAGAGCAATCTGTCCAGAAGAGTGCAGTGCTAGGAACAGCTAAGATACTATGCAGAACCCTCAACTCCCAGGCCTCTGGTAGAGGATCCAAGATTGAGGAAGACACATTCCACCCATAGGGGTGAGAGGGAATTTTTTTTTTTTTTTTTTTTTAAGGTTGCTGTGGGGAATACTACATAGTTACCAAGCTTGGCAGGAAAATGTGGCAAATATAATATACTACTGGGAAGATTAAGAGAGATCCAATCTAGCATAGTGGTTAAGGCATCAGGCTAGAAGCCGGAAGACTGCGAGTTCTAGTCCTACTGTAGGCACAAAGCCAGCTGGGTGACCTTGGACCAGTCATGCTCTCTCAGCCCTAGAAGGGAGGCTATGGCAAACCACTTCCAAAAAACTTTGCCAATAAAACTGCAGGGACTTGTCCAGGCAATCACCAGAAGTCAATACTGACTCAAAGGTGTGTGCGTGCGCGCGCGCGCACACACACACACACACACACACACAAGATTAAGGACAACAGCATAATAAAGGCATGGGTGTTGGTTAAACATCTATTAAAATCAGAAAGGGAATACTGGGATTCTATTAATTGTGTTTATGGGTGGGTGTCTATGTGTAAGTCTGGATCAAGCATAAAAAACTTCACAGCCTGTGATCTAACACCACTGATACAAGCTCCTTCAGCAAACAGAGTCCTATGCAGAAACGAAGATCCCATCCGCTGCTGTTTGATAGGGGACAGAAAACAGAGAGGCTGAATTCAGTTCTGCTTCCCAAACCTAAAGAGCTTTTGGACATTATTCAGTTTTAATCTTTTGATTTTGTTATTGATGTTTTGTTGTTGTTCTCCAAGACTTGGCCACAGATATATCATCATGAAGCAGAACTTGGGCTGCTACCCATCACTGGGATTGGTGAAGAAAAGTACAGAGATATTAAAGTGGAAATTATAACCTGTGAGAAAATATTCAGAATGAACTAAATCTATAACAGGAATCTAGATCAAGAGGGGATAACAAACTCTGATTTTTAAAAAATTCTAATTCCACAACCCATTAAAACAAGAAGCATTGTATTAATACTGAGATGAAAGGATATATTTCCAACCTGAAAAATCAAAATAGTTTCCCTGGTATCATTTTCACCTTTTGTCTGAGTTCACCTTGCTTCACAATTTCATGCAGTTTGTGACTACAGGTATATTGGTGGAAACAGGCCAGAGAGCAGAAACAAGTTAATGGTGTATAAGGTTTGGTTACTAATCCCCTAGGACTCTTAACTTCAGCTGAGGCACTGAAAAATTGCCTCTTCATAAGTTTACATCAGAAATATTGAAAATATTATCAAAAATCCACCTGAGCAAGAAAATAAAGAACATGTGAAAACAGCATATAAAGAGAGATCTTCAGGCCATTTAATCATTTTTCACCTCAATTTGTGGATATCATGAGTTCCCAGTAAGACAAATATATCTTAAATCAGTTTCACTACATACAAATTGTAAATAGCACCTTACATAATGATGTAAGAGGTGGCTTTGTGCTTTTTCTAAAATGCATTAGGTCATCAGTATTTTGAGTTTTCCAGCTGCCCATTTAAAAATAAGAAGGAAGATTGGGGCTATATATAAATTAATTTTAAAAATCCCTTGAATCAAGTCATTCATTTTACCCCTAGGTATAACAGAAGGAACATGCAGGTTTTAGAGGGGCAAAAGGTGATATTATAAGAAGGCCTATTTACAACAGCATCCAGCTTATGCAAACTTTCTGTTTAGATAATAGGTTTTCAACTAGTCCTGTTCCAGTATATCTTTTTAGTGTATAAACTAGGTTATCATTTTACAAAGTGCTCTGTGTTTTTACCTCCTCCTAAACCAGTTCCAATAATCTCTTCCACCAGTATGTATACAGTTATCTCTTTTCACGTAGCTGCCCGCACTGGCATCACTACAGAAACAAAGTAGAATCTCTCTCACTCTCTTCAAAAGCCATTTACAATTAAACTGAGGGGCAAAAAGAGATTTTTTTTCTGGGGTATAATTATGTGTATAAGAGATAATGCTCTGCTTGGGAGATTTCAAAAATTCAAATCTTTGACTGAAGGGACAGAAATGTATCATCGGTATGTGGCCTTTTCCATCCCTGAATGATAATTCCCCCTTCCCTACAAGAAGGCCAGCACTATCATTTGAGGATTGCTGTCTTAGCAAATCCTGCCAACATTTCTCCTGCAAAACAGGAGCAAGACTGCATCACCCCCATCTGCAAATAAGTGAGCTGTACCTGAGCAAATATCAAGTGGCATACTGGATTCATAGCTTGAACTGTGCCTTACAGGTTCATGTGTAATTGCAGGAATTACTCTTTTTCAAAATAATCAGCTGCCCTAGAGTTTGGACATGGGATGCTCTGCCTTGTAAGATTTAGTTTTGCACAGTTCTAAACCAAGCTAGAGTCCATGCTGATATCCTATGTCATTCATCTGCAGTCCTGCACCTCCTCACAGCTGGAAGGTAGCCCACATTTTTAGGGCTGTAATTCCTTTTCTCCTTTAACTTAACCCATGTTGTAAACCCATGTTTTTCAAACTTGGCACGTTTAAGATGTGTGGACTTCAACTCACAGAATTCCCCAGCCGGCATCCTGGCTAATCCTGGTGTCCCCAACATGCTCTTGGGTCTGTCAGGTTCCCTGATCACATCCCAGAGTTTAGTCTGGGAGTGCTGGGGGGCACCTCTGGACTAGAGGATGAGGGATGAAACATCTTCAGCGAGTCGTTTCAATGAGATGGGTGGTTAAAAGTTTGATATATAAATTGAAAAAAAAGAAAAGTATTGTTCCACTAATTTTCCACATCTCACAGAAACAGATTCTTTACTTTCCAGAAACACAGTGCCTTGCTTGCTGTGTAGCGTGCGTGCAGCCCCAGACATCTAAAGGCATCACAGACCTGTTATTGCTCAGTGTACAAAGGGCAGGGACTTAATCAATGTGAGCTTATGACCTGCACTTCCTGGGAATTCCTCGTTCATGGGGAATAATTGCAATCCCCGATCCTCATCACGAATGGGGTTCAACGGGTTACCCACACATGTCGGCGTAGGGTAGACACACGCTGAGCCAGTCATGCCGCATCTCTGGAAAAATCACTCCGTTTTTCATAAGTTATATGCATATAGGAGTTCATGTGAGTTCTGGCCTCATGTTATATGATTTTCCCTCATCTGTGATTTATTAGCTGTTTTAGACTACAGCTCTCATCATTCTTGACCATTGCTCACAGTAGTGTTGACTAATGAGAATTATAATCCACATTGTACCTGGAAATGCTGCAATGTACTCTTGAAATGGCTTCTTTAGAACTTCTTAAGAACTCTCCAGCTTGGAAGACTGGATGCTTTTTATAATTCTCAGGCTGATGCTATTCCCAGATAACTCTTAGAAACTGAACTCAAAATGAAATGTTTTTCTCTTTCTTTTCACTGAGTTTTCCAGTTTTCCACACTGTCATCTCACATATTTAGGAGAAATTCCCAAGTCCTTGCTTCTAGGACCTATGGAAATGTTCCATCTGTATCTGGTTTAAATGAGATGCAGTTTTCCTTCCCTACAGGATTTACATGTTAATCTTGAAATATTGAAGCTTACTCTTCCATTTAGTGAATTCTGCCTTCAAATATGTATCCCTATTCATGAACTCAAACCTATTTATGTAATTGCCAATAGTCTTTTCAAGTAGCCCAGAAAAAATCACATAGGAAGTGGATCTGGAATAATTATCCAATGATAAAATGAAGTAAATTCTACAGCACCACCTCCTGGCCCTGTTGATTTGATGTGCATGGTTAGGGAAATCAGATCCTTCTCTTCTTCATTTGTGGGGAGAGCAATCAATCTCACAAGAGATAAAATCAAACTTTATTTGCCTACTATGGGAACAGATAAATCAGAGGAACACCCATGTGATCATCCACCTCAGGATTCATAGTTGAGTCTGTGATGCAGTGCTTGGAAGCAATAGCACTCGCAGACATACAACCAAAAATATGGCTCAGTTATGTAGATGATACCTTCATCATAATAAAAAAAAAGTGACACTTAAAGACCCACAAGACAACTCCTTTAAGGGAATACAAAATTTACAAGAGAAGAGGAAAACAACAATAAACTTCCTGGATATCGGTGCACTACCACTGCCTCTAGTGTGGCAACTTACACTGACCACATGCTTTGCTACCAAAGCAGCAACTCAGCTATCCACAAGAGGAGCTATGTAAGAACTTTATTCAGATGAACAAAAACACAATGCAATCATTCAGAACTCCGAAAAGAGGAAACAGACTACCTATACAACATCTTGCAGCATAACAGATAGCCACACAACTTCATTAAAAAGTTCCTAGCTACACAACACATCACAACACAATCATCACAATATATGAAAAGGACAACTGTCCCATACATCAAAAACATATCTGAGACAACCAACAAATTCCTACAACCTCTTGGCTTCACTGTAACACACAAACCAACAATATCCTTTCAAAATCTCTTAAGCAAACCCAAAGGCCCAGTAACCAAAAACCTAAACCAAACAAAACAGGAGTCATCTACAACATACCATGTAAAGACTGTAACAGCCACTGTGTAGGACAGACAGGTAGAAAATTGGCAAAACTGGCTATCAGAAGACATGACCAAAATTCCTTAGTCTCTCAACACATAGACAAATTCAGCTATAATTTCAGCTGGGAAACTACTGATATTTTAGACCAAGCCAAATCCCACAATGCTAGGGAATTCCTGGAAGCTACATACTATTCAAAAGACATAACCAAAAGTCAAGGAAGGAAGTGAACATCTCAGAGCACATCCTTCACATCAACCAGATAAACAATCAAGGAAGACACAGTACCCTAATCAAGGAAGAAACCACATCCTAACCAAGACTGGCAAGTAAGCTATTATGCATGAACAAGTAGCAAACTTCACTCTCCCAGGCACTGATGATGTCACCTACTCTGGTAAAAAATGTCTTCAGGAAAACAACCAAGCTCAGAGAACACCAAGAACCCAATATCTGTCTTTTCACTTCACATTGCCACAGCTTCAGCAGATGGCAGCACCACTGACCTTGTCTGAACTTGAAAGTAAGCAGGACCTCATTAGTACTTGGATGAGGGGCCACTTGGGAATCCCAGGGCTATAGGCTAGAGTTGGAGTCTAAAAAATCACTGCCATAAAATTGTTGCTATATAAACTGCATGGATGCCGTTACTAAAAGTCAAGCTTCTTTTCTTCTTTATTGTCCTGACTATGTTTTTAAAAAATTATAATGGCAGTATTCTCTTAGAGACTCAGGAACAGAATATGACCATATAATAGCATACAGATTTTTTTAAAAAAATCAAAACTGTTAATCTAGCAGCAAGCAAAGGTCTTCATGTAAGAAAAGCAGCTCACAGCAGCCAGGAAGACAGTGTTTTTCAAAGTCATGACCTACAGCTTTTATGAAAAACAAAGGGTTGAAGGCTTTTCAGAAGCATATGTTAACCTCATGCTGACACTGCAGTAGGGAAGTATGCAGAGTGTTTTATGTTAGATGGCTGTGGCTTTGAGAAAGGCATTGAGGTTTTGTTGTGATGGCATATAAATACAAGGAAGCCTCTTGCATAATCTCATGGCAGATTCGAAAGTTTGCAAGCATTAAACTAATCTGTTTAATATGATATACATTGAGGGTTAAAAACAAAACCAAAAAGCTGCAGCTGAATATTTTGTCCTGTCTGGGTTCTGTGGAGCTTAAGGGTTCAATTTGGAAAAGAAATGAAAGGAAGAAATAGGGGGAAATATGCCCTTTATATAGCTCAGATGGAGAACAGGTTTGAGGGTGTCTGCATAATGTTGAGTTGTAGAATGTGGTTACTACAGATGGGCCCAAGATTTTTCAATCTGAACTTGTCTTCTGTATTTCCTCTATTTCCTTCCAACCCCTTTCAACAAAAAAGAAAGAATATTACACTTAAGCCAGGGTCTTGGGACCCTATGTCAAAACTAGACCTAGAATTTGTGTTCTTCAACCCAGCAGAGTACCCATGGCTAACTGATGAAGGATGAAGTACAATCAATACAAGTTACTTCTTCTTTGATGACAAAAAGCAGAAACATAACCCTTACCCTAACTCTGAGCATTGGCAGTAGACCTTGTCAATCCAGAGGTTTTAAGACCCTAGCAAATAATACTGTAGTACAGCTTTTCTCCCTCTTTTCTTTTTCCAGACCCCAAAGCAATTTCTGGGGTTTGAGAACACCCAAGCTCACACAGAGAATTAGATGACCTCACAGCATCAGGTGAGGCTCTTAGTCTCAGAATCTTGTGCATCTGATAGATTAAGCAACAGGAAAGACAGCTTTGATCAGTAGAGTTGCAAATTGTGGCAGCAGTCCAGAAAAACTTGTTTCTGTCAATAGTGGACACCTCAGAGGATTATTATCCTGAATTGCATCTTCATCAGCAAAGCAAAGCAAAGCAAGCATTAGATGGAACATTAATTTTCATGATTTGTGCTTGTCCTCTTATTACCGTATTTCATCCAAAATTCATAAATTATCACCATGACTTTAGAATGATTATGACTATAAAGATACCTATTTTCTTGCCTAAATTCTCAGATGTTTGGAATTTTCCAAGGCATGTAGAATTATGGATTTTTCATACATTGGGGGAATTAAAAAAAAAACTATTATACTAAATAGGAACAATACATTTACATTTGACCTGCAAATCATTTCATCATTTTCACTCCTCATTCCCCCCAGCAACTGTTTGAAATCACCTCATGATTCTCCAGACAACCATCAGTGCTGACTGAGAGAACCAAGGATAGACATGTTGTGGGTGAGTACTCAAAAATATTCAGAGGATTTGGGGATTGAACAAGGTGGAGCTGCAATATAGAATCACTGTAACTGGAGCTTCAGAATGCTACTTAGGATGCACTGAAATTTGATTTGTAAGAAGGAGACTCCATTTTCAATGCCATATTATTCCACCTTGATCTAGGAAAAGTGGAGTTGGGAAATGTTGCTCATTTGGTCTAGTGATGTTTTCCTTAATGTGGTTTTATGAAGAGACAAATTCACCTTTTCTTCCCTAATGATTTCAGGACAATTTGAGAGGGCCTGATTACACAACTGCCTGCAAATACATGTAACTAAACTTAAATGTCCCCCTCCAAATTCAGAAGGCTTTAAAGAAATGGGGATAGGTGGGATAATTAATTACTTGTTAAGTCAAAATCTACTAGATGATCTTTCCCTTTTCTTGCAAAGAAAACATGGATTAAGCCCCCAGAATGGATGAAGACAAAAATAAGAGATTATCTATGCCTCCACTCTAAATCTAGCCCAGGACTGGAAAACTAGATAAACACTGAGTGGACTGAAAATTCACTGTAAATTACCTATGTAATGTTCCCTCTGTCTTTACCCTTGAATTACATAATTTTCCTTATATAGATGTGCATCTTCCCTCATTTTTCATATTTTCTGTCAGTTTTGTGATCTGGTCCCAGGGGCTTTGGACAAGATTGAACCCTAAGCCATCAAAGATAGCTCAACAATGATGTGCCTGGAGTGAGACTATATTTCAGTCATACTTCCAGCCCATTCTTGGAGTCCACTTTGAAAACCTTTGCTTTCAGCTTATTCTTCTCATGTCCTTTCAGAGCTCCAATGAAGTTGTACAAATGTGAATCAATATCATGCAGTTTTAGTTTCCAATCAGAAGGAAAGTTTTTATAATGCCATTGGTTTTAAATAAGACTTAAAAATGAAGAATCTTAACACAGATTCTCCCAGATCTTCAAAATGGTTAGGTTTCCTTGCTAAATCAAAAGAGCAAAGCCCTCAAACTGTTGCCAAGTACTTTAAACTAAATCTTTGAGCAAGGCCTTCTTAAAGAACAGCATTTCTTCCTTTGGCCAGCACATAATTACTTTCTTTAGAATCACTTTGAATTGAGCCCTAAGATTCTAAATGTGTACTGAATTTAAATTCTACTTGTGGGCTCATTTGCTTTGACTCTGCACTGCTGGCAAGGGGAGCTCCTTACACTACATTAATCATGATATATGGAAGGACTTCTGAGTTTGCTGCTGCTGAGCAGTAAGCTGTCCCTGAAGATATTTTAAAAAAAAACATATTCTCCCTTGGAAGAAAATTCTCTTTCTAAATGAAGATTGAAATTGAAATTATTGAAGGAGTTGAGAATGATATGCCCAGCAAAATTAGACCAAGCATTTAAATGGAAGAAGAAAACTTAAATTATTTTAATTCCTTGACACATGAGAAAAATCCCACTGACTTCTCATTTTCTCATGTGCCAAGGAATTAAAATAATTTGGGGTTTGGGCTGATGGGTACCATATGCAGAATGTCAAAATCAGCAACATTAGTTGGAAGGAAAAAAGGAAAGAGGTGAATGGGTGCTTGTTTTCTGCACCCTGAGATGGAGGGGGAAGCCTAGTGCATGTGATTAATCACATGTAGCTATAAATGCATTTGCCACAATGCAACGAGGACAATATGTATGGACGTGAAAAATGTCCAGGCACACTTTCTCTTGCAAATTAAATGTTTTGCCCTCAAAAGAGCGCTAACAGGATTTTCCACGTAGCTTTTCTTGGTAAAAAAGAGCCAGTCTGATGTAGTGGTTAAGGCACCAAGCTAGAAAGCAGGAGACTGTGAGTTCTAGTCCTGCCTTAGGCACAAAGCCAACTGGGTGACCTTGGGCCAGTCACTCTCTCTCAGCCCTAGGAAGGAGGCAATGGTAAACCACTTCCAAAATACCTTGCCAAGAAAACTGTAAGGACTAGTCCAAGCAGTAGCTAGGAGTCAACACTGATTCAAAGGCACATGCACACACACCCATACACACCCACACACACACACACATTCTTGGTGGATTGAAACTGTGTATGCCATTGCTGAATAGTTGTACAATATGCAATTTATTTTACCATTTGGGAAAAGATCTCAGTGTGAATTTTTCTGGTTAACTCGTGCAAAAGATTTGAGGAAACTCAAAAGTTTTGCATTAAAATTTCTCCTGGGGTTTCTGCACTTTGCCCTTGAGACCCACAGAAACAGTAATATGAGCTATGGCATGAGGGTTATTTACTTCTCACCAATGTTTGGTCAAACAAACAAATTAAGAATTTGAAGGGAAGCAAATCGAGAGTTCTCAGAGGAGGGACTAACTAGCTTATAACTTAAATGGTGGCATCTGGCATTTAAAATATCAGTAAGAAGGATCCACACTTTTCTTTTTCATCTCCAAACTCAGCATTCAGTTATTATATTCAGGTCAACGCTCCAGGCTTTTCTTCAAGAGGGAGCCTTGCCAGAAGTAAACCTTTGGCTGATACCCACATTGCTTTCATTTTTGAGTGTAGGTGAAAGTCTTCCTAAACCATCTAAACTTTATACTAACCAACCTTTTTTTTTAACTTGTCACTATAAGAATATTATTGTTTTTATTGTTGCTTAGAAATGTAAACCACATTGAATCATTTCTGGGGAAAGATAGTATGAAAATTGTATAGATAAATGAAATCAATAATATCCTTGCACTGATTTCATAATTGCTTTCTAGATATTCATAGCATCCAATAAATGAATCTGAAAATGAACATCATTGTCATATTGAAGCACCTCAGTCAAAAGAAGCATTTAAATATCATTCTGTGAATTGCCTGGGTGCACTCAGTATTATCACACAGACTTGCACTGCAACAAATTTGTGATTTTTTAGAAATATCAGATCAATCATTTTTGAGTGCAGAAGGCCCTGGTTGCTTTCTCTTCCTATAGCAAAAAAGGCAGGCTGTAAATGATAATATCCGGCAATTTCTAAAATCACATCCACTTGTGAGGCCGTAAATATTCAACTTAATAGCCATAATTTTAGAGACATGTGCAGATAAAAGTGGTTAGTTCCTTGAGCATACATAAACAGCACTACTAATAATGGGCCAGTTGTCTTCTCCCTTCATAACCTGGGATGATAATAGGATCTAGTTCATGATGAGAACAGCTGCCATAGCTGGTAGAACTATTTCTTCTCACCACATGATTACTTGGAGGGCTCCAGTAGCATTTGATGAACTCTCAGCCCTGAGAGGTATACCCAAGAGTAAACCTACAAACTGGTCAGGTCTACAAATGGAAAGGTCTCTTTTGATCTCATGCAGGATGCTTTGAGGAATGGGTTTTTCATTGTGCCCACCTTCCCACAAGCGCTGCTTCTCCTGATAAGAAAACAGCTGACACTATCAGATCCAGAATTGCATCCAAACCTTTATTTTTGTCAGTGGCCAAAGGCCACTGAATTCCTGTCGTACAGAAACATGATGGTAACAGTGTTCAGGCAATTGAAGGCCAAATGACAACACTGCTAATTTATATTTGAAGTACAAAATGGACAGCTGTAGCTCTTTCCTCTGATAATAGCTGTACCAGTGGCAGTCCACCTCGGAGGCAACTTCCTTTTATAATCACACTGTCGTCTAAAGCTAAACGTTGAGAGCAAAGGTGGTATGCTCAACCATAATTTAAAGGCCAGTGACATAAAAGGAAGGGCTATGATGTTTAACTGATAGGGCATCCAAATGTCATAGGCCCAGGCAAGCTCCTATTAGCAATAACTCAGGCCCCTCTGAAGACATCTGGCATTCAAAACTGATGAGTGTCGGTCCCAAGGGTTTTCTCCTCCCGAGCCATGTTCAGGCCACTGGGTAACCTGAGTGACCCAGGAGTCAAACCATGATAACCCTCTTCAATTTAAAGAGCTGCTTCTCCCCATCTGTCTGAGGCCTGACTCTGCACAATAAATTTCCCAGAGAGCATAAAGAGCCATCTAGTGTATATCAAATCGATATCATTGTGGCTCGCAGCAATATCGGAGGCTACAGTTCACAAAATAAACTAGGCCAGGGGCTGGTTTTCTGCCCTGGGCAATCAATCAGGCTCTCTGGGTCATAGATTTTAGTGTAAATTAACACAGCAGAAACAATTGCGCTCCCCAGATGATGATGATATAATACTGTATTTGCTTTCCTTCTCTTCCCCCACCCCCTGGTTTCATTGTGGCTCATGCCTGGCAGGGAAGCTGCATGAAACAAGAATAATAAAAAGCAATGATTAGAAAGATAGTGGTACTCATAAAGCTGGACGTGAATATTTTCCTGACAAATGTGTATAAATGTACATTAATATATAAACAATGGGACAAATCAGAATACTGAAGGTCGCCGATGACCTTCCGTGTCTAAGCAGCCTTAAGAATGGCAATCAAAGAGAAGTGAATTCCTTGCATATCTGGCCGCCTCCCTGTCTGCCCTACATGCCTTAGACAATCAGAGCTTGCACAGTGCACACGATTAGGGGGATAAGACAAAGGTTTGGACTCAGACTTAACCTTTGCATAGGTGAATAGCTTGAACACGTGCATGAACTACATGTTATGTAGAGTTCATTCACAGAAATAACTGAAACATACCCTGGATTTGCAAACCGCCCCCCCCCTTTTTTTTACATTTGCATTCATTCCTCATGAACAAAGTCCTGTCTTTCATGGTACAGTCTTCTCTCCGCAGCTTCCTGGCTTCTCATGCTTCATTTAAATCCCAAAGAAAGACCATGTGAGGCATGTCCATGCTGCAGCTTTTTAGATCGGCAAGTATGGACATCTAAGGGGATGGTAAAGAGCTGGAAAAAAGGAACACCAGTACCTTCTCCACTTGTACTATCAAGGTGAAAGAAAAAGCATCCTGAAAAGGAAGGGGAGAAACAGAAGTCATTTACTTATGGGGGCGGGGGGGGGGACAAGGGAAATTGAAGGACATACTTCAGCAGAGATTATGTCATATTATAGAACAAAGAAGACTGGAGCAATATAGTTAGGAAGATCACAAGATCAGATAAGGCAAGGACAGCCCTCATTCTTTTACTGCATTTTTTTCCCATATGCATTAATTTCTTCCATATAAGGGAATACCTGCCGTTCAATTGTTTTGATAAAAAGTCATGCCTCGAACTTAGTGGCAATGTTATAATTAGAGGAGAAGAAGAAAGAAAGTGACACACTGTCCCTGACACTTAGAAGCTGCCTGGTCCTGACAAGGATTCCCTGGGCTGTTTGGGGTGTATGTTTATGCAGATAATGTGTATCTTTGCAGTCCAAAGACACACAGCACCGTTGAGGGAATCTTCCTCTCTGTTTTAAGTTGTTAGTTACAACGTAGTCTTAAAAATTCCACCCATCTGCAAGTCTAAGTCTACCTGCTTCCTTTTCCCAAACTAACCTATAGCTTAGAGACAGACCAGTTAATGCAGACCAACTCATAGCAGCAGCCATTCCATCTTGCTGGGGCAAAAGGGAGGAAGATGAGAAAGGAGCATTTGTTCCATTAGCTCTTATAGAAGACCAGATCCACTTGCTTCTTGCCTCCTTGTGCTATTTTGATTAAAGGCAGTTGTAATAAGATCTTTGTAGTTTTAAGTTTTAATGCCCAAAATTGCTTGTTTTCTTCTTCCCTCATCACCATTCCCCCCCCCCCCCCCCCCACTTTTAGGTGTAAATGATACCTTGGGTTTTTTTATTGATTGTATCTAAACCATTCTGGGTAAGTTTTGTGACTACAGGATAATGCAAGAAGGAATAACTATAAGTAAATAACACCATTTTGCTTTTAAAAAGTAAATCTATTGTTGTTTTGGTGCAGATATTGTTGGAAGTCCCAGTCCAAAAGCACTGACTCTCCCCACATGAAAAGGGGCAAAATATAGAAAAGAATTAAGGATTTACTCTGTACTCTTTAACTATTATTGTGCCTGCAGTTTGTTTCATGGGATTACTAATCTTGGATCATTCCTTCTGCCTTTCTTCACAGGCATAAACGGAGTACGTGCTCTTTGATTCTCCTCCTGGTTACAGGAAATTATAATGTATTTCCTGTAAATGAAACTCCTTTCTGTCATAGTTATAAAACTTGCTCATGTTAGATGGCTCTTAGGAATGCCCACATGCACAGACATAATGCTCCTACCTCCAACATATATGACACATACTACAGGAATGTTAAAAGACAAGGAGGTAAAGCCTGTTTGGAAAATGAATCTCATATCCCTTTAAGAACTGCCAGAAAAATGACCACAGTCATGGTGGAATCAGCAGCCATTATTTCAACATCCTTTAGTACCAATTTGCAACAAGCACAGGTCACTCTAATTAAGATAGATAGATAGATAGATAGATAGATAGATAGATAGATAGATAGATAGATAGATAGATAGTGGCAACAATCATGCAAACAAAAGGAGTCTAGAGTGAATGTAGATGTGAGCAGTAAGCAACCATCAACCCAGTTGTTATCTGGAAGTGCAATATCACAATGATTTAACATGCAGAAATGGATTGGAGAGGTAAAGGCCCTCAAGGATAGAGAGAGGTAAAAAGGAGGAAACAAGAGAAAGAACAATGAGTTAAGCCTATGATATGTGAAGGGGCCATGACAGCATACTTTCCCCAGTAGTGACGATCACAATTGCATATTGCTGCATTGACTTGATTGGAAGAGTGTACAAGTACGGGAAATTTCAATTCTAAAAATGCATAAACAACTAACAAGCTCTAGAAACAGTATGCATATCTCTGTGGGGTAGAGTTGGCAGTGCAGGAAGAGAAAGTTTTGCAAACAGCATCAGTTAATAAAACTTTCTTAATACTGCGTGGGTTTGTTTTCATTCATTAAGTTTTGGGATAGGATGGAACAAAAGATCTCCATTTCCTTACTGGCAGATAGAGAAATCTATTGCTTGCTAGTCTTCCCTTAAGTTGGTCTAACTTAGCCTTCATTTGCATGCAACATAAGGCCATGATTGGAACAGGAAGTGTTTGGACTGACTGAAAGCTGCTTCATTACAGAGTTCTGAACTTCGAGCCTTTTGTTGTTGTTGTTATAATTTTTGCCCAGGAATCTTGGAAAACCTAATTATGCACTGACATTAATAAATACGCAAGTATTTATTATGCAAATTAATGTTTCCCAGGTTTTTCTTCTGGAAATCTGGTCTTCCCAGACAAGCCTAGGAACCAGAGTAAGGCAAGAATTCTCTCCAATGGAAAGGATACCAACAAAGCATCCTGGTGACCCTGAGTTTCTCCTATGCCACCCCCCTCTGCAGGAAGGCAGGACCCATGCAATTGGTCCGCCCCCAGTGCCTGATGGACCCATTGGGGTTTCAGAGGGAGCTGGGGGGTATTCCCAAGGATCTGGTGCACAGTCCAGCAGAGGCCTTGGCTGCTGCCTGGCACAAGGAGGTGGCTGGGGCCTTGGACAAGATCGTGCCTATGTGGCCTCTCTTACCGCATCAGCCCCAATATTCCCCATTGTTTACGGAGGAGTTGAGGGTTCCGAAGTGGGTCAAGAGATGTCTAGAACACTGCTGGAGGAAGACAAAGACCAAATCTGACTGAACACAGGTTAGAGCCATTATTAAAGCCTACATTGTGGCAATAAGAGCGGCGAAGCACCAATACTTCTCTGCCCTTATCGCATCTGCTGAATGCCGCCCAGCGGCCCTGTTTGGGATCACTAGATCCCTCCTTGGTAAGGAGGATTTGGTGATTCATTTGCAGGGCCGTGCGGAGGAATTTTTGGAGCATCTGCAGGACAAAATTGTTCGGATTTGTTCTAAGTTAGACTCCGAGCGTGGGGCAGGGTCTGGGGAGATACCGGGGGATCGTTCTTACCTAGTTATCTGGGAACAGTTTTATCCTGTTGATCCTGAGGAAGTGGACAGGTTCCTTTGGACTGTGAAGCCCACCACTTGCCATCTGGATCCATGCCCCTCCTGGATGGTGAAAGCAGCTTGGAAGGTGTCATGTGGTTGGATCCAGGCGATGGTTAATACATCCTTGCAGGAGGGAGTGTTCCCAGCTGCCTTTAAGGAGGCAGTGGTGCACGGCCTCCTCAAGAAACCCTCCCTGGTTCCTACTGTACTGGGCAATTTTCATCCAGTCTCCCACCTCCCCTTTCTGGGGGAGGTGGTTGAGAAAGTGGTGGCAGCTGCAAAGGGTTCTAGAGGAAACAGATTATCTGGGCCCTTTTCAGTCAGGTTTCAGGCCTGGATATGTAATGGAAACCGCATTGGTCGCACTTATGGATGATCTCTGGCGGGAGCGGGATGGTGGAAATGTGACCATCCTTGCTCTACTTGATCTCTCAGTGGCTTTCGATACCGTTGACCATGGTATCCTTTTGGGACGGCTCAGGGAATTGGGGGTGGGCTGGTTCACCTCCTTTCTTCAGGGCTGATCCCAAGCGGTGGTGATAGGGAGCAAGAAGTCCCATCTTCGGCCCCTCCTTTGTGGGGTGCCGCAGGGTTCGGTTCTCTCTCCACTCCTTTTCAACATCTACATGAAACTGCTGGGTGAGATCATCCACCATCATGGGATGAAGTATCATCAATATGCTGATGATACTAAATTATACATCTCCATCCCAGGTGAGGTAAGTGATGCTGTGACTGCCCTTTCATGGTACCTGGGGGCTGTAAGGGTCTGGATGGGAAGCAACAGGCTTCAGCTAAAGCCTGGTAAGACGGAGTGGCTGTGGGTTAATGGTTCCTCTGTATCTGGGACTTTGTCATCTTTGGTGCTGGATGGGGTAGCACTGCCCCAAACAGACCCAGCACATAATCTGGGGGTCCTCCTGGACTCACAGCTCCTGCTCAAAGACCAGGTGGCAGCCGTGGCCAGGAGGGCCTTTGCACAACTTCAGGTTGTGCATCAGTTACACCCTTTCCTGGATCAGGATGCCCTTCGAACGGTCACTCATGCCCTTGTTATCTCCCATATAGATGATTACAATGTGCTCTACATGGGGCTACCCTTGAAGAGTATCCGGAAGCTACAGCTGCTCCAGAATGCAGCCACATGGGCTATTTTTGGAGCCCCAAGAAGGGCCCATGTAGCACTGTTGCTCCGCGAACTGCATTGGGTACCAGTTTGCTTCTGGGTCCAATTCAAGGAGTTGATTATCACCTTTAAAGCCCTACATGGCATGGGACCAGGTTACCTAAGGGGCCATCTCCTCCCCATGACTTCAACCCGTCCCACCCGATCACACAGAGAGGGCATGCTTCGGACCCCCTCGGTAAAAGAGCTCTGATTAACTGGGTCCAGAATGCGGGCCTTCTCGGCTGTGGCCCCTGCCCTTTGGAATATCCTGCCCCCGGAGTTCAGATTGGCCCCTTCACTCCTGGCCTTCCAGAGGGATTTGAAGACCTGGTTCTGCCACTTGGCCTGGGGCAAGGACAGAAGACATCAAGTGTGGGGACATGCCTTTCGTCTGCAGCTTTGGAAACCATCAGCCTCTTGGACTTTTTCTTTCTTGTAATGCTTTGTATAGTTTTTATGTTTTCTGTAATTCTATATATATTATTGTTTTAATGGATCATGTGAGCCACTCAGAATCCCCCATTAGGGGGAGATGGGCGGAGATAAATAAATAAATAAATAAATAGGCAGGAACTTCCTGGAAACTTGGTGATTCAGAGGAAAAGTGAGCTCAGAGTTTTCTTTGCTGAAATTTCAAATAAACTAGACCAGAATCATAAATAAACTCGCTCAGCTTCCAAAAATAAACAACATCATGAGAACAATCAGGTCTGGAGATGATCCCAAAGTGATGCAAGGCATCTATGCAGTGATGGAAGTACAGAGTTCAACAGGCTGGGAACAGAGGTTGGATAGCATGCTGGGAATGATCCTAAGGAGGACCTCTGCAGAATCCTGTACATGAATGAAATATGTTGGAGAGGATAGCTGTTGCAGAGACAATCATGAGTCAGAGTCAGCAAAGAGCACCATGCAAAGAGAACTTCAACAAGAATGAAAAAATAATAATCACTGAAGAGTAATAATCTCAACTGGAGAGTAATAAGCAATGGAACCAGATCAGCCAGGGAAGGAAGACTTCCAAATAAAAATAGCAATTTCAAATGCTGCACCAGCACACAGATGATTTAATACTCTGGCATGATGCCCCACCCCCTTGGGAAGGCTTGGTTCACAACGTCTTTTATTTTGCTCTATGGGGCAGAACAAAAATACCAAACTCTAGGCTACAGATGATGAGAGAGGAATCTGGCTGTCTGTAGGGGGGCAAATTGCAACATGTACCCCATGAGGTCAGCATACAAAGGATGCAGCTGACATACTTGCATCAGATATCATGCCATAATTTCACAATCATGCCACTTATGCAAGGATGTCATGACCCATGTATTGTAGCTTTCGAAGTCATTGTAGCTTGTTACTTCTAGAAGGGAAATTTGTATTAAAGACTGGCTGAGTTTACTAAGCCACAATTTTTTGGATTCACATATTATATCAACTCAGCTATTCCAGTTTGTAAATAACAGTTTGTAGTGTAACATTTTGTGCAAACTCAACATATTGTGGTGTAGCCAATAAGTCACAGTTAAACAAACCATGCATTAGCATGATATGTTAACTAAATTATTAACTGGCACAGCCTTCACCAATGTGGCACTCAGGAGATCCTTTCAATATATTCCTTCCTACTGTTAGAAAGTCCATTTCAATAGTTGCCCAATAAATGTTGCTGGAACGGGATGGAAACATACAAGAATTTTCTAAATACTGCATAAGAGTGCTAATTTTAATTTTATTTTGCAGGTTTGTTTCTTCTGAAAAATAACTTCCAATTTATAGAAGTTAATGTATTATGTAACCAGTTGGCAAAAACTCCTAATAGATTCTTTGTGTTTTAAGTAAAATTAAAAAGCATATTGCATAAACTGAACAGCAAAAGAAAATCATTTTTAATTACGTTAGATTTAGATCAAGTAATTGTAAGCCTATTATCTTTCAAGTTTATGTCAGAATTAGATTTCTTTCATGTTTGCTTAAACTTAGAATATAAATGGAGCTTACTTAAAACAATCAATGTACTTTGTGGGTTCCAAATATGCAAATCATGGTGCTAATCAAAAGGAATCTGGTGACTCTTTTATTTTACATAATTCATCTCAATTTCACTTAGAGAAATGGAACTCTCCAACAAATTGTCTAATTCATAATTCTTTCTGCATCTTGTAGATCAATTATCTTCAAATAAACTAACAGTTGTCCCAGTTGTCCCCCAATTGTGTTAAAGTGATAATTCCCAGATTTTCCAGCATAGCTGTGTTTGTTTGTTGCAAAGCACCATATCCAATAGTCATGCTGACTGGACATGCTGGGAATCGTAGCTTCAATGTATCTGGGATGCACCAAGTTGGGGAAAATTCTGTAGTTTATTAGAAGTGATTGCATCAGTGTAGAATTAAGGCTGCTCCTTAACACAGCATGCTTATTTGGAAGTAATTGTCACTGTAATCACATTAATTCCTAGATCGGCCAATATATGACATAAATTTTACTTAATATATGAAGTGGCCTTGTGCCCAAACAGGCTATTTATCCATCTTATTTAATAGTCTTTTTCCTGTAAGATGCACACACATGCATCCTCTGGTATGGTAAACTCACAGTGAGGTGAGTAGGAACATAACACCTCTGACCTACACATAGTAAGTTCTTTGTGTGAATAGATCATTCCCATATACATGCTGTCTCCAAACTGATGGTTTGTATAATCAAGCCTTTCTTTTTACCAGATCCCTCTGTGCAGATACAGAGCCTCTTCAGGTGGAATACAGCAACATAGGAGGTACAAGATCAGATCATCTGGCTCTCTTCTTGCCCAGGATGGTCAGCTCTGATAAGTAGCAGATCTTAAGCAGTCTCTTTCCCATCACTTCCTATTGCAAGGCCTCTTTGCACAGCCACCTTGTAACTTAGGGCAGGACCTGTCTCCATGATCATGTTCCCCTCTACATGAATTCTGATGCTGCTGTTTACTAAACACAGCTCTCAAAGATTTCAGGGTTTCGATAGCCTTACAAGCAAATTGTCATGGGTTGAAGCCATAACCATGTGTAAGCAAAGCATCTATTCTGCTACTTAGCTATGGCCTTCCTTGTGAATGGTAAGTAGAAGCTCACCTTAAGGTGGAACATTTCTGATAATTTTTCAGAATCAATCCAAGGAATGAGGGAAAAAATGTAGTACCTGGTCAAATGTGTTTGGTCTAGTTTGGTCTAGTGGTTAAGGCACCAGGCTAGAAAGCAGGAGATTGTGAGTTCTAGCCCCACCTTAGGCATGAAAGCCGGCTGGGTGGCTTTGGGCCAGTCCCTCTCTCTCAGCCCCACTCACCTCACAGGGTTGTTGTTGTGGGGAAAATAGGTGGAGGAAGGACTATTAGGTATGTTTGCTACCTTGAGTTATTTATAAAAATAATAAAGGCGGGATAAAAAAATCTAAAAAAAAAATCCCTTCATTGCTTTTACCTGATAATTTTCCTCTATAAAACCTGGTATGGAAAGGGTTAAGATAAGGGGAGAGAGATCCTCCCCTTTGCTTATGCTTCTCTACCAGTCTAACGTGTTGGCTAATATATATTAAGACTGAGAATACCATGAAAAATGTGGTTCTCTGAAGGGCTATTGCCCTTATTCAGTATACTGTAATGGAGCAATGTCATTGCATTAAATTGAATACAGGAAAATGATGCAAGGACAGAACACAAGGATAGGTACCATTTAGCCATGCAGTGCCACACTCCTATGCAATGTAATGATGAGTCCCTAAAGATCTTTCCAGCATCCACAGTGTTAAGAGTGTTGCTAAGTCAGTAATTCCACTAAATGCGATAACAAAATTCTCATCGTCTATGACATCTGGTGCTTCCATTTGTGAATCAACTGAGTTTGAATGGAAGACTACCTGAGAGTCCAAAATATAGTTCCCTAGATTCCCACAAGCAAAGTCAGATGGGAATTTTAAAAAGTAACACAAATATCAGCCCCAGGTTTAAAACAAAACAAAACAAAAAATAGCAAGCAAATAAATGATCATCTGGTAGCAATCATTTGTGTCACATTAACATCTTTCTTCAGTTATTTTCATCAAAGAAGCTCAGCTGCAATAATTAAAGCTGTGGTGTCTGGTTGATACAACACCATAAATCACAGTGTCTCCAGCAATCCAGATCCATTGGCAGAACAAGCAAGTATCTAGCCAAGTTGTTTATTTCATACTAAGAACTTTGATTTGTGAGATCAACTCATGTCATGTGCATTTGTAAATTCTCCCAACCAAGCCATTATGGACTGATTCATATGTTACACACATGTACCTTACCTGGGAGTTGATAATTTAAAAGCTGCCTTGCTGAATCATTCCAAAGTCTATCTAATATAGCTCTCTGTTCCCAGAATCAATGGGATAAAAACACTTACCTTTTGTTAGATCTTGACTTTGGACGGAGTCGCACAAGGTGTGAGTAAATTGCTGCATCTTCCATAACAGAAGAGCATCAGTAATTCATATTCAATATTTGTGTATCACTGTATCTCTTTTGTCCTATTTTTCTCAACTTCATTTGTAAAGATAAGGTAAATAATTATTATTTATTTTAATGAAAGGTGTCCTTGTTGTTTTCAGATAGGACGCATGCTTTATTCAATTGATTCTCTAAAGCTATCACTGAATTAGCAGCCCAGTTCACAGCTTGCTCACAAGCTGCAGCAATTGCATGCAACTGTGCATAAGAACCCCTGTTTACTCACTTGGAACACAAAATTAGGGTCAAGTGACAATTGGAGCAATCAGATCAAGATGGCAGCCAACATGAGTTCAAAATGTTTGGCAAACATTCTTTTAGTGAAGTCCTGGTTGGAGCAAATAACATGACCTTAAAAAAAGAATGCTAGTATTCAACATCAGTACACTTTCACCTCTAAAATCACTAGATCATGTCACAGTCCAGCACAATCAATATTGTCTAATAGGGCAGATCTGTGTTGTTAGTATTCTTTACAGCCTTGCCATATCTTATTTTATGTTTAGATTGCCTATGAAAACTCAGGTTTATCTGTTGTCTAGACAATACCTTACATGGTCATTCAAATTAATAATGTGCCAGAATTATCCTATGTTTAATGCAGCTGCTCTCAGTATTGACTCTCAAAATTAAATTTTCTCCACTATCTTATTGACAGCTGGGTCTCAAGCATATTTAATGCATGTGAGGGCAAAACTGGATCCTTGCTCAGCCTTATAAGTCACAATAAAATGTCAACAGTTCTTTATTTCCCTCAAAAGTTTAAAAGGAAGCATATTATGTACTAATTCATGAAATTATTTATTTAAAAAAGCATAGACTGTGTGGCATCATCCAGGGTATCATAAATAAAATTCCAAAGGCACAAATTGAGAGCAATATAAAAATTGTTGTTATTCCTGTTGAATGCATTGCACAAGGAGATTACTGTGATGGTAGCATAGATATCAGAGTATTTCAAAGGGCTACTCACTGACCATAAGGTTATATTTCTCCTAGTTTCTTCTTGATTCAAAACTACAATGCTCTGTGACATTAGAACATCTTAGACAATGATCACTGTGTCTTAATCTAAATAGTGGACACTCAGACCACACACTCAGACCTCAGAACCTCCTTGGCCACAAAGCAGGAATGAACAGAATGAAGTTTTTAGATTGGTTGTGCCTGGTATTAACATAAGCAGATCAATGCTATCAATCAACCTTTTGCAATTCCAGTTCTAGTACTGGAGCTCTGGATCAGAAAGCTCTCGGTTCCTGGCCCAGAATGGACACAGCAATCCAGTCTGTCCCTTGCAGTCATCTTGGATTCTCTTGCTTTCAGGATGGAATAAAACCATGAGCCTTATTTATGAGAATGTAGATCTAGGCATATGTCAATGTGTCTCAGTTGAGCTGAAAGGAAAAAAAACAATGCATAAGGATTTTGGCACCAAGTTTGCATGCACGATTCCCCCTTTTCCTGGATAGTTTGGCTTTTTGTATATTTAGACTTAACTCCTGAAGGGGCCTGTAATGTGAACCATTCAACCAGGGAAATAGATTTCAGAAAGCATCTTATTTTATATTAACTCTATGTAATTAGACTTGGGAACTCAAATACTTTGATTCAGAGCCTTCTGAAGGTAAGGTGCTGTAGAGTTTAAAAGTTACATTTCTTTAAAAGTAGATTTTATTATTTAAGACTTTGATTTTTTACATTTAAATCACATTTCCTATGATAGTAGAAAATTGGATAGAACTAAGAAAGGTGTTGAGATTCAGGATGCCCTTTGATACTGTAACCTAAAGTGGCCCTGAGGAACAAAGCACGGACTTGCACTTCGAAGAGGAATGTGAAAAAGGGCCATCTTATCCTCATATTAAAAGGAAAGTCTATTCTTTGGTTTAAAAACTTTAGATCATGGTTGCCAACAAGACTAAAGTGCCAGCCACAAGATTAGGTCTGGCTGACTAGCTTATTGCCAATATAGAGATGAGGGCTTTTCCTGTCTATGTAATGTAATTATTCATGACTCTTGATGTATCTTTTCTATCTCCTATATAAACCTTTGCCAATTTTTGGTTGGGGCTCTCAATCTGTTTGGCTGTGATCACTATTATAGGGTATTTTAATAAAGAAACTTTGTTTCAGATCTCCATTGCCTTGGTTCATATTATAGTGACTGCTATTTTTCCATGACAGTGCATTTCTCTTTTGAAAGCAATGGTTTAAATAAAATAGGAGCACTTGGTAATACTGTTTTAACAAGAGCAACATTGCTGTCAGTTAAAGACCATTGCCAAATGGAATGGTTTTATTCCATCCTGAAAGCAATGCTATACTACAGATGTTTTGACAGAACTGATCTGTACAAGTCAGTTCTTGTCCCACATGTGCAAATAGACAGTGATTTATTTTAGGGAGAAGTAAAAGCTGGAAAAGGCATTCTGGTCAGCACTGGGCCATGGTTGAGATGAGAACCTGAAGTGCTATAGCAGGAGTCTATAGCTTTGACTAAAAAAATCTGTTTATGCACAGAAAGATCTCTGGATGTACAGCATTAGTTCTTGTGATCATCAAGCATTAGTACATCTGACAAGTCTGCTTTAATTAGAAGAGGCTAGCCTACTGTCTTTGTCATGCCGATGGAACAGACTTCCTTTGCTTTGCATTCATCTCTGTTCTTCATTTTTATCCTCACTCTAGATTGCTCAAGCTTCCATGTTTCTTCCTAACCCTTGCTTGGAGAAGAAGTACTCTAGCTCCCAGTTGGGGAATGGTCATCTATAACTCTTGCCTAGCTTTGAGAGTTCCCAAGTATTCTTTGAGCTAGTAATAATGGAGGGAAAAGGCCACTGGCTAGTATAAATGGCTTAATTATATAGCTGCATCACCTCAATTTTAAATCCAGTAAAGTCAGCTACTCTTCATGTGCTCTCTGTGCAAAAAGTTTATTTTTCTTCAGTAGGCATTGCTTTCCTATGAAACATGTCAAATCCTTGAAAACAAGGTCCCTTGGATCTTACCTTAGCTAATGATGGATGAGATGCACCTCAGAAACTACAAGCATGTCATTCAGGAATATGTTATACCTGACTTCCCCTGAATGTCAGCAATTTTCATTACTTTATTCTGTTTTCTCTCATCTAAGACCCTGTTATTTCTTTGTTTTCTTTTTCTGAAGGCATGGAGGAGTGAATCCAGACAGCTACTGTAGGTCACTGATCCGCCTTGCCTAACAGTGGCCAACTTCAATGGGTAGAAGTACATTAAAGCACACATTACTTGGTGAGAGAAACAGTTTCTCCCGGGACTGCTCCCTGAGATCGTTCTAAGTGGAATACCTGGGACTGAACATGGGACATTTTCCATGCAAATAGTGTGGTATTTCTTCAAATTATGATCTCTCTACTGGAGTATATTTGCATGTTGCTTTTGCCCAGATGTTGGATGAAAAAAGCCACACACATAAAGGAACAGAAGCAGAGAGGTCTTATTTAGAGGAAATTAAGTCTAGTATGCTTGATTCAGTATATTTACTTTCCCTGAATTGTTTCATGAACATTTAACTGTTCCATTTTTTTACATGTTGATTTAGAAGTTCAGTTGAAATACAAGATTGCAATCTCATGTCTGCTTTAACATATCAATCAGTAGTTATTAGAAACTCCAGAATTAATGTTGACAGAAACATTTAACAAAAGTTATGAGCATTATTTGAACAGATCTTAGTACAGCCACTCCTTGTTTAGTGACTACCTCAGTTAGCAACCATTGCAAATATGTCAGTAATAAGCAGTAATAAAAAATTCATTTTCTGACCAATACTTGCATTTACTACCAAATTTCATGTTCCTGAGGACAAAAGACTTCAGTGTGAAACTGATTAAGATCTGGTCAGTTTCAGGCAGCAGCTGTGAGCCAAAGGGAGATTCTAATCAACTAATTAAGGTCTCAGAGCTGAGTTTGTTAACTTGCACTTAGCACTTTTTAGGGATGCCTGCACTGCAGTGAAAAGCAGCTCAGGAAGAAATAGCTTGTTTAAGCAATCTCTTCACCCCACAAAAGGGCAAAAAAAGGGAGGGGAAATGAGTCAGGTGCAGGACACTGTAGGAGAGAACTTTATCTGAATGAGACAGCAGGCCACCAGTGATCTTTGCGGCATCTCTCTCTCTCAGTGATGTGTTCACTTAGTGACCATTTTGCTTAACAACTGAGTCATTGGAACAGAATGTGATTGCTAAACGAAGAGAGAGTGTATTTCCAGCTTTTAATTTCCATAGATTTCATGCATAAACTCATTAACATCGGGAACTGAGTTTGACTATAAAGAGGCTGCAGCTTGAGCTACAGGATCCAAAAGACAATGTCATTCCTTGTGTTCAGAGAACACTGAGAGCAGCCTTTCACTAAGTTCCTTTTGCAAGCTCAGATATGGAGGTTGCCATTGGAGAAAAATACTTCTCATTTATGGTCTCATCACTTGCAAAACCAAAAAAGTTCTCCTGAACAGGTGCTGTAATGCCTGCCTGCCTCTGTTGCAATGATGGCAGTTAAAATGATATATGTAAAAAAATTTTTAAAACATCCACAGTATGAATCAAATCAGCATAAAATCAAACAATAAAGTAACAATTCTAGAATAAAACAATGCAAAACTCAATAGAGATGGTCCAATCTAATTAGCATGACCTAACAGTTCTGTTTTCAGCATCTTGCTGAGTGTAATCCAGGAGGGGGCCAGCCTGATTTCTACAGGGGGGCTGTTCAACAGAATCATCTAGATTTTTGTACCACAGGGATGACCTCTTGGTGTTTGAAATTTTTTGGCATTTTAAATATTCCTTTATTACTTTCCACAGTATTTGTGAAAAAGAAAAAAAAGGGGGGGGTCTTACCATTTGGAGTCTCCTACGTGTGAGTCATGTAAGAGTGGGAGGCCATAGAAGTGGAAATTATAAAGAAATAAAGTCCACTAAATCCCCTTCCATTATGATTTTGGGTTGTGCTTCAGACTGGGGAGGGTGGACCAAAATCTGGACTGGGGAGTCTTCTGTGCCCAAGCCGGCTCCTTGCAGAAATAGACCATTAGAAGCACAATAGGGGCAGAGTTGCAGTTAAGAACTGTTAGCCTCTGGACTTCATGGCCTAACTGGGTCAATAAAATCCAGCAGAAGAGGTATGCTGTAGATTCCGTCTACTAAGGAGTTACATTTGGCAGGACCCAGGAGATGGGCCTTTTCTGGTGTGGCACCTGCTCTGTGGAACATCTCCCCCCCCACTCCCGCCCCCGCTGAGGTGAGACTGGCCCTTTCCCTCCCATCCTTCTGGAAATCCTTCAAAACGTGACTCAGTCAACAGTCCGGGGAACTCTATCAACAGGCCTGGGGGTCTCAAGGGAACAGGCCTGATCTCCTGAGGTGGCTCCACTGTTTATAATATCTAATACTCACACTTAGCCTTTTTTAATAATAATATCAATGTTTTTAATGACATTCTGCTTTAACATTGCTATTTTGTGGTTTTATTGTACGCTGCCCAAAGTTACATTCTGTGAGATGGGAGGCCATATAAATATGATTTATAAATAAATACATAATAAATCTTTAGATGACATTACATAGTCTTGTTGCATTTGGAAGACTTACTCATTTTGCTGGGTGTTGCTCTATACCTTTGCCCAAACAGCCTGCCCAAAAAGGATCACTGCATATTGTAGATGAAACAGGGCCAGTAAGTACGTCCCGATTCTCTCCTGTCATGTGACTGGAATGATGTGACAGAAAACAAATGAATGCAACACTAATGATTTAGACAAATTTATGGTGTTATAAAAGTGAATTATATTTGCTGGTTGTGATGTGAACTCTATTTATGTACAGAATATCATCATGTCATCCTGACCTCTGTTTCCGCATGTGACAAAATACAAATTAAAAAATAATAACACCCTTCATGATGAAAAAAGGACAAACATCTGTGCAATTTGGGACCATAAATATGATGATATAAATTTTTTAATATAAATTGCAGTGAACGTAAAGCATTCCTTGAAAACTGTGATCAAATAATATATTATTAGGTGAAAATAAGAGAGGAGAGAATTATTTTATGGGAAAAGAATAACTGAAAGTGTGCCTGTGTTTGAACAACAGACAGTTGCCATTTTTGTTCACATTATGGTTAAGATTTGCCCCTATTTGGTGAATATTCTATAAACAGGACAGAAAGACACACAAAGAAAATCAAATGTGGGAGAAAGCAGCACTTCTGGAAGGCTTTGAGTATATGGCCAGTTTGAATACTTGTGCACTGGGGTCCCTAATGTCTTTTTCTGTCTGGCAACTAATCTTAAAAAACCCCAATGCAGGAAGTGAGACGGGAATAACTGTGCTTCTTGATTTTGGCCAGTAGAGGTAGACAAGAATTTCTTGGGTTCATTTTTTATAAGAACTGACCAGAATTCATCTGTTTCTTCACAAATAGGATTGAAAGAACATGAGATGTAAAGAAAATGAATCCAAGGAAAAATAAAATTGCCTGATTTGTCCATTCTTAAACTGAACCTGGGATACCCATAGGTGTGACGTGCAGCCTTGAAAATTGTTGGGTGCAGCCCCACAAACTTTTTAAGAGCCGCCACTGATTTGTAAGTGTTGGGGTGACAAAAGGATAAAACGATGGAATATATGGGGAGTAATTGTATTAAGTGTAATTTATTAAATAAAATAGAATTTAATTTTTATCCTGGCCCCATCTGTTTCTTTGTCTTGAGCCTATTTGCTTTTCTGAATGTAGCCTGTAGTATGCTATTCACGTTAAGGTACTCCCTCACCATTCTTCCCACCCCCCATGTACATCCCTGCATTAAATCTTTATCCGTCATTACATTTTGCACTGATCAATGTGCATCAGGAAGGAACAAGCTATTACCCTTTATATAGCATCAAGCAACACCATTACAAACTCCAAAAGAATGGAATTTGAAATGACTGTATGGAGAATGAATTAATCCAGAAGAGAAATCTACATGCATCCATACTGTTAACAATGAATGTAGACTCTTACTGGACTTTTAATTTAACTAACAATGATTAAGTACTTTAACATTACAGTATTTAGGCATTCTGAGCAATGTTCACCACCAAACCCTGGGCAATAATATCATAGGATGAGGTCTGGGACTGTGGGGAGGTGACTTTAAGCAGAAAAAGTAAAATATCTGTGCAAGATCATAGACCTTTTCTCACTCAATCCTGGCTTGCTCAGTTTTATAAATAATAAGAAATAAGCCACATTTGCTGTCATCATATGTAATTCTGATCTAAGTGATGTGGGATAATATTTCTTCTCCAAAAAAACCCTTTAATTTCAGCCCAAAACTGAAGGCTGAAGAATATTTGGTTGTGCAGTGCATGGACCGAAACAATAATCTCTTTGTTTTTATTTTGTCCACCTTAAACACACACTAGTCAGCAAAGCCAGAAAGTCTGCCCTTGTGGAAGGCAATGTTCTGCTTGCCAAAATATAACAATAGCTAATTAACACAAAGTCTTCCCATACTTGATCACTGAAATTCTATGAAACAATTATTTGTGCAGTAGGAAGTGAGTGGGCTTTGAAATAATATTATTTTGGGGGATTTTAAAAGCCACATGATATAAATCTGCCTGAAGTGAAACTGCTCCAGGGAGAAAAACTAATCAAACTGGTTTTCCCATAACAAAAAGCAGAGTATTCACACTGAAGCAACCGACAGCTTTTGGAACATCACTGATGAGGACTTTGTTACAGCACTGATTGAAAAACGTGCCAAAAAGCTTACAGTTCCAGGTATATAATTAAACAAGGAGACACCAAAGAGATACGTCTTTAGCAATTGCCAAGACTGAAGTGCCACATGGTAGATTATGTAATCTGAGGAAAAAAGATCTGTAACTGTAAATAAAGCTTACGGCATTGTACTTCATGTTTACACAGGTGTGATGTTAACAGTCTCAATGCTTTCTTTTACATACAGGCAGGATATAAAGGAGGTTACAGTACTACCTGAAATAAATTGGAGGGTTACCAAATTGGAGTACTGTTGCAGCGATGGCTGTCTCTTTGGTTTTTGTCTGTGATATATCAAAAATCAAGCCAGAGGCCCCTATCCAACAGGGCGAGCACAGAACAGCCAGGGTTGCATGCAATGGTGCCATTTTAGAAACAATGAATACCTGCTGATGAAGAATGTTGGAATGTCAAATTTTTAAAAGTGGCAATGGGTGTGCAATCCCTACCTCCACCCCTCCCCAAAGTGTATTTGGCTGTTGAATCCCATGCACAGGAGGTGTTTGCATTGTCCTTCGTCCTTTGGGGGTATGTGGTCCTTATTTGGTTTAGGTCAGAGGACTCCCCCCCCCCCCACATTTCTTTATTAATATGCAGCATCTGACTCTCTCTGGGATAAATCTACTCCCTGAGTACTACCTGTCTTTCCAACTTTCAGATTTGTAATTTCCCAAGCAGACGCTCATTCTTACACGTCACACTTCATGGTCAACTTGGCCGTAAGGCTTGATTCAAGCATCAGTGTTTTTCACTTCAGAGCTAAATTACATGAAAGAAATGTGGTCCTGAACATGCAACAAATTCAAAGCACATTGCACATTGTAGCCATTCAGCAGTGCAGTTTCCTGACTGCTTCATCTTGAGGACAGATGAATTTCCAGCATTCGGTAAGATGAGTGGAAGAATTCAAGAATTCTTTTCTGTGCTGGCCATACGGGAGCCATCAGATGACATTTTCTTGTGCATGGTAGTAACATCATTTGAAGTAATAAACTCATGGTCAGTTTGGGCTTCATAAATTGAATAAATGAAGACGCTTGTTGATCAGACTAATTGACCATCAAATCTGCAATACTAGCTAGCCAAATGCTTCAGGGAAATTCACAGGAAGGATATAAAGGCCTCAATGTCCCTTCCTTGCTCCCAACAGCAGAACTTTAATATTCATTTAGTGATAATGGGTAAAAGATATTGATAAATATTCCCCCCCACCCACCCCGCCAAACTATACATGAGGTAAGCAGAAAAGCCTAGCCCATAGCTAACTACATCCTATCAGGAGGAGTTTCAAGAAAAGAGTTCCTGTGCATGTGAATGTATGTGTTTGTGTACACATGCCTAGGAAACAAAGACAGGAAGGAAGACTAGCAATCTCATAAACAAAGAGCAGGAAGAGTCAGAAATAAAGAGAGAAGGAGGGAAAGGCAATTTTGACTATCTGTGTCCTGCTGCTTGTTGTGGTCAGCAGGTTGTAAGATTCTGAGAGACAGAGCCTCTGAAGCCATGCCTCCAACATAATTCTGTGTAGGCCAGTAAGAAAGGTAACTACCACTATATCTTGGGGCAATGAGTATATTGATTTGATGCTCCCTATTGAACTCTCTTTTTTTCTGGTTTTATTATTATTTTTTATTAATTAGGTAAAACAGAAAAAAAGCAAAAAACAAAGAAAAGGGACAGGAACACATATGCGTACATAAAATAAACTTTACACTAGAGTGATGGTTGAAGTGAAAATATTATGATTACAAAAAAAAAAAAAAACTTAAAAAGGCAAAACGAACAACAACAAAAAAGATAAAATATAGGAACAAAAGCATTGCAATATCTCCCCTCTCCTTTTTTCCCCAACTGCTAATTGCTACAGGTTGAACTCTTTATTCCACTTGCATCTGCAGTTATTCACTTTCAAATGTCCCCTTTGCACATCCATAGAATCCACCCCCAAGCACCAGCTATTAAGAAGACAGCAATGGGTAGACTTATTGTGAAGACAGATAGCTTCTCTGTTCTCAGATTATGAGGGTAACTTTGAAACTCACCTTACCAATAAATAGAACATAGATGATAATATTAACTCTTCAGGTTTGTCCTTTCCCTCATACTTCAGTGCTTTTTATTGTGCCTGTATGCTTCTGTATAATATTTTCATTGTATTTTTTGAACTGTCACACAATTTCTTGTTACATTTGATCAATTACTTGATTTACATTTCTGTAAAATAGGTTGAGCTCCCCATTTCATTACTGTATTTTGAAGTATATTGGCTATTCATGGAATAACTTGGTCTGTGTGAACCATGTAAGATTCAATTTGATTCAGAAATTTGATTCACTTCAATAATTAAAATTGATTTAAAAACTGATCCAATTCTATTTGAAAGTTTAACTCTGATCAGACTGATGCTGTTCGGATTGTTAAATCCAGTACAGAAATCCCTATATTGTTTCAGAGGCATCCACTATGATTTGACAATTAGAACAGGCTTTCCAATACTATTCAGAAAGTCTATTCAAGTTGGAGGTTTGATCCTTCAAACCAAATTTCTAAATTTTGTCAAAATTATCCTTATATTATACTACTTTTTTAACAGTTTAAATATCTCTGTTTAATAGGAGGGGGGAAGAGAAAGATGTCAACACTGTTTTTTACAGACTACTGATATAGTAGTAAACTAGAGCTGAATATAAATGGGCTTCCAAATTTGTAGGCAGAGAGATTAGGTGGATGATTTCTCCAAATTTTTCTCAGAGGAAGAGTAATTTCTCAATGGTGACAGTAGTGTTTCAAAAGGAAAAAAAAGAGTTCTTTTGTGATGTCTTTCCTTGGAATTTAAATGAAAAACAGGAAGCCAGTCATTCTGCAAACTGTTGAAGAGAAAGTACTTAGGAAATTGTAAAGAAATAAAATAATAAAAAATAAACACTACCCCAACCATTTGAATATTTTGTCTCTTAACATCACCACTATGCACACAATATCTCATATTTGGACACTAAATAGTTGCTGAAACTCCGCCAATTTGCATCCCAGATTGTTTTGACCCACCAGCAGTATAATTCATCATACCTATATAGCCCATATCTCTGCTGAAAAGAAATCTCTTTATTCTTTTTTGTATCAACGTATCTTATTCTACATTTCTCAGTTTTACTTGGAATGGATCGTGCAATTTTCCATTCTGCAGAACTTACTCCAGAATTACCCATCTTCAGAAACAATGCATATTGAATCTGAAGTCATGTTCATGTTTTCAGTGCACCCTCATCTCATTTAAAATATTTATACCTTAAATATTACCTTTTATATTCATGCACTCAACCAGCCTTTCTTTAAGAAGAAAGAGGTAAAAATCTTAAAACGGCATACCAAAAAAGGCTTATGAGTTGCTGGCAGCGTATAAATTATTATTGTTGGTTGCACAGTTACTCAGATGGTTAGACTGGATTTGGCACTGTTATCCACCTATCGAGTCCTTCCCAAGGACCTGGGATAGGCAGATGTTATTGTTTCATGGTGTTAAAGGTATCATTGCAGGATTTAAGCTGTTCCAAGTAAAGCTGCCTTTACCAACTGACTGAACTCAGTGCCAATGGTCTTCAAGCGGTGCTCCAGATGTTTCAGGATTGCACCCAACGTGCCTATTACTATTGATACTATCTTTGCTTTCTTTTGCCACAATCATTCTACTTCTATTTGCAGGTCTTTATATTTTGTGATTTTCTCCAATTCTTTCTCTTCTATTCTGTTGTCTCCAGGTATGCAATGTCCACTATCCAGACTTCTTTTGTCTTTCGTATCAACAATTTTTATTCTGGGGTGTTATGTGGCAGGTGCTTGTCTATTTGAATTCTAAAGTCCCAGAGCACTTTAGCTTCTTCATTTTCGATTACTTTGTCTGTTTTGTGGTCCCAGCAATTCTTACTTGCAGGCAAATGGTATTTCTTGCAAATATTCCAATGCACCATTGTTGTTATTTTATCATGCCATTGTTTGTAGTCTGTGCAATCTTTTTCCAGCAGCTAACTAGGTGGTCCACTGTTTCTTCAGCTTCTTTGCAGAGGCGGCATTTGCTGTCTGTTGCTGTCTTCTCAGTTCTGGTTTTATATGCATTTGTTCCTAAGACTTGGTCTTGTGCAGCCAGAATTAGCCCCTCTGACTTTTTCTTCAACTTTCCTGCTGTTAGTCATTGCCAGGTCTTGTTGTTATCTGCTTTGCCTGCTAGTTTTTTTGTGTACTGGCCATGTAATACTTTACCTTGCCATGTCTGTTTTCTATTCTTCATTTGGTCTTTCTTATAGGCCAGTTTGGTCTCTTTGGTATTCAGTAAGCTTTCATGGTGTACTAGCTTCAGTGCATCTTCTTCACTGTCCTTCAGATATTCTTCCAATGCCCTCTTTTCTTCTTCAACTCTCTGGTGTACTTGCAACATTCCATGCCCACCTATGCTCCTTGGTAAGTAGAGTCTGTCAAAATCACTGCATGGATGAAGGGCATGATTCATTGTCATCACTTGAGTCCAGTCCACTATTCCAGCTGTGTATCTAATGACTGGAATTACCCAGGTGTTAATTGCCTTGATGGTATTTCTTCCACTGAGTTTGGACTTTAAGATCTTTTTCACTCTCATGATGTGATCACTACTAACCTTCTTCTTGACTTCAGTGCATTTGATGTCAACTTGAAGGTATTTGTAGTGATCTTCTTCTTCCAGACTCTTGATGTTATTTCCATAGGGCATCTTGATTCCTTCAGTTTTCACTATTTTTCCCTTGTTGAAGGTAAGGGTGGCACATTTGTCCAGTCCAAACTCCATTGCAATATCTTGGCTGTATTTTCGGACTGTGTTGAGCAGCGATTCTATTTCTATTTCAGCTGGGAGTTTTCCACACAGCTTCAGATCATCCATGTTGTTGTCATCATTATTATACTCCTTTTTATTTTTTTCCCCCCACCACAGAATAACATGGCTGTCCTCTTACAATGTGAAAAACTATTTGTAAAATTATGGGGGAAAATGTTGTTCCTGTGTTTTAAGCAGTTATCTTAATATAGATGTAATGAGTAAAAAAGGAAGCAGAGAATGGAGCAGATAGGGAGAGATCCATTCTGTCTCTTTAAAAACTTATGGATTCAAAACATCATTTTTAAAGGAAGAAAAAAAGGTACACAATTGCACTGTATTCAGCAAGCCACTTGTCATAAAAGAAATGATCACACTGACAGCAAACAATTAAATAAATTATAATAATAAAATTGGGGTGCTATGATTCACGATTAGCAGCACTACATGTTAAACATTATGCTGTGTCTAGGAATATGAGAGAAGAGTTAAAATAACTATATACCCTAAATAAGTACATGAACACAGGTAATAGTCTGTTGACTAGAACCCAGTATAGCCAAAGTACATACAAATAAACATCCGTTGAATTATCTTTTGATCCTTTGTTCCTTCTATGTTCTCCCCCCCCCCCTTTATTGCAAAATAGTCTTAAAAGATTTATGTCCTTGCAGCAAAATAATACCTCAGACTTGTCCTGGTAAAATTATGACTGAGACAGATTCAACTCCGACAGGCCTTGCATTAGAAAACCTGCTACAACAATTTTTTATTCATAATTATTATTGAGTAGCAAAAGGCAGATTTAATTATCTCCATTATTGACCTGTTTCCGTGCAAGTCATTTATGTTATAAATCCTGGCATTATTGCCAAAGAGTAAGCTCATTGCATATATTCACCAGGAGACCAATGAAAGACCCCCCTTTTTATTTATTCCACTGTAGAACAATGACAAGAATGGATTGTGTCCAAGGCAGTCTATCTCCATTGTGGAATTTTCATCCACCCTTGACCACCCCAGAGCACTATCCAAATCTGATGGAAGGAGTTTTGTTGCATTTATTAATTGAATGTATTTATTTATTTATCCCACCACAATCTCATAACTCTCAACTGTTATAAGATACAAAAAGAAAGAATAAATCAAGCATCCGTGATAAAATTAAAAGACAAATGACATAAAGAGAGAATGAAAGTAACAAATTGACAGCTACATACTGTAACAGGAACAGTACAGAGGAAAAAACAACAGATGGCACAGTAGGTGAAGATCACTGGAATGCTCTCCAGAAAAGCTTAGTTTTTAATAACCTTCTGAAAGCCATCCAGGAAAGAACGGACTTGATCTCTACGGGGAAACTGTTAAACAATACCGGCCTGCCACTGAGAAGAAGCACCTTTTAGTTTCTGCTCCCTTCACCTCCTGGAAGTGTGGGGCTGTAAGAAATTTCTCCCTAGATGCTCTAGTAGCTTGGGCCAATTGAGGTTAGAGGAGGCAGTCCTGCAGATGACCACATGCCAAGCCATAAAGAACTTGTAGGTTAAAAGCAGTACTTTAAATGATACCTGGAGCTGAATAGATAACCAGTATCTATTGTCCATAGTATTGGTGTTATATGCTCCTAGCATCAGGAGTCTGATAACACATAAACAAGTTATAATTTCCAAGGAGTCTTTGACAGCAGTCTCATGTTGTCAGCCCTTTGAGGTAGTCCAGACAAGAAACACAAACCATGAGTATTAACACTACCTTTATTGTAAGGTTACAATAACAGAATCTTTCAGGTCTGAAAGCACTTCTCCCCTCTCTTGCCTTTACTTTCCAGAAAACCAGGGAGGGCCCCTTCTGAGATGCTTCCCATGCCCCTTTTCCTTCTGTGGGCTGAGATACATTTTGCATGATGGTTGTCTACACTGTGGCTCTTCCTCCTGTTTCCCAAGGTCATTCCCACATACCATTATGCATGTAAATCACCTTACAGTGATTACTTTGGGTAGTAACAAAGACCTGAGTAATGGTAGTCAGGTTCTGCTGTATCAGGTAAGGCCACAACTAGAGTTGGGCCAAGGCCTCTCTTTTCACAGCTTCCACCTGCTAGTTAAGCAAAGCCATAAGTCTAGAAGGACTTCCAAATCTCAAACCTGCTCCTTTGCATGTAGTGGTTGCCCATACAGAGACCACATTGGGATTGATGGAGACCCCCAGCATACAACAGCAACTCCATCTTGCCTGTTCTTTCCCATCCAGACTTTAGAGCCTTTAGGCACTGGGATAGAACACTGACGCATCTCCCAAACAGTTCAGCATACTGATAATACTGGGGCCCAAACTGTCAGATTACCTCTCCCATTGGCTTCATATAAATGTTAAAAGTGGGGGGGGGGGGACAACCCCTGTCGTACCCTATACATCAGGGGCCACTGGACTGACTTCTCATTCCCATCACTACAAACTGGAACTGTACCTTCTGTCTGAGCTCTTCTCAATCTCTTGATAGTGAGTGAAGAAGTCCAAAGAGGGGAGAACTAATGTTTGCTTGAACACAGTGGAGCTCTCTGTGAGATCCAGTACTGCAATAAAGCAAGTCTTGAATCACAAGAAGATCAGTTGTTGTATTCAAGTAAACATCTGTAACTTCCTTTCAGACCTTCCATCTAAATATATGCAGGTCAGTTAAAATAAGAGATATAAAAATATATACTGTACATAATTTTACTATGCATGTATATGAGATATGAGAATATAGAGGGCAGGAAAGGAACCCAACTCTCCATCTGCTTTCAAGTCCTTATGCATTCAGGTAAACACTGAGTTCATATTTGAATAGCTTAGGCCCTGAAAGTATTTTATAAACCTAATAAAACATTGAGTATGAAAAATATTATTACCATGCTTGCCATAGAGATCATGGCATATTGGACAGAATATTGCCATTCACAGTAAACAACTGATTACACATATTCTTCAATAAAACAAAGCAAATGTGAAAAATGTGGAATTTTCATTTTGGAAGTAATCGGTAATAGTGATATTGATGACCTTGATAAAAGTCATTTCCTGGAGAGTGATGTTAAATGTCATCAATTGTCTTTTTCTGTCAGTTTGTAAACTGAGAAAATGTCCTGTATCTATCCTGCTAACATGTGCTACATCTGTCCTGTAGTCCTCCCATCCCCAAGTTTATTTTGAGAGTTTTTATTGCTCAGTCTGAAGTTGTCTTCTATTCACTGTAAATTTCATGGTTCTGATAAAGTTTAACACTGAGTCAATCTCATCAAAGTATTCTCCATCATGTGCACACATTGCAATTCCTAATAAGAAATATCATTATTACATATCACTTTCAATCTATGTTGTTATTCATATTATTTTTTAAGTTCTGAATTTTTGTTTAATAATAATAATATAAACATAATAAAAATGAATATGAAATAGCACTTTTGTAAGTAATCCATAGCAGCTACCATTTTTTCTTGACCAGCCATTTTGAAATTAGAAACATTTGGAGGGGTCCAAGTTGCAAATTATCTTCTATTCCACTGAATGGGCTGCTTGTAAACCTACTTTTCACATGTACAATCCTTCCCATTTTCATCTTTGTTGACAGTATAGTATTATTTGTGTTTCCTGCTTGCTGATATTTCGTAATATATTTAGTGGAAATTCTCTTTGTCTTTCAGTTTATCCCCATAATGATCACAGATGGGGACAAGTGCACCCATTTACATAAAAGACATGTGCAGACAATTCAGTAGGGCTTGTATACATAACACATTATTTAGTGTCACACTCCTTGTGTGTGACACTAAACAATTATATATATATCATACACACACACACACACACCTATACACAGGTGAAGGAGGCTAGTGGAAAGAGAGAGAGAGAGAGAGAGGGAGGGAGAGATACAGCAGAGCTCCACATTGTTTAGTTATTACAATTTTTGATAGAGTGCCTGTAAGTTAATGTTACATTAAGAATTTCACTGTAAACTGTGTGGATTTTTTTTTTTTTAATAAGCTGGCAATACAATTGAACCTTTGGGATAAAATGCCAGTTCCAAAAACAAAAGCTGCCATTTTTAAGTTCATAGTTTCACCTTAAAAAAAAAAAAACAAAAAAAAACCTTACATAAGGATAATATTTTATGTTAACATATACGGATCCCATGTTTCAGCATTCCATTGCTTTAAACTATTTAAGTTCATATGATTCCTAAAGGTATTAGATTTCTATTTTTTAAAAAAAATAGTTTAATTGGGATACACAGCTCCATAGGTCTCCTGTAATCCTTCTCTTAATTAGCAAGACCTGTAATTGAGCAAACGGTGCAATGAGAAATAGGCACTCTGCCACATGGGTTTACTTTCTGGACCAACCACAGTCCTTCTTCTCCCCCCTCCTTCCCACCTCCATGAACATGATATACTTCATTAAACACAGAAGTGCTTTGTTGCATTAGTAGGTTTATAGAAAGTAGCCAGGTAGGCTCTTACACTTCCTGTGAGAAATGAATATTGACTTCCTCTAAAGAAGATGTAAATGGATTTGCTTAATAGGACTTGGGGCACAAGAGCAATTAATAATAGCTTATGTCATAGTGAAGGCTTTGTTCATATTTGAAGCAATAAATTGCAAGTATTAAATTTATATTTATTCAAAGTTAAACTCATTTGTAATTGACAGATTACTTAGCCTCAGGCTTTTAAGATCTTTTAGTATAATTAAATTAATAGAAGGTTATAGATCACTGTATGATAAACAAACAGCATGGACTTTAATATGACAGATATACAGAGAAAAGGCCATGTTAGTAGATCATTATTATCGGCTTACCTTCAGCAGAAATGCTACTGAAATCTTAAGAAAAGGAGAAAGGTGCTCCTAAGCATAGAGAACAATATTTTACAAATATTCATTCCTTAACCCAAAATACAAGACCACTCTAATAAACAGAGGGCAGGGAAGGGCTACCCAAGGCCCCATGTCATATCAGCAGATGGAAAATGAAACTGTCCCCTTTTTTGCCTCTTCTACAGTGCTAAACCTTGGGATCAACCATTATATCTCCTTTGTGTTAAAAGGAGGTACTTTTCACCTTGAGCTATCTATCCACCTTGGCCTACAAAATCTATCCAAATCTCAATATCTGTCATTGCCAGCTAAGATCCCATTCATGCATATGTGCAGTTTGGATTTTGGGGTGGGGTGGGGTGGAGAACTTTGCTTACACTGAAACCTTTTGGAGCTCTTCACAATCCTGAATAATTGGTAGCATCAGTAAACATGTTCTCATTACTGTTCATGTCTTCAGTTAGGCTTTTACTATATATTGGACTAGGAGGAAGAGGAGCTATTCAGATTATTCTAATCTGATGATGGCCACCAGCTGAGTCAGAACATCAGGCCATCAATGGCTACTGATCTTGATGGCGATATATACTATGCCCAAATCATAGGCAACACCATGTAAACATCAGGAGTTTGGGAACAATAATGGAAGATGGATCACTCACTTTCCTATCTATGTTTACAGGCTACCTGAATGATCTGGTTGGCCTCTGTGTAACACAGAATGCTTGCGCAGATGGACCCATGACCTTATCAGCAGGGGTCTTTATATGTTCTTACATTCTTAGTATTGCTTTGACTGGAAAACCATTGATGTTAAGAGAGAAAGAGAGATGGAGAGAAAGAGAGAGTCCAGGAGAAAACTGCATCTGACTTGTCTAAGTTTTGTAGGCCAAGGTGGTCCTTCTAAAACAGAGAGAGGTTACCATTACCATAAAGTATGTTTAACTCATGCTTTAACAAATGTGCAGCCCTTACCCCAACAGATATAGTATAAGGCAATCTTTTCTACCCTGGAGCCCTTAGAATTAATTGGACTTCAATACCCAGCCAGTCTACTCAATGACCAGCCAATCCAATATACTGGAAGGCATCAGACTGGTGTAAGAGGCTGTTTCTTGGTAAGCTTTCATCTACATCTGTTTCAGCAGAAGAAAACTATAAAACCAAAAGTATGTTTTACTGACTTTCCAGCAAGGAAGACCAAAATTAATCTCACATGAAGCTTTTAATTTTAAACACCAACCACAAGGGCTCCCAGTTAGCATAAGGACTATAGTTCACAAAAGGGGGGAAAGTTGATTCTTTCTTCCAATGTCACAGTCCTAAATATAAATTCCCCACACACACATGAACACACATTATCACTACCACATACTCAGTGCTGCTTGATTCAGGAGGGAAGCTCTCATTGCATTCTATGGTACATAATTCAAAACAACATGATAGCATATTGAGTTCAGAAGCCTTATGATACAGTTATGGCCACAGGGACTGGTCAAAACCAATCCAATTGACAGCCCCGTCCACATCAATCTGTAGGCCACAGAGGCGAACCTTCAATGCAATGTACATTGTGTAAGCCAGGAGAGGACCCAATAATTATATTTCAGATAGCTGATGGGCCCTGTTGCCAAGTTCCTGTGATCCTCTGCTATTTGTCTTAGAACTGCCACGCAATACAGTCGTGTACATTTTGGAGCTGAGTCCTGTAGTAAACGCTGATAGTTTGGGGAAGTGCAAGTATGCTATATGTGGGCTGAGCCTCAAAGCCTTCCAGTGAGCCAAAGTGTGGGGTTCACAGAAAGGCTTGCAAAAAATAGGGAGCAGATGATGCCTAACCACAAGTATTAAGCCTTTTCGGTCAGGAACACCGATGGCTGACAAATGTTAAAAGACAACAGAAACAACTGTGGGCACATCCAAAGTTGCTCATTGAATTTGTTGCCTCAGCTATATAATTAGTGGTGTGCCTCAATTTGGATTTTTAGCATTTTTGGGAAGCTGGTTAATTCTGAAAAACTCAGAAATGACTGTTCAACGATAATGAAGCCAATATAATTGATATTTGGACTACATTTAATTTTTCCCCCTTTTGTTCATGTTAGGATGGAAGTGGAATTGCTCCCCATTTTAACAATATTGATCCAAATGTGGTTGTCCTTTGTGTTTACCCATTAAAATTACTGGACATGTCTCTAACTCAAGAACCACTATTAAGGCTTGTTCCAAGACTTTCTCCACAACATCAAACAATGCTTCCTTTTCTCAACTTTGTGCCACTCTTTGAGAAAAAAAAAAATCCCATATTCATTTTTATTAACTTGATCTTGATCTTAGTTAATTTCTCTTTTCTGTCTAGAAAATAGATAGCAATATGATTGAAATCTATTTGGCTGCCTATATTTAATTGTTTAGACTCAGTGATATGATTAATACTTAAGAGAAAAGGAAGCTAGAACAGGGAAAACTGGTAGTGACTCATCAGTTGCAGCCAATACAGAGGGAATCAAACACGTGTGAATGTTTGCACACCAAAGTGAATATTTTAACAGGCATAATTTTAGCAATAATTTGAACCAAGTCTTTCCAGAAGTTGAAATAATCTCCATCCACAGAAGAATCTTTATAATAAGCCTACGCTAATGAAAGTTAATGGCTTTTGTGGATTCACTGTTACTCCAGTGTAATCTAAAAATAGAAATTGCACAGGCTTATTCCAGATGAAAATAAGCAGAACGTTCAGGATAAGTTCAATGATTTATTTTATTCTCTTTTTTGGTTGTCCCACAAGGGAGACTTATTTAATTTTAGATAGGTACACAAAGACATGTGCATATGCATTGTATTATGTCTTATATCTTTCTTGGAAAAATACATGCCTTGCTATATATTTATTAAAGTTATTAATCAACCAAAGCCACAACTTTCAGACCACATTAAATAAAAATTTAAAGGAATATTCAGCAACGATCTCCACACCCTTTTGTATGGGGTGCTATGGTGATGAGTGAAACCCAATTTGGTGTAGTGGTTAAGGCATCAGGCTAGAAACCAGGAGACCTAGACCCACTTTAGGCACAAAGCCATCTGGGTGACCTTGGGCCAGTCACTCTCTCTTAGCCCTAGGAAGGAGGCAATGGCAAACCACTTCTGAAAAGCCTTGCCAAGAAAACTGCAGGGACTTGTCCAGGCAGTTGCCAGAAGTCACACTATGGTGATGGCTATTTTCCAAAATGCAGCTGCTGAGGACAGATGATGACAAGGGCTGTATTCCATAGAGGAACATGAAGCACACTCCTAAGTATCTTAATAAGCAGTAGTAGTTACTATAAAAGTCATGTGATTTTGCTGATATGTGACATTGATATTGTAGGCTAAAATGGCTGTTTCATGCAAGTTTTTTAAGACCAATATTTACCCATGATTATGTACAGTAATGTAGTTCATCAAGAAATATTTTGTTTTTGTGAACATTGGAAGACCTTTCTTTGTGCCTGAACATCTAGAGAGTCTTTTAAAATCCAGCCATTTCTGACCATTAACCCCTTCTCACTCCCTCACCCATAAGAGTTAAGCAGTCAGGCCTTACACTGAATAGTTTTGCTTTTTTAATTTTTGTAAAACCCCTCTCAGCAGTGTCTCTTGTGGATATTTATTTATTATTCAAGGTAAGTGACTGCCCAATTCACTTCAGGCAACTAACATCCAGTTAAAAGCAACAGTAACATTAGAGAGAGAGAGTAAAATATAAATGTAACTGCTGTTAAGAAGATTGGAAGCCGTTTCTTTCTCCTTTCCTTTCTTTTCCTTTCCCTTCTCTATTTCTTTGCACTGTTTTCACTTGCTTATTACTTTTCTTTACTTTCCTTGCTGTTTTCTTTCAGAATCTGTATTTTGCATTCTTTTAAAAGTGTCTTTAACAAACATGAAATTAAAAAAAAGCAACAGAAAAACACCAGAACAGAAACTAAAACAAATATCAGCCTGCATCGTACCTGAAGCCACTCACATATCTACACAAATAAGCCCCTTAAAAATGAGGTCACCTAACTCCTTAGCCCAGTGCCCGAGGCAAAAAAGTTTTCCTTCCAGAAAGTGAAAATGCCACAAGTTTGAAACAAATTTTGCTGAATGTTTTTGTGCAAATGCACATGTGTACTCATGCACACACACTCATACACACACATGCACAGAAGGTTGTCCCAAAGAACTGGGAAAATAGCTGGCATGAAGATAACAACAATGGCGTATTGAGGGAGAAGGCCTGCCAACGGAACAAATTAGAGGATGTGTCGTGTGGACAGAACGTTATATAGATGGGGCAGGACACCGCTGTACTCCTGCCTATAAAATACAAGTATTTTATTTATTTTTATTTATTTATTTAGAAAATTTATATGGCTGCCCAACTCAACCCAGCTTACAAAGTAAAATCCCCAATACAAAAACCCATCAACACCCACCTCCCGCGGTGGGCAAAAACACATTCAACACAATCACCTCTTCGACTCGGGCTCCCCAGGCTGGCTGGCCTCGGTCTCCGTCTCCATCTCCATCTCCATCTCCATCTCCATCTCCATCTCCATCTCCATCTCCATCTCCATCTCCATCTCCATCTCCATCTCCATCTTTCTGTCTCTCTGCCACTCATGGTAGCCGCTTAACTGGAACTTTAGCTCCACAGCTCTGCAGCTCTTCTCCGCTGACTCAACCCTCGATCCACCCTTCACAAAACTCTCCACACTTTCAAAACCTCCAAAAAGCCTCACCACCAACCACGTCTCAAAGTCACACCGGAGCTCCTCAAGTCACATCACATGCTGCCGCTGCCACCGCCATCAACAAAAAACAAAAAAAAACAAAAAAAAAATAGCACAGTGATATCCCAAACAGATGATAAAAAATTATATTGGCTATTTAGCTAATCCCAGATCCTAAACTGACTGCCTGCAAATCAGTATGATCCTAGTGACCAATTGATCAGTTGTACATGGTAGCAGTAACAGCTGAAGAATGATTTCCCCAATCACTGAGTATTTTCCCCCACAAAGCTGAAGATTGTTTGAGAAAGGGATTGCTTCTTATTATAAGTTTGGCAGAAGTTTTGTATTGTTTCCGAACCTGCTTGAGCAGAGGTAACAATGACAGAGATGAAATGTAGCAAGGCAATGTAAGCTTCTTTGAAAGCACCTCCTAATCTCTTGAACCCCATTATCTGTCTCCAATTCTAAGAGGTTATAGCACAACCCTTCCCGTTGTTTGAGCTACTCTCTGGCTGTCCCAAATAATAATGGATGTGCAAACTAAGCTAAATGTAACTTGGATCTACTTAACATGTAACTCACTGAGCCAGATACAGTCTTGCTGTAGTCTCTGGCCACTGTTCATTCTTTAGACCAGTGTTTCTCAATCTTCTCAAGACAGATGGACTTCAACTCCCAGAATTCCTCAGCCAGCATGCTGGCTGAGGAATTCTGGGAGTTGAAGTCCATTCATCTTAAAGTTGAGAAGGTTGAGAAACACTGCTTTAGACCATGTAACAGCACCATCCATTTTTAAGTAACATCTGTTGTGTGTCTGCATCAGCCTTTTCCAACTTGGGGTCTTCCAAACTCGTTACACTATAAGCCCCATTGTTCCTGGTCAGTAACCCTATGCTGACTGAGCATTATGGGAGTTGTAATCCATCACCTCTTGGGCAGGGGGAAGTAAGCTTACACAGAATACAGCTTCCAATATCAAAATCATATTTATATGTTTTATTTGTACAGTGAACTGTAAGATTTAAACAGCTGTCTGAGAGCCTTAGGGTTGCTATATTTCACAGTGAAAATTAATTTGTTCAGCTAAAAAGGATTTCCCTTCCATTTGTGACTAGACTAATGTTACTTTAGATAATATTCATAATATCGATAGCACCAATATCATCCTGAACAGCATGAGAACTGCAAAGAGATAAAGTCCTCGGTTTTGGCAGGAGATTTGATTGGTTGTTCTGAAGTTTTAGGGTAGTAGCACTTGCTAAATTATATCGTCTTTTTTATAACAGACCCTCCCCCAAGCTCTCAAAGATTGTGTGCAATTGTTTTGAATCACACACACTGAACTGCAAAATATTTCCCCATGAAGTTATCGGATTCTGAATTTTAAGAACATTTTAAGTACATGGGCTTTCCTGCCAAGGTAGTAGCCCTTTTAAAGAGGGAATGCTGACTGAAGGAGAAGATTCTTTTAATCAGCATTGGCCACATAGTCTTGGTGTATATTCCTATGTATACTGTATGATTCCTGCACCCAAAATAATTCCATGATCTTGTATGGTTCTATGTGGCCATATATGTAGAAGTCAGTTTGCTAGCAATTTTGAGTCATCACAGCATACAGTATATTTGATCTTTTGGATCTCAAAAGCTGGGAAGAGGATCAGTGTGGTAAACCTTTGAAATAAGAATGATCTAAACTGTAGCCTGCTAGAGGAAGACTTGAACTGCATTCCAGAGGACTTTGCATAAGAACCATGGGATTTGAGATAAAGTACATGATGTTACTTATTTTCAGATTTAAATTTCTTTTATATTAAAAAAAAAAAAACCTAATTTGGGATTGCTGGAATGTATTTCAGTTTCCTAATGAGAAATCACCTCTTGATTATTTTACCAAATCTGAAGAGGCATGCTTTAGGTCAGTGTTTTTCAACCTTGGCAACTTTAAGATGTGTGGACTTCAACTCCCAGAATTCCCCAGCCTGGCTGGGGAATTCTGGGAGTTGAAGTCCACACATCTTAAAGTTGCCAAAGTTGAAAAACACTGCTTTAGATGGTGCTCAGGGCTTTCCAATTAGTGATTTACAGAAGATGGCTAGAAGTACCAGGAATAAATTGGTTTTCAAGGAAGATTCAGCAGCTGAGAAACTATATTTTCAGACCTATTAGCAGAAGCTGGGTGAGTTACCTGCAGAGAAAAGTCAACAGGACAGAATTATTCAATCCTGAACTCCCCTTTGTTCAATTGTCTGCTCAACCTCAGGGGCTGTCATTTGCCTGACCCTTAGGATGCATGGCTCCCTCTAAATCTCTTTTAACTGTCCTTGTTAGTCCAAGTTATAATTTCTAATCATTTTTTTTTTTAGATTTAAAAGCATTCCAGGTCTCTTCATTTGCAACTTCCTCGAAAGATGAAAAGTTTATAGGCAACCACCCCAAATAGCCTAGTTTTAATTTCCCAAAGAAACGATTTGCCACCAAATTTGCCTTTCATTCTTTGTAATGTACTTTTCCCCAATGTAAGTGTTTTACAAAAAAAAAAAAAAGTAATCATTTTGTACTGAAATTTCAGAAGCCTATGTCATTTGTTCTGATGCGCCAGTTAACATAAACAAGTATTTTCGTCATTGAAAATAGTGGGGGGTTTTGCCCAGAGAAGAAAGATAACAGTGTTATCATTGTAGCTGTTAGTGCTACAGGTAAGTCTATTTTGGTAGATCTCAGAAATCCTCCCTGAGAGAGAGATATGGTGGATTTATTTTATATTTTTGAAATTCCAGGTTGTAATCCTACGTTGTGGTATCAAATATTGTCTAAAAGGTCTAAGTCAGAAATTGTTCCAAAAGTAACCTCAGACTCATGATTGAAGAATCCATTACCCTCTGATCACTTCCTTTTCTGGACTGGCAAATTTATTCTCCTGGTTCATTGGCAAGGTTAACTTCAAGGGGATTTCCTATCTCTCCATGGGTGTGCCATTGCTCTGTGCACTGTGATGTACTCAGAATCAGATGAGAAGTAGACAGAACAAAGCATTTAAAGTGCTATCATGAATAATATGATATGAAAAGGGTATTGCAGTTCTGGATGCTGCCAAACAAATGAAAACCAATGTTCCAATTTTGAAAGACCTGTAGAAAGAAAATTATATTTTCGTATTCTAATGATGTTTTTCTTTTCTCAGTGTGTTTAATTAAATATGAGACATATTATTCTCCTAATGTGTAGGATGGGGCAAGTCACCTCAGTATCAGGTTTCTGGGTGGAGAGTTAAGCAGTTAAAAAAAAAAAAAAACTGCTGGATGGGAGACCACTAGGAAATACTGGGGCTATAGGGTAGCTTGGGAAGTCAAAAACATTTTAAAAGAAGGTACAAGTAATCCTCATTTAGCAATCACAACTGGGACCAGCAATTTGGTCATTAAGCAAAGTGGTTGTTAAGTGAAACCACAGATGTGCTTACGATCTTACTTCCCTTTTCCTTTGCTTTACAGACCTACGAAGGTCGTAAATGTGAGGACTGGTCATAAAGTTACTGTTTCATCACCATCGTAACTATGAATGGTTACTAAATTAGGCAGTTGCTAAATGAGGACTACCTGTAGTTGTATACTACTTCCCTATTTCTGCTAAGAAAAAATATACCTTTAATAGTTACATCATTGTTCTTAAGTGAGTTCGTGTTTTGAAAAACTATTTGTCTCCATACCAATCTTTAAAGAAAAATATTTGTAGCGTGTCTCTTAGCTACTGCATGCAAAATACGATCTTGTGTTAGCCAGTATCATAGGTGTTTCCATCCATCATCAACCAATAGAGGAAGAAAATAAACAATGGCCAGAGTTCTAATTCTTATAAAATAATGTCTACTTCTGATAAAGGTCGCTACTCTTTTCAAAAGTGTGGCATGTTTACATAGGAAGTGGTAGACTCTTGAATGGAGCTTTGCAGATACAGGGCAACTCAATGATTGTTGGTTCCATTGAATCAAATGAGCAAACTATATAATATGTAGAATGAAGGATTCCCAAGCCCTCCATTCAGTCCTGTACCGAGGACCCCAAGAGCAAGAGGCAGGTTTAAACATTCACTTGATATTCCTGAGTATACGACTTGTATAAATGAATGGGTGCTATTCCTATCAACAGGAAAAATAAAGCTGAAGTCAAGGACCGTGGCCTACTTTAATTGGGGTGGGCCCAGTTTGCATGACACATGGAGACACTCTGCAGCTCATGCTTCTTAGGCACAATTAAGCAACATAACAACCTTCTGAGTTCCTTCCACATGCTGTATTTTATTCACGATAAATCATCTGTCCATGTTTTAGAGGAATTGGTCTCTGCATAGCCAACTGCATGCTTCCTGATCATTGTGTTAACAGGAAGCAGCGGCTTTAGTCATTCATGCGATGACTGTTTGGGGGTGATTCATAAAGTTGCCCCTGCTGCTGTTCTGTGGCACTTCAGAACTTGCATTGTTTTAGAGGGAAGTTCAGAGGCTGATTTAATTAAAGTGATCTGAACAGCAATACAGTATACCAGATGTGTTATAAATAAGAAAATAAATTATGTAATGGTAAATTATTGTGAAATTTATGGCAACAGTTTAGAATCACACATTGTTCACTAATATAAATTGCAATTTGTTTCCCTGTTTCAAACATTGCTTCCCCCACATACATCTTTTTAGAGTGCTAATGAACTTTTGAGCTATAATAAAATTAAGATCCAGGACATCAATATAAGTAGCTTCCTATTCCCTCATAGACAGAAAGGCAGAATATACATTCATTAAGCAAATAAATTAACTCTAGCCCAAAATTCTGACTTAAATGCCTTGTGCATCATAAAGCAGCCTCTGGGGTTAAGAACACCTGGTTTACAGATGGCCCATAGTTAAGAACGGAGCCTATTGTAGAAAAATTCGAGTTAAATACAGAATGATTCAAGTTAAATACACGATGGTTCAGGTTAATTACACAATACTACTTATACGGTATTATGCAATAATACTGTTCCGGCTTACATACAAATTCAACTGAAGTACAGACCTTGGGAATGAAACTCGTTCTTAAATTGAGGACTACCTGTAATACTTTTTAAGGTCCCTTCCAACTCTATGACCTCTATGAGAATTGAGCCTGCTTTCATCAGGCTCCAACTGGGTTGCTATGCTAATTCTAGATCTGTTTATTTGATGAGTCCATTCCAACCCTCTCTTAAACATAAAATCAAGCAACACATATTTAAAAAATAAAACCATAATCACAAAAAGAAAAAAAAACCTCATGGCTACAGTTCCATTTTAATATGCAAAACGAGCCAAGTGAATTATAGATAGGATGTTCCATTATCTCAGAAGTATCACAAGTAAGGCCCTATGTCAATCCAGTCACTAGAGGACATCAAGTTCAGCAAATGTTCCTCATGTGGGCAAAAATATTTTTTAAAAAATGCTTATTAAAACAAAATACAATAGAATATCAACAAAAAAAGAAATTGAAAGACACGTATACATAGACATATTAATATAATATATGGCACCAATAAATGAAGTTTGAACATGGTTGGTCCAATACATGGTAAACAAGGACTATTTTCAGTGAACATATCACTTCCAAACTTTCTCATTTTTTCACATATGAATCTTTGAGATTCATAGAATTATAGCTGTAACCATTGCACCATCATTTTTAAGAGGTCAATATATATGATGTCCATAGCATTCCCACAATTTATTAAATTATGAAATTATTATGAAATTATTTTGTTTCATAAACAAAATATGAAGTAGAATTACTCATATGAGTTGTTCTTGAAAAATCCATGCTGGTTCTGCATTGTTTTCAAGTTGTTTACATATTGATTGCTTTGTGATCTGCTCCAGGATCTTCCCAAGTATTAATGTCAGACTAACTAGTCTGCAGTATTGTTCCATTTCCTACTTTTCATTCTGAAAATAGGGTCAAAATTTGTCTTCCAGTCATCTGGTATTTCACTAATTTTTCAGACTATGTCAGCAGTAATAAAACTGCAGCCAGACATCGGCAAGTTATTTCAGTATTCTAGAATATACTCTTTTGGGTTCTGGAGATTTGAATTCGTTCATTCAGGGCAGTAGGTATTGCCTTTTCTTTCAGATCTGAGTTGGAATCTTTAACCAGCTTTTTGAAATGGCCCAAATGAATGCATGGCCTCTTCTCAAAGAAGACTGAGTCAGGTTAGCAGGTGTGGTCATCTATTATCCTTTTGCCATCTTCACTGGTATGCTGCCTTTTTGTCTTTTTCAGCATAAAGCACCTGAAGTGCCTTTAGTATCCTTGACTAAAATTCAGATCCTTCTGAGCTTTAGCTTTCCTAACCCTGTCTTTACAAAGCTGAACAACTGTTTTTAATGGCCTCTCTCTTTTTCCATCTCATATATATATATATATATATATATATATATATGTGTGTATATATATATATATATATATATATATATATATATATATATATATATATGTTATTGCTTATTTTCGGAAAGTTTTTCATGTAGCCATACCAGCTTCTTCACAACTCTTCAGGTTGAAATTGTCTGCAATGTTGCTTTTAGTATTACTTTTTAAAAGAATTCCCACCTTTCTTAGGCTTCTTTTCCAGGTAGCTTTTCTTGCAGTGAGATCCTCATCATTGTTCTGAGTTTATTAAAATCTGTTTTCTTGATGTCTACTGTATGCATTTCTCTATATTTTGAATATTATTAAGAATATGTTTTTGAACATATCCTTAAAATCAAAAATTCCAGAATTTGATAGTGACTATTCCCCTCAAATTTTCCCTACATACATTTTGTCTACTAAGTCTTTCATCCTAGATAGCATCAAGTCCAGAATAGTTCATCTCCTTTGGTCTTCTTCTATCCTATGAAGGAGAAACTTGTCAGCAAGACAGCTCAGAATTTATAGATCATGAGATATTATACAAATAAAAGCAAAGTCTCAAGATTTATATACTTTTAACAGACTAAACTTTCTGAAAAAAGTGGTATTGTTTTGAAAGTGGCCATTGAACAGTAGCTAACTATGGTATTATTCAATCCTACATTTGAAATAACTAACTTCATTCTTCCCCCCGCCCCGACCAAATAATGTATTGTTTATAAGTTCACATAAAGTTTATGTATTCAACTAAACCTCAGGAGCATAGTTATAAGAAACACATTTGACCCTTTTTTTATTAAAAGTTACACACTGTTCTAATTTGCAAGTTGCCAAGTTGTATCATTCAGCTGAAGAGTTATTTCGGGGGTGTTCCCTAAACTTCTCAAAACATTTGATTGAAATAACCAGATAAAGGGGAATCTATCTTTAAAAGCCCAAAGATCTCTAGAGTACAAAATATGGTTATTGGACCATAAAAATTCCTCAGTAAGTGAACAAACATTATTTAAAGTCATTCTTTGATACTAGACCACCATTAAAATCCTTACCAGTCACATATTTACTGAATAAAAACTGTACATCCTAAACAAGTCAATCCAGTCTGCCAGCCTAATTTGAAAGGAGGATGTATTGGTTATGTTTTTTCCCCCCTCCTAACTTTTCCTATGTTGTTTGCTTTGATACGCTGGTATAGATAACCCAGTGACTTTATTTTCCTTTTAAAAATCTTGCTAACAGAAGTGATTTATTGCCAGTATCTTGATACCATCTGTAGAATAGAAACAATTAAAATATGAGAGGGGAAACAGAAAGGCGTCTGTGTAAAGAAAATAATTTAGAAAAAAGAAATTGGCATAAGCTTTTTCTGAGAATTCCTGGTCTTCAGCCTAAGGCCTGGTTGACAGACGCTTTAACAAATGGTGCTACTCTTTCTGGTTCCTTTGTATTAAATTAATTGCACAAAGAGAGAAACATTCTGCCTTTAGTTTAATATAAGGAAGAGCCATTTTTAAATTGGTCCTGGCAACTTCTAAACAATCTCTCAAGGCCGCTTTGACTTTTCCTTGATTTTCAATTCCAACTAATGACCGTCTTTTGTTTCAACAGTGTCATTTCAAGTTTCTGTAAGGTTTAAGAGCCTACCTCTGAATGTTTTCAAGATGATCAGGAGAATTCTAAGCTCTAAACATTTTAAATAGAATGTCTCAATTTTAAACAGGGGACATTTTCCAGAAGTGGGCGAGGAGGGCAGAAGCCACAGCAAAGAAGAGTTGTGCCTCTCTCTTTCTGCTAAATTTCCTAATGAACAGGAGAGGATTTCATTCAGGGCTGGCCTCAATCACTATTTCCATGATTTGGGGACATGCAAAAAAATTGGAAATCTTAGGCATAAGCCAATAATCAATATCATTGGTCCAGTTTGAAGCAGGAAAGTGTTACATATTTTTAAAAATGTACATGGCAGTTGGAGTGTTTACTTGTCCTTTCCTTTCAGTGCTGCTTTTCTCTCTCTCTCTCTCTCTCTCACACACACACACACACACACACACACAGCAGAAATGCCTCTCGTAGTCACAGTTGCATGTGACTAAGAGAGGCATTTCTGAAGAAAGAACAACCTTTCTTCAGAGGTTGTTTCTGCTTTGCAGAGGTTCCTTGAATGACAGCATGTTGAGACAATGTTGCCTTGTTCCACAGTCATTCCAAAAAGCTCAGTAAAGAAGAGCTGATATTTAAGAAGATTCTCATGCAGAGGGAGGGGGCAGGGAGGGAGGAAATGCCTCCTTGCTTTAAAAAAAAAAAGTACATTTCTCAAAACTGTACATTCTCAAAACTGAGTCAGACAATTTTTTTTTCTGGGGGAAGAAAAGCATTAACTGGATTTTGTTATTAGTCCTCATAGATCTGTTGGAAGCAAAACACCCATTCTTGCACCATGGAGAGATGTAACATTTCAGGGACAGAATTTGCTTCCTTGTAAATAATGATTTTTTTTAAGTAATAGAAGAAATTATCAAAACAGGTTTGAAGAATATCAAGTGGAAGAAAAATGGATTATTATTTCTCAGGTCTGTCTTGTTGCCTATAGAAATTTCTAAGGAACTGATTACAACAGATGTTCTTCGGGTGTTATTCCAACACCATAATTCTAGCTATTTGATTCAGCTCAGAGAACATGTAGGGGGGGAAACCTATACCATCTGCCTCTTTGAGAGGAGGGACATTAGGAAATTGTGTCTGAGAAAACACATGGGAAGCAGAAGGCAGGAATTTGCTTGCTAGATATAAGAAGACTAGTTTCTTATCCCAATAAAACGGGATTAGAAGCTGGTCACTACAGAGACATACAGCCTATGGTTTCTTTTAAAAACAGATCTAAAGGAAGTTGGGAACACTGGGAAAGATCAGTTTAAACCACATAAGAACAAACATTTGATACTCCCACATAACACTATACCCACAAATAAAATCAATTTCCAATCACGCATACAAAAATAGAAGGATCTCTTTTTAAAGCAGGTCACACATGACAAAGATTCACATCGTACAGTTTTTCTATAAACTCCTTTAATTACTTGGATGAAAGAAAGAACATACATATAAACACGCACACCCATCATTCCGTTTCATTTTGGGGTAAACTCTGTGATGTAGAGCACAGTAAAAAAATAATAGGCCCAAAAATGAAAGGCATGAGTTAAGAAAAAAAGAAATGAATTGTACCCTTGCAAGTTATCCTTGCTTCTACTATATCCACACAATTAATATATTTGTCGTTTGTTCTTGAAATTGTCTCCTTTCCCTTGTTCCACTGAGCAGCAGCTTTCTCAGACTTCGCCTTCAGCTTGACCCATTCACTCTTCCTTCCTAAATTTCTTTTGCAATTTAATCTTCATTCCTTGTCTCTATATGACCAGCCTCAATATACTGCTTTCATACTGGTGATTTTTTTTTTGTACTCATCCTATTTATATTTAATATGGAAACTTTCACCCCATTTTCCTGTCAAGTTACTGTGGTCTTTGATATTTTTAGATGGTTACTCCTTGTTGCATCATACAATCTATCTAATGTTCACCAAAAACCCATTGTGTTCTATTCTCAGCCAATAACACAATATTGATGCAATATTTCAGTGTGTATTGAATTATGTTATATTTCTTCCAAATTCACATTGCTTGAAGGACATTTTTTTCCCTATTTGAGCCTTGTTCTTCAAAATATTTGCAAATCTTTTAACTTTGTGCCAGCTACAAGTCTACTATATATGCTTGGCAGTTCTTTATTCTAAATGAAGCAATATAGTAACTAAGCAAATTTCTTCAAATATATTATTTGTTTCTTTTGCCCAGCTTGACTTCTAATAATTCCTCTCCCATTACTTATGACTTATCAAATGATTGTGGACCAATTTTCTAGTCCAGATTTCCTGAGCTTGTTTCCATTTTGTGAGTTTTCAGCCACATTTGGTCCATTTACTGCCAAGAAAGTATGACTTTTCCTTCTTGTGCTCTTGAAGGGACATTCATTGCCAACATACCAATAGAAGAGTGCTTTGGATTTCATCATGTTTATTTTGGCAGATCTGCATTTGCAGATTTGTTAATTCATTTATAGATCCAGAAAAATTATTATTAGGCAGGGTGGAATAATTTTAAAAAATCTCTTTGTAAAGCTCATTTTTTAAAGTTCACTTGAGTATGCTGACAATTAAGAAAACTGAATATTTTAGCTTATTAGAAACCAGCACATTGTTAAATGAAGTGGAGAATGTGCTACCTAAATCTGAATCTTTGTCCTTATATCCAGTGATGTCCACCATGGGATGGAGGGAGGGAAGAGACAAAGCAGATATGATGATGGACACACAAAATGGTCTTTCATGACCTCCCCTTTTCAACCACGCTGCCATGACCACCGCCATGCTTGTTTCAACTCCCCCTGCAGATGCCACTCTTATGTCCCATTGTTTACTCTTAACAAAACCTTAAGACTCACATTACTCCATGCAATTAATTCAGAATGGTTGTTAGCTCAGCTAGTCCGTCTGTTTTCCCTAGCCCTGCATCTCCAGAACCCCATCCTCAGCTCCAAGTTTTTATGGCATTCTTGGAATTACAGTAGCTATTCTATATAATTATTCCAGCACCTTCTGGTTATTCGTACATAATAATGTAAATGTAATAATTCTACAAAGGTAAACAAAGCACCATGAAACTCTACATGTATAATATTATAGGGTTAAATCAGTTAAAGTGCTCCAGAATGCCGCTACATGTTATATGTCAGACCAATCCAGGTTCTACACACAGGCAGTTGGAATATCTCGTCTGTCATAAAAATGAATGGTTGCCATTCACTCTCATAACAGATAATAAAGCATTGCATCTGTGGTCATCACTGTTATGGAGGCAATTCCATAAATATAGACATATATCCCTACTTTAGGTGATCTACTCATGACTGATACTGAACCCAGGGATGGTACAATAGCTGCTGTGAGTATATCACTTCCAGGGTTTCTTCTTTGCCAAGTACAGCAATCTCAGTCTTTTAAATGTCCTGACCATCCAAGCGGTACATTATTGTGATCATTATTTATTTCACATACTTATTCTATACTACTCATTTTCCCAATACTAAATCACTTTATAACAAGAGGAGACAAGAGTGAAATAAAATATGACAAAACACAATAAGGCTCCTCCAAAAGAAACCAAAGTTGGGCAACTAGTGGCCCTGAGACATCTTCTCACTTAAAGAAATGGAAGGCATGATAGCCATGATACTCAGCATGGGAAAGCAGCTCTGACAGGTGGCAAGGTCCTTGTGTACCAATGTTATCAGTAGTCCCACAAAATTATGGTCTAGACTTTAAAGCTGTTGGTATGCAAGGGTGTGATTTGCTAACAATACTGTCAAGGCATTGTTCTTTCTCCTTGCTTATATGTACATCTAGATTGTGTTATTAATAATATTAGATTGCTGCCCCAATGTTTATTTATTTATTTGTTTGTTTTATTAGGGCTGCCCAAAAAGACTTTGAGTGACTTAGAATATGTGCGATGTATAAGTTTAAAGCACAACTAAAACAACATGACTGCCCAGACTTCTTTACATCATCTGCCTGATCAAAACTAATTGTGGGACAGCTTATGAATTTGAGTAGACTAATGCCTGAGGGTGACAGATCTATTTTAACCATGGTGATGAACATTCTCCAGAGATAAAGTCACTTAGTTGTCAGAGAAGCAATGTCGTTTTCATAAATAATCTCTGTGAAGTGAATATAGAACGAGTGGTTGGTGCCTTGTGAACATTTGCTTAAATTTGATTGGATTTTGCAAACAAATGCAGCAATGTTGATATCTTAACCCGAACCAAATTGCTTGGCTTGCCAAATTGAGGTAGCTTGTTCCTCTTAACGATGACTAAAACCCTTAGAAATAGCAGAGCTATGAAGGACAAGTATGGGAGGTTCTGAGAGCAGAGTGTGTGTATCATCCAATAGGCTAATAATAATGAGGAGGGCCTAGAGCAGTGTTTCTCAACCTTGGCAACTTTAAGATGTGTGGACTTCAACTCCCAGAATTCTGGGAGTTGAAGTCCACACACCTTAGAGTTGCCAAGGTTGAAAAACCCTGGCCTAGAGTCAGAAGTATTGTTCTAACATTGTTCCAAATCGTATCAGGACAAAAAGCCTCTGCTATCCTTCTTGGAGCAGAACCGTTCATCATTTGAAGGAAAATGCTCTATTTATGAGATCTTTTTTCCAGAAAAATTCATCTTGGCACCCCTTAGACTAGTACTAAAGGAAAAGAGAAGAAGGAATCTCAGCTGAGAGTTCATAACATCTGAAGATGCTGGTAAGGTATATAAGAACAGAGAATGGAAAGTGTACAGTCCTTTTAGGCTGTCCTTTTTCATTCATTAAAATATTTGCACAGGATTGTTTTGATGACTGAGTTAGTCCATAGAGAATTCATCTGCTTTATTATGGCCACTGATGTTTCAGGATTTCTTGACTGATGCATAATCCAACTCCTGGCATATGATCCCATTCCAAACCATCATTGTTATAATTAAGCCACCCGATGGGTTCAGGCTGCATCCTGTACCTATTTAACTGGATTCTTATCAGGATTTACTTCTGAGTAGACAGGAATTAAATTAAGTCACTGAGCTGTCTATCAAAAAGAAATGACAAAGGTGAACATCTATCCATGCTTTGAACTACATCTAGAGGTTGGGAAGGAGAGTATTTTGGGCTTCAAAATACTTTCAGAAGATTGTATAACATACAGGACAATATGACACCTACTTTTTGCTAATAAGGGCAAAAGGGCAAATATACAACAATAAGTTAAATTAGTCCCAATCTGCATTTTAGAAATGCAAACCAGATGGTATTTAAAAGCTAAAAAAATCTTGCAGGATGTTCTTATAACAGAGAACTGTGGCCAAAGACCACCTCCAAACCACTTGTATTTTCTGGGCATCTGGTTTCTGTTCTCTCTGTTGTGTAGTGTCTGTTGCCAATGAGCTATTTCCTGGGCTTTTAAGATCTTTTGAAGCTCAAGATTTCTTTGTGTGAAGGCTCCAAAATCTGTCTGGACTAAAAAGGTAATGTAGGATGGTGTAAGGCAGTCCTTTATTTCCCACAAATAGGCCTCAGATGCCAAGGATTAGATGAGTGACTCACACCATGCTGGCTGATTATTCCAAAACTTATGGCTTGGCATTTCCTTTCATTTTAAGTTTACTGTTCATCTCACAATTGATCACCTCCTCTTGAGCCTTCCCTTCCCTTTCCCATAACAGCATGCTGCGTTTCCCTGTCCCTGCAAGAAGTAGCTATTGAAGTGAGGCATGAAAAACCGGCTAGGTGACTTTGGGCCATTCAATGTCTCTCAACCCAACTCACCTCACAGGGTTGTTGTTGTGGGGAAAATAGGAGGAGGAAAGAGTATGGGCATGTTTCCTGCCTTGCGTTATTTATAAAAATAATAAAGATGGGATAAAAAAATCTAAAAAAAAACGTGGAAAACCAAATATGGTAATGCTACACATCATGTAAGGGGAAAAGAGCCTTGCCTCACCTTGCTATCTATATACAGTGTCTGGTTCTATATTATGTCAGTTTCTCCCATGCTGGACCATTTGCTAGGCTGATTGCCTGGGTAAGATTTCCAGTCAGAGAGGATCAGGTTGGGAAGAGCTGAATGGTGAGAACCAACAGTTATTCTGAGTAAGGAGATTCTTGTAAGACAACTTCATGTCCACAGTCTCTGACGGAATTGAGGGATCTAGTGAATAAGAGAGCCACTTTGTTGTAGTGGTTAAGACACCAGGCTAGAAACCGGGAGACCAGGAGTTCTAGTCCTGCCTTAGGCACAAAGCAGCTGAGTGACCTTGGGCCAGTCACTCTCTCTCAGCCCTAGGAAAGAAGCAAGGGAAAACCACTTCTGAAATCTTGCAAGAAAACTGCAGCGATGGGGCACCAATCATCATCATCATCATCATCATCATCATCATCATCACCTGAATAAGTGCTCTTGATAACTGGGAATATAGGGATATTGAATTACTCTGGGAGATTTCCTACTTTTTCCAAAAATTCTCCTATGTTTTCCCTTGGATTCAAAGATGAGCAAAGATGTTACTCCAGAGGAAGAGGAAGAAGAGAACCCTTCCAAAATCTGCTTCATATTTCTTTTTAAGATAATGTTTCCCTTTTTGTATTAATCCAACCAATCCAATTTGGGTTTTATTACTGTTACATCTTACTATTTTAAAACTTTCACTGTGGATGTCTGTTTGGCAAAAAGCAAACGCATTGTAAATATTTTAAAGAAAATCCAAATGTTATTACCAGAATTCTGAGGGTCCTGGTCCCATTTCCAAATAAAGAAGATTTGGAACTCTTCTCCGGGTGCAGTTGCCGTTCTCATGTATGCACAGATTTATCGTAGATGCCTCGCCTGGTTTTCACTCCTGACTTTTAAACTGTAGATGATAGGAAATTCTCTGGACAAGCAGCTCACTGCCTGCTAAAGTTGCTTCTGGATGAAGGTAAGAATTGCCTCCCTTCTCACATGGGAAGTGGTGGGATCTCAAGCCAATTTTACTACAAGATATTCTCCTTTTTTTTTTTTTTTTTTTAAGAAAGTACTATATTTCTTAGAGTTATTTTGAGTTATCTCTTAATCTATTATATAAGTGTACTTTGATTAGCAGTTAAGCAAAAGTTCAGAGTACAATTTGGGTGAAATAAATTGCCCCCCTCAAAGCCCCCCCCCCCATACACATCACAGGAGAGGTACTGTATGAGTGTCAGAGATGTACCTTCAACCTCAACATAGCTCTTTTTTACTTACTGCCATAAAAACGAACGTTGGCTGTCACTCATTTTTATCCAAGAATGTTAAACTTGCTATAGCATTTTAAAACTTAAGCCTTATGTAGCTGTTGCCTCCAGGCTGTGGATTTTCAAATGACACCTTCTTCATATATATTCGTCCGGTAATTTAGATGTCGTTCAACGAACCACTTCTTAAATTAAAAACTGAGGCTGCTTGTATAGGACAGGTTGGGGCCTGTGTGGAATCACAGGGCATGAAAACGATAGGCAGTGGGGCAATTCCACCCCAGAGTACAGAAGAGCAGGGATAGGTTATCGGCTTCTAGAATCCTAGAGTTGAAAGGGCTGTTTAAGCTATCAAATCCAAGCCCTGCTCTGTGCAGGAATTCAGATTAAAGCATCTGGTCATTGACTGAACAATTCATTGGAGAAGAGCTCTGGGTAATGATTTTCACTGCTGGACTGCTCTTGCTGTTAGGAAACCTTTCGTAATATTCAAGTGGAAACTATCTTCCTGCATGATAATACTATAATTCTGTGCCCTATGCTCTGTGGTGGCAGAGAACTGGTCCTGCTTTTCACCTTAAGACACACCTTCAGGTACTTGGAAATCTGTATTATATCTCACTTCACTTTGGATACCTCTAAATGTTCAAGGTAGGACAGTGGCAGCAAAGCTGTGTGGCTAAAATAGTATTTGCATTATGTCAGCTTCTGAAATTTTATGGCAGGGAGACAACCTTTTTTGAAGTCAAGGTCCACCCTTGAAAACAAGGGTTTCCAAGAGGCTAAACTGACATCACAAGAAAATGCAGAACCAGCTTTTGGAGGATGGAAGGGAAGAGCTTGAAGGGGGTTAAGGAAAACAGGCACTTATTTTGCTTCTTATTTCACTAAACAAGAAAATAATTTTCTCTCAAGTTTTGACAATATGATTGGCAGGGGATAGGGTCTGTGAGCTATTAAGAGAAAAAGAAAACAAAATTGGTAGCTGCAGGAAGCTCACAGGTCATGGGTTGCTCATCTCTGCTTTATGGAAACTGGGGACTGTCTGATATGGGTAATATTGGTTCTGCTGGAGGCTTCCACATGTTATGACCGACATGCTACTGTGGACCTACTAATTGTGCTTAGCAGTATCCCAGAGACTCAATGGCTGGAGCTTTTCTGAATTTACAAAAGTAGTGTGCATGTGTGAATTATATATATATATATATATATATATATATATATATATATATATATATATATCAAACCATAATGGATTTCTTACATTTGTTTTTTTTTTCAGTTATTGTACAGACCTTTTCAATGTATTTAATTAATAATATAATTACATTTAATTATAATTAGAAGTAAGTAAAGGTTAATAACATAATTAACCTTTTGTTAGGATAGACTGAGGATCTGACTTAGGAGCAATGTCTTAATAATTTCCATAGGCCCCTGGGGCCCTTACAATTCTTACAGTTATTGTTGTTAATGTTGTTGTTGTTCCTGTTTTCTTTCTGAATACTAATATGCTGGGATTATGGTTCTGACCTAGAGGGAGTGTGGTTTCTCTGACACCAAGTTTATTTTTCTAAACCCTGAGCTTGATATTCTAGCACTTAATTTCAGAATGCAGCTTAAATCACAAGAAGCCCATAATATGTCAAATGATCCCACAGTTGCAGGGGGAAAACAGTAAGTAATGAAAAAGCTATGATTGCTTTTCTGTCCCTCCAAATGACAGTTATCACCTCAATGACCTGCTCCGGGCTGAACCATCTACACATGACACACTAAGGGATAACGTCATCTAACAGAGTAGTTACAAAAATCAATACAAACCCCATTTCAAAGATATTCTGTGTAAGAATCCTGGTGTAACGTTCATTTATCGAATAGGCCTGGGGAGAAAAGAAAGCACCAACATTTCTGATATATGTGTTTTACCTCCCCAGCAAAAGAACTCTGTAGGTAAGCAATAATTGTATTTTTCAATCTATTACTTAGGCTTGCCATGGCTCAGCCTAGAATCTCATATGGGGATGACTGCTATAAGTCAGTTATAAAATGAAGCAGCAACCAAAAAGCAAACCCAAAAGGAAAACAGCTAGGCAGCTTCCCACAGTTCTTCAATTTGGAGGGAATGGTTAATGTGCACGTCAGGAAACAGGCAGGAAGATAAGGTATGGCATTTATTTCCATAAAGAGCTAAGGCTTAATCTTTTGCTTTTGTGGAAGCAAAGCATAACACAATCTTGAAGAGGTCTTTTCAGAAGTCAGCCTAGAGTTTAGTGGAACTTTTCCCCAGGTAAACAGTGATAGAAGTACATCCATGGAGTATTATCAGCCCAGCCCTTTAGGCCAGGGTTCTTCAACCTTGGCGACTTGAAGATGTGTGGACTTCAACTCCCAGAATTCCCCAGCCAGCCAAATTCTGGGAGTTGAAGTCCACACATCTTAAGTCACCTGCTTTAGGCAACCAGCTACTCATAACTGTGAGGTACTTCAGATATTTAGGTGCTCGGCTCCTAGAAAATAGTAACATAATATTTTGTACTATTTATTACTAGTGACTTAGTCAATATTTATTTTAAGAGAACAGGATCCTGATTTCCTTCCAAAACAATGATCATGATTCATAAAAGTTAATCTTCAATCCTTTTGACATTAATGGGTTTTAAATGGATTGTGATGATCTCATTGGCTGCCTTGACTACAATAAGACACTGGCCTAACTAAGATTTAGTGCATAAAGGACTACCATATGAGGAATGGGGGATGCATGTGGATGAGTACAAACAACAGCAGAGGTATTCCTCCAGCCCTTTTGATCCACAAATGCTCTCCTAGGACTGGGTGGGACACATCCATTTCCCTCCGCTTCTTGGAATTCACTTTAGGCAAGACCCCCCGAAGAAATCCCAATTGGTCAGTCACACTGGGTTAGATTTTCATATATTTGGATCTTTATGGCCCCTGGATCCAAGCACAACACAATCACACCTTCCTCAGAAATTAAACTCCAGTGACTGTCTCTGCAGTGTAGCTTCCTACTGAGGGTATCAGCATCTACATTGGGGTAATACTGAAACCTGAAGTAAATCAAAGACCCACTTAACTTCCAAAAAGTCCAATTTCTGGGGTGGATAATTTTTTTTCAGATTGCACCAGTGCACAGAGGGTGAAGAATATTGATGGTTTGCCATACATATTGCCATGGTGTAGGTTCAAACATGATGTGTTCCTTCTTTTCTGACAGCATTGCACCAGACATCTCTTCTGGCAGAAGAGGGAGAGGGAAAGGGAAGGGAAGGGAACGGAAGGGAAGGGAACGGAAGGGAGTTTCCTTTTAATTATTGTAGCTCTGCAGGTTTGTGGGTGATCCATTTCCCCATTTTTGGGAAACTCTAAACACATTCAACTTTCTGGCTCTTAAATTCAAATCAGCCACCTACTCCAGCAGCTCCTGTATACTTTCTTTAAAACTTTAACCCCCAAATCAGCTGCTGTAGAGCATGAAACTGTAGTTAAAACTATTGAGGGAGGGGAAAAACATGCTAACATTTTACCATCACAATTCATAGAGGCTTTTAATGCAATGGAGGAAATAGTGTCAAGGTGACTGGAAAACCTGCATACAATTTCAATTATTTGGTTTGCATATTTTTTTTTTACAGCTGAACTTCCATCACTACAGATTCTTCTCCTTCTCCACCACCACCACACCAATAAACACAAAGACATACAATGCAAAATATATGCTTTATGAGGGTTTGGGGAGGTTGGAAATGCTGGTAGTATAAAAGTCTGGCACAGACTGGCCATAGAAACTGTCCCATAGAAGGATGGAAACAATTATGGAGATGAGATGGAAATGAAGATGAGTAAAAGCTGATAAATATTCTAAGTATATGCCTAAATATATGTATGCAATATACATGTACACACACACACACACACACACACACACACACACAGAATCTTCATTTGTAGAATCCACTCTACCAGTAGAACTTCCTTTTTAAGCTATATGATTTTAGAACAGTGTATAAAATCTCAGTATTAAATTTGATCATTTTTCATATTTAAATTTGCACTAGTTATTGAATATAGATTTTAATGTTTAGTTTCATGACAGAGTGAAATACAAAGTTAAATACATGCTGGGTTTTCTCCCATCAATAAGGGTTAACATCGGCTTTACCACGTCTTTAATTTTCAGCAAATGGCAAAAGCACAGATTATATTTGTATGTCTGTGTTACCTGAGACTGACTGGCTGAATATTATTGATCATATTTTCTATTGTCTTTCTAATTTGGATTTTTCCTCTATACATTAAATATTATTCAGTGCTACCTAAATTAGCATTGATGGATTTCCATCGATCATTCGCTGAAGTCATTGTAATTTCATCTTAGTGTTGATAAATCAAATCTTTGTCTTGAAGCTCCCTTTTAAAACCTGTTTCTACACATAAGGAGAGTTCAAACAGTCCATGTAATGTATTCACCTAATACAATGCATTACCAATATCAATTTTTCAGGTTATTTATATCCTGCATGGGGCATTTTTGGTCAGTGATGAAAGGTTGCTTTCTGTCTTATTCATTCTCTCAAATTGAGTCATAGCAGTGCCAATATTGGCTAGCTTTATATCTTCATTACTCTTAGGAATATGGATTGCTTGAAACCTATCCTCTCCCACTTCATGCATCACTAGAAACACACCCAACAGGGAGAATGCCAAGCTTCTCCTGAAGGACAGAATAGGCATCCCAAAAGTGACATTTCAGTTAGTCCAATTGCGAAATCAATTCCATTGTGGTTTTCTGACAATCATACTTCAAATGAAGGAAAAATATTGGCAGCTCTTTCAATGACCCTATATCTTAAATGCCACCATATATCAAAAACATTACGGAGGCCCTTATTGATGATACTGTTATGCATTATTTGCCTTCAGCTCTAAGTAAAAGATGTGACTGGTTTGGATTGTTCAATACACAATCCTCAGACATAACAACTGGGATCGTGTGCCTCAGAACAGGAATTCCTTTCCACTTTTTCAAAGAAGGGGTATCATTTTATATTTCCTTATTGGAAGGGGCAGAGGTTTTCAGATGTGGAGGGCAAAATTTGCAAATCTAAAGGCCTTAGATATGGTAAAAAAAAATTAAGTCCCTTTATTGTGAAAGAGGCATTAGATGGCTATTGGGTCAGGGTACGCTCTCAGCAGGAGCATCTGCAGGGGTGGCTGCAGGTACACAATCAAAGTCCTGGCCCTTTTTTACACAAGCCACTCTTTCATTGGGCCTGGTGCTGGCTTCGTCCCCAGATGTCTATGAATTACTTGAACTGACTGCACTGAAGAGTCCCTTTTTCACTGGGGTAATCTATGTCAACATGAAAATGACCAGGATGGGTCTAGAAGCCTAATTGTCCCTTCCAAAAAATTGATGCACAAACTGGGAATCTATACGAAAAAGGTAAATAAATGGTGTATTTATGTGTATTCATGTGATTGAAGTACTTATCTTTTTTATATGCTTTACTGATATAGGTGTTTCTGTGAAACAATGTCTTTTTTTTTTTTAACAGGATGGTTGAAAGGTGGTGGCAGAACTCCAAGCATTCCTGAATGAAACTGATTTTCTGGATCCATATCAATCTGATTTCAACCTCGGTCATGCTGCAGAAATGGCATCAGCCATCCTGATGGACCATCTGCTGAGAGAGCATGATGTGGTCATTTGTTCCTGCTCATCTTTGATGTTGTGACTTTTGATAGCACCTATTCTCCTGGACTGGCTTAGGGAGTTGGGGGCACAGCTCTGTTGTGGCTGAGGGCTGGTTTCAAAGGGTAATACTGGAGAATACTATTCCATCCCATTGCTTTTGTGCTATAGAGTGGTGTTAGCTTCCATTCTGCCCCACAAGCTATTTAACATCTACCTGAAGCTGTTGGGTGGAATTATCAGGAATTGTGGGGCTGGGGTGGCTCCTTTATGTGATTGACACTCAGATCTTCTTGTGTTGTTCTTCCTCATCAGGTGTGCTGGCTAAAGTTACTGCTGTAATGTATGAACAGACCACAGGTGCGGGTTTCTCAGGAAAGCCATTGTGAGCTATGTAGCACCCCCTCCTCCAGTCTCCTATTGAGTACCACTGATCTGTAATAATGCACATGGACATTTGGGTAGTTTTCTTCAATAAAGAAAAAGCTCAAGGCACATGCAGCCCATTCCTATGTCCCATGCCTCTGGAGGTGGTGCGCTTGATCTGGTAAGGAAGACAAACCAATAATTCAAGGCAATCAGCAGAGTGCATTACAGGAGAAAATGCTGAACCTACAAGCCACGCAAACAAAATAGCAATCAGAAGATTTAATGCATTTCTGATGTACATTTAAGGCATTGACACTGGGCCACAGATGTACATGTGTTGTGTTTTATCTTGTTGAGATATGGCCTGGGAGAACCAATTATAGCATATCATCAGCAACGAGAGGGACTGGGAAAAGAAAGGATTCTATCACACATTACTCCTGCAGTTATATTAGAGAAACAAATTGTACCTGGGATTGAAAAGTCACAGGGTTTATTCCGTCTTAATAAATCCCTGCCAAAGGCTAAGTGTAAAACTCGAAATACTTCCCAAATGTTGTTACTGTATTATCATCTTTGACATCTCAAGGGCTGCTCAGGGATCATCTTGATATCATTCCCCAGTTCTCACAATAAGCCTGTTTATTTTTAACCTGTGCTTGATTCTGGTTGTAACCACTTCAGCTTGCTGTTCTTGTGATTTAACATCTCCTTTCCCAAAAGGCTAGGGTTTGTTTGTTTTATACAAGGAAAGCTGACAATGGAACAATCAAAAGCTTCACCGTTTTTAAGATGGGTTCTATTGCTTCTATATTGCTATTATTAAGGCTACAAGGATTAATTAGCATACTTTTCAGGGGAGTACATTTTAATCAAGGACAGCAAGAGTAATTCCAATTTGCTCTAAAATATTCTCCATGAAGGTATGCAGATCCACCCTCTGGAACTTCCACCCAAAGATTCACTGGGTCACAACCCTATCCTTGTTTTAAAAAGCTCTTAAAACCTGGCTGTTGGGCTGGAGTGGGTGACAGGCCCCTTCTGTGTTCGATGGCACCTTTTAGAAATTGTAGGGTTCCCCCCCCCCCAACAAGCCTATTGTTCTTTTTTATATATTTCAAATTGCTTTAATATTATATACTGCCCAGAATTGCAATGGAGTTGGGCTGGCTTATAAATTTAGTAAAGAAATAAATATGATGAGAAACAGACCTAAGTTTTATGTCCATTTATTTTTCACCATCTTCATAGCATCTTCAAACATGCATGCATTTTTTTAACCACCTTGAACTATTCTAGCCTTTCCTACAGACATATAGTTAGAGAAAAGATCCTATAGACAAAAAGGACCTAGGAAGACATTCTCTCTAAGCTTGGCAGAGAGTCTTCTTGAGTTTAATTAGATCAGCTTGTAGCTGTGGAGATATAGATGTTGCTCAGTTTATTGTTAAAAAGAAAGAAAGCAGTGATCACTTTGTACTTTCCCAAAAGTAAGTAAACCACCCCAGTTGCTGGAGTATCTGAAACTTGCACTGCCAAAGATGGTGGTAAAATGGTTAGTAACATTATTTTTGGCTTAAAAGCTGCAAACTAAGATTGGGAATGGGAGTTCATGGTCTCTGGGTTATGAAATGCTCCCATTCCTACCCTTAATACACTCCTCTGAAATTTGTTCAAAAACAGGCCAAAGGTTTTCAGTTCCCTCCTTCGGTCCCACACTTCCTGTGGGCTGCCTGTGAGTCAAGAGGATGAATTGTGGCTCACAGGCCATCCCTGCCTTAAAGGGCCAAAGATTTATTCAGATATGGACATAAATCTGCTGGATGGTAAATTGGCCCTAGTAATAGATCAAATCCATGCTGATCCATGTATCCATAGTACTCATTTCCTGAAACATCTGAATGGGATACCTGCATGTATATTTGTGTTCATGGAGGAGCAGGAAAATGAGGACATAAAGTTCTCTAGGTTATCTGTCAGGATTGTCTACACTGGAACATTGTATTTGCACTGTGAACTGATGTATATGGCACCAGTAAAGGCAAAGATTCATATTTTAAGGGAAACAGGCATCACATCAAAGAGAATATGAACATGAATGTATGATCCATCATATCAACGTTCTACTTCTCTTTATGTATGAAGATTTGAAGAGATTCTGAAAAAATGCAAAGCTATTTCTGCCCTTTGGTAAGACATTACATGCTAACAGTGGTCTTAACTCAAAACATGAGATTCTTGACTTTGGAAGTTTACAAAAATGGATTGGAACTCCCATTCTTGTGTTGTGCATCCTATATGAGATAACCCTTTCGAGTGTGTTATCATGGAGGAAGAACAAGATCTTAAATATCTTCTACCTCCTTCATGTATTCCTAAAAGAACAGTAGAGGTGATTATGGTTACATGTCCAAATAGAATTGGAAAAATGTAGGTATGTGAACCAAAGACAAGAATATGTAATAATTGAAAAACTTATTAATGTATCCATTTGTTTTCTAGTGGTATTCTTAAATTTATATTGAGGCTCTCTACAAACTCTGGGAGGTACACAGGAGGGAAAGGCTGTTCTTCAATAATTAGGCAAGAAATGGCCAATAATTTACAACATGTTAACATTCTACACATGAATGAATGAAAGCAATCTGATCCAGCAGCATGATGATAACATGAGAAGATCAATATCCCTATGATAAACTTAATAAGCAACATGCTTACACTGCAGAGCTTCAGCCTCCCACTAAATTGTCCAGCCTGACGACTTTACTTTATGCCAGGGTTGTTAATCACAAAAACACCCCAGGGCAACCACATACAGCCTTATTTATGGGGAAATCAAGAAACCGAAATACTCAACCCTGCCTGATTAGCTGCCCTAATATGCTACTTGTGGCTAATTTCTGAGCTGCTTAACTTACAGGTGTTGCCCCAGCCAGTAAATCATTTATTTTGCCTTGACTTTGTACCCTCGAACCTGCTATGCATCTATGAAGCCTATTTAAGTGACAGGCAGGAAATAATTGATGGAGCATTAAATCATTCTAGTGTTTAGTGACCTGCAGCCCTTTGAAACAAGTAAAGCTACATTCTCAGGCTTGGACTCATTTCAGATGTTATTGTAACCCTAAACTCCTGTGCCACGGCTACCACCTTTCCAAGGTACAATGTGTGCATTTCCTCATTTTATTTGCCATAGTTGTTCAGACCAACCTTTGCATAACATGTTGCTATTATGATTTCCCACGCCATTCAATGATCCATGCAACATAGAAGAACCAAAGTCCACTTGGCATCTGAAGGGAAACCATTCTGGGAAGTTTAACATTCCACTTCTTTGTGATATGTTTTCAGGTTGCAATCTGACATCCATTTTTCTGGGCTAAGCCCCAGCAACGTAATGGGAATTGCTTCTAAGTAGACATGTATTGTTAGTGCTTTAGCAGAGAGGTTTGCTTAAATGTATCAAAAGAGGATTACTGAACAGTTTTCAGTCTGAACACCAAACTGAAATCTTTTGTAAAGGCACATAGGACAACTTGTGTGCAAGAATGGAAATTACACAGTTGGAATGGATAGCGGAAACTTGCAGAAGTGATTTGTTGTCAGACTGCTTAATTGTAGAAACCGTAAATCAATAAATAATTTCCAAAGAAGAGCAAATTCACTACACAGGATGTAGACTGAAAACAAAATCAAAAGTCCAGTACTAATGAAATTGAAGGACTAATTCCATGTCAGATACATATTTGACTAGAGACGTTCAGCCTCCATTCTTATTCAAGGTTTTTGGTGTTTTTTGTGCAATCACTAGCAGACAGGTCTGATCTGTCAGCGTAGGCCTGTGACCAAATAGGAAGTGCATTGCACAGAAGAGTCAGTTGGATGGACCAAGGCTTTCAGACAGTGCAAATATATAAACCTGGCAGCAGTTGTAATGGAAGGAGATCCTTGGGTGAATTATGATGACTGCACAAAGCATGGCATCAGTTTGTATACTCAACATCTCTATTTGTTAATCTACTAAATGGGAAGCTACAGGCATCTCTGTTCTTTGCCAGATGCAGTTGCGTGGCAGCCAATGATCATCTTAGCCACCTTATGAAAGTCTTGCTTATTAATTGTATCACTTTTGCCCTCTTGGATAAGCTTTTAGAATAGCTTTTAACAGAGATGGGGAGAGAGTTCATATAGATGGATATTTCTATGAGAATTTAGACCTGAAACTGGATGTACTGCATACAAGTTAACAGTAATAAAGTTAACCATTTCCATTGATGCTGCTCATTTGGTACTTCATAGAAACGTAACTACCGGTAGTCATAAACTTGTTATTTCTGACACTGAGTTTACCTTTGTAATGTGCATATTTCTCCATTTTGTTAACAACTTATCTCCCTGCTTTAGTACTTATCTCAACCTATATTAGTAAACTAATTTGAGATGCCAGATTAAGTTCTTAAATGTAATAATTCGTCCACTCTTAAAAGCTAATAATGGAAGAAAGAATATCTTCCTGATGGGCACTCATCTAATTTAACATTCTAATTTAGCAGCCAGCCAGAAATTCACAAGTAGGGAACACATCTCTGTTATTTTATTCATTTAACTATAATAACTCACAGCCACTAATGTCCAGCTTCCATGAATTTGTCCAGTTGTTTTTTAGGAAGTCCACTGTCCATTTTAGGAAGCACATGTCGTAGCAGTAAAATCTGTTAGTACCATGTGGGAAGAAATGCTTTCCTTACTATGGCCAGAATCTTCTGTAAATTTACTTCAATTGATAAAATCCTGTTACATGAGAAAAGAAGCAAAGGATAGCTCTTCATAGCATTCAAGTTGTTGCAAGATTGTACTCTTTCTTTCCTTTAGTTGTCTTTTTTTTTCCTTAATCTAAAAATCTCCAAAACCTTTAGCCTTTCCTTGTAGGAAAGGTGTTCCTCCAACCTCTTCATCATTTTAGCTGCCCTTTTCGGTATCCTTTCCAGCTCTCTGAGCTGTCAGACCTGTCAAATATAAAGTCAAAAAGGTAATTCCATACTTTAGGTATAGGTTACTCAGCCTGAAAACATTTATTTCTCTTTCTTGTTGTACAATTTGTGATATGTAATAATTGAAAGCCGATGTTCAGGGTAATATCTTCTGGACTTCCAATCTAAAGGGCAATTCCCCAACTGTGATGACTTTTAGTCAGCCCTGTGTCAGTGGATGCTTGTGGAGGAACTGTTCTTGTGAATGCTTTCACACACACCCTGTGTCACCCCATTAAATACTTAGCAAAACCTTTCTAGATATCCAATGTCAGGTAACACGAACAGTTGAAAAACCTGAAATCAGTCAATGGAACCTGTTAGATACTGTAGAATCTGTTAAATGAACTGGTTGTAGTCTGCAAATTAAAATTACTTCTGGTCTAGGCAAGTGCTTACATTTATAATTTATCAAACAATGGCATTCAAAGATGAAAGTTGCAGCCCTGCTTTTGGATATAGCTGCTTAAAGTGCACAACTTCAGGAGACCCAAAATGTACATAACTCAGATAACAATCCATTCCACTCCTTCAGAATAAGATTCTGAAACAACATTACTCTCATTAAGATAGTAACACATCAGTTGTTCCCTAGAAGAACATGATGAACATGTCATGACAGAGACATTTCAAATATAGGAATTCTGTAATCATTGCCACAAAGTTAAGGTCTTGATTTAGCTTCACATTTCTGTAATTTACACTTCTCTTTAAAATATCTTTTGGAGAAGTTCCCATATTAAAAATAATGATTTATGTTCAAATTCCAAGATGAAATTTTGCCAGCTTTGAATAACCAGTGAAAACACACTGTTAGAGATAAGGATTCATACTTCCACTGCACTCCAAATGATGAACAAGCTAGCCGACATCCATGTCTTCTTAAGGAGATGTTTTAGACGTCTTAGATTCCATTCAAAGATACACGTGTAGTGATGGCTTTACAGCTAAGCTTAAAGTGAGTGCCCTGATAGTTATACAAGTGTAGGTTTTGCTAAAGTGGGTTTCCTAGGCTTGTTTCCTGTATATTTCCATTACCTTCTGAGTCAATAACTAACATAAAATGTTGACATTTCTAAATGTGGGGTTTTTTAAAGTGTCATTATATATTACTAAGAGATTACAGAATTTTGTCATAGCTTTTCCTAAAGAAACAAGAATACAGAAGAACTGAAGTTCAGCTATTTGAGAATTAAATATGTGGCAGCTTTTACTGTCAAAAGATGGTTTCAGGATGCAGCAGTTGAAGGATTATATCACAAAGGTCACTCAGCGGAAGAAAGAATGTCATAAAGTTAAGTATATCCAGGGGAAAAAAAATAAGATAATAAGGAATATATCTAACCATGCCAACCTAGAATGATAGATTGCATGAGAAGTAAAGTAGAGCACACGGAAGATATAAAAGAAAATCAAGACAAGAAGCAAAAATAAAATAGAAGGATAATATAATAGAAGGGCAGCTGTAGAAATCACAAACAAAATGTGCAAAAACAGGAGTGAAACTTATTGAATAAAGCTGAATTTATTCACAGCATTCAGATGGTGAGATGCAGAAAGGGGGAAATGTCCCGCAGAATGGCATCCTGATTGACTGCCCCATGCTAGAAGAATATATTTTTAAAATTGTCATGTTTTCATATGACATCGTATGAATAATTGAACAGGGATGCCAAGTTTTATTACAAGAGTATTATCAGTGAAATACAGTCTCCAAGTATTCTAGCCTCTATAATATGATAATGATTTATTCGTGGTGGTGGTGGTGGTAGTAGTAGCACTATTGCAATGTTGCATGTTCAGTTTTTAAGCACTTATGGCAATTAAGGTTATCCTTTAAAAAGGAAAGGAAAGGAAAGGAAAGGAAAGGAAAGGAAAGGAAAGGAAAGGAAAGGAAAGGAAAGGAAAGGAAAGGAAAGGAAAGGAAAGGAAAGGAAAGGAAAGGAAAGGAAAGGAAAGGAAAGGAAAGGAAAGGAGTTAGTCCTAGATTCTCAGTTTCTAGAGGGTTAGGTATTTTGCAGCAAAAACAATAGCTTTTTGGCACCTTAAAAATTAGTACATTTATTATGGCACAATTTTTTGTGATCCGTTGCAGCAAAGGCAGAAACATTTAATGATAGGTTTTATTTATCATTGGATGTCATATTCAATTCCTCCTCGTACTCTCCATCCCATATCAGGAAAAAGGATGTGTAAGTGAATATACATGGGGTAACAAAAAGGGAGGCACCCCCCCCCAAAAAAACCCTTTGATTCTACTTTTGCAGAAAAATGAGGAAAAGTCATATGAAAAGAGGCAGCAAAAATAGTCCACAACCTTCAAGCTAAAAAGGTCCTTGGCTATAATCTTAGAGGCACAAGACAAAAAGGATGAGGAACAAAGTGGGGAGGAGGAAAATGTGCAAAACCAAGAGTCAAGCAACTAGCATAACATAATATTCAAGGGCCATTTTAGTAAGCACATCAGACACTTCCTGAAGCTATGGCGAGACATAATTACGGTTCAGGAATGGAGCAAGTGTGATCTTCCAGCCTAGATCCCTAGCAAGATGTACAGCTATGCTTTGCCTAACATGATGTCAATGCATCCTCTAATTGCACCTTCTCTAGATTATGGCAACCTAGCAATGAATGCCTATAAAAGTTTACTTAATTGAGTTAATCATGTCTGAAGACAGACCCTTTTTTTTGTATAAAATGTAAAGAAGGAAAAGTGATTCTGTTAAGTGACGGGTGTCCTCTCTCTACAAAGACCATTTCCCCACCAGTGATTCAAGGCATCTTGTGATATCACCAACCACTGTTGTGGCGATATAAAACCTGGCCTCATTATAAATCATGTGTGAGAGAATCACTCAAATGCTCAGAATGATACGTGTGGAGGAAAGATGATAATTGGTTCATTGGTAGAGGAGTTCTGACCTTATTGCTGCCACAGGAAAACCAAGTTTTCAAAGAACTGCCTTAAGTTATGGTAGAATAACTTAATTGGCCAAGGGTTTGAGGCACTTCAACTTGGGGAGGAAAGGGAAGGGGATTGGAATGACACTGTTATTTGGTAGCAAAATGTCTTGCTGTCTAAGAAGCCCCAAAGCGAGAAGACAAAAGAGTTCACAGCAATATGAAATGGATTGCTGCACCATGTTCACCCCTCTCTTCCAATTCTCTTTAGCCTTCTTGTAGAATATTGGAGCTCTTCCACTCATTAGGGCCTAGGAGGGAAAAATAGATGAGGCTAGGTTTTGAAGCTTCCCCTCTCTTGGATTCTTCTAGGCTGTGTCATCCAAGCCTCAAATGAATAAATCCTATGGTTCTCTATAGAAGAGAGAGGAAAATGGTAGAGGCAACAGTTCGAAGGGATAAAGTTAGGCAAAATTAGTTCCCACAATGTCATCCTCAGCCTCTTAACCACTGAATTATTACCACTGAACAGAATGATATTTAGTCCCCTAAAGGCTAACCTTTAGCAGGATCCACAGCAAACCACAGCGACAACAAAATAGCAAGATGCACACAGTGATGCAAATACACAGATGCTGCCATGATGTACTTGCATTAGGACATCTGACACAAGTAAGTCATAGCATTGGCATTATTACATCTTTGGGTGTACATCTCATCATTTCTTCCTTCTTGGGCAGAGGCAAGTGGTCTTCACCACCGACCTATTTAAAGTAACAAACTGTTTTGCAGAAGAAGTGAACTGAGGCTCTGAGAAAGTATGGATTTCTGCCTGCTGTTTCTCTATCCTATCTCCTCTCAAAAAGCATCGGAAGGACAATGGTAGAGACAGTTAAATGCTCTCTTCTCCATGTCTGATCCTGATAACTTCCCTTCAACTGGCCTATTCATCCAAGAAAAGGACATTGAGTGTGTGGATCAGACTTTCAGCTCTAAGGACTGAAAGCTAAGAAATTTTTGGAAATGCTGGTTTTAATATCTTTTAACAAGAGATATTTTGATATTTAAATCTTCTGAATGGAATTCTAGATATAAGGGGCAGCAGCAGAGTAAAACAGAATCATTCAAGAAGAATAAGATACTTGGGTTGCTTCAAGTGGACAAGCAGACAGTACCGAGACTATGATTCCTTTGTCCTCAGCTCAGCCTTTGAGCCAAAGACTGCTGACAATATGCATACAGTACAATATTGCTTGATATGCATCCATCTGTTTTCTGCTGTGGTTTGCAAAAAATAACAATAGCAAAATAGACATTTTTTTTGTTATTTTCACTTCTTTTTTTCAAACCCATCTGACATCTATAACAAGATGCATAAAACACTGCTTAAAAGTATACATACTAAGAGTTAACTACAGGAAGGGGAGATTGTTGACCTAGACTTGGTTTTGCAGCAGATGAAATTAGACACCCTATCCCCCCCCCCACATGGGTGTGAGCACACACACACACACACACGCACACAGACGGGCTTGAGTAAAATTATTGCAACTCCTCAGATATACAAACCCCTCAGGAGAATAAATATCACACTGAATATTGACAGGGTTAGTGCTATATTAGCCATGCCACAAACTGTGAAATAAATGGCCATGATGGATGTGAAATATTTATTGCTTTGCTGCACAGCAAATCTGAATTTGCATTTGGAAATGATCCAACCTAGAAGTATCCAGGGCTGGTGGGTGTTAATTTGAGAGTGCTGCAAAGTACTTTACTTCAGTGGCTCAGGAGTCCAATTTTGACTCAAAAGTATATTTCTTGGTCAGAGGCTGTACATTGTAGTAACCACTATAACTAGCTAGACATTATATCCTTGGTAATCATTCACTGAAGAGCAGCTTCTGGTTTCAATTTGGGTCTTTAGCACTAAACCAAAAAAATTAGTGGCCTCATCTGATATTATAAACTGAAGGGCTTGGGGGGAAGATTTACGAACTGCCTCACCAGATCAGAATATGTTTCAGTCTGACACTGTCTCCAGTTTCCACAGTGGTCAGACATACTGAAAGAAACTTACTAGGCGGGCATAATGAGGATTGTGAGGGGGATTGAAAATGTATAATAATCATGCTGAATGAGGGAAGCAAATTTAGTTCATGCAGTAAAACATAAGGGGGGAAAATGGCATTTTGGCCCTCTTGTGATGGGGCCATGCCAAAACTCTTAAACAGATAGTTAAGAAAACCATTGTATGACAAGTTCAACACAGCGCTCCACTTAAAATACATCTTGATGGATTATTTTGTGATTTAGAGAGTAGTTTGTGTTCAGTAACTGAACTTTAGGATTTGGACAAAGCTTTGGCTCTACTAACCCATCTTCTTTAAATCCAATTTTCCAGTATTTCAGATAAAAGTAGACAAAACCCACCTATTGAATTTTCAAATACCAAAAGCCAAAGAAAACATGGCACATAATGATGCTAATTCCCTTGAAGGCCTTATCCATGCATTCATCAGGAGAGGCCTACTATCCCCCCTTGCTTTAACTCCTAACCCTTTTCTATTTCAAATACTTTTCACCTAGCCAACATGTTTGTGGTATTAAACCAGGCTTAAAGGACAGTATTGACTCTTAAACTGAAGTTCTGGAAAGGTGCAGAATGTCCGGATGATCTCTCAGCCAGTCTTACCCAAGCCACAATATTTTATCTTGTGCTAAGATGAAATATATCTTAGAATATCTCAGAAGTAAACCCTACTGAGATCAATAGAACTGATTATTGAATAACTGGGTATAGAACCTCTGTAATAGGGAGGCAATACTGTTTGTCCAAATCATTCTGAGTATTTCAGAAAGAAGCATCTTACTTGTGCATGAACGCAGATGCAGCACAACTCCTTCATCCACAAATAGCAATGAATTTCTTCTAAATTATCTCAAAATCCCTCAAATATTGTATCAGAGCAGATTACCTGCACTATTTTAAAAATAAAATCGATTCTAGGTCCAAAATTTCAGCCCCAAAACATGCACATATACACTTCCTTTGGAAATGATAGCAGTGTTTCCAAAAATTTCATTTGGAAGAAATCTAGCACCAATTCTCAAGTGTAATAGGAAAGCAGGTTTGATCTGCAATGGCATTGGATAATTACCATGCCTCTTCCTAAATTATTTTATGCCATAAAAAACATATGGGTTCGGAATGAACGAATTCTCACACAGGAATAGGCAAGAGGCTTAAAAAAAAAAACCAGACTATAACAAAATATAAAAGCTTCAGACATGGTCTTCTTTATTTCCCATGTGAATTCGTCAGCCATCACTTCAGACGCTGCTCTTAAAAGACAGTCTAGGTCAGGAGTGGGCAGCATATGATGCTGGAATTGTTGGTGGCCTTCAGCCTAATTTCAAGAGCCTTTCATGAGTGTCCAGTTCAGATCCCAAGCAAAGGCCATCTCACCTTCTCCAAGCAGCCCACCCTAGGTGTAGAGAGTGAGGTAAAAGAAAGGAAATTAAATGATGGGGAATCAGAGACCAAAGGAGAAAGAAAGGAGACTTGCAGAAGTCCTCAATAAGAAGGAAGCCTTCCCCCCCACAGCTGGAGGTAAAATAAATCACGGGAAAAGTGACAGTGAAATGATAAGTATGATACGTCACATTTACAACCACTTTGTTTGCTTGTTTGTAATTTTGTAATATATCTATAAACTTAATAAGATACATTTTAATGGATTAAGAGAGAGGAGGCTAGTTGTTCCTGAAAAATACAAAGTTTTAGCAAATTGCTTTCAAGATGGGTCCAGAATTGTTAATGCAACCACACACTAGCAACGATAAACAACTTAAAACCTTTTACAAGTAAAGACTATCTCATGCCCATTTTAGAATTATGCCTGCAGTATACTTTTTTTTTCTTCCTAGTATTTCAGATCAACCAAATGTTGACCCATTGATCGAGACAGGCATTTACCGACCAGCTTGTCGCCCGAGCCTGCGTGGTTATTTCTGCAGTACACAATGGATTAAAATTCCAAACATTGAATGAAAATTATTATTGATATCTTTACATGTGGATTTATAAGCTACATTTCTGCAATCTACTTGAAAGAACAACAGCATAAAGTCCTGCATGCTGGAGAAATGTCTCATTAAGACATTGACTGTAAATTATTTATTTAAAATGATAACAATCATCTGTCTTCATGTCTAACATTACATTACCCAAAGGTCTCACAGAGAACATAGGGGAAATTGAAGAAATACTGTAAAAATGTGATATCACCTCATAGATAAACATTTCTGAGAAGAGAAGAATGAGGATGGAATCAAAATTTCTTCTTTAACATAAAAGTTTCATTTTATTTTCATTTTCATTTTCATTTAGTCAGAACAATTTACAAATCCAAGTGATTTTAATACAGCTATTGCTTTCAAAAAAATGTTAGCATCATTTTTTTTTTACAAATTAACCAAATAATTTCTGGCCTAGAAACAAATGAATTATAATTCTATGAATGCAGAATAAAAATTTCAAATTTCAAATCAAAGTATCACTTCATCTATACCACAGAAAGATTCTGTATTCTGCCAGATAATTTCAGTGTTTCTAATGTTTTGTTTGAAAAGGGTAACTTTCTTCAACCAGGGACTGCAAAGATAGATAGATAGATAGATAGATAGATAGATAGATAGATAGATAGATAGAAAAATCTATGCATCACAGGAAGCATGAGATAGGGACAAATTGTTCAGATTAGTTTGGGGTTTGACGTGTTATTTCTTAAGTTTACCAGAGATTTAACACAATTATGTGGGGTTTATTTTGTGGGGAAAAAAGGAGGGAGGAATCATATCACCAAAACAGCAGTTTAATTCCAGAGGGTTTCCTGTAAGGGACACATCCACAGATACTATTCCACATTTTTCCCTAGAGGGCACCAGGGGGTTCTCCCATGCAGATTTCCTTAGGGTTGAATTAATATGAAGGGGGGAGTTCTGTTCTGAACACAGTTCTTTTCCAAACTGATTTTTACACTTGAGAAGATCTAGTTTCAGTTTTAAGAATGCTTATTGTAATCTGGTGTTGCATAACTACATCCTATTAATTCTATAACATTACATTCTGGTTATCCACATAGCATATATACAAATACCATGGAGATGCAAATCATTGTTGCACAGTACATGCATATTATTATGCATCATTGGCTGATTTAGGCATCAAAACCAGACATCTCTCTCTACATCTGAACTGGGATCTAAATCACTGTTACACATCTTGTGTGGTGCTAAAGAAACATTTTATGCATTCAGCCTGAATGTAAACAAATTGGGTTTTCTTTAGAATAAAAGTCATATACAAAGTGAACTGTAATGTCCCTTGTTCCTAATTCAAACAGTTTATATTTGGAAAAGGTGAACAAACTGTGTACAGTAGCATAAAGTTGCATGAAAATAGCACATATAAGGAATAATTGCATGAAAATGATATACATTGGAAAAAGTTGTGTTAGAAACTGTATTTGTAAAGAAAGTGCTGTACAATAACACATGTCATTTTTCATTCATTCCTTTTTCAAATAATTTGCAGAAAAATTGACAGAATAGAAAAGTAGGTGACTACATATGATACTGACAAAAATAGAATCTAGACTGATCTACACATTCCTAATATTCAGGTACAACGTTTTTCTGGATTGTTCTAGCATTAGTATTTTCATGCCAGCTATCTATTGGGGACAGTTATTGTCAACACTTATTATTTTCATTTCACAGAATAGAAAATAGCTCATGTTCATGAAATCCCTAAAAATGTCTTGCTCTTAAAACATAAATATATCTAAATAATTGAGATAATTTGCAGAAACTCAGCAATCCACAGATTCTTGTCCCTCTGTAAAATGGAATGTGGGGATAAATCAATAGATGTGCTCTATTTGTATAAACAAGTACCTTCATACATATATCATGTCTTACTCTATAATAACATATACTGAAACCAAGGCGAATATCACTGCATTTATTGAACAAAGAAATGGAGATAGTGGAAGAAAAGAAAGAACTGTGAAATTTAATAATAGGCAACATGAATATTAAGAGTAAAGATTTACTAAATATATGAGTAGAAAAGGAACCTTACTATGTCAAATTAAAGATGCATATAACCTAGTATTTTCCCTCCCCCAAATGGCAGGCTGTGCTCTTGAGAGATATCCAAACACAACACAATAGATTTGCAGCTTATCTTTTGACAATTGTTCATACACACACATCTTCTCTACATAGATGTTCATGTGCTTTTTAATATTGTTTTGCCCATCCCAGAAGATTTGGTATAAGCCATAATTATTGTGTTATGTTTTTAATTTGTCATTCATTTGTTCAGAATGAGTAAGTTAAAATAGTGTATACTACCATGAATTATATTTGATTTTTTTCTTAAATCCATAATGAATACAGTTTTTTGAAAGAGTAATTTCAGTAAAGTGTTTGCATGTGTATTCCCTACCCCACCCCTGCTTTCTTAAATGACATTTTTTGTAGGTATGGAAAGATATATTCTTTTGCTTTCCATAATGTAATCAATATAACTTCTCCAGATTAATTATATTAGATATAGGAAAGATGATGAATATTGACTTGCTCAAGTTCCTACAATGAACTTAGTAGCCAATTCACATCAGCTGATGTCCCCTTCTCTGCTCCTCAGCTATTGCTGAGAGGTCATTCAGAGAAATCATGGGAATTGATCCTGCACTCCACACATATGGCCTTCTCTCTCCTACTTCAATTCAAAGCCTTTGTGCTTCATTTTATTCATTGGTCAAGTCCACTGATAAGATCAAGGTTCATGCATGAGGCCTTCACTGGCATTGGCCCCTGATTCTGGCCTCTTTCCTAGTACAGGAATTTTCTGACATGAAATGAAGGTTTTACCAAAAATTAAGGGAAGATGGAAATGCTTGAATACATGAATTGAGGGACTGCCTGTCTCCCATAACATCTGCCTGGATGATTCAATCCTGTAGGGTTGGCACATTCCAGGTTCATTCAATTAAACAATGTCAACTCTCAGGACCCCAGAAGCACACCTTCCTTGTAGCAGTACCTACCCTCTGGAATGAGGTTCCCCCCTGAGATCTGGATTGCCCCCACTCTGCTGTTGTTTAGAAGAGCAGTGAAGACTGGTCTTCATCTAGGCCTTCAGCAATGCAGAGTGAGGTCCTTCATCATGCTTGCCATCTTTTATCTTTTTTTTTTAAGTTTTATTGATTTTACTGTAATTTCTTTGTTTGTTATGAGATGCCCAGAGTCTTTGAGAATTGGACGGCATACAATAAATTATTGATAGTCGCACAGTCAGCTAGTTGTTTAGACTGGATTTGGCATTGTTATCCACCTATCGAGTTCTTCCCAAGGACCTGGGATAGGCAGATATTTTTCATGGTGTTAAAGGTATCATTGCAGGATATAAGCTGTTCCAGATAAAGCTGCCTTTCACAATTAACTGATATCAAAGCCAATGGTCTTCAAGTGGTGCTTCAGATGTTTTGGGATTGCACCCAAGGTGCCTATTACTACTGGTACTATCTTTGCTTTCTTTTGCCACAGTTGTTCAATTTCTATTTGCAGATCTTTGTATTTTGTGATTTTCTCCAGTTCTTTCTCTTCTAGTCTCCTGTCTCCAGGTATTGCAATGTCCACTATCCAGACTTTTTTGTCTTTCTTATCAACAATTGTTAAGTCTGGGGTGTTATGTGGCAGGTATTTGTCTGTTTGAATTCTAAAGTCCCAGAGCACTTTAGCTTCTTCATTTTCGATTACTTTGTGTGTTTTGTGGTCCCCCAGTTCTTGCTTGAAGGCAAATGGTATTTCTTGCAGATATTGCAATGCACCATTGTTGCTACTTTGTCATGCTGTTGTTTGTAGACAATCTGTACAATATTCCTGCAGCAGCTGACTAGGTGGTCGACTGTTTCTTCAGCTTCTTTGCAGAGGCGGCATTTGCTGTCTGTTGTTGTCTTCTCAATTCTGCCTTTGTATGCATGTGTTCTTAAGGCTTGGTTTTGTGCAGCCAGAATTAGCCCCTCTGTCTCTTTCTTCAACTTGCCTGCTCTTAGCCATTGCCAGGTCTAACATTGCATGTTATCTGCTTTGCCTGCTGGTTTTTTGTGTACTGGCCATGCAATATTTTGCCTTGCCATGTCTGTTTTTCGTAGGCCAGTTTGGTCTCTTTGGTATTCAGTAAGACTTCATGGTGTACTAGCTTCAGTGCATCTTCTTCACTGTCTTTCAGATATTCTTCCAGTGCCCCTTTTTCTTCTTCACTTCTCTGGTGTACTTGCAACATTCCATGCCCACCTATGCTCCTTGGTAAGTAGAATCTGTCAATGTCACTGCATGGATGAAGGGCATGATTCATTGTCATTACTTTTCTTGGCTTCCTATCCAGGGCTTCTAGTTCTGCTTGAGTCCAGTCCACTATTCCAGCTGTGTATCTAATGACTAGAGTTGCCCAGGTGTTAATTGCCTTGATGGTATTTCCTCCACAGAGTTTGGACCTGGACAGAGAGTGACTTCTTCACTCTCATGATGTATTCACTACTAACCTTCTTCTTGACTTCAATATGCTTAATGTTGTCAGCTTGAAGGATGCCCAGGTATTTGTAGTGACCTTCTTCATCCAGACTCTTCATGTGATTTCCGTAGGGCATATTAATACCTTCAATTTTCACTATTTTTCCCCTGTTGATGGTAAGGGTGGCACATTTGTCCGGTCCAAACTCCATTGCAATATCTTGGCTGTATATTCAGACAGTGTTGAACAATTCCATTTCAAATGATGTTTTTCCATACAGTTTCAGATCATCCATGTAAAGGAGGTGGGATAGCCTGACAGATGTTTTTGATGTTTGATAGCCATGGCCTGACTTGTTCAGTATTGTTGACAGAGGAATCAATGCAATGACAAACACTAGTGGTGAGTTTCCTTGAAAGACTCCTCTCTTGATATTACCCTCTCCCAGTCTATCACCATTGACCAGCAACTATGTCTTTCATTGTGCCATTGATCTTTGCACAAAGCTTTGGATGTTTCTACTGATTCCTGTTATTTCTAGGCACTTGATTATCCAGTCATGTGTCAGGGAATCAAATGCCTTCTTGTAATCAATCGAAGCTACATTCAAGTTGGTCTTCCTTCTCTTGCAATTTTCCAAAATCATCTTGTCAGTTAGGAGCTGATCTTTTGTCCCTTTGCCATTTAGGCAGTTTCCTTTCTGCTCAGATGAAAAGGGCTTGTTTTCAATTAGATGCTGTTGGACTGCATCAGCTACCACACCAGTTAGCAGTTTGAAACTTGTTGGTAAGCACGTAATTGGCCTGTAGTTGCCTGGTGCTGCCCCTTTTGCTGGATCTTTCATTTTCAGGTAGGTTTTGCCAGATGTTAACCAATCTTCAATTTCACTTCCTTGCAGTTTGTTGTTAAACTGCTTGGCAATGAATGGGTGCAAAGCAGTCAGATGTTTCAACCAAAAACCATGCAGTTCATCTTCATCTGATGCTGATCAATTCTTGATCTTCCTTGCCCTTTTCTCCACCATTTCTGCTGTTATTACAAGTTCTTTCATTTCAGCTTCTTTTTTATTCTTGTCCACCTCCTTTATCCAAGATGCATTCTTGTTGTATTTCTTTGGGTTGTCCTATAGCTGCACCCAGAACTGCACTGTTGCTTCTTTGTCAGGTGTTGACTGGTTCATTGCAATCTCTCCATTGATGGATTGGTAGAAATGTTTCTGATTCAACTGAAATTGGATATTCTGCCTATAGTGTGCAATTTGAGCTTCGTATCTGCTGATATTTTTGGCTATGACTGTTATTTGCTGCTTATTCTTTCCAGTGAAAGATCCAACAAGATCTTTCTTTTTTCTAGGTGATATTTCTTGATCAGATATTCTTTGTTCTTCAGCTTCTTTTCTTTCATCCGTTCAAGTTTGCTTGCATCTGATCTTAGCATGTTGATCTTATTTTCTAACCTGATCTTCCATTTTGGTGGTGTACTGTTTGGCTTTATTCCTTGTTTGTTGATTTTGTACCTAAGGTATTCAGTTATGACTGCAGCCATGCTATACATTAGTTGGTTTGTTTCTTGCAGTGAGCTGGTGCTTTTATCTGATATTACAGTATTGGCATCTTTGTATTGTGCTAGCTGTTTTTTGTAACAAGCTTCAATGCAGGCAACTTTATTCTGTTGTTTTTGTGCTGTTCTAGATGCTCAGTTATTCTTTCTTTCAATTCCTCTTGTTTTTAGTTAGAGGGCTTTGTTCTTTATGAAGAGAAGGGAAAGGAGAGGGTGCCTGGTTTAGGAATGAAAATAATTCAATAGCTATGCTGGCTTCCTCTACTGCTGACTCCCCCTGGTTTGTCTGTACAGGCTGAGCTACTTCTGGCAAGGATTTGGTTTCTTTGCCCTGAGTAGACCTTCACAGTTCTTCCAATTCTACTTCTGTGAATACTTTATTGTGTGTTTTAAATCGACATTGATCTGCTAGCCTCTTTTCTGTTATTTATGATTCTGGATGTTGTTCTTTCCAGAACTGGTGCATTCTCTTCAGATATCCTCTTCTCGTTGGACTTGATTTGTAATGGCAGATCATTATTTCTTTGTTTTCAGTCTTTGTATATTTGTGATGGGTAAACAATTTTTCTTCCAGTAGTCCTGAAGCTGCTGGCCCTGGTTGCTTGGCCAACAGTCCTGAGTCCTGTAGCCCACTTGTCATCAAATGTCCAGGAACTAGAACACCTAGTGCGGTCCTTACTGACCCAGGAGAACACCGACTTGGTATAGTTTTCTGTACGTTATATCTCACCATATTGTTTATGGGAGAGACGCTCTTTGTCTGGTTCCTCTGATGAGACTTGTCCAGTATGGTTGAACCTCTGATGTAGCTCTCATCCTCCTTGAATCATGCAAGCCAACAACCACATCAAGGTAGTGCCTCACTGGGGGTAAAATATTATTATTATCATCATTATTATTATTTCTGTTGAAATGACTGTGAGCATAATTAAGGTGTCTTAGTCTTGCACCCTGTTTCAAGCAACATCATTCTCTTTCCTCAAGGCTGCGCTGTGCCTTTTTAGCACGAGATAATGAATACAGGTTCTAGCTGTACATCTGGCTTGTTCAGGGGCAGGGGAAGTGGAACCTGCCACTGAAAACTTACTTGGTTCATGATCTTCAGTAATGGATTGCTCCGCTCACTATCAACCATCTTCAGACCACAGAATATCTTGGACTATTCTGACCAATGGAGACTCTGGCCCTCTGGCCCAGAAAAGCCTCCAGATGACCCTCAGAGCCTACTAGCCAAGGCACGTTGCTGCACTAGCCCTCTGGAGAAGCCTGCAAGAGCAGAATGCCTTTTTAAAGAAAACAATTCTTGAAGGAGAAATGCAGAGCAAGTAATAAGTTTCAGCTCCAGGATTTGGGAAGACCAGGCATTGCTTACCCCCTTTCCTTCTCCACCAATAGGGCTATTGCTGCAGCCCCAAAACTCCACTTACCACCCAGCAGCACCAAAAGCCTTTTAGATCACCACTATTAACTGTTTGCAAGTAAGGATATAGAGACATTCCTCATTTATGGCCTTCCTCAGTAGCAGTACCACCAGAATAGTTCTTTATCAGGTATGAAAAGTTAGAAGGTGATGCTTTATTTAATTTATATGTTTAAAAGACTTATATGGTCATCATATGTGCCCTGGGTGGGTCACAAAACAGCCATAAAATCATCCCCAAACCCTAAAACCATAGCAAAAACTCTCAATGCCCCACAGGCAAACACTCCTCCATGTATCAACATTCAATTGTGCTGGGCTCCAGCCAACACTTGTGGGATGAGCCAGCTCTTTAAGGCCTTCTGGAAGGTCAGGAGGCTGGTGGGCTTCCAGATCACAGGGGGGTGTTTTCACAGGGCAGGGGCCATTACAGAGAAGACACCTGGGTCCCAACAACATTTAGGGAAAGAAACCTGGAGTGCACCCACCCAGTTTAACCTGGTGGAACAGGGAGAGGCAGACTTGCAAATAGCCTGGCACCCTGCCACTCAGGGCTTTAAAGGTAAAAATCAGCACCTTGAACTGTATCCAGAAAGAAACTGGAAACCAGCGCAGTTCATGCAGCAGTGGTATAATATGGGTAAACCATGGAGGACCCAGAACATTGTGCCAACTGCATTTTGGAAGTTATAACTTCCAGAAGTGACCAGGATGTGAGTGACTGTGAGCAAGGCCTCACAGTCCAGAAATGGGCACAATTGACACACAAGATGAATTTGTGCAAAGCCCCATCCTCTAGCCATGGCTGCCACCTACTCCTCAAGCAGGAACTGAGAGTCCAGGAAGACCCCCAAATTGTGTACCACCTCTGTCTGGGGGAGTGGAACTCCAGCAAGAGTCAGAGATGACAGTTCACCAGATCCTGGAGGACCAAAATCCCAGAGCCACTCCATCCTGCTGGAGTTGAGTCAGAGTTAGTTCTTCTTCATCCAGATCAGCCTGCAGGCACTGGGCCAACACCTGTATAGCATCACTTGGCTGACCACGGATTGGTATGTATAACTGGGTATCATCAGCAACCTGATGATACTGCAGCCAATGCTGCCAGATGGTCTCCCCTAGTCCTCAGTGTTAGGGACTAGCACCAAACCATCTGAATGTGAATGCACACTCATAGCTTAATACTTGCTTATTTGCTTGCATATTTGCTTCTATATTTGCTTGCAAGTAAATCTCACTGTTCTTTTCCATAAAATGAATAAATAAAAATTGTGCACATAGCTGAAGTCTTAATGTTGCAATCTACCAATCATGTTTGCTTAATAAAAAATGTCACAGACCTACTCCATTTATGGCTCACATCTGTGCATTGTAGCCTTCCAAATGACTGATACACTGGAAAAAAAATCAGTTTAGACAGGGAACAAAAATAAAGCATTCGTCCAACTCCTTATGTAGCTAGTGAGCTACATCATCCTGTTGGCTTGGTCAACGACTGTGCATGACTTATATGTTACTGTTTTTCCTTTTGTCTTTCTGCAGGACATGAACATCAGCATTATGGTTACTAAGCACTTGTAGTATATATTTAACTTACGAGTGTGTGTAAAAGGGGTGAAAGTAGATTGTTTGGGGATTGAGAAATTGAATGGATCAAGGACTCTGGATTTCTTAATTCTGTGAATAACTTTTTTGGCATAAATTAACATTTCTCTCCCAACAATCCAGCAAAAGTTGCAGAAGCCCTGTTTAGTCTGAGTTTTAAAGGCCTGTGCTGTTCTTCTGCCCTCAGTGAACCAAATGCTATTCATGCTTGCCAGATTTTGACATGTGCAATAAGGCTAGTGGAAGATCTCTTTGCCTCTCCCCTCCATAAAAGTCCTTCCTGGCATTCCCAACGGTGAACGTATCTTTTACCTGGCTTTGGAGTTTTTGTCCTCCCCTTTCCTAAGCAATGTGACATTACAGCCTTTCAAGAGGATCCCCTGATCCTTTATGGAACATTTTCAGAGGGCAGAAGAAGTAGCAGAGTGCACTCCATGGCCAGGAACTATGGGCATCTGCAGGGTAGCAAGGAGAGGGGAAGAGTCACCATGGGCATCATGATATCATTGCACTGAAGTCACAAACTATATAATTTGTATCATCTGATACAAGGGATATCATTGCAGCTTCTACCGGATACCTAGGCTAGGAATTTTCACGACTGTATTTGATCTTCTGATCCTGCTCTTGAAAGTAGTTCAATCCAGAAAAGTCTTACCAAATCTTGATTCTTTCAGAGTCAATCATATGTCCCTGATAGTGGCCATTTTTTTCCCCAACACATGCCTGTAAGACACAAACCAGGAGAAGCAGAAGATTGTATACCAAAGACTAATCATTGGAAACTGTCGCCCAGACAACAGGTCCACCAGATGCAAAGAAGGAAATCAACATTTAAGTATTCTAAACATTGATATCATGCAACTTTGCACACATGGTGGCATATCCTCATGTTTTGTATTAATTGAAGAAGGCTCAGTCTTAATGATATTCACCTTGAGATGCAAAGGAGTGATACCTGGAGACTGCAGGATCATAAATGCAGACTGGGCCTTATTCCATCCCTGGACTCATTGGACTGATCAAGGAAAAGGGTAATGATAACTGAGGTTTGTCAAGGAGTGGGCAATCCTCAACCTCCCATGAATTTCAATTATCTATGAAAGGATTATAAAGGAAATGTAGCCATCTGTTGCTCACTTGTATCTGTTGCTTACTTGCATCTTCTGAAAGCATTTCAGCAGGAAACCATCTGCATACAGCATATAGAGAGGATGGCTATTGTGTGAAAATTATTATGCCTTAGAAAACCACCATTCCCATTTGCAGTTTTTCCCATTATTTTTAACCCACCTTTGTTTTTGGCATTTGGGGGGCATTTTTAAAATAGACACGCAGGTACTTAAAACATGAGCTATGCAAAAATAGAGGGTGGGTGAAGAAATAGGTGAAATGACAATATCAGAACTTCACTCAATTTATATCCACTGAGTGGACCAGAAAGAAAAACTGTTCAATTTAATCCATTCCAAGCCCTATCCCTTGAATCTGACCAGTCCAGCCAATAGGTTCCTGAATCCCAACATGCCAACTGGGAAATAATGTAACAGATTGGTCCCAGATGCTAAAGGAGAAGGATAGTTGGCTTCATTTCACCCTCTTTCCTGAAGCAATGGGTGCAAAAGCCCCTCCCCACCCCCACTCCCAGGAAGTTCAGATTCATGGCATACATTTATATGTACAAATGTCTCATCAGGTTCAACATCAATATAAGGAGTCATTTTGTACAGGAATTTGCAAACTCAGATTCTTCAAACATCACTAATTTAAATGCCCATCCAGAGGGCTAACTGTTCTGCCATGTTCTGCAGCATGGAACAGTCACAAGAAAAGGTAGCTGTGGCTTCATGATCATTTATGTATCTACCTGATTTCAGTATTACCTTCCTGTTTGAAAAGAACATGCAAAGCAGTTTATAATTTAAAACAACATGCACTCAGTAAAAAAGTGTGAACATTTTAAAAATAAGTATATTAAAACATGAATAATACAACCACGGGTCATTAAAGGCCAACGAAGGAGAAATGCATTTTATATATTTCCTAAAGGCAGATTAGAATATGAGTCACTGCTCAAGGGAGGGGAAGCAAGCCGTAATCTAGGGCCACAGAAGGTCTTCTTCTGTGTGACCAATGGTAGAATTCAGAGAAAAAACATGGTCAGAAGTCCTCTAAGTCCAAGCGGTTTTGTAATAGTAGAAGTCCCTCAGATAGTGAGCTGTAAGCCATGTAGGGTTTATACCAATACTTAAAGTCTTCTGGGAAAGCTGGTAGCACCCATGCAGACTTTCCAGAACAGACAGCATGTGAATCATATACCTTTCTGCCACTTTTGCACCAATTACAACTTCTGGTCTCTTTAAAGGGAACCGTATATAGAGTCCTCCGCAACAGCAGAGATGGGATATAATCAAGACATGGATAACTGTTGCCAAATCCCATAATCTCTGGAAAGGTGCAGCTGGTAGATTAGTCATAACTGTAGTTTCTTTCACCAAATGTTTAACTGTTATTTGAATGGAGATTGGATTTAATAATACTGATTTTATATTTGCCCTAATATTAAAGGTATTGCTTTCATTCCTTCATTTAATCATTTGTGTTTTTAATTTGTAATTCAAACTGCTCCTTGTCACAACTGCCACCTGTGTATCTGGTGACAAGTGAGGACAAGAAAGAGCACTTGCAGATGGCAAATCTGCTGTTTCAGTGAAGGTCAACCCAGTCTGGGCAAGACTGAGAACTTAGTACTCAAGTCCACTGAGTACCTTCATCCCTTAAATGTTGCATATTTTAATATATTTATATTAATATACAATTAATACATTTGTGTGGTATTTCAATATAATGTATATATGATAATGCATTCAATGTTTTATGATATATTTGGAACTTACTGGGATATCCCAGCTGAAGAATGGCCAAGGATTTCATGTGTTTGCCCTCACTGATCTCATCCCATTTAACCACCTACTGCTGTGTGGCTATCATGCACTCCATTTTATCTCTAATGCTTAGCCACATTTTTCTTCTGCTTTTAAACATCTTTTCTTTTTCAACTCAGAGAAAATAAATTCATTTTGGTTTCAAAAAGGATTCTACTCTTTCCTTAGTGAAAGAAAGTGGTTCCTGCCCTCATCCTAGTTATAAGCAGCCAAGAGATGGGAGTCTATCATTAAACAACCATATCTCTAGTCATCTGCAGCTTCCATGGCTTCCACATTTCAGTTAAATCCCAAGGGAAGACATCAGTAAAACTCTTTTTTCATGTTTTTTTTTCACATTACAAAGTGGGACAGCCAGATGATTTCAAGAGAAAACAGTTGCAGCTCTCTTCAACACCTCCCAACAATAGAATAAGCATAAAAATACCCCTGAAGAGTTTGAGACAGTAGGAGAAGAAAGCTTGCAGAAAATTGGAGGGTGAATTATTCAAAACACTACCTAAAACTACCCAAAACCTTGTAATGTTTTTGTGAGTGAAATTCTAGCCTTATCTTTCAGGCCCATGTGAGGTGGCTTTAATTTGCCTGAGGCACTTTATGAGCATGAGGTGATTCCCTCCCTGAGGTGAAGAGGCCACACATTTTCCATGCTGAGGTGGTTTGCATTGTCTCCCAGATGCCTCTTTGCCTCCTTCCATAAAGACAAAGGAGGCTGCAGGGCCAAGTGCAGAAAATCCATGTAGCCACTTGGCTCCGCTTTTATTGCTCCTTCCTAAAGCCTGCCTGCCTGCCTGCCTGCCTGCCTGCCTGCCTGCCTGCCTTCCTTAAACCAAGGGAGCACTTCACTCAAGCCTTCCTCAAAACCAAGTGGCCCCTTGAATCCCCACATAGCCCCTTAAAGCCAGACAAGTACATAACCCTGGGCACTTCAACTAAACAGCACACAGTATGAAAAAGGCAACACAAAGCATTTTCTGATTTATTTTCCTTCTCAACAATCACAAGGCAAAGTTTTATTCTAAACACAGTATTGTTTAGATGGAGGGGGAAAAGAACAGGAGAAAAATGACAGCAAGTTCTGTCAATTGACAGTTTTAATGAGAAACACCACTCAATTTAATGAATCCTTGGGCTTCAATCTGCTCCCTTTTTTAACAGAACTTGCATACCAAATATGTCACATCAGTTCTGGCACTGCATTGTGGCAGTAGTTGGACATCCTTTTCTTTTTAAGAGAAAAGACGAGAAATGTGAGTGAATGATACTAAACACACATTAGTGACAGCTTCAGAATGCTTCATTAGAGATGGAGTTGAATTAGTGTGTCCATCAGAAGAACTATTAAGATGCAAGAAGAGACATCAGAATATAAGGGTGTTGGGGAGGAAATCAAAAGTGACAGGAAATAATTGCCTTGAAGTTGAAGTAGGTCAATGTGGAAACATTAATGAAGCTCTTCAGGTGGATTTAATCTTTGTGGGTTTGTTTTAGTCTGGAGAGAAAAAATCTGAGTTAACTTGGCTGCGCAACCAATGTATATGTGATAAGAACCTGTTCCTCTTTATATTGTAATGATTAGCACAGGCAGTTCCACAGAAATTAAATCATAATGAAATTAAGGAGCTTCCTTCCCAAGAGGGTTTGGGAATAGGTCTAGGATGGGGTTCTTCTGTGCTCAGCCTTCTGAAAGGTATGTGAATGGTTCAATCAGATTTTGGAACATCCATTCATTTAATTAAATATTCACAAAAAACATCTACTGTATGCTGTATTTTGAGCATCAGTGTAACTGGGCTGAAGGGCTCTTTCTCTTCAAAATTAAATATATAAGAGGGGAAAAAAAGCTTTAACAAATCCAGTACTGATATCCATATCTTCGCTTTTCAAAGTCAGTTCTGATTAACTTTAGCAAGAAAAAGCAGGTGCTTAATGTAATATTGGAATGCTTCAAAATCACAACTATTATAAGGAATGTCAATACTGGCAATCAATTAAAAAAATATATCATTCTAATAACAATAACAATAATAAAAAATTAAAAAAACAAGAAGCCCTGGCATAATATTGCTGTAACTTCTCAAACTCAGTTTCTGTTAAATCAAAGGTTTTCTGTTTTTATACTGATACATCAAGGATTCCTCAGGAACTTGTGAAGTTTTCTTTAATATAACTCTTTATATTGCAGATACTTTTTTCCTTGAAATCAGCTTGTCCAAATGTCTCCTGCAACCCACAGCAATCTGTCTGTGTGTGTGTGTGTGTGTGTGTGTGTGTGTGTGTGTGTGTGTGTAGCTTCAAGAGGAATAGAGTGAAACTCCACATGCCTGATTAAAATGAGTGTGTCCTATAAAAGACTATAGACCAGTGTTTTTCAACCTTGGCCACTTTACAATGTCTGGCTGGGGAATTCTGGGAATTGAAGTCCACAGATCTTAAATTAGCCAAGGTTGAGAAACACTGCTATAGACTGTATTGTCTGAGAACCTCTGTATTGCCTGGGATTATGATTCTGAAGAAAAAGAGCTCACTGAAATTGCTGCCTTACATCATGTTGAAATAAACTCTGCCCATACATTTTCTAAACATTGCTTTGGAGTGGCTGAAGTAGAAAGAAATAAGTTTGTGCCATGCAGCAGAGAAAAGGGAAGGAAAAAATGAATGGGGCAGAGATTTGTCAATTGCTAATTGCAAGCACTGCACTGAAGCCTCTCCTGGGTTTTTGACAAAACATTTTTAGTAGTGTTGAAAATGATTTTGGCAATGCTTGGGAAAATATGATTATTTATTTACATTGCTTCCTCTCTAAATTGGCTCTCAGTACCCTTAGGATTATCACATCTGATTAAATATCTATTAGGGCATTCACCTGAAATTGAAAGGACTAGAACTGTGTGAAAGGGCAAAGATGCGTGGAAAGCACTCATAGATAGTCACACCAATGTCTCTGTGCACACACAGCTGTGTTTAGAAGCCTCTGAGCAAGGAATCTACCTTTCATCTCTTCCATGTTCATAACACTAATGTCATCACTCTTCAGTGTCAAGATGGTGTCCCATTATCAAATGATCTCTAATTGCATGGAATGTGTATGCGACAAATTCAACAAAAAAGCACAGTAAGAAGGGGGAAAGTACTGGAAAAGCAGTAGCAAGTAAGCGAAATGATGACATGTAATAGGATAAAGAAATGAGACTTTTGCAATCAAAGCTGTTCTTAGCAAAGTTTGTATTCCCCCCCCCTTTTTTTTCTTCTTTGTTTGTTTGTTTTTGTTCCCAGTCAAAAATCCTAATGAGAATATTTGACACAGTCTCACTAACTGTAAACCTTGGCAAGGACAAAAAGTGCAAGTGGACCAAGACGTTCTCCTAATTCCAGTCACCAAAGGTTACAAACAAATTTATGGAAGGTCAAGCAGTTCAGTATGTAAACTTTCAGTGGGAATGAAATAATATTGTCTGGAGCCACAGCTGTTAGAGCTTTGACAATGCTGCCACCTACCGGTACGTCACAGTCCCCAGTGAAGCATTTCAAGATACTCCTTTTCCATTTTCCCAGGTCTTCGTCTGAAAGCAGCGTCCTTTGTTTGCAGCTCATCAAAGAATTTTTGCTGATTCATTTAGCAACCCTATAGACCCATTCCTAGAGAAGCTTCTGCCACTGAACAGTAACCAGAGGTGAGCGGGTGATAGCCCAGCCTCTTCTAAAATTCCACCTCACAAGCTTCCTCTGGATACGTTTGAGAGGAATACTGACAGCTCCGTGTGATAAGTATCAGGTTGCTCTCTTAAAGGGCTACAGGAAATAACTTGGGTATAGCAGTGATGCTAGTAATATTAGAATTCCATCTAGCACCCAATGTCACCTTCAAAGCTATTTGCTAATGTTTGTGTCTGCTTGTGTGTGTGTCTGTATGTAGTCCATGTACCTGTGTCACCTCAACTCTCTAGAAATCTGAGAAAGAATTTAATTTATCAAATTCCTAAGGCTTCCCAATTCAGAACAACTTTGTGAGCTTCAACGAGTTCAACTGGACTTATTCACCTGCAACTTTTAGTTGAATTGTAACTTTTAAAACAAAAAACTCAAAAGAAGAGTGTCTTCTATGATACACTTAGGATGACCCAGCAGAATTAACATAGTTGTTTGTATGGACAAACAGCAAAATTCTAATTCAATATATTGCATTATCAGTGCCTGCCTAATATTTATTCCACTTTTGATCATCTCTGTGGGTAACAGCTCAAGGTAATATAACTTCTCCCCAGTAGCCTATTCATGTTTTAAATCAGCCTTCCCTGGTCTGCTTGCCTCTAAGCGTCTTCAACTTCAAATCCCATAATCATTCAGCCAGCAAAGTCATTGGCTGAAAGGTCCAGGTTGAAAAACGTAGTTTCAAACTCTTCAGAGGTCGTGCTCAGTGTACCCTTGGCAAAATGGTAGCACATCTTTCTCGAAGAGTTTTGTGTGACATCCTTCCTTCTATTTAGGCATAGATCAGTGTTGTCCAAACTTGGCCACTTTAAGATGAGTGGACTTCAACTCCGAGAATTCCCCAGCCAGCCATTTCTGAATTCTGGGAGTTGAAGTCCACTCATCTTAAAGTGGCCAGTTTTGGACAACACTGGCATAGGTCATGTCATGTCTCAGTACAAGAACCTCGGGAGAGACCTTACTTACTTAAGGGAGACCCTAATGACATCCAACCATTTAATTTTGCTTGATTTGCTAGCTGTAATGAACCATCCCCCATTTCATGTTTTTCCAGTTTTTTGCAACCCTGATCTGGTAGCTTTAACTACAGAACCATGCCAGCATTACATCCTTGGGTCTTTAGAAAAATTTAGCAATGGTCTGTTCCTATGTAAGGAGAAGGGTATTGACATCTTCACCTTCTCCTGGGCATTTCTTCTCATGATAACAATTTAGGTGTCTCCCAAACCAACTACAACCTTTTGTCTGAGTCTGGCACAATTTGCCATAGGAGTCTCATACTGTTTTTCTTCTTTTGGACTTTAGCAACCATTTGCTCAGGCTGTCTTCATAACATATCCCATATGCTTAATAATGCGATATGCTTACAATTTGCCTGAGATCCGTTGTTGCCCTGCCTTTCCCTCAATCTCTTCAGCCAGCTCTGCACCATTTAATTAATGCTCTATCCTGCTTGCCTCCTCTCCAAGACACTGTGATGGGGACAACCAAGGGCATCCTGAATTAAGGAAGAACTCATTGATCCAATCCTCCTCTTCCTTCCCCTCCCTACCATCATATTTTATAGAAGCAGCAAAATGTTCATTCTAAACAGAGTGGCTGTCACAATGTCACCCTTTACAAAGTGTCAGGGCTCTGGAGCAACAGATTAAGACCATAGGTTCACCAAAGATTTGAAAGAGGACAGGGTGGGTTGGAACTGTCTGCTCCTTGCTGAATATATGACAATCTGTTCTGAATTATTCTAGTCTGCCTCAGGATTTGGGATTTGTACACATCTGGAGTGCAGCCCTGTTAATTTCAACTTTATATTTTAAAGAAAAAAAAATACTAGTTCTGCAGCTCTCTTAGCTTCCACCAAGGATGCCTACAGCATGCTGTTTTCATATATAAAAAGTAACTATTTTTCCTGTTATATTTTCTTGACATTAAATAAATACCTCATACAACTGAAGTTAAAATACAGTACAAGCATCATTCTGTTTTTCATTGGTTTGTTATGTTTCCCCCATTCTCAGAGACAGTGTACTCTTCATTACCTAAAAGCTCTCAGTTATGGGCTGAGTTGTAACTTCCTTAAGGCTTTTCCAGATGGCTACATGAAAGTGCTACCCACCATTCCTTGAACTGGGAGAATTGTATGCTGGCATAAATTGTGCTAACTTTGTTATCAATCTCTCTTTTGACATGGTAATGAAGCCAGCAAATAATGCTGCTCCTACTGATTTAATGCAGGCCAAATTAAAGAAAGTGGCTGATGGAGTTCCTTGGCTTCATCTTCTCTCCAACCAATTATCGCCTGCTAGTAGGAAAAACAGCCACTCACTCTCCTTAAAGTTTGACGGAGCAGGGCTGGATGACTATAGATCTGTTCTTGAAATGGCAGATGTAGCCACTTTTCAAGTTGCCTGATTACAAGTGGCATGTACGTGGGGTGAAGCACAAGAGGGCATTTCCAGAACCCCTGATTAGTGCAACTCCTTCTCTGCACCTGTGTTCTGCCAGTTGAGCTATTTCTGAACATAAGTCTAGTATTCTTCTGAAAGTGCTCTAAACTTGTGTTCAGAACAAGCTAGGCTTGATAGGTCACAGGCACAGAAAAGGGACAAAGAAATGGGGTGAAGCAGGAGGGAGTTGTCCTGACGCTAATGTTTAGAGTAACCCCCACTCTGCACCTGTGATCTCTAAGTTGAACTATTTCTGAACGTGGGTCTAGCATTCTTCTGAAAGAGCACTAAACCCATGTTGAAAAACAGCACAAGCTGATAGATCACAAGAGTGGAGGGGAGTGTGGGGTAGAACAGGAGGGAGCAACTGACAGTGAGTAAGCTCTGTACTCAGCTGGAGCTGAAATGAAATATCAGTGTCGGCAACAACTAGCCAAAGAGTCCAGTTCTGACCTTATGGCTAGCAGCACCACAAATAGCCAGTGGATAACTATCTAAACCATGCAATTGTAATTGGTGCATGTGTAATAACAATAGTCATCACCATGTTACCTTTTGCCATTAAAGCTGGAATGGAGTAGGCACAATGTCAGCTACACCCCCACCAAGGGCAACATGAATAACCACAATGTATTGCATAAGCAGCCATGGGAACTGCGGCTGCATGATATTGGTCCTGGAAGCATGGGCCAATCCTGGAGAGAGACCTCAGAAATAGCAAAAGTAGTGAACAGTAAAAAGTATGGGCAGATCAGTAGAAGCTGCCTGAGGGTTGGTAGAAAAAAAATGGTTGCTGGGGCATAGAGCAAATCTGTGTTACAGTTCAGGGGAAAAGAAGAAGAACCCTTAGTGGAGCCTTTCCTAACCTCTGGTCCTCCAGTTTTGCTGGATTTCAATTTCCTAAACCCCAATGGGCACACTTGCTAAGGATTAGTGGAGCTGAACTCTTAGCACATCTGGAGGGCATCGTTCAGGGGAAAGCTAACTTAGTGTGCAGAAAAATCATTTACTCTTGAAATTTTGAGATTCTTCACACTCAGAAGATGGAAGTCTTTCTTCCTTTAGCAGCTCTCAGCTAGGATGGATCTCAGTGGTCTATTTTACTGATCCGGTGTTTGAAAAGCAAGAGATATTATATTTACTCAGGCAGGGTGAGATGATGGAGTCTGACATAATGCCACAGCACTGGAAAAGAATTAAGCAGCGGGGATTTTCCAGAGCAACTACACCTGTACCAGAAATCAGTGACACTCATACCTTGACCCAATGATACTATCTTCTGTACATAAATGGCACATATTATTGGCTGTTTAAGGTTTGTAATTGCTTGTGCTTCTGCATTAGTCAAGCATGGTGGGGAGCAAATCTACCTTGGTTTGTTTAAATAACAAAATAGAAATCTGCTTTATTTTTTAAAATCTGATGATGGTTGGGAAGGAGGGAAGGGAGGGAGGGAAGGAGGACAGACAATATTTCTGAAAACAAAGGATAAAGTTTAGGATTGTGCACTGCTGTTTATGGAAACAACAGGTTGGCCCCATCCCCAAGAATTAACAGGAAATGTTCTGCTGTGAGAACAGGAGAGAATTTGAGTTTGTGGAGTCTGATTTACAGGGAACACTTCTGGACAGATCCAGGGATGGATCTTGCTCTATTAGCACTCTTGGACTCTCAAAATTCAGTCAAGGCATCACACTATAGATTTGCATCTGCTAGGAGGGAGTCATCTTACAGTATCCTATAAAGAGACCTCACAAACTAAGTTAATCAACACAGACAGGGATTGGAACCTTAGTTCCAATCTCTCATTAGAGACACAGATCATTTAACTGGACAGGAAGTCCTATGTCCAGTTTCAGCTGTGCACCCCATGGGTTTATCTATGCCACCACTTTGCCATGCTTTCCTCCAGCTGAGGAAGCTGGGGTGATCCAGCACAGGGCCATGACCCTGTTGCTTTCTGTTCAACTCTTCTATGTGCCACTGTAAGAACAATGACTGGTGATGTTACCTGGCTGCAATTTGAACAGCGCCAACTGTGGGAAAGACACTACCAGTTGCCATGCAGTGTATAGAGGAGTGGTGCTTCTAAGGTCTGGGCACTTCAATCAATTTCTTTCTCCCCCCCCCCCTTTTTTTTTCCTAACTCTTTTTGCCAAAGGACAGTTACCATCTCAACCTAAAGACCACTACATGGCAGCAAAGAGTTCATCTCTCTTAACTGCAATGTAGCAGTTACCTGGATTTGTACAACCCAGTTCCAGCTTTTGCATAATATTCATGGAATCAAAGTTCCAGAAAGGAAGTTTGGTATCTGTAAGAGGCATGTTCAGTTGTGGGTTGCTCTCAGATACATCCATATAGTTTTTCCAAAATGATTATTTCTCTGTTGATTAGTCAACCTCTCAACCACTAGCTACAGTATAGAATTACGGTTTTGTCTCTGTTGGCTTCCAGCTAGTGGCTGTCCTTGTTTCTGCAGCCAAGATGCAGCTGCTTCAAAAGTGCTGCAGTTTGAGAGATCCCTTCATTGGTTTTTGTGTAAAATCAGAGCAAACACATACAGCTCTGATCATGCAAAACAGTAGGAGGGGGGAAAATGTAGATAACAGATAACATTTCAATATACAGGCAATGTATTGAAATGTTATCTGTAGCAGGTTACATTGTACGACGCAGTGATTTTTTAAAAGAACCATTTGCAAGGAAAGGAAGTGAGGAGTATAGTGCCACCACAGAAGAAATTGTGAGGAGGTGTAGTGGTGTGATCCACTTTTTTCCTGTTTGTAATTATAAGATCAATTCCTCCATAGCCATGCTTAGAAAGGGTTACTTAGCAAGCTTCATAGATTGTATCTTATTGTGTATAATCACTTTCACTTTTGAGCCTCCCTTCTGTAATACAGCTTGTAACAATTAAGATTAAAAGAACAATTATGGTTTTCTTGGGATATCTTTTGACAGAGAACGTGTGACCAAGACAATGGTAAGATGGGCCATCAGGCCATCTCATGGCGTTATGCTGTTTACAACACCTGCCCTTTGAAAAAGTATAAAAAAGTGGCAAGCAACCACAAACCGTTTGAACTCTGGCATAGATCTGAAGACCCAGAAATATGCTAAGCATCAGCCAGTCAGCTCCAGGACATTCATCTGTGGTCATTTCAGGGGTTCTGACAAGCTGGTGGGACATAGTCTGGTATATTTTATTTTTCTCCTCTGTAACTCTTTTAACATATACTCAACAAATTCACCCTGGTGTAAGCATATTATCTTTGAATCCTAGAACCCACTGGTCCCTGGTGCCAACACAAGAAGCCAGGGTTTCCCCAAGAATAGTGACCACTAGAGAGGAAATTCCCCATCACACAGACAACCAAGGCCAGGTCCTTTCAATCACACTTCTTGCCACCGAGGTGACATGATTTGTTTCATTGAGGCATGGAAGCAGCACTCTTCAACTCATCTATTTACTAGATACGCCTTGGAGCAGGCAAAACAAAACAATGTGGCTATTTCACTTTGGACTTTAGAATCAGATGGTGACATATTGCTTCATGAACTGTTGAAATGTCTTCAAAGGGATGCTTTGGTCATAGAACTGTCAAAAGAAAGCACATTTTCAAAGCTTTTCCCAGCCCGAATAAGTAATTTTCTTCTGACAAAGACATATGGTTTGAAACCATCAGTTTATGGTTTGAAATAATGTTCACATTAACTAAACATCACCCCCGTCCGTTACAACTTCTTGTTCTTGGTTGTTCCTTCAACATAATACAATAACCAATTTCCAATAAGAATTAGCCATTTATTTAGTTCTGCTTACCTACATACACAGAAGCTCCATGACGTATGGTTAAAGCTAGCTTAACTTCATCAAGACATTCTGTGTTTCCCTCTCTCCTACCAGTACAGTCAATTATTATATGGAAATGAGTGTCAGAATCCTCGCAAGATTTCATAATAGATTATTATATGGCTAGTTTAAAAAAAATGGCTTTTTACATGCTGCGGTTCTGCCATTGTAAAAGGGGGGGGGGGGAGTAGGAATGAGAAACCGTTTAAGCAGATGGCTCCTTATCATAGGCTCTGGCATGCTCAAGGACATACCAGCAAGGGAATCAGAAGACCAAGAACTAAGGGCGATGAAGCGGGGGAGAAACTAAGGGCGATGTAGGGGGGGAGAAAGTAAGAAAACAGCTTTTGGCGTGCTTTTGCTCAGTCTTAGCAATGCTTTGGATCTGTACACTTATTCTCAATAAATGAACTTTCTTTTGAATCAATATTGGTTGCAAGGAAAGTTACAGGAGTTGGGATCAACAGGTGGCAGATAGTTACATTTTGCTAAGACTCCCAGTGCAGACTTCCACCAGGGAGATTGCCCTGCAGGGAGTCCAAAGCCTCACGTTGACTGGGACCAACCGAGCAGCGGGATGGCTGACGATGTAATTGAGGAAGAAGAAGAGAGAGCAGTCCCTCCTCCATTGGAAGTGAAGGTGATAACCCAGGATGAGCCGGTGCAATCATCGCGCCAAGCCTGAGTGGGGCCGAAGGCAACAGTGACGAAGGGACGGGACCCTTCAATGAAAGATCGCATGGGGAAATTGGAAGGGCAGATGGGGTCCCTATCCGATGATATGCGAGCGTTAAGGGCAGCGGGGGATCAACTGCTTGGAGGGGGATTTACACCTCCCACGCGAGAGTCAGCAGCCACACAGGGAGGTACAGAGGCGGCAGAGCAGTCAGCTGAAGGTGAGACCTCCAGCGAGGAGGAGGAGGATCTCACACCTAGCAGAGCCAAGAAGAGCCCGATGCAGCAGCCGGGCATCTCCATGAAATTCGGGGGAGATGCTGAGCAGCTGGCTTGCTTTATCATCCAGGTTCGGATCTACATGGAGGGCTATGGGGGTCTGTTTCGCAGCGAGGAGGAGAAGGTCTCCTATGTGTCCAGTTTTTTTGAAGGTACGGCTGCAGAATGGGTGGTTGGCCTGCATAGGGTGAAGGACCAGGCTTTAAGGAGATTAGAGGATTTCATGGTGGCTTTCTGGACGCGCTTTGAAGACCCGTGCGTGTCGCTTAAAGCACGACGCGACCTGGAAAGGCTGAAGCAGGGGTCCAAGTCAGTATCAGAGTACGCCTACGAATTTCGGGGGTTGGCTCAAAGGCTGCCTCACGTGCCTGAAGAGCTCCTGATCGAGTTCTTCCAGACAGGCTTGCAACCCAAATTGTTGCAGCGCGTGGTGTGCCGGGGTTTCCCCAAAACCTTTAATGGATGGGTCGCTATGGCCGGCAAAGTGGAGGAGCAATGGCGCACCATAGAAGTAAGAACCCGACTTCCGCCCTTACCCGGCACAAAGAAGGCGGTGCCCAAGGCGAAGACCAGCACGCTGGAAAGTAGCCGGAGCCGGCGTGTCTGTTTCAACTGTGGGGAGCCGGGGCACTTTGCTGCTGCATGCCCTAAAGCGAAGACGGAGCAAGGAGGCAAGAAGGCAGAGCGGAAGGGGCTGAAGTCTTCAAAGCCCGGCAAGAAGGAGTCAGTGGCGGTAGGCAGCGAGACGGGGGCTAAAGTGGCAACATGCGGCGGCGGCAAAACCCAGACGTTGTTAGCTCCGCTCTCTCTCCAACAGGCAGCTGCTCTTCCAGAGAAAGAAAGCAGCTCACGGGAGGACTTGGAGAGCGAAGAGATGGGGGTGAGTCCCATTAAAATTTGGGTGGAACTAAGGGTGGTAAGGATGAATCGGAGGGCAGAGATACGGGAGCTGATAGACTCTGGCTGCTCCCGAAATCTGATTAACCCTGCCCTTGCCCGGGGTTTGGGACTGCGCTTAAAGAGACTCAAAACCCCTGTGATTTTTACCCAGCTGGATGGATCCCCAGCGGGGGGAGGGCTGGTGGAATATCGTACTGAAGAGCTTGAGCTAAATATGGGGGACCATAGAGAGACTATTAAATTCCTAGTGACTCCCATGGCATGCAACCCAGTGCTTCTGGGCATGAACTGGTTAAAAAGGAAGAACCCAGAAGTGAACTGGGAGGAAAAGATCTTGTGTTTCCCAAAGGAGGGGGGAGTGGAAGTTGAAGGAATTACCGAAACATTGTCAGATGGAGAGATGGGCGCTGTGAGTGGGGAAAAGGCAGTGGAGGCTGCTACCCAGATTCCCAAGCAATACCGCGACCTGCAGGAGGTGTTTAGTGAAAGGGAGTCAGATCAGCTACCCCCCCATCGTGCCAGTGACTGTGCCATAGAGATTGAGCTGGGGGCTAAATTGCCAAGGAAGAAAATGTATCCAATGACACCCAAAGAGTTGGAAGCATTGCGGGAGTTCATTGATAAGAATCTAAAGAGGGGCTTTATTGTACCTATGCATTCTCAAATTGCTGCACTGGTGCTTTTCAGAGAAAAGAAGGATGGCTCCCTACATTTGTGCACAGATTATAGAGGGCTAAATGCCATTTCTGCTGACAACCGGTACCCACTCCCCTTGATGAAAGACCTGTTGGCCCATTTATCCAAAGGGAAAATTTTCACAAAGCTGGATTTAAGGGAGGCGTACTTCAGGGTGCGAATCCGGGAAGGAGATCAATGGAAATCCGCCTTTAACATGCCCCTGGGGTGCTTCCGTTATGAAATAATGCTGTTTGGATTAAAAGGAGCGGTGGGGGTGTTTATGCAACTTATAAATGAGGTGTTACAAGAGCATTTATACCAGGGGGTGTTGTTTTATCTGGACGATATCCTGATTTACACTGAGACCATGGAGCAACATGTACAATTGGTCAGGAAGGTACTAAAAAAGCTACTGGAGGCTCAATTGTATGCCAAGCTCTCCAAACGTGAATTTCATAAACAGCAAATTGACTATTTGGGGTATAGAATTTCGCATCAGGGAATTGAAATGGACCTGGTCAAGGTGAGGGACGTCCTGGGTTGGGAGGCTCCCAAAACCAGGCGTCAGCTTCAAAGTTTCCTGGGCTTTGCTAACTTCTATCGGCAATTCATACCTAACTTTGCCCAAGTAGCACTCCCACTCACCGATTTGTTGAAAACCAAGGGCAAGGACAAAGCGAAGGCATCAAAACCTGGAGCCCCTTTGGCCTGGACTAAGGAGTGCCAGGAAGCTTTTCTAAGTTTAAAGCATCTGTTTACGGCTGAACCGATCTTAAAGCACCCTGATCCAGAACAGCCATTTGTCATACAGGCAGATGCTTCAGATGTGGCAGTGGGAGCTGTGTTGTTACAGAAGGGGGCAGGGGGGGAGCTATTTCCATGTGCGTACATATCCCAGAAATTTTCAGAAACTGAGAGACGCTGGTTGGTATGGGAAAAGGAAGCGTTCGCAGTGCGCTGGGCGTTAGTTTGCTGGAGACACTTATTAGAGGGATCACCCCATCCCTTTGAAATTTGGACTGATCACAAAAATCTAGAAGCTTTGACTGCACCGAGGAAGCTGTCACCCAAACAAATGAGATGGGCACAATATTTTCATCATTTTAACTTCTCCCTGAAGTACATTCCTGGGGGGAAAAATTTTTTGGCAGATGCCCTGTCTCGATTGCCTCAACACAACAGCAAGCAGGAGGAAATAGTCGCTCCTGTAATTCCATGTACCCAAGCAGCCCTAAGACTGGTCACTAGAGCTCAGAAAAAAAAGGAGTGAAGAACAACCAGAAGGAGAGTTGTTGAAAAAATTAAATGCCCAGATTGCTCAGGATGATTGGTTTAAAAGCAACAGCCAATTGCTAGTGAACAAACAAGGGGCATGGTGGTGGCAAGATAAGCTGTATGTCCCTGCAGACGCTAGAAAGTGGGTCTTGCAAAGAAGTCATGACAGCAGAACAGCTGGGCACTTTGGTTTTGTGAAAACATTACATCTACTCAGGTGTCAATTTTGGTGGCCAACAATGAGAAAAGATGTAGGGGAATATGTAGCTACATGCCCCACATGTGCAATGGCCAAAGGAGAGGGGGCAAACCAATGGAGCTTCTACAGACAGTAGCAAACCCTGGGGCTCCTTGGAAGCAAATTTCCATGGACTTTATTGTAGACCTGCCTGAAAGCAACAAAAAGACAGTTATTTGGGTAGTTACAGACCTTTGTCCAAACAAGCACATTTTGTGGCATGCCAATCCCTTCCATCAGCCCCCAAACTGGCTAAGTTATTTATACAACACATCTACCGAACTCATGGTGTCCCAGAACGAATAATTTTGAATCGCGGGGTCCAGTTTACTGCCAAGTTCTGGAGGGCGTTTCTAAAACTACTGGGAGCATCGCAAGGCTTGAGTTTGGGGTACCACCCCCAGATGGCGGGATCATGTGAACGTCTGAACTCAGTGTTCGAACAATATTTGTGATGCTTCATTAACTACCAACAAGACAATTGGGATGAACTGTTACTGTTTGCTGAAGTAGCTTATAATAATGCAGTGCACCAAAGCACTGGCCTCACCTCTTTTAAAATAGCTACAGGACAGGACTTTATACCCATCCCAGAACTACCTAAACAATCCACTCAAGTCACTTCAGTTGATGAATGGGTCCAACAAATGACACAAGTGTGGCCTCAGATTGCTGTGTCATTGAAGGAGGCCAGAGCAACGTACAAGAAATTTGCAGATGCTAAGAGAACCCCAGAAAAAGACTGGAAAGTAGGAGATAAGGTTCTTTTATCTACCAAGCATCTTAAATCATTACAACCTTCCAGAAAGCTTGCTCCAAGATTCGTAGGGCCTTTTGTTATAGATAAAGTAATTAATCCAGTTTCACTATGATTACAGATGCCTGCTACCTTTAAAAGAATCCATCCAGTGTTCCACTGCGACCTGCTTAAACCCTATAAAGAGTCATTTCAATGGCATCCCTCCCCAGTACCTCCTAAACCAATGATGGTTGAAGGAGAACAACATTTTGAAGTTAAAGAGATACTGGACAGTAGAAAGCAGGGGGGGGGGGGGGTTCAATTTTTAATTCAGTGGAAACATTTTCCCAAATCAATGGCTGAATGGGTTGACAAGAAACATATAAAGGCTCCACATTTAGTTAAAAAATTTTATGATGTTTATCCTACAAAGCCTTAACAATTAGAATAGTTATTGTATTATGTTTTTCTTTGCTTTTTCTTTTTTAGAGTGAAGAAGAGGAATCATCTGACTGACATCCTCTTTTGTGGAGGGGCAGCATGTCAGAATCCTCGCAAGATTTCATAATAGATTATTATATGGCTAGTTTTAAAAAAATGGCTTTTTACATGCTGCAGTTCTGCCATTGTAAAAGGGGGGGGGGGAGTAGGAATGAGAAACCGTTTAAAGCAGATGGCTCCTTATCACAGGCTCTGGCATGCTCAAGGACATACCAGCAAGGGAATCAGAAGACCAAAAACTAAGGGTGATGAAGGGGGGGGAGAAACTAAGGGCAATGTAGGGGGGGAGAAAGTAAGAAAACAGCTTTTGGCATGCTTTTGCTCAGTCTTAGCAATGCTTTGGATCTGTACACTTATTCTCAATAAATGAACTTTCTTTTGAATCAATATTGGTTGCAAGGAAAGTTCCTGGAATTGGGATCAACAGGTGGCAGCTAGTTACATACAATCAAAGATGATGACATCACAATATGATGACAATGATGACAACAATGATGGCATTAGATATAACAAAGAAGTGGAAGGAGCTATGTATGTAGCTGCTATATTCAGCTACTGTTGGGCATTTGCCATTGCTTTACCTCTTCTCTGGTCTTCAGAGGAAAGAGAAAGCTTCCTGTATGTCAGCAGTTCATTCTTGAGGCACAAAGACATTGTTTTAAAATCCCACACACAGACCCCAAAATAAGAAAAAGTTAAAACAAAGTTGTTTACCCCTAGGGATTTTATTCCAGAATTTCCTATTGACATCTCAGAGAGAAGAAAAATCATGCCTTCTAGTTAGAATTGTTGATTTCCAAATACATCAATAAGGATTACCTGCATATCTAAAATCTTCCTTTACAGTTTTCAAGGAGATTTGCTTTTTGCCTTAAACTGAGATGTTTCTGTGGGGTGTTTTTCCTCTGTAAACTGTAATTTGCTTCTCATACACAAATAGAGCAATCCAGACAAAATGCCATAATTTTCTAAATTCTGCATGTTATGAAATTTTAAACAAACATAGAGATTGGATCAGACTTCCAAATAATGAATAGGAATCAATTCAAAGATGCAAACTCACCTTTCTCAACCAAAGGCTATGCCACTGAAGATTATTAGACTTGAAGTTCAATTTGATGATTGTGGAATATTGATGATTGAGTTACTTGCCAGTTTCTACACCAGGTTCCAAGAACTAGTTGCAAATTAATACAACAAAACTATACAAATATAGAAATGTCTACTTAATTTTTGTGGCATATAGAATTGTCCAGAGGCAGAGAAGCCACTGTCACCCACCACCCTTAGTGAAGGTGAGTGAAAGGAAGCCATGTTAATTTTGGCACTTGAAGGAGAAAACCCACAACTCTTCCCCTCACAGTGGAAATGCAACAATAATAAATTAAGCATTGAATAATTTCAGATGTTCAAAACATGATGTTTTATTCTGCTTAGTGGTTGAGCAGATTCTAACTGCAGCAATCAGCTAATGATTGGGGCCAGGCTCTGACTCAGATGGAGTCCTGATTCAGATGCTTAACTCTCACATCTTCCTCTCTCTTAGGAGAGCTTTCCCCCAGTTTAGTGTCTTCCAGATGTGTTGGGACTACAAACCCCAGTAGTCATAGTCATGCTGGCTGGGAATTCCATCCTAACACATCTGGAGAGCATCAAGTTAAGGAAGGCTGTTCAAAGGGTTTGGGGCCATCACAACAACCACAGTTCAACTCCACCATTTCCCCCAACTGAGTACTGCTCCACCCACACCTCCTTACCTACTTTCTAGATTGAATACATTCTATTAGGAAGCAAGACTGCAAATGACATTCTTCCTTGTCATGGAGAAATTGTAAGGAAATGATAGCATTTTGACTTTGCAGTTACAATATACCGTATCAAAGTGCCACACTTCAAACTCCTAATGGCAATATCATGCAGGACATAAATAGTAATGCCAAAATGAAAAAAAGCAAATAAAAGATATTTAAATGTGTAGAAGGTCCTGTCAACCCCCTTCTAAAGAATGATGAAATGCTTTGACTAATGACTGAAGCAGTTTAAAGTGAAGGGACGTGTGGACATGAACACAGATCCAGACTCTGGGGCATCTCTGACCAGGCTTAATTAGAGCCCTCAGCCCACAGAGAAAGAAAGGCCCTGTCATTCAGGGTCAAAGCCCCAAGCAAGGCAGAATAACTAACAGTGTGTTAACTGGAGATCTTGGTGCTGATCAGGGTGTGTGTGTGTGTGTGTGTGTGCTGAATTCTAAAAACCCATAAGGCTTCTGTGTGCATACGATAATGGAACTAACAGGGTTTCTTTTTCAGGTTGCTATTTATCTGCAAAATGCTCATCATTAGAGATGGTGGGAAGCATCTGTATGCCTCAAGGACATTAGGATGAATTGATCACATGTGTCTGGTATGTATGTGTGTGTAAAACATGGTTATGTTGTGGTTTACACCCCCCATTTCCCCAAATTCCCAGGCACTTACAAGAATTAAAATCACAATTAAAGCAAATAGAGAAGGAGAAGGAGAAGGAGAAGGAGAAGGAGAAGGAGAAGGAGAAGGAGAAGGAGAAGGAGAAGGAGAAGGAGAGAGGTCAAGGGGAGGGGAGGAAAATAAAAAGTTAAAAGAGTGGCATAAAGCAGACAGTAGAAATAGACACATATAAAATAACAGCAAATGATTTTAGCAGAGTTTTAAAAGGTCAGACTAGGAAGCTTCCCAAAGTGACATCAAAGTAGGATCCACAAGCTCATCCTTTAGTACCCCATGGTCTGGTGACCACCACCATCATTACCATTCACCTCTGGTATAAGCAACAGTCAAGGAAGGAGAGTTTATTTGAATATTTGAGTGAACAAACAGAAAAGTATGGAGACAAGAGGCTCTTTGGTTCCCTTACCCCAATTATGAAAGGCTGTAGACGTCAAAACTATTTATAAGTATTCAGAGAACTAGAATGGTTGTAGAATATTGAAGTCATATTAAGTCAAGTTTCCTCTTTTTTAAAAAAAAGGAATTGGACTATATATTTCATTGAGACCTTTAAAGACTTTGAGTTTCAAAATCAGAGATTGAATTAAGGTTGACAGCTGATGGTGCAAGGTATAGAGGCAGAAAGTACCAAGAATAGAAAACTAAAGATGGTTCAGTTATGAGGAGAAGAACTCGGCTGTGTCTGCCAGCCTGGTAAAGGTAGAAGTGATGGATGACACAAAGGACCAAACTCATGTCAAACCTGGAAAAGCCCTTTTCTACCTATAAAATATGTGACAGTTCTATAGGTGGAAAAAGGATCCATAGCAAGGAAAAATCTGGAAATTGCTGTCAGCACTCTTTTCCTTGCGCCCCTGTGTTCCTGAGGACTTGGAGCATCAGAGGAAGGTTGATGTATTATTGTCGATTTCTTGTTACTGTTGTTTTTATAATTTTATTTTATCATTGCATTTTTAATGTTAACTTATTGTAACCTGTGAAGAGTCTTTTGAGCTGGGCAGGCTAAAAAACTGTAAAATAAATAAAAATAATAATTAAAAAAAAAACACTTCAGATCTTATTAAAGATGAAAATAGACCCAATCTTAATCAAGACCTGGGAGGGTAAGAGGATATTAAATTATATACAAATATTTCTTACACAACATCAATCACATTTTATATAACAGGTCCACAGTTGTATCACTACTGATGAAAGCATGTTTGAGCCTAGCAAGAGCTTTAACCTGCTCAGGAGCCAAACATTCACCCACATCATCTCCAGATTCAAACACTTACTGGAGCAACATGTAATGGTATGTGGGAATGACCTTGGGAAATGGGGGGAAGAGATGCTGCCTAGAGAACAATCAGATAAAAAAGGGGGGGGGGGGTAGCCCACAGCTGCAGAACAAGCAGAGAAAGAAACTCAGAAAGGAATCTCCCTAACCTATCAGGCTGTAAAAAGATGGCGGGAGATTTGCACTTTCAGACTTGCAAGATTCTGTTAATGTAGCCTTACAATAAAGTAGAATTAGCTCATCTGGTCGTGTTTCCTGTCTGGTCTACCTGGGAAGGCTGACACAACATGGAAAGAAGCATTTGTAAGCATCTACCAGAAAATGAAGTGAACATTGAAGATTATTCAAGTAATTCAAATTTTTATGATGCCTTTCAGAAGAGGATTTACTCATAATAAGCACTGAGACTATTTTTAATAGCAGTGTTTAAATCTTACAGGATGCCTTCATTAATTGTGTGGTACAGGGAACCCATTAGATCCTAGTGATATAATTTGACTGTTGTAGTCATAATCTTAGCAATACTGCCCATCAATCCATTCCTTTAAAAAGGGTTTCTTTCCCTGAAACTTTTTAGAATGATGTCTGAACTGGCAAAAAGTACCATCTTTGTAAAATTTGTCATACATTGCCAGTGCTTACAATTCTCAAGTTGATCTATATGTATTTGCAGGGAGAAGTGGAGTGGACAGCCAGAAGGGCCTGTAGCTGGCAGGCCTTTGCAAATGTTAGACTTCTCTGACAGAGCAATAGGATTATTCTGTAAATTGATTGGCAACACTGGGTTGGATCCAGAGTTTGACACATTTAGAGCAGACCCATTGCAATCAATTAGAGAAGTATGATTGAGGCTGCAATCCTGTGCACATTTACCTGGGAGAAAGTCACATTAAATTCAATGGAGTTTATCTCTGAGTCTATTGGCATAGCACTGCACTGTAAATGAGTCCAATCCTATATAAATATGGTCATAGTAAGTATATTAAGTAGGTCCAATCAAATACAAACTTATTAATAAGGAAGTCACTAAAAATACCCCAAAGCTTCATATTATACATTGTTTAAAGCTAATCAGAACCAATACAGTATAGTAAATAACAATAAATCAACAAATTACAGAGGAAAGCAAGACAGAATCAATGTAAATGTTATACATTTGGATGTTTATACCGTGCTAAATTAATTATATAATTAATGTCAAAATGGTATTGACCCTTCATGACATTTATGAAAGGATGCCAAGAATCATAAAATTTGCAGCTGAAACTAAACCGTGTCATACTTCAGGGCTAGGAATGAAAAACAGTATCAAATCATTATAGAAGAAACCAGATTTTTTTTAAAAAAAGCAACAATATATACTGACACGGAATACTAGGAGAAGGCACGACTTAAAGGTTTATCTTCCCCCTTTTAAGAGTGACCTTGAAAATGCTTAGAGAAAGCCAGAGAGAAAAGCAATTACATTTTTTAAATTACATACTACTGTTCTCATTCATCTTGATCAGCACTTTTAAAGAATCCAAAAGGAAGGGTAGAATACGGCTTTTATAAGGATTATAGAAATTTCACTACAGCGTAAATTTTAAATGTAGAATTCTTATTTCCTTGTTTTATCAAACTGCTCAGTATTTTAAAAGAGGTGTCTTTTTTCTTTTGGAAATAGAGGGTCCTCCCTCCCTCCCTCCCTCCCTCCCTCCCTCCCTCCCTCCCACACACACTTCACAAATAATATTGGTTGGTTTTGTTTCTGGAAATCACCAACTTGGATAATCTAGCTGCATGAAACCACTCTTTTCCATTGTGTTTGTATTTGGGGTTGAATTATATCAGGCAAAGAGTGCATTTGTGAAGAATAGGCATTACGTACATAAAGGAAAAGTTTTTTTAAAAATTTTTTACTTAATATAAGTTATCCTTTTCTGCTTGCATTCTCCTGGTCAGCCTGGCAAACCTAAAACATTTGTCTTGTGGAACCAGGTCTTTACAGTTACTATAAACTCTTAAAAAAAAAAAAAAAACTTTGGTCTGATGCAGGATGATTCTTGCATCATTATAATTTATACTTGAGTATGGATAGACAATATAGAACTTTACATCCTTCTCAATATATTAGAAAGGCATTTCTATACAGTCTGAGACAGAACTTTCAAAAATACTTAGAAGCCCATTCTGTTGCTGGCTGATTCCACCTTCTCATTGCTTCATCTGTGTTAAAGGAGCACAACTCAAAGGGCAGATGATTGCCCATCAGACTTGGAAGGAATCACATTTTGCCCCACAGAATTAAATGTGCCACCTTCCTTCAGAAAATATTGAGAGGCAGATGGCATAGCATGCATACTGGATGGGGTCCCTCTGCTGGGGGGTGGGGGAGGGTTATGTCTATCCTCCTACCTAGGGTTCCTCAACCTTGGCAGCTTGAAGATGTGTGGACTTCAACTCCCAGAATTCCCCAGCCAACATAGCCAGCAAGGTTGAGGAACACTGCTCCTACCTATGCATGTCAGTCTTGTGCTGTCTTAGATGAATTCTCAGTCCATCTCTCAGCCCATCCGTCCTAAAGGCATATCTGTTCTTAGATAGTGTTCTTACTTCCCCTGACAAAAGCCCCAAAGATGGCTTGGAAATCTATTGCCCCAAAGAGATTGATTGATTGATTGATTGATTGATTGATTGATTGATTGATTGACTGATTGACTGATTGACTGATTGACTGATTGACTGATTGACTGATTGACTGATTGACTGATTGATTATGTGCCATCAAGTTGCTGTTGACTCTTAGTGACTACATAGATAGATTTTCTCCATGACAATCTGGTTGTTCAGGTCTTCCAATGGTGCACCCATTGCCACTGTAACTGAATCCATCTGCCCTTTTTTTTTTCATTGTTTAAATATCACTTTATTTGCTCTTTAAAAAAAAAACACCACCACCAAAGTACAATAGGACTCAAAATACCTTAAGATGCAGTAACAGCTCCCCCCAAACCCTGCACTTCCAGACAGTCTAGGCACCCCTTGGTTCATATGAGGTGGGGGAAAAGAAAAGAGAATAAAATAAAATACAAGAAAGACAGCAAGAATTTCTAAAGATTTCAGTGGAGGGACTGACATATTTCCTAAATCAATGTCCATCCACCTTGCTGCTGGTCATCATCTTCTTCTTTTCCCTTCTACCTTTTCCAGCATTAAAGCCTTCTCTAGGGAGCTATGTCTTTGCATAATAGGATAATTTGAGCCTGGTCATTTGTGCCTCAAATGAGACCTCTGGGTTTGTTGGATAATCCACTGGTTTGTTTTCTTGGCTGTCCATGGTATTCTCAGGAGGCCTCTCCAACACCAAAGTTTAAAATTATTAATACTCTTCCTGTTCTGCTTCTTCAGATTTCCTACCTGATCAGTGATATCAGTAGGCTCCCAAGTAATCAAAAGTTAATCATTTTAATATATCTGGGCCTGAAGTTCTGCCCTCTGCCAGTCTTTTAAGATCCTGTTGGATGGTTCCTCCATATACCCTGCTGAAGAACCATATAGCTGCAAAGTGAGGGCCCGCAGTTTTTGAAACCAGACTGCTCCCCTTAAGAAAGACCAGATGCTACAGGATAATTATTATCTGTAGTGGCGATCCACCAGGACTCCCATGGATCTGAAAAGGTTAAGAAGGACGCTATAGACTTGAGTGGCTTCCAATCTTCTTTACAGCTTGATTGCCATGCCATAACACTCACTTCATCTGGAAGCATGTTCTCCATAAATGGACTGCTATAAGTATTCCTGGCTCACTCACTGAGCCACTACTTTATGCCTCAGTGACCCTGAAAATAGACCCTGAACCCCAGTCCCCCAGTTTGCATCTGGCATAAGTCATTCTTGCCAGATGGATATGCTCATAAAACTATCCAGGTATGTAAGCCCTTAGTGGTTGTGCTTAAAAAGAGGATTCATGGGACAGCAGCATTCAAAGTACAATCCTTGCTTACTAAGAAAAATATCGATGCTCATCTCAGGTTTGCCAGAAAGTATCTGTATGGCCCTCCAGACTTTTGGAGGAATGTTTTATGGACAGATGAGTCAAAAATTGAACTTTTCAGGCTAGTGGGTGCTATTACGTCTGGTAGAAATCAAACGGTGCATTCCACAGTAAGAACCTCATATCAGCTGTCAAGAATGGGAATGGCAGTGTCATGGTTTAGGGAAGCTTTTCTGCCTCAGGACTAGAATGACTTGCCCTCATTGAAGGAAGCATGAATTCTGCTTTGTATCAAAGAATTCTACAAGTGAATTTCAGACCATCTGTCTGTCAGTTTGAAGCTGAAGGGCAAGTGGGGTCATGCAGCAAGATAATGATCGCCAACATACAAGCACGTCTACAAGAGAATGGATAAAGAAGAACAAATTCAGTATTTTGGAATGGCCAAATCAAAGTCAAAAGCCAAACCTCATAAAAATGTTGTGGCAGAACCTGAAACAAGCAGTTCATGCTAGAAAACCATCAAACAATACTGACTTGAAACAGGAATGGAACCAAATTACGATATAGCAATGTGAGAGTCTAATCTCCAGCACTTTCTAAAGGAATTACAGCTAAAAATGGTACAACCAGTTACTAAATCTACAGTAAAGGGGAAATTATATTTTCACCTGGCGCATCACATGCTGGATGAGTACCTTTATGAAATAAATGAAACAAGCACCAAGATAGATCAATGGGTCCAGATTTTCCAAAGATATGCAAAAATTTGGATAATCCAGAAAATCTAAAAGGGGAGAAATACTTTTTCACAGAACTCTAGTTTCTGTGCCTCCAAAGATCACCCAGTCTTATGTAGTATGTTAACAAACTGGTTCTACACTTCCTTTCTCTTGAGATATCTCCCAAGAGCAAGTCTGAGGCTTAGATGCATTGGAGTGAGCAGACTAGTTCAGGAGCAGAGGGAGCTTCTGGGGACCCATTTTTTCCACATTCAAAGCAGCAAAAAGTTGTTTGCCCTAGTTTTTATGGGGATGACAACCACAGAATCTAGGACCTTCTCATAAAAAGCAGGTACTCTAGTACTGAGCTAGGGTGAAAGTCTACATGCAGTAGAAAGGAATGAGAGGATTGCCACTGACTTTGTATTTCCTTCCTCCTTCAAAGCAAGCTGGATGCTGTGGAAGCCCCTAACCCATCATTTCACATCCAGCTCTGGATCATATATTGACTGATACAATCCTTGTTATGTAAGGGGGAAAGTCCTTCAACCAGTGCCTGATATCCATTCCTTTCATTGTTATCAGTGGGAGGCAGAGAGGCATATATGTTAACTTCCAAGTGTTTCCGATCCCCATTCTATCCCCCAAAACCTAACTGATCAGCCCACTCTGCACCCATCCTCTCTGCTGTGTGGCTCAGTCCAATGATGGAGCAGGGGATTGATAAAAGATGGGAAAGCCCAAGCCAATATCACCACTTGCTACACCAAACTATCACACAGTAATTTCATGAACTGCTATTGGAGCCTCAAGTTATACTGGAGGCAATGTCCTTGGGCCTTTTCTCTAGTGAACAGTTATAGTGATAATCACAGAGGTGATGGGATAATAGCCAAGATCAGATAGTGACTGCTGATCAGCTGTAGTGCAATTGTGTGAATATCCTGCTGATCTCCTATGGCATGCAATTAGCTGTAGGCAACTTGAATGTTTGTGTTCTGACTGCAGCAGTGGCTCCTTTTGTCATAACTGATGTAGCAGCAGGGACAGAATGAAGCATTGCCTGAAATTCTTGGCCAAAAGAGGCTGCTTCAGAGAGGCATCCTCTTTAAAATGAGGGGGCAGAGTCCTGAGGAACTTGTTAGTTTCAAGGCTCATCTCCACCTCCAGTCCCACTCTCTTTGGGTGCTGCCTGATTCTCCAGATTCTTCCAAGTTGCAATGCCTCCATTTCACTTATGTCTATTGTCACCACAAAGGACAACATAGACCTCTCCACCAGGAACTCAGATTCAGGCTTCACTTTAGGTATTTTACCTGAATACAAAATATAATATGAAAACTGAAATGAAGTGACATGGACTCCTTAAATAAGCCAGTATCTTAGCTGCTAGGTGAACACTGACTACTCAACATGTGGCAAAGTGGTCATATGCTTTCTTCAGGGTATGCCTTGACAGCCTGGCATATCACTGCTAATTTAACATTGTGGTAGCAGAGAGCACATTAAATTTGCAGAGCCATGAAGATATCTCACTTTGGCTTCAATGATGACTGTGTGCTGAACAACTGACATTCAGCATAGGTCCTTCCTATGCAACTGAATAGAGCTTAATCCTCTAGTCATCACGATAGATAGATAGATAGATAGATAGATAGATAGATAGATAGATAGATAATAGAAATTTCTTTCTTTCTTTCTTTCTTTCTTTCTTTCTTTCTTTCTTTCTTTCTTTCTTTCTTTCTTTCTTCCTTTCTTTTCAGGCTGCTCATTGCAAATTAACTATTGTCAGTTACTCTACTAAACATTTCTGTCTTTTAAATAGCAGTTAGATTTATTTAGAAAAGTACTTTATAATGAGGTCTCTTAAATTATATATTTGTCAATAAGAATGGACCTTTGGGGCACAAGGAACTCCAGATGGTCTTAAAAATAAATATAATATAATACCCAATATTCAGTAATGACCCAAGTTGAACCTGTGACCCACCAAGCAGTACATTTGGGATCTAATAGAAGATCCTGGTTTTGCTACTTTCTTGCTAAATTTCTAGTAGGCTGAAATACAAAGCCAGTGACTCTGTTTGAGTGGATGGATTGCCCATTTTGCAGACACATATCTTTCCAGCTTGGTAGAAAGGCATTATGGATTCAAAATAGCAAATCAGAATCATTCCTCCAGTCAGGACAGTTGTGTGATTTTTATTTATTTATTTATTTTAATATACATAATGTAAAGGCATGGTTGGTGAAGTGTATCTTGATTTATTTATTTAATTTCATTCCCAACTTTCCTCAGGTGGATCACTATGGCTTATATTATCCTCCCCAAACCATTTTATAGGTTAAGCGGAAAGAGAATGGCAAGTCTAGAGTCACTCAGAGGACTTCATGGCTGAGTGGTGATTTGATCTTTCTGGACTTAGTCCAGCACTCTGATCTCTAACCACACTGGTGTTCATGCTGAAAATTCTGATATTATGTGCCACAGATGCCGACTGTCCATGTCTTCTTTTATGAGATGAGGAATGGGTTCTATTTTCAGCTGGCTAAAGGGAAGAGAGATTTTTAAGATCATTCAGTTTTTACTTTCTGAGGCTCACATGAGAACTATAATTAGATGGGATTCTGTTAGCCTGCCATAGTTAATAATCTCTCAAGAACTTACTGTAAGCACTCTTTCAGAATTAGTGTACTTCTACTACCAGCAACAACACTACTGATGCTTGAAAGGAAGAGATTCATAGTATATGACAGATGCTCATGGATGGTAGCTGGGGGAAGTGGGACCCTAATGGATACTGGAATCTTATTTCCCAGTATGGAAAAAAAGTTGGAGGAAATCAAGGAATGGCTGGTTTCCCTGATGTGCCAATACATCTTGTGAGTAGCTTTCTATGTGTTGGATTGGCATATCAATTAAGTAGCAAATATTCATCTGTCACCTTTGTAGGCAAGATTCAACTTGATTCTGTATCTAATCATTTAGGTATGATGGCCAGATACTGATAATGAGTAAGAGTAGCTATGATATTTTGTGCTTAAATTGAGACATGGGTAGCCTTAGAACCAGTTGCTAGTACCAGAACTGGCAAAATGTTAGGTCAGATGGATGGACAAACTAGTTCCCCAATCTTTCTTCCATCATTTGATTATGCTGGACTCTTGGAGTCATATACCATCATCATCTATAATGGCAATATTGGAAAGGCTGAGGTGGACATAGAGAGAGAAAGCAGTATTTTCTATGTAAACTTATAAAATTAAAGCACAGGATACCCAACATGGAATATACATTTTCAACACTGTGTCATTAAGAGTTGAAGCAGATGATTATATTATTATTTAAGAAGTATGGGAAAATGTGTTCATCCCATAGACATTACAGATGACCATAACTGATTCAGCAAACCTCCTATTCTATGCTCCTATTCTAGTTTTTTATTCTGTGTAACTTCTTGGGCCAATATGTATAGAACAATACATTTAGTTTGCATCTCCTGTTAACCAACTATACACATGTATATTGCTCAATTGTTCTTACTTGCCTGTTCTTGCCAGCAGTATGGCTAAACAAATCAAGAATTCTCATCCACAGATTGTTTAGTATAATGTGTGGGCTGGGATTTCTAGCTATGATTCTCTACAAAAATCAGAAACAATTCAGGGTTTGTATGTGGCTTCTGATTCCTGACTTGTTCAGAATGGGATACTCTAGAATTACGGTTCACATTGAATACTAAATAAAGTGTTCTGTCAGCATTACAGTAAGCCAGATTTCTTAAAATTCAACATTTGAAAAGGATAGACTAGAGCTGAGATAGGGAAAATGGAAACTAAAATGATGACAAAAGTCTATGAATGTCAGGGGTTGTGAAGGAACATACTGATGAAGTATGAAATCTTGCATGGCATGTAGAAAACTGATGTGAGGGGGGAGAGTTTTTCTCCCTCTCTCAAATTAGGAATAGTAGTCACCCATTGAAGCTGATTGGAAAGAGATTCAGAACAGACAACAAGGAAGTATTTCTTTATCATATATATATATATATATATATATATATATATATATATATATATAAATAAATTTTAAAGGAAGGTAAAAACTAATACAAACAAATATAAAATAAGAAGAAAAGAAAAAGAAATCAGAAAGAAAGCTAAAAGTACGGGGGGGGGGGGAGTACAAGAAAAATAGAAAAGCAAGAAAAAAGAAAGTGGCTTCCAATCTTCTTTACAGCAGTGATAAGTATAATTAAAAATTTACCTCTTACTCTAAGGTTACAACATGACTCTCTTGTTTCTATAATCTATCCTGTCTAATCACCAAAACCATAAATAAGTTCATTTTTTTCTGTTTTACACAAAAAATTCATAAGGGGTTTCCAGTCAGCAATAAACAGAAATACTGTATTGTCTTTTCTCTGATCAAAGTAGTCAGTTTGGCCATCTCAGCAAGTTCCATCATCTTCACCAACCTTTCCTCCATTGTGGGTAATGCCGCATCTTTTCATCTTTGTGTATACAATAATCTCACTGCAGTTATTATATAAAAAACAAAGTTCCATGACTTTTTTCCAACTGTTTGTCCATCAATCCCAAAAGAAAGACTTCTGGTCTCAGTTGTAGATTAATCTTTAAAATCCTCTGAATCAGTGTATGCATTTGAATCCAGAATTTTCTAGCTTTTTCACACATCTACCAAACATGATAAAATGTCCCTTCTTATTTTCATTTCTAACATAAATTTGAAGTGCCTTTATACATTCTAGACAATTTCTCTGGTGACATATACCAACAGCACATCATTTGATAAAAACTATCTTTAGGTTATAACATAATGTAAATTTCAATCCTTTCAACCACATATTTTCCCATTGTTCCATTGTATATTTAACTAAATTTTATCCCACTTTATCACACATTCTTTCACTTGTTCGTCTTTTGTTTCAAAATTCAATAAAAGTTTATACATTTTAGCAATTACATGTTCATCATTTGTATACAATTCTATTTCAAACTCAGTCTTAACATGTTCAAAACCATAAACTCTTTTGTCTGCTTTAAATCTTTCCAATATCTGTAAATAAGAAAATGATTTGCAATTATATCCCTCTGCCACCAGTTCTTCTCTTGAATTTATTTTGTATTCTCCTTGACAAAATTCTAGTATCTCATGATACGTTAGCCGTGTTTGCCTATTATTTCTCATCTATAAAATGCTTCTTGTGCTGAGAGCCACAAAGGTGTTTTTGGGCACAACGTGGGTTTGTATCTATTCCATATTCTCAATATGGCATGTATAACATAATGATTTTTAAAATCCACATTAACCTTGACTTTATCATTCCACAAATATCCATGCCACCCAAATCTCAGGCCATGTTCTTCTAACTCTAAAAGTCTTCTATATCTCAGCAGCATGCACTCTTCCATCCAAACCAAACAGCAAGTTGCAAAATACAATTTCAAATCAGGTGACCCCAATCCTCCACTTTCCTTTGCATCTTGTAACACCTTATATTTAACTCATGGATTTTCCCCTTGCCACACAAATTTAGATATATCCTTCTGCCACTGTTTAAATGGTGCATCAGTTATCAAAACAGGTATTGTCTGAAACAAAACATAATTCTAGGGAAGACATTCATTTTTATCACAGAAATTCTCCCAGCAATGACAAGTGTAGTTTCTCCCATCTTAACATGTGTTTTTAACTTCATTCTGTGTCTTGACATAATTAACAAAAAGGAAGTATTTCTTCAAACAAGACATAATTAACCAGTGGAATTCATTACTATGACATGGTAATGGCCGCTAACCTGGATGGTTTTAAAAGAGCACCAAATATATTTATGGAGGACTGGTCTATCAAGGGCTCTCTCATGAAGACTCAGCCCACCAAATATCAGTTGCAGGGGAATAAAGGAGGGAGAGAGGTGTGTCTCTATGTCCCCCTTCAGAGCATCCTAGAGGCTTCTGGTCAACCATTGTGAGAAACAAGATGCTGGACTAAGGTTGGCTTGATCCAGCAGGGCGCTCTTACCATTACATACAAAACAAACTATCTTGCTGCACTGTACATTATGATATCCTTTCTTTATAAAAAATAACCCATTTATGCTGTTCTTACTGTGGTCAAAGTTAACTTATAGTGTTAGGTTTCTGGATGCATTCCAAAAATATTGTATGGAATGGTTGATATTTTTGTTTACCAAAGCGTGCTGTGTTTTATTTTCATATGACACTTTCACTGTCCATAAGATTTATGTTTCAAGAGCAATCTAATATGCCAAGTCTGTTATACTATAAGTCTGTTCCATGAAAGTCTTATGCAGCAAGGCAGGCTGATAAAAACATCCTTATAAAAATAGTGCTGGATTAAAAATAAACTGGTAGTCATCCTGTGCCTCAAAATTTGGCAGCACTTAGCCAACCTCAGCTGATCTCAAAGCCAAAAAGAATGATTCTGGTTAGGACTTGAATGGAGGATCGCCTAAGAATTTCAGGGCTGGTGGCTAGACTGGGAAGTCAGAAAGAAATCCCAAAAGAAAGCTCGTCAAGAAAACTGCACAGATGTAGTCCCCAGAGTTAAGCTTGACCTAAAGGCATCTATACTGCTAAAATTGTTGCGCAGAGTGCAGCAAAAAATCCCATAAATCTTGCTCTCAGGAAAAATACACATCAGCATGACAGCTTGCAAGTAGCAATGTCCATATTTTGATCCTCAAAGAAAATCCAGTCAGAAAATATAAAATAACTGGTCTTTATTGATAAAAATGCAACACTTCACAAAATACAAGTTGCATACAAAATATAGAATATAACAAAGACTTCTTCTCATATTAGCTTCCAAGACTTGTCACAACAAAGCCTCTAGCTAAAAAACACTCTCAGAGAAGAGGTTCACTACTTGGTTACTAGTTAGGACTACATAACCTATAAACTACATGGTTAACTGTACAAAGCAAAAACACACTGAAACTGGGCTGGGCATTGTAGCCCTCCCCTTATATTGCTAATATGACACCCCCACTGAATAACTAACACACACACATACAGTAGGTGGCAGTAAAAATCATAACAGAATCACAAGATACTTTGTAATCTCAACACCTGTTTTGTATAGCGAACGGAGTGACCTTCTTCCCATGAGAAAATCCTGATAAAAATAGTCAGTATGCAAGATGCCATAATTTCTCACAGAGAAGACCGTCTATGAACTTCCCTCCTTGAATGCAAGTAAATTGAAACATATGAAAAATAATGGTTAAAAAATAAACACATCAAATAAAACCCACAGAATTTAACCCTTCCAAGAGATGTCTTATCAGTTTTGTTTGCAGATTTGATTTGGTTTTAACATATAAGCATTTTTCTCAAAATTCACATTCAAACAGGAATGTCTTTATTGGATACTGAAAATAGTATAGAGTTAATGCCAATGTTATGTCACTCAGCAGGGGATTCTTCCGTCTGACTGCCATGCCAGAGAAGGTTCCTGATCTGAACCTTTGCAGGCCACTCCAAACATGAGTTGCTTTCACTAAAATCACTTTCAGTTTCACTCACTTTCTCATTTATCCAACTTCAGGTTCAGTTCAGCCCCTTTCCTCTTCAGTCTGCAGTAACATTTTTAAATGTTTTGTATGCATTTCTCCCAGCACATATTTTTATGCTCATTTTCTAGCAGAAACTTCCTTCATGCGTCCAATACACTATAAGTTTGTGTACACTTTCCTCTGATACACACGTTTCTGTATGTACCTTTGGGAGGTTGTGAACTGTATCAGAGATGCACAGATTTCAGCATATCAATGTGTTCCAATTTTTTGTTCAGCAAAAAGAACCCAAAAAGAAATATATTCACTCTTTCCTATAATTTGCAACCAAGATTATAACTGTTGCCTAAAACAGCAGCTGCAGCAACAAAGCCTATGTCAGAAGTAAGATCATATCCTCAGCCTCCAGCTGAACAGATGTTTTATGGTGGCAATCTAAATAAGAGCGGGTGCTGTGGAGAGCTGTAACATTTAATTCTGTTCTTATCTTTGCTATTAATCACAAGCTGCTATTAAACCAATGTTAAAGGAGCACTTATCAAGAACGATAAACTTGTTAACTTCAAAATGCATTTATTTTCCTGGCACTGAGTCCTTATTTGAAATTGAGAAAATCTTGACAATCCTCTCTCTCTCTCACTCTCTCACTCTCTCACTCACACACATACACAGAGAGAGAGAGAGAGAGAGAGAAATACAAATCCTCCATCAATAACAACCATCTGGGGAATAGCAACAGTGAAGATCATGATTCTTTCACTTGTTCCAGCTATTGAATACTTACTCTGATTCTATAACTAGCTTGTTTCAAAAGCTTGGAAGGAAAACAGTAACTTCTTCCCAATTGTGTCCCATTCCATATATGGATTCTTATCAAAATGGAAGGGTTTTGCTCCTTGGATTCATAGGAGGCTAAATTTTATGTGTGAAAAATTGCATGAACACAAACAGAATATCTTTGAACTGATTGTGAATTCCAAGAAATAGCTTAAGACTAAGGATGTGCATTAGGTTCAGCCAAATTCTGAATTCCAGATAAAATCAGACTACTTTGGATGTAGATATGAATGATGGGGACTTATGACTGGGGTGTCACTGGACTTCTTCATGCAGCTTATGAACTGGAAATTGTCCCCCTCCTGCTCCAAAATGATTGATAACAAACTTGAATTTTTAAAAAATACATATGAGTGATTTAGCATCTTGGAGGACAAAAGAATGGTAGACAATGTGCCTGCATCATTCTCCCAGCTGTTACTGAATGAGTCTGACATTGTGCCAGAGGCCACTCAGCAGATAGGTTTCCATTTCTCCCACTGACCTACAGGCAGGAATTTTGTGTCCTCCCTGGGACTCTCTATGGCTGCTCACAGGGCCAGCTCTGACCACCATAACTCCCTTGACAGCCCTGGGACCTTCTTGGGCAAGAAGCAATTTCTCCTCAGGGCAATGCAGGTGCATGCCTCTCCCATGTGATTCATATATGCAGGCAGCACAGGTATACATGTATATGTATACACATCAAGCCCATTTGTAGTGTTTTGATCATTTTAGTCACATCAACCATCTTGCAAAAGAAGATCTTGTACTGGACAAGTTGTCAAGTTAGTAGGATGGGGCAATAAAGTACATGACTCCTGACATGCAGAATGGATTGATTGGCCTTCTTTCTAACCCTGCAAGTGATGGAATCATAAGAGCTCTGTTTTCCTCTGTGATTATTGATATTACTGAAAATATTGATAAGACATTCAGCTTAGCCAGGTGCTTTATCATGTGCCTCCTGATAATAATGTGGGTGAATGCCTGAGTCTAAAGAGACAAGAGTCCTTTTGAGACGTTTTGAAAATTAAAAAATCCATTTTGTCAGATAGCAATTTAACCACCATTCAAGTAATGGATGGTTATAACTGCAAGGCTGAGGCTATGCTGGAGCAACTACTGTGACAAGGTTGTATGCTGATGTCCAAGCCAGAATTAGAGCTCCACCAAGTTAGCGCACAAACATTACTGATCTTCTAATAAGGCCAATGTGGTATACTGTGGTTTCTTTGGCAGGGTCCAATTTCACCAAACATAATCCTTGACTGTAACAACTATGTCAAATAATAATAACAGTAACGATGATAACAACAACAACAACAATGATAATAGAACCATTTTAGCCAGTTTGATCCCAAAGCAGCTTCCAAAAACTCTTACATATATTAGGAGTAACCTAGTCTCTTGTCTCAGGTTGGATTGCACTGTAAAATGTATGAACCATAAGGAAAAAAGTTGGAGAGGGAAGAAGACACCAGTTCTGAAAGTGGTGATTCTTATCACGGCCAGTGGGAACAGAACAGTAAGGGCAGCTCGCTGGAATATCTGCCAGCTGGGTCAAAGTTGGAGAGAAATAAAGGCTGCTGGCAATATAATAGCTTTGCTTTTCTCTCTAGGCTTCTCAGTCTTCCAGCAAGGTGACAGAAAGATCTACAACAGTGAGGAGCAAATTCATAACACTAAAGAAATCAATCAATGGCATTTATTCATCCAGACTGATATGTGGCATTCAATTTTAATTGGCATATCCTACAAACAGAAGCTCATTTGACTCTTTGGATTTAAATTATACAAAGACTAGAAGAATTTTAAGTTATAACTTAGGTTACAATAGTGGAATTCATGCCTAATAAGAAAAAAAATTAGAGCTAGCCATACGTGGGGCAGATAGTTGATTGATTGGCGGTAAGAATTTCACTTTCCATAAGTATTTCAATAAGTAAAACCACTAAATCTTCCACAGAAAAGGGCTATGCAATCACAGTAATCCAATGCCATCATTTTTGCAGGATGTTTTATTCAAGGAAAATTTGTTTTGCTATATTGTCTGCAAAGTAACTATATAGATTAACACTGTATAAATTGGGTAATGTTTGCTTGCCTTTGCCAAGAGATGCCTTACAATTGTTACCCCTCACCATCATCAGACAGGCCTTGGCCAAAAAGAAACAGGGAAGGCACAATTAATTAAGGGAAGCTGGTCCATATTTCCATCTCAGTCTCTTGAAGGAAAACATGAGCATGAATTGTTTAACATATTGGAAAATATTTATGGAGATACATTTCCCTATTAAAGCAAAGAGTAAAAACTCCCTTGAGTCTAACTCAACCGCTACAAGGACACGTCCATGATGTTTTCTTAGCAGCAATATGCAAGTGGTTTTCTAATGCTTTCTTCTGGGATGGTTTTCAACTTCCTAGTGAAACCTATAGCCCTGGAATTTCTAAGTGGACTCCCATCCAAATACTAGCCAGATCCAAGCTTGCTTAGCATTTTGGAGATCAGCCAAGGCCAAGCTTCTGTGCAGTCACTGCAGCATTCTTGACAGCATCAAGGGTCTAGCTTTTTTTTTTTTTTTTTTAACAACAGAGAAAGCCAACTCATATGGTAAGGCTGTTCTGGCAACTAGAAAATTACATTGAGAGGTAAAGTGAGATGTATGCTGTCTGAAAGACTCATGCTTCCTTTTTTAACCCTGTTCAGGCAATAAGGTCCTGTGAATTATTCAACAGGCAAAGAGTGGTGAGTGACCCCTCTCTCTCAAAGTTATGCTGGTAATGTATCTGGGCACAGTGATGTGATCAGACGAGGCTCTTTCGGTACAGTGCAATTGGCTAAAGAGGCAGGCAACAGAGTTTCCTAGCTGCAGAGTTTCCCGGGATGATTGGCTGCTCACTTGTAACTCAGAACAGCTTGGGGAGGGGCTGCTTGCTACTCTCCATTATGTTAAATTTGATGTGGAAAGTATCACTGAAAAGGGCTGTTGTGACATGCTTCTCAAGAACAGCCAGTCCCAAAGTTCCCTGTGCGGGAGAGACAAAACACGTAATAATCCGAAGCACTGATCCCAAGACAGTGGGAGATTAGAGAGCTAATGTTATTGATTGGGTCAACTTAGGATGAAAAAGTGATCTAGTTCATGGCTACTATATTGCCTGCCTGTCTATAAGCATAAACATGAAAATTGAGACCATATGTATGGCATTGGCTTGGGGGATGTGTGAAAGTTAAAAGTTCCATGGTTAAACATTTGTAATGGATCCCACCCCAAAATAATTTATAAACCCAGACATCAACAGAGGATGAATGCAACCATCCAATCAGGTGGTTGATATTCAACTAAAATATAAATTAAAGTTCAGACCTTGTAGACAGCTATGCATTTGAGTAACTTGCAATGCATTTGTCATAATATCACCCATAAGAGACATGAACCTAAGCAATATCATTCTAAAAGTCCCTCAATCAGTTACACTGGAATCAAGATTTAACAAAGTTTCCATATTGCCAAATCCAGTACAATGTAGTTACTGCTTTCCATCATTCTGTATGGGGCTCTTTCTGATTCTGAACATCCCTATAGCACAGGCCCATCTCTAGGTAGTACCCTAAGGAAGCAGGTGTTTTTTAAAGCACAAAAGATCAAATAGGATGGAGTGTTACATCCTTTTCCCAGAAGTGTTGTTCCCCAATTATGGTCCTCACCTCTGTTCCTTATCCAGTGAAACTCCAAGATTGACATTTACCCTCACTAGGACAAAAACAGTTGGAAATATTATCAGGAATATTTAGTTTTTTCTTCCCCTCTCTTCAGGCTATGGTTTAACCACTTCCTTCCTCCACTAGGAAATACATTGGTACAACCTGAGTGGAATCTTGCTACCAAAAGATGCCACTGTTTCTTGAAGTACTTCAGTGATATGGCCTTGCCAGCAAAATGTAAAATACTGAAATGCAGTATTTCAGTTGTGCATGGATAAATGGAATTTGTTCGCCTCAACTGTTTCAGAAATAATTAATAGAATTTCAGAAAACCAACCATAGCAAGATTTTTGGTGAGGGGTGTGTGTGTGTGTTTGGCATATTTTTCTTTGGGGACAACAACAACAACAACAAAAACATGAATACCAGAAATGTTTTTTGCCTCTTACCAATAATGGATGGTATTGTTAGGAAAGAAAGGAGGGTGAATAAGATATTCAGAAAACATGGTGAATTACTGACAGCCCCCTTGCACTAGACTTGATATCCAATTTCACAAAAAGTGAAATGTCAACGCAAATTTGTGGGCAACAATTATGTGGAATTGCTATAGCTATGTGTAGTACAATTTTCTGCTTTCTCTTTGGTTTCTGAAGTCAAGTACTTCTAGATGAAGGATGCCAGCCCCCTGCCCCCATCAAATCCTCATAATCCTTATTAGAAAGGTTTGTTAGCATTCAAAGTTGATGTGACATTAAAAAAAGACATGGCATCAAAGGCAAAGGTTAAGCTTTCTATGACATTCTTTGTACATAGTAACAAAAGGTCTATTATATCCTTTGATCATTTGAGCTCACCTGAAAGAAACATTACACCTTAGTCTCCCACACCCACCCACCTTCTTCTCCAATAATACGGTTGAACTGTCTTCTCTTTCTGAACTGGATACATTCTTGAATGGCTTAAAGTCATGATCACCTTTGAGGAATGTTCCCTCCTGCCTTTGCCTGTTTGTGCAGAAATGAAGGAACTGGAGGAGCTACTGATTCAAAAGGTGTGTGGGGGGTAAACAAACTATTCTCTGTTGCAGTGAAGGCCTCCTATGACAAGGAAGATGCATTTCTGCATCAGCCTTGCTCCTTACCTGTCTAGAAATCGCAGTCCAATTTATGGGATTGCAAGAGTACATAGTCAGGATCATGACTGGTTCTTGAGACTATATACAGTTTGTTGAAAAGTCCTTTTAATAATACAAACAATCATAGAAATGTACAAAAATAAAAGTTTTGGGAAAACAGTGATGGGATTTACACACACACACACACACACACACACAGAGAGTAACTGAAAGGTTTTCTGAAATAACCCGTTTCTCCAAGTCATTTGGCTAATTCTTCAGCACATTTGGAGTAAGTAGCACATTCATGATTGAATGTGGAAACAAAAGAAAGCTCCTTGAATTCATTGAATTCTGTTTCCACATTCAATCATCTCACTCCGTTAAAGAACACAAACAAAAAACAGCAGAGAGTTGCATGTAAATGCTTCATTCTGCTTTTGAGTAAAGTAATATTGGATTATTTTTTTCTGCAAGATATACTTATGAAGAGAGGGACAGAGAGAGAGAAATCTAAATGTTACTTTTTCAACTAGTAATTCAGGTTTAAAAATAGAATAGCATGGAATGGCACACTGTAACTTCATAGTTTTAATAAGCCTACTTCAATCATCTTTCTTTGGAGGATTTTGAATGCTGCATTTCTTGAATAAAATGTGCTTCTGGGGATCACTCCATCCACTCCATTCCCCCCTCCCACAGGTATTCAGCTGCAGTCCATTATGAGTGTGGGCCCCCGTGAGTGACAAAGAAGGCAGACGTTTTAATTCTCCCCAATTTTAAAAATCATTTCAGAAAAAGAAGTGCTTTTTTTTTCTTTTTAGAAAAAAAAATAACAGTGCTTTATGTCAATCTGGTACTATCCGAGAGAAGCTTTCTACTTCAGAACACCAGTCCTTACAGTTTCTTTTTATAACTGGACTGTGGATCATCCCAGTTGGTTCAAACATTATTGCCAAATCTTTACCTTAATAATGTTCCTTCTGCTGATGGGATTTTGTCACTGATTTCTCAGAATGAAATCCCTAACAGTGTAAAAAAGGATACACTGATAAAAGAACATATTAATGAAATTTGTCTTTGAATGGATCTGGAGGGGGGGAGAGGGAGAATGGGAGAGAGAGTTAAATGATCATTTTTAAATGATGTCTGAGAGCTATAGGGGAGATGGCCCATCACTCTAGTGGGTAGGACCTTCTGCTGGCCTTTTGCTAGTTTCCCTGTGGGTGGATTGGGATTTAAAAACAGTGAAACCAAGGAATCCATTTTCTTCGTTTAGTTTGGGAGAAGCTTAAAGCAGCAAAATGGATGCATTAAGCATTGTTATTCCCCTTATGGGGAGAAGGAGGAAAACTGCTTCCAAAGATCGGTGCTGAAATTTTCTGAGCTGCCTGTTCCAAATGAAAAATAATGGAAAGCTTTGAGTATTCCATACTTAGAATGAGATTCCAGGAATTTTGAGTATTTCGTCAGAGACAACAATAAACGTTTGAAACACTCGTTTCTACCCTATGACAGAAGAAGGAAATGGGGACGTATTCTCTGTGGCTCCCCAGTATCTCAAGACCATATCACTAAAATTCAATGGCACAATTGCTTAATCTGATCAGCCCAGTTTCAGTCCATGTTCTGGAGGCCATTTTAAAGATGTGAATAAGAGTGTTTTGCCTGGAGCAGATCTTCTGTTCTTTTCTCTACTCTTAAAAATCCCATCAGAGATCCCAAAATAGCAAAAGAAATCAGGTCCTCTCCTTCCAGTGATGTCATAGCATCAATGGACCATTTTCTATGGTGTTTTGGAAGGTTAGGAGGATGGGTTGCAGACCCTCTAACTGCACTATTTTAGGAGACTTACAGAAAAGAAGGCCAAAGGGATGATTTTTTTAAAAAACAAGTTTTCAAAATATTACTAAAATTACTATAGGAAGCATTGGACATAACAATTTAAGCATATTTTTTCCAGCTTAGTTATAAAGTAGCCACAGCAAAGAGCAATCTCCAGATGACTAAATAAATTATTAAAATTTAAAGGTATGTGTCTTAGTTTTGATTTAGTTTTGTTTTTGTTTTTCCTTTAAATGGATAACCTAATCTCATTTTCCCTATATAAATTTTCTGGAGTGGTGGGAAACTATGATAACCATATTCACATAATCATGGAAGGGGTGAGGGGGAATATTGCTGGGCCCACCTGGCCTTTTGTTTCCTGGACAGGCATGGGAGAAAGAATAGACTATCTACTGGGATATAAAATGCAAGCGCTAGGATTTATCTGACAAGGTGGAAGAAAGAGAAGAATATGCAGATAAACCAACATTATTTAAGGTAAATCTTGAACAACACAATAGAGACAAATGAAGCCCAATAACGTGATGATCCATGAGTGAAGGCTTTTCTTTAAAGCCTGTGTCAGACTATATAAACTTTAGCTCAAGATAACTGTAGTCCTCACTCTCCATTAATGGTGGAATGGCGGTCGGATGACATGCTTGAGAGGGAAGAAAGTGATACTACAGTGGCTTTGTTTTCTCTGGCATTATTCCCTCCTTCCCTCTCTTCTGTTGCCTTTCAGAACTCCTCCAAACACTTTCCTCACAGTCTCTTTTGTTTTAATTCCAGTCTCATAATATCTTTTTTCTATCTCTCCCTTTTCACAATCTTTTCACTACCACCAGTTTTCCCATCATACAGCAACTGATCAAAATTGGCTATGTTCTGGGCATTCCATCATAGGCTAATAAATTTGCACAAAACTGCAAATGAAAACACCTTTATGTATGATATAGCATCTCAAATGCACAGATGTTCAACTACTGTTTCCTGGAACAAATACGCAACATGTGACATGCAATCTATAGATCCGTAATCTGTGATCCATTCCAATTTACAAATAATCACCATATATCCACTGAGTGTTAGGGAATGTATATTATGCCAAATCAAATAGGGGAGACCAATGGTCATGGACTCAGCAGGTACATAAATAAAATATACATATAGTATATCATTTATTTCCACCAACATAGCCACACAATTCCACAATTCCAATCCCTGGCCTTTCTTGCTGGGAATATTGGGATCTGCACCACAACATATTTGGAGACTGTGAGGTTGAGAAAGGCTGGCCTGAGGTATGCAAGCCTTGTTAGGATATATTCAGAATTTTGTCAAATGAAAAAATTTCCATGGTCAGCATTTTTATGTAAGAACTGTAACATGTGATGCTGCTGAGGTCAAGAGCAGATTTTCACTTGAAATGTTCTCCATTGAGTTAGGCCAAAGGGTGAGGACTAGTGTTGTTCATTCATCAAGAGAACTGTGATTTTAATCACAATGTCCTCTGAGGGTCAAGCCGCATCTTAACATTTCAGTATTCTCATTTGTGGCATTTATGTTAATATCTCAACTGCTCCCAATTAACTTAATTTCCAACTTCACTCAGATTTTTTTAGATATCATTCAAGCACAGAACAACTTAATTAAAGGGTTTATTCTCTGGCATTAAGTTTTTACACTTAAATCAGACAGGAAATGTTACTTGCCCCTGGTAAAATCATCCATCTTTTGACGTTTAATAATACATAGGTCTCCATTAACTCTTATATGTCTTTGTTGACAATGTCCTTGGTAGAACATTCATTTAGAAAAGAACATTGATGTAGCAGCAAAAGCATATTATCTTCCTCAGATTCATTCATCAAATGCATGACTGGGAAATCATTCCCCCCCCCCCCACACACACACACAAATTGTGCAAAGAGGTCAGTCTTAAAACCAAAAGTGAATGGGACTAAAGCATACATAGAGACACAAACCTTTCTTATACAGACACATATACAGGGTGTACCAAAAGTCAGCCTCCGTAAGTCAGTCACAATATGTTTTATTTTTTTTTTTCAGAGAAAATGTTACTATAAGTAAGAATGTTCAAAAGTCATGTGTCAAATGAGTAATGATCTGTTTACAAGAAAATGGCAATGAATTCAAGCATTTCCTGTAATTTATATAATAAATTGTCTATGGGTTCTGACTTTTGGTACATGCTGTATACATCATTCACACATCTACAAAACTGTGCCAGTGTACCTGTACAAAATTACCCCCTTGTCTTTGTTGCACAATGATAAAGTATTCCCCACACATGCATACACACACTTTTCACTGTGCACTCCCAAAATTTTTACTTTTCTGTAAAGCCCTTATCTTTCTTTCTATATCTGTAGCATATCTTTCTATATCTTATTCCAAAGCTGCCAGCATTTACTTCTATAGCTTAAATGAGGTCACTGTTCTGATTGTAACTGGTATCCCATTATGGAAAGTTTGTGGACATTCACTTGCACAAGTATTACTGAATGAAAGACAACCACAATTTCAGCTCTCATTCATTCTCATGGGGTTTGTACAGAACATCACAGTGGATTATGCTGTTGGCACTAAAGGACCATGGTGTGGGAATACTTTGGAGGGACAGTACCAATTCTAATGCCATCCCATTCCATTTTGTTAAGAAGCTATAACATTTTCAAGAACTAAAAAGAATACATTCATCCCAATCAGGAGTTATGAGGATACAGTGAATGGATTTCTACTATCAACAATAATATTTTCATTGTATGCCGCCCAGAGCCACATTCATGAGATGGGTAGCTATATAAATTTGATTGATAAATTAATTAATTAATTAATTAATTAATTAATTCCAGGAGCTTGGTGCTTCAGGAACAAGCTGCACAACCTTCACAAAGCAAGATCCGGTGTTGAGAAGAAACAAGAGATCTTCAATATATAGCCTCTGCTCACAAAGTCCTAATCTCTTAAACACACTCCAAACACGATAGTTCAGATCATGATAAAGTAGTAGGAAACTGAGAAGAGGCTTTTATATGAATGCTTGCTTTCATGATGGATGGAAACTGTCAGGGCATGTTTGTCACAAGGACTCCTTAGAGTGAAGGGTATGATTGGACACCTTGGACATAATACACATTGCAGCCTGCTGCACGATTGTCAGTAGAAACCAGGCCATTCAATGTTAGGGTTGTAAATGACAGCTTTTGCCCCCATTGTAACTTTGTTCCCATTTACTTTTATGTGACAAAAGCAGTCTAAAATGTCAGGGCACAATGGATTCCATCATGAGGGCAGGGGGATCACACTGAGGGCAGGGAACATTTTGATCTTTGGAAGCTGCATTTTTCTTTTTCAAATGAATAGGCAAAGATCACAATGGGCAGGTGCTGACACTGGGTGACTTTTCTTTATTTTTCCCCCATTAGGGAGGAGGATGAGTTTCTATTGCTGCTTTCCATACAGTTTTTCTTTGGCTGGGGATGAAAATGTGTTGGGAAATCAAACAAAATTTGCCAGAATGTTTTTTTGTGGAGTTTGGCAACCACAAAAAGGCAATCTGGGGGCTGCATGTGGTCAAGGGTCAGGAGCTGCATACTCTTTGCACTCCAATTTATCCTCAGAGCCTTTTGTATAATAACCGCTCTGCATACATATTATCTAGTAACTAGATGGACTAAAATAAAATTTAAAAAAATAAAGTTTGCTTTTTAACTTGGAACTTTTTGCTATTTAGAGGGAAATATTGGGCTATCTAAGGTAGGTTCTCAGACCTACCTTATCTATTCAGCTGGACTGTTCTGAGGATAAAAACATGGTTTCAAATCGGCTGAGTAGCTTTGTTTCTAAACCAAATAAAGCTTGCTAAGGTTTTTGTGCATTGCATTCAGTTGCTTTATTCAAACTGATTCTACCTTGATTGCCTTCACCTGAGAATTAGATGAACTGTATTCTCCTGCATTTCTTGGTCACACTAAAATGCAAGAGAATGCTTATAACTGGCTTTTAAAGAGGTCAGCAACACAATGCTTGCAAGCTCCAGGCCGGATATTTCACAAGACTTGATGATCTTACAAGATTTCAAGTGATTAGGAGGAGAAGCTCTGTCCATAACCAGACTAATTCATCAATTTTTTCCCCACCCAGTTTTAAAATACGAAGTGCCTTACAGTGCACATTTTGCTTATCTACTCCTACTCTGTTAGGTCACTATTACTACAATTTTTCACATGAAAAACAGGGATCAAAAACTAATTTGCCCAAATGGTTGGTACTATGAATAGTGCAAGAAATGAACTGCTGCTTTCCATAGTGCTGTAATGTATTTGCTAACATGATCAAGTTTGTTTCTATCTTTTGCACTGTCTCATTTTCTGAAACCAATCTCATACCCAGCATTAGATGAATTACCTATAATATTGTATGACAAAATAATCCAAAATAATAAGATCACCGAACAGTCTTCTTTATTTATTTTATTTTTCCAGCATCTCATTGAGATGCAATACAACAGATCCTAGCCTAACTCCTCCCCTCTCCCCCACCCCCCAAAAAGAAGTTGCAGCATGCTGGAGACTTTGTGGAACATTAATCTTTTAACCCCTTGAGGCCCAGTGAACATCAATTATATCATCCTGTGGCCCAGAGGTAAGATATGTGAGGTGGAACTGAAGACAGGCTACAATAGAGGCATCTCAAGCAGGGATCATGAACAATCAATCTTCTTCAGGGCGTGGGGGCAAGACAGCTTCAGAAGGCCATGAGTGGATAATATAGCACTGGAGTTCAGTTCCAGCTAGCACTGAACTTGTCACACAAGCTGGAGCTTGCAAATCATGCCTGACCCCTTGACCCTGTCCAGTGTGCTGGTGAAAAAAAGAGATATGCAAGTGCATTGTGAAGTCTTTATGCTTGCACTCCATAAGAATCCACATCGTGCTCCTATGACTGGGTTTGTTAAATGCAACATTTTATTTATGCAACTAGATTAATCCCAGGATGAAAAATACAATATTTCACTCCTGTTTCTATGGCTGGACTTTGATGCACTTCACAAGTTAATTCATACAAAATATTGTTGTTTTAAATGGACCTTCTGTATCTAACTGGTGGCAAAAGAAGTTAGGAAAAGTGTACCAGAAGTGGAGCAATAAGGCAACCATAGAAAGAAGTCCCAGTTAGAACTATGGAGACACTTCTAATCATCTCACATTTCTGAGGCATTCGGGGGGCTGAAGCTAAATAGTGATGCTTTTCTGTGGCAGAAAATTTTGGAACAGGCTCCCAAAAGAGATCAGCCATGCCCATGCCTTGTCAGTTTTCCAGCAAAACTGAATTGTTTTAGATGAGCTTTCCTTGCATTTATACCTGATGCCATCTTGGTTTTGTTTTTTGTTTTAATTCTGTGGTTGTTGTTGGGCCTTTATGTTTCTATATGGGGACTCGTGTGGTTGTCGTTATTGTTTTATTGGCTTTAACTGCAGCAGGGATGTTTTCATTTTTATATATATATTAGCCTGTAAGCTTCCAACAGTCATTTCATTGTGGCGGGATAGCAATATTGCAAAATAAATAAATAAATAAACAAACAAGCAAAAGAGAGTTTCCACTGATTTGGAAAAAGTATTTATGTAAACGTTAGAGCCAACAGATTAATCACCTTTGTGAATTGTGAAGATAAAGATACTGTCTAGACCAGTGTTGTCCAAACTTGGCCACTTTAAGATGAGTGGACTTCAACTCCCAGAATTCCCCAGCCAGCCATGCCGGCTGGGGAATTCTGGGAGTTGAAGTCCACTCATCCTAAAGTGGCCAAGTTTGGACAACACTGGTCTAGAAGAAGGGTTCTTAGTCACTGAGGAACATTTTGCAAAAGGTAGGATGTGTATAACAGGGAGAGGCTCCATGTGAACCAAAAGTGCAAGCAAAGTGCTTCTGCTTAATGCAAACGAAACAAAACAAGAAAAACACAACCTGAACAGATATTGGCGAGCATTTAGTTCTAGATGAATAATCCTTAGGCAATACACATGAAAACATTTCTGAACATCAAAATGAATTAGGTAATGGCCACCCAAAGAGGATAAGTAATGTACAGAAAAATGCACATGCTAGAGACATTTGGAGAGCGATTTACTACACTGGCTTTTATTTACCAGCACTAGCTGGTAAATAAACTGGTTTAAGAAACTGTTCACAGATTTTTAGTTATCATTAAAAAGTCTACAGCTAAGTGGCATATCAGGGACACAAACTCTGGCTACCCACGCCACTAACATTATGTCAAGTCCACAAAGTCCAAACCCAATTTAGAAGAATTCTCGTGAAACCAGGCCTGGTTCAGATAAATGCTCCTTTATTGGTTGGTACATGCAGCTTGAAGCAAAGCATTGCTAAAACTAAAGCCTGTGTAAAGTTCCCTCTACTTATTCCTCCCCCCTTCCCTTACTACATTGGCGCCAAAATACTTTCTCACAGAATGGTGGCCTTGTGCATTCCTCCCATTGATAACACAGTTCTTCCCAGCCTTCAGACTACCACTGGTTTTGCCTGCATTCAGGTCTTGCTGTAAATTCCCATATCAGTTTGAGCGCCTCTCCATTTCATAGCAATAACTCAAACACAACTATAAACTACCATTCCCCCCCCCCCATACAAATGGCAGAATCAAATCAAGCAAACACCTATTGACTGCTATAACTTTTTTAATTGACATTTGATTGATGCAGGTTCTGACACATTACCTTTGGAAAGTAAGGTATACTCTTCAAGGATTCAATGTCAGACTTCACCTCCTGTCCCAGATATTTCTCTTGACTCCAACCCTGTCACTGGAGCAGTGACACAGCAGGTGGAGATTTCTGACTTGACTTCAGCTCCAGAGATGAGTAGATTGTCTCCCTTCTGAATTTCCATCACCATTCTAAAAGTGGGCTCCACTCAATCTGTTCTCCAGAATTTCTAGAATTAATTTTGGAAGATGAACAGTTTGCACTAATTCATATATATATTTATTACAGTCAATGACCAAATTAGAGCACACTCCCATGATAGAAATAGAAAATTCAAAGGGGAAAGTAGATTTGGAAAGTGGAAAAGCAGATTGAAGGAGAAAGGAGAGTGACTAAAAGAATTAAATGTAAAAATGAATCTAAAATATTTATAGGGACATAAATGCTCACAAGAGCATTTGGTCCTTACTGTCCCTCTACCCTTCCTGAAAGCAGTGATACAGACAGTACTCTGGACCCCGCCCTTTTTGACTTCTAAATAAAATGATGAGCTTAAATGCCATCCAGACCCATTCCAATCTCTCTGTATGCTGATGCAAGAAGTATTATATTATAACGTATCTCAATAAAACCAATTAAAGCCACTTTATACAAGCTATTAATTATTTGATGCATCCTGATTTTGTTTCATTTAGCTTTCTATTTAATTGTTTCTATAATCAAGAAGAAAGGCCATCATTGCTTATGACAATTGCTTCCTTTCTCACATGTCTGAAATTTGGCGTGGGTATTTCCCACTATAAGGATACTATCTCTACCCAATCAAATGCCTGGAGGCAGTTTTTCCAAATACAGTAGCAGATTTGGGGATGGGGTGAGATGCTTATCAGGGATTATTATAAAGGGATGAGGAATACTTTAAAGCCCATCCTCCCATCCACAAAGCCAGGGATGCCACAGGCATTTAAGCAGGGTGCTTACAAGAGTAAGTGTCTGCACTGGAATACTTATACACAGGATCAAGATGAATGAAGTCCCATTCATATCCCATTATCCTGCTTGAAATCATCATACAGAATTATACTTCCTTGGGTCTGGCAAGCTGTTGTTTTTCTTTTGGAGGTTCACAGCTTACATCAGGAAACAGGAGGGAAGCAGCAGAGTAGAGAGGTCTGGTGTGTATTTGTGTGTTTGATTAGCTCACCTGAATGAATGGGAAAGGATCCACAAGATCTTTACAAGCATTCACATGCAATGCTCATAACAGCTTGACCTTTATGGAATGAACCACAGGATACTTATGAATGCCTTGGATCTTGTTTACAAATAAGAAACCAACATTCAAGGACAAACTATAGAGTTGGTACAGTTTAGAACTTCCAGAAATCAGTGCCTGTTTTCTACTTGAAATGGCTTTCATTATTCTAACTGTAGCAACGTTTGAATGCTTTTTATTAACCAACATTGTCCATAGGAGTTGTACAGGATTCTGTGTCTGTGTGTGTGTGTGTGTGTGTGTGTTTAACCACTTTGCTATAGGATTGTTCACCTCTTTCAACTGATATTGAGGAACATCCCTTTCAGTAGTCAATGAGGACTTCCTGGCATTGAGGCTAGGAAACTGCCCTGTTTCAGTATAACAGGCTCCTTTTTACTCCCCATAATTTGACTATCATTTGGTTCAAAGATTTGCAAAAAAAGAAAAAAAGAAGAAGAGAGAAAATCCAGTTCTTTCCTTTCAAAAAAAAAAAAAAGGAAAAAAGGGATTGTTTTGATCCCCACAATACTGCTGCCTATTGCATAAAAGAATCCTAACTGTGACAATAAAGGAGTATCCATTTTTGTCTTTCACATCTATTTGCGTGTATAAGAAAGAGAGAAAGAAATGCTAGTTTGAGTGATAACAAGGAGAAGGCCAAAAAGCTCAGGTCTCTTCCATCTCTTTCTTCCTGTCAGAAAAACAACAAAGGTATTTTCAGGCAAACCGAAACATCCTCCCCCTGTTATCACAAGAGACTTTGTGGCCTTTTTTGATGTAGTTTTCAATTTTCTCATCTTCGTTGTTTTGTCAGAATGTGCTACCATCCCAGAAGGGGTGTATCTGTATATATATAGAGAGAGAGAGACAGAGAGAGAGAGGGAGAGAGAGAGGTTTAGGTGATAAAATGCAATTCTATCTGGTAAAAAAAAAGGAGACATAGAACAGATGATAGGAAGAATAGAATAATATGTCAAATATATAAGCAACAGCAACTAAACAGTAACTCAAGAAGGAATTGAATGGGCAAAGAGAAATAGCAAATTATAGTACTTTAGTTCTGTTTTCAAATGAATGTGAGAAACCTATACCTGAAATAGAGATCATTGGAGCAACGTACATGATAGGAGCTTACCAGCATGTTCAAAAAAGGAGGGGAAATACAGTCTTAAATAGAACTTTAAAACAAGTGATGTGATGCAGAGATAAAGCAAAATGATTTTAATTCATGGAAATTTAAATTGACTATAGGGCTAAGCAGTGTTATGCTCCATTCCAAACATTCCTGGGATGGTGATCTGGTCATGGAGGGTTTCAGTGTTTCTGAGCATTCTGCTTGCAACACACCTGAACAGCAGAAGTTGGAGGGAGCAGCATTCACTGTTCTTCTCTGTCTGTCTATCTGTCTCTCTGTCTCTCTCTCTCTCACACACACACACTTATGGAGGAAAACCCCTTTTAAGATGATCTAAATTTACTTTGCATACAAAAGCCATGATACAAATCCCAAGAGTTAGAATTCAGCATATGCTCAGTCCTATCCACTCTCCTCCAAATGTACCCTTGGAGGGCTTCCCTATTTTAGGAATGGCCCCACCAAAAAGTCAACTCTGCTTGCATACTCTCATCCTCTTTCACCAAAAAGAGCAAAGTAATTGGCAGTTCCTTTATGAAATAAGTGTAATAAATGTGCCTACAACATCTGTAGACTTATTTATCTGAAATTTGTCATGCATCATCCCCTACCAGGAGCTACTATTCTGATTTTTTAAAAAACCTGATTTTTTCAAAGTGATAGAGAAAAAAAGGGGGGCTATAGTCATTTGTTGATTTCCGATGAAATAATGGATAAGCAAGATTTGTATTCAGCCCCAAGTCAAATTTGGAGATGAGGAAGTAAGCTTTAAATCAATTGGATGAAAAGCAGGTTGGTTATGAATCACTAATCACAGTCCTAGCCAAACTTTACAGTTTTTGTTAACTTCTACTTTTAAACTATTAATAACCATGTGAATACTATTTCAGGAAGATATAGAAACTGGGACTGGGGTTCTGGAAAAGCTAAGCTGGCCAAGGCAAACTCAGCTTGAAGTAAAATACTGCCTTTTAGACTCTACCTGGGTTACAGCCTATTGGAATAGCTTGTTGATGAAACTGCAGGGTTATTCTATACCAACTTATAAAAATGAAACATGTGCACTGGCTTCAGTGAAATCCTCAATCCCACACTGAAATAGGTTGCTTCATACCAGTTCCATGGCTTCGTGAAATAAAGCAAACACCCTGCAAAGTGATACAAATTTGAGGTTCCAAGAGCAATTTTCGACTTGTGGGTGTTGCAGAAAGACATAGATAATGTCTGCAAAACCAGTATGACTACCAGATCAGGGTTGCCAAATCCAAACAACCACTGGATGGTAGCAAAGAGCGGAAGACAACTTTGACACGCTGCTGTCATCTAGTGGCCATCTAGTGGCCATCTAGAGTTGTACAACCCAGAGCTTAAAAACAGACCCTTTCCATTTTTGCTTCCGAAGGATGGGAAAAGGGCAGAAAAGTGCTAAATTGAGTGACAAGTTATCTTTTAACTCATGGTTTGACAGAGGTTCTCCGATTAATACGATTTGGGGAAGGAAGTGGAATCTTTGGTTTGCAACTTTATTGTGTCGAGAAACAATATGTATGTAGAGGGAGAGAGGCATCTAGCTTATTTCCAAATCAAATCATTCTAATTGTGTAGTAATGGTAGAATGAATACCCCTGTAAAATGAGCACTAGAGGAGGGCATGTTCTATTCACCTTTTCAAAAAAATAAATAAATCACAATTTCAGGAAGTCTAGATTTTCAAGGACTCTATCTCTAAGCCCATCATTCTGTAAATTAAAATTTAAAAAAATACAGTGGCACATTCTATATTGTTTTTAATTTGCATAGATTTTACCCACTGAACAATAAGATAAATTAGTTGATATTTAAAATCTGTAAAACGCCCCTGCACTTATTTTTCTGAAATTAGACAGTCTTCATTCTCATAGAAAATGCAACCATGTCACCTAAATTCACCCCAAAATAATTCTAAATTAAAATTATAAGCATTTCCTTAAAAAGGGAGAAAGAATAGAATTAAAAAGAGCTTAGTTCAACTCCTTCACTTTTTTATTTTTTATTTATTTATTTATTTATTTTGAGATTAGGCAGGTACAGTATTATCTTCTCAGAAGGACATCCTGCAAATTACATTGCACTGAACTAAAAATAACCCTTACAGCATTTGGTATTTTTTTAAAAAATAATTTTTACTGAGAATTTTTACTTGAATAAAAGAAAAATAAGAAATATATAAAAGATGGAAAGAAGAAAAGAAGGAGAGAAGAAAAATATGCAAGAAACAATATAGTTAAAAGAAAGAAAATAATAATATTTATTATTATTAATTAAAGAAGTGACTTCGGACCTTCATTACAGCAGTTACAGTCAGTTATTATCCCTCCTCCCTCTTACACATAACCATAATCTCTTCATCCCCTTATTCAACATTTTTTCAATCGTCCAGTCTAAAAATAATCATTTTAGCTCTTTCAATTTTCAGCAGAAGTCCATAATAGGTTTAATATTCTGCAAAAGTACTTGTTACTTTATTGTCCATTGTAGGTACTTCAATATATGTCCATTTTATACACATATAAAAATCATACTGGCCAATGAAACAGTGTCCTCTTCAATGAATTTATCTGTCATAAACAAATATTTCTTCTGGAGTGGTCCAACAAACCTCTACTCACTTCTATAACTTTTATTTCCTTTAGTAATAACCGTTTTTCTTTGTTTCAAATTTGTAATCCATAAAAGGGGTGTAAAAAATAAAAGAGAGGTTTTTTCCCCATGTCCTTGACTCTTTAGTCCCTTTCAGCACTCCATACTTGTGTAAGCACATGATCTTCTCAGAACTTCATGTTTCCCCTCTTTGTTTATCTCTTGGTTTAACACAGCCAATCAGCTTCCTTAACAAATTTAAACATTCTTCTTTCCCACAGAGATATACCTTATCCATTTATTTAATTCAAAAAATACTTTAAATGAGGTACCGTTAGCTCGGGCATATTACCCAGTTGTCGGTCTTTGCCTCTGCGTCATCCCGCTGTTTTGCAGAGACATGCTAGTCTGCCATGTTTCCACCCAGAAGTCTCAACCCTTATGGCACTTTGTCAATAATATTGGTTGGTGGGACACAGGAAACTACTTTCCCAAAATTTGTTTCTGCCTAGGCAATAACCTCCAATTTAGATTTTATTTTTATCTCCAAAAGCTTTAGATCTGGCCGGCTGGCCTGCCTGCCGTCCCTTCCTTCCTTCCTTCCTTCCTTCCTTCCTTCCTTCCTTCCTTCCTTCCTTCCTTCCTTCCTTCCTTCCTTCCTTCCATAAAACATACCAGGATAAATAAGAGGAGCAGCAAAATAATAAAGTGTCACAGCAACCAATAAGCCCTATAGCTGGTGGAGAATCCTAGTGAAAATCTCTAGCTTCCCAAAATTATCCCTCAAATTTTCTAGCAGCCTCCCCTATTTCTCAAAGATTTCTGTTCTCTCCATTCTGTTCTCTCCATCCTGTATTGCTGGGAAGATGGGTGCCTCCCTCTACCACCTTGTCTGCACCTGTACCCCAGAGCACAGCCTCTGTCCCTCCTTCTTTTCATAGCTGTTTAGCTGAAGTTTAGGGTGATGTCAGCCAAATATCTAACAAATTGAAAAATGCACTGGAAGAAGCTATACATTTGTGTGTAAGTATAAGGGGAGGGGATATGTGTATATGCATGCCTATCATTTGACACAGTAGTTTTGTCAACAGTACTAAAGCTGGAGATAGGCCGGATTATAAATGTGAATAAATACACCCTTCCCAGCCTCCATACCCTTTCCAATTAAGAATAACTGAGCCCTGGAAAACAAATATTCAGAGTCTGCAAAATTAGAGACCTAAACTGTCATTTAATAGAGGGTGCTTAGCAGAGATCTAATGTGTATCTGTAATGAGGAAGGCCTCTCGATGTAATGAGGACTGCCACTCAAGAAATTCTGCTGGATGTTGCAGACTGTCATCAGTGGTTCTGATGCAGACAGTTAATCCACTGTACTCCACAATCTTTTCACTTTGGGGTTATCTAAGTGAAGAACTCTCCAATTAGCTGCTTCAAGCTGTAGTAATGTTATGCATGACAAGGAGGAAAATTGCCCTGATTAGCCAAAAGTGCAGAGTCAGACCTCTGAACACTTCAGCCGTACTTTTTCATGGATGTAAAGACAACCAGAGTCAAGACAGCTCTTCCCTTTGAGTGTATCTCAAATAGGTACTTGATGCTTTCATTAAAAGTTAGATAAATGGGATTTATGCATTACCAGTGTCACAGAGGACCTTAAGAGAGCTGGGGTAGTGTTGTGGTTAGACAAAGTGAGAGAGTGCTCTTATACAGCTACCATGTTATCTCCCATCCTACTGCATTAGCTAAAATGTGAGCTGAGAAGTCCATGATCCATGAATCCTCACTTCTGTGATGATAGAGCTGACATGGCAATGGATGCATATCCATAACCATTTCCTATGTAATAGCTTATCAACATTGCCTCTCTCCTTTCCCTCCCTTCCATTGTTTGATTAGATAAGAAAAGGTAATTAATTCATTTTTCCTCAGTAACAAATAAAAGGGTAACAAGTGAGGGCTTTATGCTATATAACCTACAAATCAGTATGTTATTGTATAATAACATTTGAATCTATTTGAATCTGATAGTTCAAAATGTGTTGGGATAGCTCATCCCATTGTAAGGGATAAAGTTCTTCACTATTGCAGATAATTACAACTAGCAACATTTGACCTGATCATCCTTTTATTTGGGCAATGAAAAACAAACCAACAACAACAATAAAAATTATTCCTGAAATTTAGGTATCACCAGAATATCTGTATGTCTGCCTTATATTGAATTAGACCCCTGAGCCATATAGTACTCCCCACGATTTTGGGCTGAGAGAGGTGCTTCCACTAACTTGCTTGATCAGCCCTGATGAGAAGTACTTTCTTACAGGCATATGACTTCACTGTCGCAAAAGGGATAGAACAGCCCAACTTTAATCACTAATTCTCTGCAATCCTATGTTAGTATCTAGGAGGGGACTTTGTTTCCTTCACCTAACCTATAGCAACCAAGCACCCAGGTCATCCTCTAGTGAAATACTGCAATCCCTTCCTAGTTTTGAGAAGATTAAGTCTCCTTCAGTGGTTCCAGAATGGAAAATTAAGAGGGCCACAAAGAAGGGAAAGAAAATTCCTTCTCTAATACCAACCTGCTATGTTTCTATGTGCAATCTGAAGCAGGCAAACCTCCTGTTCATCCATCATAGACACATATGATAGGGCAGAGCCAGCCGTGCCTATCCTGTAGGCCTACTGCATTTCTCGGAGGGCTGCAGAAGAAGCAAAGCTGTCTCATCTTCATCAGCACAGAATCCAAGCAGGCTGGCGGAAGAGGCAGGGAATATTCCTTGTCATCTTCTTTACCCCCTGCCTCCTTGTCTTGTCTTGCCTTGCCTTATAAATAAAAGTTAACATGCTTGGTCGGTTCTCATATGAACATGCAGATGTTGGGGGGGAAAAGTCGCTCCTAGCAATTGGGAGTGCTCGAACTTTTAAAAGTGTGAATTTAGCTTTCTGCCAAATAAGAATTCAGGGATTTTGTGAAAATTATTGCCTCAGTGGCGCCAATCAGATGTTCCATAATGCCTGCCTTCCCTGGTGACTCTGATTTATTCTGCAAGATGGATTTAGTGTGTTGTTAGAGATTAGCCAGCGTCACTGGGCCTCCATTGAATATTATTTCCAGAATGGCTCCATAACCCATCAGTATGTGGTTCATTTTGGAAAATAGTTTGTCTGCTCATCGAAATCCTGACTTCCAACAGGACCATCGCTGTCTCTGGAGCAGGTTCTTGAAAACAGCAGGAGATTAATAACAGAAAGAATCACACTGTTTCTGTGGTAAAGATGAATACTTTCCCCTTTGAATTTGTTCCTGCTGTGGTTGAATTCATCAGGCTTTTGTAGCCTGCATTGGTTGAACAGATTGCGGGGGGGGGGGGGGGGGGACCAGGCCTTAAAGACTGGCTGTGCGGCTGCAAATCTCAAGTTACTTTTTTTGCTCATTAATGTGAAATTGGGAAGATTGCTGTGGCCCCTGACATGCTTGAGAACTATGTTATTTAGCCTATTTAGCCTCATTGTTTGTAGAATATAGTCCCCAAGCAGCTGGGCCATGATCTTTTTCAGTATGTGAGGCATAAGGTTGAACTACCTCAGAAAATAGACTCCAAGTCTCAAATGCCCATTTTCCTTCCAGCTGCTCTGAGCCACTCCTGGCACCACAGGGAATTTCTCGCAAACCAAGTACCAACTTCAAAAGATCATGGACTTCAACTTCAGATGAAAGTGTTATACTTTAACCTCAAAAATAATCCCAGATGATTCTATTCACACTTTTAGAAACCTGTAAATTGAATATAAAGATACACCTCAGAAGACAGATTTTACTATGAAATGGACAGAGTGAGAGCACACAAAGGAAAATAATAAAATAAAGTATTTTATTTATAACATTTAATTTATAAAATTCTGTGGCCCTTAGTTGAGAGTCTGTGTGGTGTAGTGGTTAAAGTTTTGGACTAGGAGCAGAAAGACCTAGGTCTAGTTCTCCCAGAGGTACAGAAACCAGCTGAGTGACCTCAGGCCAGTTGCTCCTCTCAGCCCAAATCAGTGTCAGGCTTGACAAGCCGGCTGAAAAACAACACACACAACCCACCCGCCCTGCTCTGTCGCATCCTGTGTTGATAGCTTTGCTTTGTGAACTGGGTGAGCAAAGTGCGAAAACAAGCAGATCCCACAACCAAGTGGACAAACACCAAGAAGAACAACTAGAGCCCTTGGTTTTGAAGTAGTTAGGTGACATATGGTACGTGCGTAACAGCTGAGGTGACAAAGATGTTGTCTCCTTCATTCTGCCAGTACATTGTTAGGATAAGCCTTAAAAAGGTCTGTATTCAGTTTTTCTAAGCCAGAGAGGCAGAAGGAGTTGTCCTATTGGAGACGACCATTTCCACTGCTGGAAGGCTTTGAGATTAATGTGCTGGCAGCTGGTGTGTGTCTCCAGTAAGAATGGCCTCGGGCTCCACGTCAACTGTTCTTCCTTTCTTCCTTGTTGTTACTCTTGTTTCAATTATGGTAAACCCTAGCATAGCTCCAAATGGATGCCCCACCAGGTCTTGAGCATCAGGCAGGGCCCTTGGAAGATCTTTTAATTGCTCAGCATTTTCTCTTGTTTCGGTGCCCTACCTACCCCCTCCCTCCCTGAGGCTAGCTACCTGCTCCTGTTTCCCCAAGGCACTTGTTTGCTTTCCTTTCATTAGCCTTTGTTGCATCTGTCAGGATGCATAAACTTAATTTGCTCACCGGATTCGCTTCTTAGTGTTTCCTTTCATGAAAACACCTACCTCAGCTGATTTAAGCACTTTAATCTTATTATTTCCTTTAATCTGCTGCTTACGTCTTTATACAAAGAAGGAAACAAGAGAGATTTACTTTTTTCATATGTCTGTGACTTGCAAGTATCTTTTTTTTTTTTTAAACTGCTGTCATTGTTTGCTATATATTAATTATTTGTCATCTTTTCATCATGGTCATTTGGGAGCTCAGGAGTGTTGTATTGTTTTGTTGTGCTTTGAGTGTATGTGTGGCTTTAGAACAAAAGCCTCATTTCTACACTACAGGAACACCACAGCTGTTACATCCCCCTGGCTAATCCATCCCATGCCATTCTGCCAGTGAAATAATTTAGGGAGCACATGGGAACTGAAGATCCTTTTGGAAGCTTCCTTACAGCAACATATTCATTCCCAGTATGTTAAGAAGCTCTCTTCTAGGAAGTCAGGCCATTGGTCTATATTGTTGACTCCAGGAGTCCCTGGTTTGAACTGCAATATCCCTCATACCCCAACTGTCTCTACTTCCTGTCCAAATAAGCTGCAGCTTTTTTTTTTTTTTTTTTAGAAAGAAACATTGCTACATAGCTAAAAAGTGGAAGGGGGTCTCTGAGTGTATACATTGGGGAAAGCTAAATAAGGTGTGACAAGTAAAAAATGAAAGTGACCTTACCTCCTTGGTGTCCTGGCCCTACGCCTTTTTGGATATGGCCCTTTGGATATTATTATTATTATTATTATTATTATTATTATTATTATTATTATTATTATTTCAATTTGTATGGCCGCCCATCTTGGGTGGCTGAAAACAGGTAAAAAACATTCCAATAAAAACAGGTTAAAAAACCAGTGTACAAACATATAAAAACCATCTATAATCAGTTTAAAACAAAAAAATCATGTTCAGCACGAATCCATCCTTACATCAGTTCAACAGAGCCATTGTAAGAGCTCCTGACCACTGCCAGACCTCCAGGCATGGTGGCAGAGCTGTGTCTTCAGGGTCTTCCTAATGGCTGGGAGGGTCAGGCCCAATCTAAGGTCCGGGGGAATGATGTTCCACAGGGCAGGCACCACGGCAGAAAAGGCTCTCTCCCAACCCATCCCATGTCCCATCCCACACAAAATTGGTATGAGTCTCAAGTTCACCATGCACATACTTAGTTTTGGGGCACTGCCACCTGAAACCATGAAACTAAAAATCCAGGGCTTCAATCTGGGGTTTTGCATATACCATGGAGATCCTCCGATATTGAGCAACACACCTTATTCCTGCCACTTGGGCTTCCTTCATGTTTTCTTATTGGATCTATTTTTATCCTCTCTATTTATTACTGTAATTATATAACATGCTTTGTTTTAGAAGCTCAAGATAGCATATATGATCAATTTATCCCTACAACAAGAATCCCATGAGGTAGGCTGGGCTGAGAAAAAGCAAACAGCCCAAAGTTACCTAATTATGTCCATAGTTAAGTGGGGATTTGAAACTGCATCTCCGATATCTTAATTTTTCTCTTTTTACTTCTCTCTATGACTTTTGTACTTTGCTGTTGAAAGGTCTTTGGAAAGTGAAGCTATTTTAAAAATATTTTCCCATTAATGTTATTAATTGCCTTCTTAATATCCCCTACCATGTGACTAATGCCAATTCTGGCCCAGATGTTTATGCTGTTTATTAACTGTCAAACCAATTATAGTCAGTTTACTGATACTTTAATGACAGAAAAAGCTGAACAGTTTTTAATCGAAGTATATAGAATTAAAGAAGCTTAAAACAGACAACCCAACCAGCCTTTCTAATGCATAGCGTGTTAAAGAGATACTTTTGGAATGCACACATGAGCTCAGTTACTGACACTACTTTCTTATCGGAAACTAGGTTTCAGCAATTTGAGAAGGAAAAGCTAGCTCCCCTAGAGGTGAGCAAGGCAAGAGTTTGGCCTAGCATCTTCTACTCCCTCCATAGAGTAACTTTGTTGTAAAATTAATTTTGCCTAGAGAGGGAGCGTTCAAAGTAGTTCAATGCACATTCTGTTGGCAAAAAGCTCACAAGCTTGGGAAATGGAAGATAGGGGAGTGGAAATGTCCTGGAATAAATCAAGGATGGGTGGGTGGAACTGTGATCAAGCTGAACCACAGTTTTATTTTTATTTTTTTCCTTTGAGTCAGTGTTGAAGTGGTGTCTGCCTGGACAAGTCCCTGCAGCTTTCTTGGCAAGATTTTGGAAGTGGTTTGCCCTTGCCTGCTTCCCAGGGCTGAAAGAGAGTGACTGGCCCAAGGTCACCCAGCTGGCTCTGTGCATAAGGCGGGACTAGAATTCACAGTCTCCCAGTTTCTAGCCTGGTGCCTCAACCACTACACCAAAGTGGCTCTCAAATATCAAAACAGCTGTGCTAAACTGCCATATTCAGGCTGTAGAGTTTAGGATACATGTGGCCAAAAGACCAAACAAAGGAGCCTAGAGGTCCATGATATTGCCTATTAACAAAGACCTCTATGGAATAGTTCTTAGAACAATTGGGTAGATTAACTACTTAAGATGATGAGTCTGCTTATTACCCAGAAGAGGCTTGGCAGAGAATAAGAAGAGTAGCAACTAACTGCAGTTTCAAACACCCTTAGCCTGCTTGTTCTCTATGTATGATGTCTGCATTTATGGGTGTATGGGATAGCAATTCAGCACATAACAATATGAATTTAAGAAGCTGCTCTTTATCAGGAAAGATTGCACATTTCATACCTATGTACCAATAGGATGTTAAGAATTTGGGACTGATTTTCTCCCATGAAGCAAGAAGTATTTTGACTCAGGAGTGATAAAAATCTGTGTGTGAGTGTTTGTGTGTGTATAATGATTTTCGCATTCAAGTCATTTTTAGACTCATATCACTAATATAAAAGAAATTGTATTTGTTGACAGTGGCCTTACTATTTTTGACCCTGACCCTATGGCCTAGTTGGCAAACTGTAGGCTTTTAAGACTGATCTACACATCTTATGCCTTATCATATTCAATGTGGTCTCTGAACTCCCAGCCACATATTTTAGATATCCACCCTGCCTGCAGCCTCAGACAGGCATCAGAGCAACAAATTTAAAAAGCTACCAAAGAGTTGCCATATATGACTGATGGACGGTGTTTGACATGCTGAGCCACAGGCCTATTTTACAAACATGGTAATAGGTTTCTAGACCATAGTATCAATCTTTTAAGTTGTGTAAATGAAGTTATTTATTATCAGATTTGCATGGCTGCCCATCTCATCCAAGCAACTCTGGTTGGCTCACAACAGGTAAAAATAATCCAATAAAAACAAGTTAAAAACCAATATACAGACATATACAAACCATCCATAATCAATTTAAAGCAGAAACTCATGAACCGCAGCAGAATTCATCCTACCTCGGCTCAACACAGCCATTGTAAGAGCGCCCCACCATTGCCAGACGCCCAGGCATGGCGGCAGGTTGCATGTTTATATCCACTCAGCAGGCAGCCCATCCCACTCGGTGGCAATATCTAGCTGACACTGGCTGACCCGAAAAGCTAAGCAGGATTGGGCTTGGTTAGAGACCATCAGGAAATCGCAGGGGTGCAGGCCAGAGAGGGAAGTCAAAACAGTCATGGAAGAAAGCAGTGGGAAACCACTGCAGTCAAGAAATCTACTGGGCATAGGCATGAAATCAACAGGGGTGGAGGTAAATCAAATGCATTTCTGCTTGTCTCTGTGTGTGTGTGTGTGTGTGTGCGCGTGTGTGTGTAAAGACAATTGAGCTCCACTCAGCTTATTAGTTTCTAGTAATGTGTAGCACTGCATTAGGAATGCTGTGTTTCCACAGTTAAATAAAATACACATAAAACTTCCTCCTTGCAAATTGATATGAGGGTGAAGGGTTGCAGATTAACCTTCTCTTGGATATGCTAATATTCTTTGTGTAGGAATTCTATTTCTTAGGGAATTCAGTCATTAAATTCCTTGCCTGCGGTTGAAATGCTGTGATCTGGGAATAGTTTTAGCACATGATGAGTAGGTTGTCTGGAGAGACACATAAATTTATCAAAGGAATTTAAGACATTTTTAATGGGTTGCATGATTATATTAAAGGATTCAATCTAGCCTAGGATGGGGATAAAAAAAATGGACTCAAGGTTATTAATTTAAGGGTTAAACCTAAATTTAAAGAATGTGTTAACTGTGAGCATCAATAGCAGTTTTCAAGTAATAAAATCAATCTCATTTAAAGTTTGAGTTCAGAGCAGAAGGGCTTTCTTTTTCCTTTGAACTTGCTTTGTTCTCTTAAGCCAATGGCAGTCTTTTTCTAAACAGATTTTCTATAATTAGAAGCTAGACGAGGAAGATCATTAAATATTTTATCAACTATACAGTCACCAACTGAGAAAATCAGAAGTCCCACTTAAGGGCCATCTGTATTGGTAAAAGTTTACTAACAATGGCAGAGACTCCATGACAATCACTAGATGAAGCCTGGGGTGATGGTGTGAGAGGTAGTTATTGGAGAGATTCTGCTCTTTGATGACCTTAGAATGACATTTCTAAAACTATATATAATATAGGAAACATACTGCAATTATAAATCAGACAAGTTAATTCAGGGTGCTTATAGGACATGTTTGGTCTAGGAAAAGGGTTATTTTCTTATCCCACCCCCACCCCCCAAAATGTGTAAAATCCATAGGTTCCTATCAGGAAGTTTACTTATGAAGAAGTAACTTTACATTTCCTTTGAGGCATGTTCCCCATGTCCCAGGTAATCTTTCCTAATTCTTAAGAAAACAGCCTATTGTCCATGCAAACAGAATTCTCTCTGAGGTCGAATGATGCCCCATAACAATGTTTCTTTATCCAGGAGGCTCCAACACAAGACTGTTTCTTCTCTTGCACGTACGCAGAACACTCTTCCATTCATGAGACTGAGAAGACAAAAAAAAGAAAGTACCAAAACTACAGTTGCTTGAGATGTTAGAAGCAGCATCCATAGTTGCAACAATCACATGTATCTTTTTGTTGGACATCCTGGTGGCTTAAACAGAAGAAGCAGAGAAGGCGAAGGAGGACACCATCAATATTCTTGAAGAAAAACTGTGATGGCTAGAATAACTCTGCACTTTACCTCCTGCCCAAACAAACCACAGGTGGACCATAGTTGCTCATGCACATTTTCATCAAAAAGGGAAGCAGAGATTTATATGACTTTGTAGCTTGCATGTGGCTCTGGGGAAATGGCATACCTACAAAATGGGAATAGAGCTCAGAAAAAAGTATCCCTGTCCCAGTTCTTTGGAGAATGAAAGGAGGCTCCCTTGCCGAAGGAGCTGTTGGAAGAAGGAAAGTCCTAGGTGATTTCAGTAACAAAGATAGCTGTCTTAGACAGAATCAGTTCATTTTCCAGTTCAGTTTTATCTACACTGACAGCTTATGTCTTCATTTATTTATTAAATTTTTACACTGCCTGACTCCCAGAGACTCTAGGTGAGTCACTGATAAAACCATAGCGAACAATAAAATAATACACTGATAAAAACAAAGAACAAAAAATGGCAAAACATGGGCAACAATAAGAAGTAAACAAACACTACCCAGAAGGGGATTCAATCACTCTCTCCAAGGGCCTGGGAGAAAAGCCTGGCCTTCAAGGCTCCCCAAAATAGCAGCAGGGTGGGGGCCACCTGCATCTCAGGGGGAACCTCATTCCAGAGGGCAGTCTTGTCAGTTACTAGCTTTCTCAGCCCTATTAGCCCTATAATTGAATTGTGAAGATGCCCAGGATTAAACCTTATACCTCCTGCATACAAAGCATATGCTTTACCAATAAATGATCATCTTTCCTACTGCTGAGGTCTACACTTACTACCTTCATGGAATTTGCAGAGATAGTGATTCATTAAAAAATGCATTTCCACTCTCCATGTGGATAGAGATATACATAGCTATTGGCAGTCGGAGATTAGTGGGGTCCATGTGGCTCCCTATTATCTTTTGTGTACTTCTAGAGCACTCCTAGAATAGACAAAACCATGTTTTTTCAGTCCTTTGGGGGGCACTGGGGTGCCTACAAGGATAAATCAATGTTTTAAACTATTCAGAATCCATCCTTTCCCCAATACATGTACTTTGTGTGCATCTTTCCCACATTTCTATATGTCATCCTGGCTAATATATTTTTTATGACATTTTCCCAAGTATTTCTTTCTGTTAAACTTACATGTGTTTTAAAAAAAATTTTTTTTTACACAATTCTTGAAGTGAGAAATAGAATGGTGCTCATCATGTAGCCATCCATGGCATATCAGATTCAGTTTGGGTTGATCCATACCATTTTGCTTGAAAACAAGTATCACAGATTCTTTTTACATTTCTAATAGGATTGGACCTAAACTGATTTCTGCATGGATGCATGCAATTCTTTGAGACTGTCTGAGAAATGAATTTCCATAAATCTTTTTAATTCTTAAAAATGAAACCCCTGTGCTAGTAACCATTATGACCAGGAAATAAATAGTAAAAGCTATTTCTCAACAAAAATATGAACCTTAGACAATGGAACGATAGTTGAAAATGGCTGAAGAAAGTGTTTTATGATCATGCTTGGTTAAAAAATTTTTTTAAAGTTTTGTAGCATCTTAAAGCTAACAAATCTTATGACCCGTAAACTTTTGTAAATCACAGTCCACTTTGCAGAATGATAGTGCCATCAAACTAGTAGATTACTTCTTATTCACTTTTCCACCCAATAATATGTGGCATACATGTAATCATTACAGTATGAACTAAAGCTTTTAGACAAAGTGTATTTATTATAAAACACCAACATGACATATTCCCCCAAGATATCGTAGTCAGTCAGTCAATTGCCTGGCTAATGCAGCGTAGTAAAAGGATAATACCCATCACTTCTGCCTGTAATTAAACATTTTCTCTATTATAGTCACTCTCAAGAGGGATCTTGGACAATAGTATAGAGCAAGGATAGTGGAGAAAAAAGGCAGCAAGTACTACTGTGAGAAAATCTCATTCTGGTTTATAAGATGCACAAGGGCATCTTCAGCCTTTTAATACTACATATTGGCCTATTGTAATTGTGATACAGCCACCGAAACAGAGGGGTACAGTATGCTTGGAAATGATTACAGAAGGAAAAGGCAAATTCCTATACCTCAAAACAAATCACAGCAAAACCACTACTTATTTATGTTGCTTGCTTCAAACGTGGGGAAACATGTCTTGCTTGTTCAGCCTAGCCTAATTAATGGCTTTTAAAGGATAGTCATTGGCTACCTTGTTATTTTTAGGGCCTTGGTATTGAACACAAAGAATATTTAGAAAATTAGTTTCATGATTATCCAAACAATCAGAAATGAATCAGCCTGCATTTCTTTCTTGTTTGGGTCTTGTGGTCCAGTATTAATTAGATTAATGATAGATTACACAGCCTTAAATCATCTGTTGGGGCATCACTCCTTCAGGAGATAGAATTCTGTCCCATCTGCTTTTCCTTAATGCTGTGTGGACAACCAACAGCACTAAGCAGTAGCCTTCCTGGTTGTCTGTTTTAGCTTGGATCTGCTCTCTGAAGACCACCAATTTGTAGGCAACCCTACATTCCCCGATACCCTTGCCCAGCACTCTGTCCATTTAATTTTGGGGACAAACCCAGAGAGTGTGTTTGACTACAGAGATGTCACAGCATTGCTTCTGTGGAAGTCTGAGACCAGATTTTTGTAAATCAGAGTGAAATAGCCCAGCTTTCCTCAGATCTAACCATAACTGCCTCTTGTTACACAAGCCTCTGCATTTTTCCCTGGAGGAAGAAGCAGCTCAGCTAGGATAAAACTGAAAGACTGTTTCTCAAGACCTACAGTGCAAAGGCACATTAGTGCAATGAGATCCCAGCCAACAGAATGGAAGAGTTATCCTCAAAATGTTCTTTATTCTATTTTAAACACTTATTATTATATGGCCTAGATCCAAACTATGTCTGTTCTCAAGTGGGACTTGGGACAAATTATCTTCTAAATGCTTCTGCCTCTCTGTAATTTTTTAAAAAATTCTAAATTGATGGCTCTGAACACTTTTACTCCAATACCCTTGAAAAGTGGGGCTGTATATTGTGTCTCCTCTTTCTTTGTCCTCCTGCCCCTTTTTGCCAAATATTATGGTGCAACACAGTTTTCTGGACCCCACTTTTTGTGATTTGTTCTAAGAAATGTTTTCTTCTTTATCTCACTTCCCCAATTTTTCATATCTCAGGTTGACTAAAGCTAGTACTTTCAAACAAACAGTGCTCCCCAATGTTAATAAATAAAAGGTCTGAGGTTCCAAACATAGTTTTGGCAAACAAGTTTCTCCCTCCAGTCAAACTTTAATTCTAGAGGCTCTCTATTGCTCTTTGTGTCTTGCACTGCTACCATAAACTCTGAGCTTTTATTTAATTTCCATGTGCTTTATTTTATATTATACATTGCTAATTTCCCCATCTGAAATCGTAGATTTTCTTGTTTTAACTCCTTTTGCTATTCCCAAGAAAATAGTTGAATTATTTGTTTCTGTATACTTCAGATATGTTTGTCCATTGGAAGAAATTGTAGTATGTGTAGTAACTGGGATTAATTCACCAAGACATGCTTGAGCCTCAATGAGGTTTCCTCACAATGGTTTTTCCCATTCATCAGTGGAATGCACCCCTGCTGACTGAATGTCAGAATGGTTGTTGATTTGGTATATAAGGACCTCAGCTCTGGGTTAATTCACCTGGGGAAACCCACGTCTTTTCTTGCCCTTGTAATGGGAGACACATGTATTCTTGTGGTTGCGTTCTGTGTCTGCAAGTGATACTCCAATTATGAGGTAATTGTGGCAGAGACTGTACTGACATCTCTCCCTACTCTTTCCAGTATACAGGTTCTGCTCTGCTGTCTTCTCCTCCCACTCTTCAGATGGCTGGATGTCATTGGGTTGGCTTTGCCTTGCATTGACAGACTGCAGCAGTTAAGTTTCCGTGGCTGGTCATAGGGGCCATGGTATATTGTGGAAGAAGGAGGAAAGACTTGAAATGCTTGACATACAGGGAATGGAAGTCCTGAGAAGCAGCCACAGGAACACTAATGTAGATGAACTTGCAACTAAGGAGGTGCATGTGAGTGGCTACCAGTAGAGGGCTGCTGAATGTGAGACCAAGACCAAGATACTCAAGCTGGACTACAGAAAAAGATTTGGTTCATAATAACCACCTAAGGAACAATAATTCATTTGCCCTATGAACAGTTTCTATATCACATACCGTATCTCTCTAATAAGTGTCTGCATCTGACCATCCATACTGGACAAACCCTGCATTATTGCTGTAGCCAGCATCCTTCCCCCTGCTGCTGCTGAATCACTTCAAATTTCTTAGTCCCCATTACCGCTGAATGCCTGTTCTCAACCAAAGTTTATAAGACAGCATTAATGATAGAAATTGAAAATTACCCAGTATTCAGTGTTTGACTCATTATATGTTGGTCTTGTACTGATTTGAACAGTTGCCAAGCTGCTTTTCCCAAGTGTGTCTGATATTCAACTTTCCCTTTCTAAAAAAAAGCCAAAGAAGAAGTTGTATTTAATTTCCTTCTCTCTTGAAGACCTGACTTTATTTGCGATATCCATTTGTAATGGTTCCCTTCTCTTTCTGCAACACCTGTTTTGACTTTACTTACTCATTTTGTCTCCTATTGTTTCCTTACTCCTAACTAATGATTAAGAATCCAGTAATAAATACCTCTTCATTTCTGATGAGACAGCATAGGATGTTACATACATATACATAATGGAGTAATTATATATCTGGTACAGATGCTATGGTTGAATAGAACATTCAATTCAATTTTTAACATGGAGAGCCAGTTTGGGGTAGTGGTTAAGCTGCTGGCCTAGGAACCAGGAGACTGCGAGTTCTAGGCCTCCCTTAGGCATGAAAGCCGGCTGGGTGATTTTGGGCCAGTCACTCTCTCTCAGCCCAACTCATCTCACAGGGTTGTTGTTGTGGGGAAAATAGGAGGCAGGAGTCTTAGGTATGTTTGCCACCTTAAGTTATATATAAAAGGCTATACTGGCTTGGGACCATGATGTCATCAACAAAAGTGCCTTCATGATTCTCATGCTTGAGATAGCTCACAACTTACCTATTATTATGAAGTCATAGTGGTTCAGTAAAGACTCCATCTATATTATGGCTGATCTTGCTTGCAACCCTCCTCAGATCCTCTCCCTGCCTCCATGGAATTCCTTCAATCAAATCAATGTCAAATTACGCAGTGCATGGATCCATCTTCTCCAGTTCATCCAGGGAGATTGCTTTCTTAAACAGATGTTTAATCAGAAATCACACTCCCAGAACTATTGCTGCAACAGTGACCTTTTTTGCACCAAACTGTTTAGAAATCTCTCATTAATACTAGGTATTAGCCAGCCACCAAACAGTGATGGCCACTCTTTCCACAGCTGAAAGTGGCTATCACATAATAGTGCATTCTCTCAAGTTGTAAATGAAGTTCTCAAGCTATTGCTCATGATCCCAAATCCCACTAATGAAGTCAGTCTACCAAACTGTCCTACCTACTGGAAACTGAGAGGTCCAATGACTGCCCTATTAATAGATATATCAGCATGATTTGAAAGGCCATGTAGCTTGTAATCTTCACTGGAGCCAATGGAAAAGGTAAATCTTGTGATTGTGCTTTTTCTGGACAACAACCTCTGCATCAGCTTGTAAGTGGTTTACTTTGCAACAAACATAATTGCCATGAAGAACTCAGTTTCCATTGAACACTGTACATCCACCATGTAGCAAAGAGAAATGAAGGGCAGAAGCAGGAAGCTTACATTGAATTTGGACTGGTAATCATGGAGAATGGGTTAGAAAACAAGGAGGTCAGGCAATAATAAGGCAAAGATTGCTGATCCTTTCAATCATGTCATATTATAATACCTGTCCACTTTCCTTTTGTTGAACCTCAGGAGAAAGCAGGTAATACTGCTAGAAGGTCCAGCTAGAAGGGTGATCAGGATGTAAAAAAATATAGGACTAGTGGTACAACAGAAAGAACTGCTATAAGCACAACTCTGAGACAGGAATGTTGAAGGATCCTTTAGTTGATATGTATTAAAATGGCGTCAAGTCTGAATCTAGTAAGTTTGCTAAATGTATAATGTAGGAAATTCAGTTCTCAGGTCTTCAAGAAAAGCTTACCAAAAAATCTCTGGTAACAATTAACCTTATATCTGAAAACAGAATAGCATAATTACAACTGTAAAAGGTTGCTCATAAATAGACTATTCTGCTTAATAACAAACAAAAGCATTTATTTAGGTACCCAAGCTTACTAAATACAATTTTGAGAAGGACCAATCTTTTTGTTTGTTTTTGTTTCCTTGACTTTGCCTTACTAATGTTCTATGAGTAAAGAGGGAGTTGAAATTCTCCTTGAAACTAGAAGAAAAAACATACATCTCTTTCTTTTGGATTTTCAAAATCAATATGCATTTCTGTGATAATACAATTGCTGTGAGAGATCCACAACAAATCTTCATCACATACTATATGTACGTTCAGTAAGTCTAAGTGAGAGCAAATTCTGGCACTAAGTAACCCAAGTAAAGACTCCATGTGGTTGCAGTTCACCTCCAGATTCAGAATATGCAGACATACCGCACTGTTCAAGATTCCTTGCTGTATTACATACCTTATTTCTACACTCAGACTACCCATCATAAAGTTTCGTTAATAGTACAATAAATACGGGATATCATGTGTCTACCTGACTGTTTTATTTGTAAATTTTAAAATAGATGCCATATTAAGTGTGAACAGCATATTAAATTGTGGGATTCTGTACATTTCAAGATGAATTTCTGGACATCTGAGTGTAAGTGAGCCCTAAGATGATATTTTAAAATTTTATTTTTTTTTAAATCAAATATTAACCTGACTTAAGCTCTCTTTTAAAGGTTACATTTGCATTTACAAAGATTCTCGAAACTATTTAACAACAATGAATTTTAACAAGGCAGCTTCCTGTCCTGGCTGCCTATTTTTAAATTTCATATGGCTGAGACTCTTCTGGCAGAGTTTTGTAGCTCTTCAGATGAAAGTCTAGGTGCCTGAACACTTTAAAATAAGAGAAGAGGAAGAAGAAATGGAAAAAGAAGAAAGAAAAATAATCAATTTGGTATCAAATTTATTCCAAAGCTGAAAAGTGCTTGCTTTTTTTTCCCCCTTATTGTGAAGGAAGACATGCAGGAAGGTCAAAGGTCAAGCAAAGAGGAGACGGCATTGTGTAGAAACTGTCACGCATCACCACTTATTTTGACATGCACAAGGCCGTTTGTTGTCTGTCGAACATGCAAATTAAGTGCCTGCTGTCATAGCTAGCCGATATCTGAAAGTGGAAAATGAGACCACCTGTAACCAGTGAATGGAGTGATGGACAAGCATTCAGCACTCGTCATTTCCAACGCCATTCACACCACCTCCGAATTGCATATGACATGTAAAAATCTTTTCTTAATATGCACAACCGGGAAGTTTGGGGAATTATGGAGGCTTCAACTGCTGCATCTAATGGGTTCTCCAAGCAGACAGCTGTGACTGCGAGCTGGCTTGATAATTAGGTGTCCAGGAAGATTTTATGCTATGAATCAGTTAAAAGGAAGAAAAGGAAAAGAAAAATAATGGCAAGTAAAACTCACCAGAATGGAAATAACATTAACCCTTAAGTTCTCTGCTAAACTACTGGGATTTACAGTACTTTTTTAAAAATGAATTTATAATGTTGCATCTCAGAACACAGTACATCTGTAGTTAACTTGTCATTTCTCATAAATGTTATTATTGCAATACTATTGTAGCTGATTTCTTATGGAAAACTGGCAACTAAATATGGAGCTGACCATTAAAAAAATAACTTGGACAGTACAGGGACCTTTCCGAGTATCCTCAGTGAAGGTTTACAGATTTTTAAAATGGAGATTTGTACCTTTTACTGTACCTAAGACTATAGGTGAGGCAATGCATCCCCAGTGGGGCGTGTACAACTGGCAGCATCTCACTATTAAGAATTCCATTTGCACTGGATATAATGATTCAAATGTTCCATTTCAGGTTTTTATGAATTGGTGCTGAGAGATTTCAATCAGGAGGGGAAGGATTTGCAACAAATTCAATTGCCTATTCATGGATACTTTACAGATTCAATTGCCAAAACCTCACGGTGTTTGAAGAGTATTCCTTTGCCGGTCTTCCAGAACAATAGCAGACAAAACCTATTGGGTTAGCAAAACTTGTATCACCTTCTGAAGAACAGGAGCTTCATTTGATGACAAGAATGGAATAATGCATTTCTGTGAGCCATGAGAAGCTTCACTACCTTATTCTTCTAGATAGATAGCTATTATTAAAATTGCAAAAGTAAAAGGTGTCTTTTTTTTCCGTCAGTTGGCAGCCCTGTGGACAATCAGCCTCCTCTCCCCTAAATAGTCATTCTGACAGTATTGTTCTTACAGGTAATCAACAATTTAACAGAGTTTTCCACATTTTCTGATTTCTCATCTCAAATACCTACTACAATCAATCTCAAAATTCAGCGTGGCTGGATGCGAACAAAGGATTGGGCACACCCACCTCTAATGCTGCCCTTTAATTGGATCTTACTTGATTAACATTCATGAATGCAAGAGAACCTCCCATTCAATCATGAGAAATACAAACATTCCAGTGTGCAGCTTTGTTCTGCCATAAAAAAGGCATTTTCCTATTTGGATTAATTCAGTCTGCAGCACATCAGCACATAGACACATACATGCAGTGTACAGCCAGCATTCAGACTGCTTATTCAGCTCACCAAAGATGAATCACAACTCAACAATAGAGTATTATTTATGAAGGCTTTCAGTCAAAGTTAGAGAGGTTTTATCAAGAGAGCTTAGATCTTGGCTAAACAAGCACAGTGCCGCTATTCCTGACCCCTGTGGTGTGAAGTGAGCCCTTGGAAATGATCAAATATATTGAGAGGATATTAGCTGAGTACCTCTAAACCCAGACTAGCTCCTTTATAATCCCTTGAACTGTGCCCCAATCCATTTGTGTGTGACACCTTGTTTTTTATACAACATTTCCAGGAAGATATTCACAAATTAGGCCATCTGATAAGTGGAGGCTACAAGCACAGCCTTCAAAACCTACCTATAGAATGTTCAGCCCAAAATCTGGGTTTCTCAGTGTGGACATGGGATCTTAATGAAGTCGACTAGGAAGACCATCAAATATGATGAATTTATGTCCCACAATTATTGAATTAAACATGATTTGGATTTCTGCATGCTAGGCAGAATTACAATATCAGTGCTTTGTTCTTTTCCTAGATTAGAAATGTACACAGTCAAAGATATGGTGGGATTATAATGTTGTCACAATGAATGCAGAAGACAACACAGATACTGAATCTTACCTCATTATAGTTCATGGGCAGTAACAAAACAGCTCCTCCATGAGTTGACTGAATACACAAAGATAACCATAAAGCAGGGCAATTTAGCTGCAATCAGCTCTGTGGAAGTATATTCCCACTATATACATCTGTATGAAAAGGAGGAATTGTTTGTGTATATACAGAGAACTCCTACCAAGACAAGGGACACTGAATGGTCAGAGTGCCTGTGATAGAATATATCTATGAAGAGGAGGGTGATGTGAGAAATCAAGGCTAACAGGAAGGAGGGGGTGCATTCCAGCAGGGGAAAGGAGACAAAAGACAATACAGTCCACAGGGGGAGTGTGGGAAGCAAAAGAGGTTCAGGATAGCCACTCCCTAGAATCTCCCAGGGTATATCCACTTGTTGCAGTAGTATAGATTTACTCTGGCAAGATTCTGTCTATAAGATGTAAGCAAATAAAGAAACTTTACTCAACTGGACTGTTTCACCATTGTTCTTGACTTGGTATGTGGTATATAAAAAGTCTCCATCATACACAACCTGCAACTAGGAAGATCTCTTTCCACGGAATATCAAATGAGCATTTGTAGGGAAGCATGACACAGAAAGATAGCAATAGACATGCATGGGATTAAACCATTCAGTTGTGGGATTCCTTCCCAGAGTTCATTTAGACCATTTTGAGGGGCATGCGTCCTTTGTCCAATTATCCACTGAAATATAGTGAGACAATATGAAAACTAGCAAGAAAGGATGAACCTTCAAGATAGGTAAAATATGTTACCAAGTAGCTGAGTTTCTGGTTTTTGTTTATTGCAAAGTGGCTGAAATGTGCATGGGGAATGAGAAGAAACCTAATAATTCTTTCCAGTCGTTTTGTTCAGAAAAAAAAAAATCACATGTACACCTAGGAGGGCAGGATTTGTTTGCTTTTTTAAATACCACTGGAGCCAATGAAATTTTTCAACCCCCAAAACCTGCATACGAAGGGACCAGTTTTTTTAAACAAAAATTGTTTGTTTCACAGATTTGATTTGATTTGATTTGATTTTGCCATATTTTTATTATCTTTGTATTGTTGTAATGCTGTTGTGTTTTTATTTTTGTACGGGACATGCTTTATATTGTATTTTTCTCGAGAAAATATAAGATGAAAGAGTTGCACGGTACATACCTATGAATCTTATAGTTGTAGAGGTATATAAATCAACCACGTTCTGTATCAAATTCCAGAACTGAAGATGACATGATTTGCTTCAAATGTGTGGTTTGGAAATCAAAGAAATCAGGAGTCAGTTCAAACCAATTTCAGATCCAATTTGATAAAAAATAAATTGTCCACAATCTATAATGGGGACATTTCAAAAGAATTGCTGATGCTTGCTTATTTATGAATGTATAACATAAAAAAAAAAGACAGATATGATAAATCCTTTAGATGGCATTAATCTTTCAAAGTTATAATAGGATAACTTCAAGGGTTTTATCACAATAAAGTTTTGAGAAATTCCCCCAGTACTTCTTCAAAGGCAGAAACACAGGGTTAAGGACAGAACAGTGTGGGAGTTTTCAAATTGTCCAGCAAATGTCCTTTTCTAGCTTAAAAAGTAAATATTTCTAAAACTTTTTACTTTTCTGGGCTAGCTTTTTTTGGCATGGCTTATTAGCTTATTGGCAGTGTTAGCCTTTTCTGGGTACGATGCATTAGGTGTTTCTTATGCAACAACAACTGAAAAATCTGAGAAGCTTCTGTATTTAACACTGCAGTGTATGCAATGCATGATGTAAAGAAAAATGCACATGCACACACACTTGAGGGTTCTTTGGTTTTGCTCTAGGGGAGTGGAGAGAATCAAAGGGAAGTCAAAGAAATTAATGGGGGGGGAAGTAAAGCTGTAGGCAGATGGGGCACAGAGAATAACAGGGACAAAAGTGCAAGTCAGGCATATACAGGTACACACTCAAGGAAATTTACACAGGAAGAGTAAACCAGACCAGAAAAGAACTGCAGAATAAATCTTAGGCTGCTGGATAATGATTTCGTTTGGAAAAATAGTAGGATTGATCCCAAGTAAGAATCTACAAGCTCTGGGCAGCTGACAGCTTTGAACTAAAGAGCTTATGTGAGGCTCTGAGAGAGAGCCCTAAATCACATGGAGAGCTGTACTCACCTTCATGCAAATTAGAATGCAACAATCCTTTAAACCTCCCGCTGAATGCATGGAGGCCAGAGAGAGTAAAGAATGAGTCCTCCAGTCACTTGAAATCTTTATTCGTGTTACTTCAGATACATTGCACAAAGACCCCGCTCTCTGAAGAAGCCTGTAATGCTGGGAAAGGTGGAAGGAAAGAGAAGAAGACGATGACCAGCAGCAAGATGGATGGATTCAGTTACAGTGGTGATGAGTGCACCATTGGAAGACCTGAAAGACCAGGTTAGGGCCAGATCATCACCGACAAAATCTATCTGTGTAGCCACTAAGAGTCGACAACAACTTGATGGCATGTAATCAATCAATCAATCAATTACAGACTAGATTTTAACTTGAATTCACCATCTTAAAAAAATGTAGGCAAATTCACTCCACAATTCTCAGCAGCTTTTGACTGGTTTAGTGTCCAATTGATCAAACTTAAGCTAGATCAATAGCAGCCTATTGATTACAAAGCAATGCCTTTCAATTTATAAACTCACTAGGTTAGTATTCCCCCCTCCCTGCCTTACATTTAGAGAGGCACCCACCAATGTTGTTCAGACAGATTTCAATATTGGAGTTTGCATTTTTGCAACATTGCACCAATAATGTGGGACCATAGCATAATAAGCATGATTTTATTTTCATATTTTTTTTATTCACAATTGCATTACTTTAAGGATGACAGGGCATCCCACATTCCAGAGTCAATGAACTTCAACAAAGTCTCATTATTATGCTGAAACCAAGAAAGAGCAGCAATAATGTGACATTCCTGGTATAGAAAAAATTTAAATTGTGTATAAAAATCTTACTGTACAGCTTATAGACCTGAGCCCATACGAAATAAAACCAAGCATAACTTTATAGTTATGCTAAGTGTGAGCTATTGCTTCATATTCAGAACAAATCTTTTAAGGTGAACGTATTTTTGCTGAGCCATTAGCTGGCCAAATACTGGAAACTTTCAGATTTTTTAATGATAGCGTCAAACTATTCTGAGATATGTGTCTACTGGGATATTTGTATTTTTACTATGTATTTCAGTATTTTCATACTAAAACACAAAGATATTACAAAATCAATAACATCATATCAAAATTAAAGACCTAGGTTATTCAATAAAAGGATTACAATAATAAGTAAGCATACCATTGCACTGACACATTCAAATCAATACTACATTTCTGCACTAATATACTAATATTCTAATGCTTCTTTCATAACACAATAGCTCTGGAGCTATCTGGCCCTCCCACTGCTGATTTAAAATGCTCTCTGCCAATCCTTAAGTCAACCAAAAAACTCTATTGGCAAGATGTTTGCTGTCCCTGTTGCCAGCCTCTATCCTGCCTCTGTTTTACCTCACAACTGAGCACTTTCCTAATATTGTGGGTGCAGCATGTGGTAAGTGAAATGACTGGCTGATACCTACAGCTTTGTTCCGCTCCCTCTTCTGTACCTTACCAGCTGATGGGAAGAACATCTACTAGTCATGGCACCACAGCAGGAATGGAGCAGGTCTGGCTGTAGGTACTTCATCACTATGCTTCTTGTTGTGCCCCTCCTCCTACACCTCATTCCATCATGGCCAGAACTGTATAAAAAAAAAAAAAAAGCATTTGTCACTCAAAAGGAGTTGAGTGATAAGCTAAGTGCTTTTACCAAGGATTTATCTCCCTCTCAATTCCTTCCTTCTCATAGGCAAGAAATGCCAAATTCCAGATTCTTCCAAGAGGGAGTGGGGAGGAGCCAGGTGTCCCATCATTTAATCTTATGCTTTTTCAGTCTGTTTATGCTATTTCACTGTTAAACAATTTCACTGTTAAACAATTTCATTAATACACAATTTCACTAGTACAGCATTCTACTAATACACCAGTCCACTGTTTTGTTATTTCAGCTTTATGCTAAACCATAAGAGAGCACTTGCAGTCCAACTGGCTAAGTAATCAAGCATGATTGTGCAATTCTGGCATCAAACTGATATTGTACAGAGTTGTCATATCAAGCATTTTAGAGAGACAACAATGAAATGGCAATTGATAAGGCTGACCAGGGACTGAAGGTGAGGAGATGTACTTACACCTGCCTGAAACAACCAGTCAGTACTTCCCTAGTCCCTTTTATTCCTGGATATCTAATTTTACCTTTAACAGATCGGGCTGTTGTTGGATGTTGTGTCTTAAGGGGAAAAATACTACTTTAATACCAGTACCAGATCACATAAGCCTGACTCACTCATGAGCTAGGAATAAAATGAAGTATGAGCATTGATGCAGTAGGAAAATTTGTCAGGAAGCTTGATTGGGATCTAAAAGGTGTGAAATCTGAACATATCTTTCTTTCATGCTGTGTCAGCCCCGCTAGATGGATCAGACCAGGAAATCAACTCCCCAGGAAGACTAAAACTTCTTTTATTGAGATTGGCTATTATAACAGAATCTTGCAAGTCTGACTGTGCTGCACCTCATCCTCCTGATATTTCAGTGAATTAGGGAGGCACCTGCCTGAGCCACTTCCAAATGTTATCTGGATGTTCCAGACTTAAAAAATGCTTCAGCTCCTCTTGCTTACACAACAGATCCTGTATATCTCCATCAAGGTCATCTTCCTTACTCTCTACCTTCTGATACCTTAAACGATGATCCAGTCTGTAGTATGTGGTCTAAACAATATTCTGTGACCAACTGATATTGTCTAAAAAGATGGCTATGTGACATCCAGGCACAATAAAATCACAGAAGACATGTCACTAGCTCTCATGTCACCATGGGTCTATGCATTTACACCTTTTCCCTCTCTAACAGAGCATTTGAACAATTCTGCAAAGATTTTGATCACAAATAAAGAACTGGCAAACTTGTCTTACTGCTACAGGAGGATAAAGGACAAAAGATACATCTAATAACAAAATGGCCTCATCTGCTCATCAGCATACTCTCCATCGAGTAGGACTCAAGTCACATAGTTCCAAAAGATGTAAAGTTGTTCTTGACATATGAATGAAACAGGAAGAGGACAAGGACTCAAGGTTGCCAACAAACCAAGATTTGGGCAACCCAATCTCCTACAAAAAAGAGACGGGATTCCTCTTCACAGCAATACAAAGGAAGAGAAATGTTATGAAAAACTGCTTCCTGCTGATTTCATAAGAATGTGCTTTCACAATCAGAGTAATGTGTCACAGCAATGCTTTCACACATCTTCGGAACAGATAAAGGAAACTGCCACAATGAAATATGTGGAGAGATCAGGAAAAAAAATGCTCGTACAGCTTGCTGATGATATTACACAAATATTTAATTTGTCTCCAACATGGACAATTGGGGGTATGGTGGAAGTACAGCTAGAACTGCTCCCAGTTAGGCTTATTTCAAGGACTTTCCACATGCAGTCTTCTGTCATGCAGCACTAACTATGCATCTATCAGTCACTGGAAGGTACTATGAGAAGCTGCAATTACACATCTGATCAATTAGAATGATAGGAAAATAATCTCCAACATACAACACAGTCATATCAGAAGGTACTCCATGTAGACAATCATCCAGAGTTCCACATAATCGGAAAAAAAGAATAAAGTACGATACCAGTATTTTACCAAAAGTACTATACCAAATAGCTGCAGAAAGCACACTGTACAAACTTATGTATCAGATAATGCTGAAAATGCTGTTTAAAAAGGAGCAGTTACTAAAGGGGGACTTGTTAACATGGTGCCAGATGCTCCATCATCAGAAATCTTGGATACAGCTGAGGAACTACATGGGGCAATCCCAGCAGAAGATCCTCTGATGCACCATATGTCATAGATGAAGAAAATTGGGAACTGGGGGAAATTAATGAAAGCAGGACAAAGGGAAAAGAAACCCAGGGAACTCAGCCAATTAGTCTCCTGAAAAATGGAAATAGAGATACAACTAAACAAAGGGTATAAACAAGACTTTAACTTTAGATGAAAACCCTTGCACTTTTGATTCATTTATGCCATTAATCTGTGTAGCATCCTGTAACACTGAAAAATACAAAGAGTCAGTTAACAAAACTGCAGATTAGCTGTGGACATTGTGCAGGATGTGTTTGCACATACACATGAAAAAAAGACAACCATTTAGTCCATAGGGACTTAACTTTAGGCAACATACTGCCAGAAGGAATGATAAAGTGCTGTTATGAAACTCTATTGTGCAAGTTAGTGTAATGTGTCAACCTAGGATTACACTCGCCAAATCCATTCTTTGCTCAGTTTTAGACTGTAAAACAACCTCCATGCTTATAATTTGAAACTATCTGAAAGCCTCACTGCAGCATGAGCATGGGGTATAGTATGTGTAAAATACATAAAATCTGTAACATATAGAAAGCATGCATGCAGAAACTCCCACTCAAACTGAACAAAATTTTGCCTTTAACAGAGCTCCTTCCCTGCTTTTAGTCCATTAAATTGAGGGTTTACTGTATAAAGAAGTTGGATGTGCACTTTCAAGGGAAATAAAGACACATAGGATGGTTAGGAAATCAGTAAAGCTTTCAATATAATTTTATAAAGATCTCATCAATAGAGAAATATATGAACTAATTTTCTCATTAGTAGTGACTCTGCTTCGAAAATTTTCCCCAGACCACAATGAGGGCTTTCAAATAGTCTCAGTTTATGAAAATGGAAGGTGATTTGTTTAGTGAAGTCTTTTGATAGATGGCAGTTGGCTAAGTTCTCATAGCATGGGATCCATAAAACAATGGTTTACAACAATGATATGTATGAATAGTGAAGGTATGAAAGTATAAATGGAAATCAGTTTATATATTTAGGTGTGTTATCCTGGATGATCACATCAGGAAATGCATGCATGCATGCATGCCTGTGGGAAGATACCCCTGGCCTCTAAATTACAGCCCCCCCCACCACCACCACCACTTTACTGGGACATGCTTGCCCAGAGTGAATCAGTCCTTGGGGTTCAGTGGGAGATTCTCAGTCCTGATCCAAACTATTCTTAACTGTTCATGACTGAGAGATTTTGGCAGCTAGATGGATAGAGCTTGGCTGGCTTTTCTGTGACCAAGGAGGGAGATTTAGAAATAGGTGGGCAAGAAGCCCATGTATTAGATGGCAAAACTTAGTGAGCCCTGATGTGGGACCAATTTTAAAAAGTGAATACTGAATTCAGTTCTGAATGAACTGAAAAAAGAATGAGGCGATCAGTAAACTAAAATGTATACAAAATTGAGCACTGCTATTGAGGAACCAAAGCAAAATGTTAAATCCCTGTATTAAAATTCACCCAACTTATCAAACATCCTGCTGATATTAAAATTAGCTTATTGAAACACTGAGAGTACAATCATCTCCAACTGCAAGGCAAGTGGATAACAAGGAACAAAGGTGTAAGTTTTGATGAGTTGTTTACCTCTCCTCCTGGCCTGGCTCTTCCCCCCCCCCCCCCACTTCAATTTTCATTTGCAACTTTTGAGTAGATCAGTCATTTCTCAGTGATTTTTATCTTGCCATTTGGAAAGCCGCTCTCTTGAAACCATCTTGAGATTTGTAAAGTAGACGTGAAAGAGAGCCAAACACGAAACAGTGGGAATACGTCCTGCCTGCCAAAATATGCTGTCAACACAAGTTAATGGACGTAAATATCATCAGCCAAAGGGAGGTAAGTGAGCATGATGATGAAGTCTTTAAGACAAGAGTTTTAGATTGGCAGCTCAAAAGTTGTATGCTTTTTTTAAAAAAGAGAGATTATTGTGTTCCAACATTCAGCTAAGCTGCAGCAGCTGTAACAATTATCTATCATTAGTCAAGGTCAATGTTTAAATGGGAGGACATTTCCCTGTTTGTCCAGCCAACAATGGAGGTAGATCTGGGCCCACTCAGTTGAGGATAAGTGTTAACTAACCTCCTTCAACAGGGGGCAGGGGATTATTGTTCCCTTTTTATGTTTTGTCGAAAGGGGAGATCTGTCTGCTCAACTCCAATGTTATAAATTAAAAAAGCAAGAAATTGCACAACATTAAGTTTTGTTTGAACCACCAAAACATATATTCGTTGGCATAAATTATTTTTTCTAATTCTTGAAACATGGGAAATGGCTAGATTATAAGAAAGATGAAAGAATGAAATATATACTGACACTTATATTACCTTTCTTGGTAGCAGAGTGATGGAATATTTATATTTTTAAAAAGCAAATAGTCTAAAATCACATTCCAGATAAAGTTAGGGGTGTTGAAATCTCATTGATTCAAAGGGACAGATTGAAACAAATGCTGAACACTCCTGATAAAGCCTTTGGAATTTAAATGTTCTTTTAAGTGGCATGATTCTGCTCTAAGTCATGTCTCTTTTCTGGTTTAAACTGTTATTTTTAAAAGAGTAGTTTGATTTTGCCAAATAGGGATTATTACACTGAGTAATAATTATATCCTTGAAAGAAGCAGAGTATTGGATTGGATTTAGTGCCCGGCTTCCTGTCTTTTCCTACCTTGCCAGTCAGCTAATCACCACCACTTTTGTTAATAAAATTTTGAGATTCCCTATGTGTACTCCTGGCTGCTAACTGTGCCTGATGTTAGATAGGGGCCATTGTATGAATAGGAATGTTTCAGACAAAAGCAAATTCACTTGATATTGCTTTTTTTTTTTTTTAACATGCCCTATATTTGGAAACTGGGTTGGGCACAGATGATTGGCTTACAATATTCCAATTATTATCTCATTGTTTACAAAGCAATGAATCTTTGACTAGTTCCTTTATCATATTTTCTTTGTCAACTGAATAAATTAGACCCAGAAAATGTCAATGCACAAACTATTTTTTTCATTCCATTTGGCTTGCAGAGCAAAACTAATGCATTCATGGGGGAAAATAGCTTTGGTCAATTCTAGGAAAGGCAAAATTTATTCTAGATGCAGAGAATGTTAATTCACAGAGCCGTCATCCTTGCATAATCTATGTGGCTGGAGAAGTTTGCAATGCCGGAGAATATATAGAACTCAACACTATGCAGGAAAGTGTTCTCTGTCAGAATATCTCATCCACATAGAATGTCAGCTTTCCATAACGTCCTTCTTTCACTATTCTTAGAAATACCTTATGTAGCACTGGTAACATACCATACTTTACTGATCATGTTGAGGACCAGTGTAACTTAAAGTTGCAATCTCTGAGATTCTTGTTGACCAAACGCCTTGCCACACCTTCTGTTCCACAGAGGCAATATATTTGACAGGGATAGGTGAATCTGCCTATTTCCTTCCTAAATCTTGGTGCAGGTGCTTACCCATGCTGTGTTAAAAAGATATACGCAAAAGCTTTTATTTAAACATGTATTTTAAGATGTAACTTACAGAAACTTACACTGGATTAGTCGTCACCAAAGGTCAACAAGGACCACGCTAGGTGTTCTAGTTCCTGGACATCTGGTGACAAGTGGGCTACAGGACTCAGGACTGTTGGCTGAGCAACCAGGGCCAGCAACTGCAGGACTACCAGAAGAAAAGTTGTTTACCTGTTGCAAATATACAAAGACTGAAAATGAAGAAATGGTCTGGTATTACAAAACAAACCGAATGAGAAGAGGGTATCTGAAAAAAATGCACCAGTTCTGGAAAGAACAACATTCAGAATCAGAAATACGAGAACAAAGGCTAGCAGATCAATAATGATACATAATATGAAGTATTGTATCAATATTTGTTGATCCAGGCAATGACCAATCTGGTATGGGTTTCTGTAAGTTACATCTCACCATATTGTTTATGGGAGAGACACTCTTCGTCTGGCTCCTCTGATGAGACCTGTTCAGTATGGTTGAACCTCTGGCATAGCTCTCATCCTCCTTGAATCACGCAAGCCCCACAACCACGTCAAGCCTCTGAATGCTAAGAATTCCTTGACGAAGTGACTTTTATTAAATTTCGAAGACATGCATATTGAGAATACAGTAATTATTTGAGGTGTACTCTGATTCTCAACATTTGAGAGGCTTACTTTAAAAGAAAAAGAACAAGAAAAAGCAATACAGGCTTTGAAAGAAAAAATGTTTAAAATGCCCAGTGCATGGCAACACCTAGCCAAACTTGGCTGACATTCTGTAAAGTATTCACAGAAGTAGAATTGGAAGAACTGCAAAGGTCTACCCAGGGCAAAGAAATCAAAGCCTTGCCAGAAGTAGCTCAGATAGTAGAGGCAAACCAAGGGGAATTGGCAGTAGAGGAAGCCAGCATTGCTATTAAATTGTTCTCATTCCCAAACCAGGCACCCTCTCTTCTATATTTTCCTCAGAAAGAACAAAGTCCTCTAACTGAAAAACAAGAGGAACTGAAGCAAAGAATCACTGAGCATCTAGAACAGCACAAAAACAACAGAATAAAGTTGCCTGCATTGAAGCTTGTTACAAAGAAATGGCTAGGACAAGTATTAAAAATGCCAAGTTTTCAACTCCTAGTGATCACATAAATAGATTTTCTCCAGGACAATCTATCCCTAACCTGTTTTTTCAAGTCTCCCCACAGGGCACTCTTCGCAACTGTAACTGAGTCCATCCACCTTGCTGCTGTCATTCTCTTCTTCTCTTTCCTTCCACCTTTCCCAAAATTAGAGCATTTTCCAGAGAGCTGGGTCTTTGTGTAATATGTCCTAAATGTCCTGAGAATCAGAGTACACATAAAATTATCCTAAAAGTAGGATATTGTACGATAGTTTACACACTCTGTTGAGTCTCCTTTGGTACTGGAATTAGATTGACCTCTTCCAATTGGTTGGCCACTCTGTCATTCTTCAGATTTGCTGGCATAGCTGGGTTAGAACCTTGGCTGATTCTTCTTCTGTTGCTTGCCATATTTCAGTGGGTATTTCATCAGTTCCTGTAGCCTTCTGACTTGGTAATGATCACAAGCGTTATATAATCTCTAAAACTACTGAAGACACATAGAAGTTTGCTAACATCAAGGAAAGAAAATGGCACCATAATAGCTAGAATCAACACTTTTGCTAGTTAGGCACCAATCATTCCCTATGAATAGGCTGATGCCAGAAGTATGTACCGCACCCATTCACTCTCATCACAGATTGCTTCCTGTGGATCAGAAGTGAAACAAAGGACTTATAACTTCACTGATGTGTTAGCTAAGGACTGGCCCATCTTTTTGTGAAGAACCCCTTTTGTTTTGCATTGGTTTTCCTTGCATTAAGGACAGGCATTGCACACAACAGAGATTCTCCTTTCACCAGCTGATCCATCTGAGACAGCTCCTTATCACTGTGTTTTGGTAGAACAACTCAATAGGGACCTTGTTTGCCAGGATTATTCTGCCTGGGGACAATATGCCAGACCTTTATTATGTGTGGTATTTCCCTAAGTGTTTCAGAAAGCACATTTCATTGAACACTCTGTGGTACCAAGGCTTTTGTGTACTGCTCTCAGAAATATCTACCAATATGTCCTTATCTTTATCTGGAAGGAAAATCTAACTGAGAAGCATGGCCTTTGTGCCATATTACCTCTTTATTCATAAAGGAGCAAGGCTTGGTTGAACTGCCAATTGTAGAAATAGTTCCCAAATTTCAGACTTAAGGTTCTTATTTGTATCTGTAAAGGCTCCCAGTCTTCTTGCCAAAGCACCATCAACGTGGAAACTATTTTGTGTGTGAAGCACTACAATTGCACTGAACTTGAAACTGAAGCATATGGCATTTGGCTGCATACAAGTTCAGATTTCATCACAGAGGTTGTTGGGTAGCCAGAGGAATGGGATAGGTTTTTGGAGAAAAAGATATCTGGAGATGTTCTGGAAAATGTGTCATACAGTATATTCAATGAATGAGGCAGATGATACCATCAGTTGTGCAAATCTAGTGGCAATGGATCTTCAGTACCTCATTACTATAAGGGGGCAGTAGGGTATAAATAGAGAATTAAGAATGCACTCTTTGTCTGTCACTGTGATTGCTCTTTGTCTAAGAGACTCCTCATCATAGGTGACTTCCTACTCTTTTCCTTCCTAGGCACATATGCAGAGGGCATACATTCTTTTACTTTCCTCCTGATAGGATGTAAGTGCTGAACCTTGCCTGTACTTATAATGTAATTCATGTAACTAAATATCCTTTCTGTTATAGTTATCAAAACTGTTACACTAATCTCATGTAGGTAAGATTTCCATTTGCTGGAATGCTCATATCCACACACCAATGCCAAAGGATATATTCTGATAGAATACAGCCTTATAAATCTGGACAATTTGTATAAATATATCTCATTTTGGGTGGAAACTTTCCTTTAGGGCAGGAGTTTCCAGATTTTACAACAATACATCTCCCTGAAATGACAAATGAATTCGTTCAACTACCTCACGAATACAAGTAATGATTTTATTGAGGTTAGGGTTGGTAAGAAATAGATGTACAATTACTAAACGATATGTAACTTTCATCCTACTTTCTTGACTTAGGGTGTTTTATTAATACTGCTGGTAAATTAGTCATCTTTGTTGTTGTTGTTGTTATTATTATTATTATTATTATTATTATTATTATTTTTACTATGAAACAAAACTTTTCCATTTTGAGAGGCTATAAACTTAAAATAATGGATAAAAGCACTGAAGTTCACTAACATGTGTGCTTCTATGGACACTTCAAAGACAGAATATACTTGTACATGCCATTGCTGTCACAGCTGGCAGAAAACCATCTGCTCATCACAGCATTGCTGTGATTTCTGGGTGGTTTTGACAGGTGGCTGGACCCCAGCATTAACCATCTCTCAAGACTCACTGTGCTTTGTTCCCAGCTGCTGCAGGGAGGGCTAGGCAAAATGGGAGTAAGTTTGAAAAAACTCCATGTTGTCTGAGAATCCTGATTAGCTTTAAAAAAAAAATTTCCAAGACTCATTCCAAATTGTTCATGATCCCCAGTTTGAGAATCTCTGCCTTAGGGGGTTGTTGTTGTTTTTTTAATCATGTAAAGGAGTTCTCCATTAGCTGATTTCTGATGACAAAGACCATAAAATGGTTACTGTTGACGTTAAGCATATCTGGCCTGGATGGGAGCTCATGAAAGAACTATATGTAGGCTTGCAAATGCATAAATATAATAAGTAAAAACACCAACAAAGCAACTTAGAAAAGGATAGACGGTATTTCCTTTACTGCTATAATGTAAAGGAAAAGCTCTGAGTTTATCGAATGTTCAGTTGACTGCATCTGTCATTGAAATTCACATAATGCAATTTTCTAAATGTGATAGTAAAAGATAAATTATTCATAGACAATATTTGCATTTCATGTATTCTTGAAACTAACTACATACCAGCATGCTCTCCATCTTGTCAGTGAGGTAACCCTTGGAAAGGAGAACTTTTATACACCAAGAGATGTTTTAAAATCCTTCAAAGTCTGTCCTATTTTCATAACTCTAGAAATATGATGCTGTAACATGGATTATTATAGTAATAGAACTGAAAGCTTGACATGCGTTTCGAACTTTGTTTACACTCAGTAAAATCCCTTTCCACTGTGGGACTAAATTTACTAGAAATAAAAATCATAATAAGCAGATTATGTTGACAACAAAGGGTCCATTCCTAACCACAATGTTACCAAAATGATGAAATGTATATTGTGATATCATGATGTCAACTCCACACTTTTGTACTTGGGTTGTGATGTCACATGCCATTATGTAAAAGGTGGAGGTTGTATTGCAATATGAGCAAGTTTAAACTGTTTTTCATGGTGTGGTTAATTTTGTACTAAATTTTATAAATGAATGAATGAATGATATTTTCTGTGGCAAACAAATTATTTAAGAAAAGCATTGCAGAGAATTAAAATCTCACCAAATTTATTTTTTGTTTTTATATTTTTTAATTTTATTTTAGTGTGTGTATGTGTATATCTAATCACTAAAACGTCAGTCTGACCTCTACATCCAACTTCACTGTTACTTAGCTAAGCAAACTAGTCTGCCTTTTGGCCACTAGGTGGCAATAATTATGAGATGTGAAGATTCTTAACGATTCTTTGGAATTGATCCTCATAGCAAAGTAACATCAGGAAAACATCTCCTTCTAAGTATGAAGATCTGGCAAAAGACTATATAAAGGATCAAGGGGGGGGGGAGGGAAAGCTCATCATTAATACCCAAAGCATTGTGGGAAAACAAGTAGTGGACAAGAAAAGCAGATGGACAAAGAGTGCAGACCACTTGGGTGATAACAGACCTCGTGCCAACTGCTTAAGAGCCTTTTCCCCTCAAGGGTGCCCTGCCAACATCTTTTTTCCTTCCACATCCCCACGATGCTGCCTTTATCTCATCCCCAGCCCATGAGTGAGACAGACTTAAGTTCTTATAAGCTGTACTAATGTTACACCTGTACCATCCAAGGATCTATAATATCAAGGTCTACAGTATCTGTTAGGCTTTGTTACTCATTACCTTGAAGGGAAGGCACGCGACCTCAGTGACTTCAAACAGGGGCAATAGAAGAAGGATAGGGATTGGTAATTGGCATCAGCCTTATGAGGTATTAGCTGTAACTTTATTGTAAGGTTATATTGACATAATCTTGCAAGTCTGAAAGTACATCTCTCCCCCCTTGCCTTTATGGCCCAAGAAAATAGGGATGGTCCCTTCTGAGACATTTGCCTGGTAGCAGATTCAGCTACTATTTGTCTGACCATTGTCCAGTCTGAGTCTCTTCCACCTGTTGCCCAAGGCCATTCCCACATAGGGGATAGCCAATTTCATGCTGGTAGCATTTTCTGCTGATTCAAGGATAGCACAAACTCAGCAGTGGGCAAAGGCCATGTTACTGGTTTCCTGAAGTGTGAATGGGAATCTCTAGGCTGCAAAGCTCCAGATAGCCACTAGATGGAAGCAAAGGGTCAGAGTTTGCTGGAGTGTTTGCAGCCCAAATACAGTAGCCCTATGAGAAATGCCCATCAGCCAATGAATTCTGAATCAATAGATTGTGAGTGGGAAATTAACAGCCCAAAGGGTGAGACTCAATCAGTTGTGCCTTTGAATCTAGCCTGAGGTCTCCACTCCTTACCCATGAGGCAATTAGACTTCTCTGTTAAGAAACTGGATATAGAGAGGGCTAATACATCCAGTGATATCCAGTATATCTGGAGCCCTGAGCCATGATGCAAGACTACCTCAGAATAAAAGGCTGAAAGCTAAGCGGCAGCTGCATTAGACCCAACACTGAGACATTGTTTCTTGCACATAGATCAAACAAATGCCCACAGATTCATGACCGCTGATAATAATTTTTTCTATAACATTGGCAATGCCTGCCAGCTTTCTTATCTGCCCTTTACCAGCTGGAATTTGCATCAGTTTGTTTTGCAACTGCTCCCAATGTTCTCTGTGGTCAGGAGGCAACAGAGGTTAGAAGTGAATCATACAAAAATGGGATATAATTCAAAAGGAGTGTCTGCCTTTAAACAAAGGTCCAATAAATCAACTGAAGAGTGAATGGCTTTGGAACAATTTACAGAAATCGCTCAGCCAACAATCCTCCACACTGACAAAGGAATGGGCATGCAAGTCACTTCCACCACACTCCTAAGACAAAGGTGATCTGGTTCCTGTGATACTGAATCTGGATTTTAACCAATGAGAGATCTTCACTTTGTCAAATGACCAAGAATCAGATATGAGGCAGGTAGTATGACCTAGTCTTTTGGGGGCCCATTGCTAAAAGGATTGGAAGATGGTGGTTAGTCTGACATTTGTCAGAGTCCTTGGGGTTCCCCGAGCTTGGTTGTTTTCTTGCAGATGTTTCATTACCCAACTAGGTAACATCTTCAGTGCTAGAAGGGAGTGAGGCTTGCTCCCTGCCAGTGTTGGTGGGGGTGTGGTTTTCTTCTTGGTAGTTCCTTGATCATTGTTTTCTGCTTGATTGTTTGTCTGGTGTTAACCCTGGTGTTAATCCCTGCTTATCTGGGTGCTGATTGCTGGCGAGGAAGTCTTTTGGTCTTTTTGTTTCCTTTTTAGTTTTTTATTGTCTCTTTTAAATGGTGTGTAAATATTGTTTATCTGTATGTGCCTGTTGATGGCTGCCTTGTCTGAATACCAAGCTTCCAGGAATTCCCTCAGGTTTTTAGATTTAGCTTGGTCTAAAATGCTGACAGTTTCCCAGTTAAAACTATGGTTGAATCTGTCCATGTGTTGTGAACTTAAGGAGTCTCTTCTACTGGTACAGACATTCTTTGTTTGCTTAGGGACTTTGTATCCATCCAAGTCCATTTAGACATCAGCTGTAGACTCAAGTCCTGAGCTAATTACATATTGTGTCTCTCCCTCATTGGTCCAGTGTGATGAATGACAGATTTCACCTTCACAGGAAAAGGAAGGGAAAACAGCAAACTTCTCATGTGCATTAACTGCTCACCCTGCATTGCAAAGGAACTGGTGTTGTGGCTTATTTGTGTTTCTTCTGCAATTTTCTTTGCTCTCTTAAGTGGAAGAGATGGTGGTTGCAGCCAATAATGTTTAGTTCTGACTGAGAAAAAGAAAAGGTACTATATTGTTTCTTTTGTTTAATAAGATTAGTACTAAGATGGCAACATAAGAAAGTATCAAGCATGCATAGGTGAGGCTTTCTTTATAAATCCTGCAAAAGGAAAAGCTGTCACTGGCTTCATTTTATGGGTCTGCTTGATGACTGTGGCCTGAGGTAACAATTAAAGAGGACTACTTTATGGCATTATTAGTGCCAAGTGTATTCAGAGGTGAGCCTATTTGTCATCCCTGATTAGCACTGAGCATGGAAAGAAAGTATTAAAATGGTAATAAACTAAACCAAAAAATACTTTTAAACCAGTCAAATTGATTTAACTTTCACATGTTTCACTGTTCTTGCTCGAAGTTCCAGTCACTTACATTTTAAAAAACATAGATTGTTGAAAACAAAGAACACAACCCACTCCTTTTATTTCCCAGAGAAAGATTAATGGGTATGTTTAAATGCTCCTCTCAAATCACTGAATCTGACCTTTTAAATTGTTCAACATTGTTTAGACTGTGGCCCCCCAAATTGTTGCCATCAGATAGTAACTACAAATGATAGCTATTTATATCAAGCTGATGCCATCGTTTATTCCAAGCAGATCCTTCTCTGTGCATTGGCAGAAGAGCATAGAAGCTATGCTCACGCGGATTGTGCTTGCTAAGCAATTTCTGAAATCCTCTCTGGGAGACACCTCCATGATATAAGAGTGTCCTTCTACCAGTGCACATGAAAGCTGATGTTCCTGTAGTGTATGTATAGTTTTTTAAATCTCTCCCCAATGCATTACACTTGGTGTTCTTTCTGAACCAGAACACTGAAAATTTGACCATCTACCAAATGCCATCAAGATGAGTGCTTTTGGCAGCCTACCAGCGGTATAATCGCACATAATGGAGAAGCACTGGGGATTTTTCTTTAGAAAAACTACTACTGAGATAAGAACCCTGTCCTTGCAAGAGTAATGTGATCGTATTAGTTCTTGTATTTATTAGGACTCCTAGAAATTATAGAATTCATTTACATATCACAATCATGGATAACTGAGGCATCCATGAGGGGTAGGTGTCACAAACATCAAGATGGAGGTTGAGACCATGCAAAGATGGACCCGTCCCTTTGTAAATGCATGCAACTTCATCACATGTACAGTACAAAAGGACAAGGCTTCAATTGTGCAGTTGGGACTGCCATCTTTTTTACTCCCCCTACAGATGCCTCTGAGCATAACAAGCTGTCGTAACTGAATGCACTGTTTCCTCATATCTCATCAAATATGTGTGTTCCAATGTCTGCATATTCATGCTATGTACTTACATCTATGAAGCAAATTTAACTGAATTTTGGATTGACAAGAGAGAATTATTGAGAACTGTTCTCCTTAAAAAAATCATTAGTATTTTCTTGCTTGTATTTCAACTGTGGGAGATGATTTAGGGAAATAGGGGAGAAGCCCTGAGTGGGTCAGGATTGGACATGAAGGCACTATGGTTGGAAAAAGAAAATTGTATGGGTCCTATGACAAAGTATTCACTAACGTCATAGAAATTGTTTTGGTTTATGTTAATGGTTTAACTTCTATCTCAGGAAAGACCTTCAAATATGTATTTAGTTTCTGGCTAGAATATAAAGATGGTGACAGATATGTAGTCCTGAACATCTCTAATAGTAGATTAGCTTTCCTCCAAAGTATTTAGTTCACTGTTTCTCAACCTTGGGAACTTTAAGATGTGGACTTCAGCACCCAGAATTCCCCAGCCAACATGGCTGGCTGGGGAATTCTGGGTGTTGAAGTCCACACATCTTAAAGTTCCCAAGGTTGAGAAACAGTGATTTAGATTCTGTGCCTATAGAGGAACCTCCAAATTTACTTTAAATCATAGATCCACCTGGTTCGAAAATGGAACCCTCATCTCTGTGTACAGTTGCTTTATACAGTATATTACATGACAGTTTGAACCATGACAGATTCTTAGAGTTTGCAATGACCCTATTTACCAATCATCATTCATTTCTGCAAGATTGGGATGGCGGTATATATAACTTCCTAGACGGGCAAGGTTTTTTTTTTTCCCTAAACTATAATTCTCCTTGATCTGGTATAAGTACTTGAGAAGAATATGCTGGATCAAGTCAAGTCCTGCCTGTTCCCTTTTCTTCCTACAGCAGCAGATGTCTACGTGCAATCCATAAGCAAGTAGCAAGTGAAACAGTACTCTGTTGGGATGACCTGCATGGTTGGTACTGAGAACCTGCTTTTAATTGAGATGATAGTGTCATTAATAGTCTTAAACTCCATGAATTTATTAAATTAAAATTATCCAAGTTGGTGCTTACTGCCACAAATTCCATAGTTCAGTTCTCCATAACCACTTATATCATGTTATCTATGCTCTTTTCTTTCCTTGGGTAAAAAGTCCTAAGCTTTATAGCACTTCCTTAAGGTGACTCATTTGAGTTGCTGTTTTCTTAATCCTTTCAAGCTCTACAAGATTTTCCTGAGGCAGGATGATCAGATGTGTCTGCTGTATTTCAAAACTGTTGTATTATAGGTCTGAATAAAAGTATTATGCTCTCCAAAAAAAAGTTAACTAAGTCTCAGGACCCTTTCTCACAACTTTTAAAAAAAATCAAGGGCTCATCCTATTTGTTTATTACCAAACCTTAAAGGGGAGGTTGGGAAGAAAGAGATAAAGAGATGTTGGGCTCCTGTTTTCAGAGGCAGCCACATATCATTTCTTTACATGCATTATTATCCTCAGTAGAAAAGAAAATGACAGAGCACAACTGAAGCAACAATGAGTGGTACATTTTCTTTCTGCAGTTTTAAAATTGTTTCACATTTCCTTCAGTATCTCCGATCTCTGAATGTGTAGATAATAAGGAAGGTGATTTATATTTGATTGATTGATTGATTGATTGATGTGCCACCAAGTCATTGTCAATTCTTAGTGACCACATAGGTAGATTTCCTCCTTGATGATCTGTCCCTAACCCTTCAGGTCTTCCAATGGTGCACCCATCATCACTCCATCCACATTGTTGCTGATTGTCTTCCTCTTTTCTTCCCTTCTACCTTTCCCAGCATTAGAGTCTTCTAATTTAATTTATTACTGAATCATTTAAAAGATGGATGCTAATCAAAGGTCTTCAGCATTTTGGGGCCAGTGTTGGTCCTTGGGATTTTGAGAAAATGTCATGTGGAGAAACCTGCCCTTTCATAAGAGAGTGAGTGTAGAGTACATAATAGCCATAGAACTTCATTTCCCAGAAGGCAAGTTGGTGAGGTTAAAAGAAAAGCAACTTGTCCCAGAACCTAAGGACAGGACAGAAATGGATTTTAACTCCAAATTGCAAATGCAGCCTTTGAAACCCATTTTTTCTGCTTTCGTATTTCATTCATAGCAAGAAAACTAATGAATTGCAAAGACAAATAATTTGGCCAAGAAACAAAATGGAAGACAAAAGTAGAAATTGATTCTCTAATGCCAAATCCCATAATTGCTTCTACAGAACCAAACACCCATTTCACAAAAAGCAAACTAAAAACTCACACACATTATATGCAATTCACAAACATAAAGCAAATTAAATACCTATTTAACACAAAGAACTGATCTAAAAACCAACAAGGAAAGAGCTAAGTATGTTTTGCTGGGACGGTGTCCCAAGATGCGAAGCCACCACAGAAAAAAAGCCGTCCCTGGCACACATTCCTTACTGATGGACCAGATACTGATTTTAAGATGGTCCTTCAGGTAGTTGGTCCCAAAGTGTTGGTGTTTTTGGAGTTTAATACTAAGATTTTTAAATAGGTTTGGAACTAAAAAAAAATCATTGTGGCAGAACAGAATAGGTATAAACTATGTGCATTCCTACAGATCCAATTTTGCATTTATGTTACAGCATACCATATCATGTACATGAATGTATTTTGGATGAAATTAATATATATGTCATTGAGGTAAGGCATCACTGGTTTAAAAAAAAGAAAAGCATACTTAACACTGATGACACCTGTATCTTCACAGGGAGCATAAAATCAAGAAAGAATCCCAAATGGCATATTTGACCCTTTAGCAGAAATTCAATTCTTTCAGGGATGGGTTGATCACCAACATACTAATCAGCATATGGCCTCATGCATAACATTTCTCTTATCAAAATCAAGCTTCAGCTCTTCCATTCCAAAACAGCCTTCCACATGTTTCAGAGTTTCCACAGCCTCCTTGGAAATGATGCTAAGGAAGAACGAACATCACCACCACGTGATGGCAATTCAAGCCAGTTCTCCAGATGATAACACCCATTGGTTCCATGGAGATGTAAAAGGGGAAAAGTGGAGCATTGACACTGAGGACAGTCCCAATATAAAATATCATCCCATGTTGCTCATAACGAAATATAAGAAAGTATCTGAATTTTGAAACAAATAACAAAGGCATTTAATTCAATATCTTTATTGTTATTGCACTTAAGTGGGTTTCCCACCAGCTGCTTGGAATCCTGGGGTGCAGAGAAGGCTCTCTTCTGCCAATATTCAGAGCAGGTCATGTCTGCATTGCACGGAAGGTCCATTAAAGAAGAGAAACTGCTTTCTGCTTCTGCCCTAGTGCAACTCTATCATCCATTCAAAGCTGCAGCAATAGGCACAGCCGTTTTTGTCTTGCCAAGAGAGTATCTGACCTGCTGATTTTGCCAAAGGAAATAGCACACATGTTCTGCTGACAGCAGTACTTCAGGCCATGCTTTGTTAAAGTGGTCATGTACATGCTAGCTTTTCAGAGAGAAGCCAGCAATTCAAGGAATAAGGCCTCATATTAACTCACTAATTGGTAAAAAGGATCTAAAGGGCTTGAAGAGTATCACCCACATTGCATCTCAGAGTGCCACATGCCTTGCATAAAAATGACTTTAGTAATTGGGAAATGCGTACTTAGAAGTGTTGCTCCTGAAACCATTGTCTATATGGGGCACCATACCTGTACAGGAATACTACTTAGGGATTCTTGAAGATTATCCAAATACAAGTTGATCTCCATTTCCTAGGCTGATGTGCAGGCAGTAACCACTGCCTTTGGCATTTTTTTATGGCAGTTGTTATCTCAGAAACATTAACATATATATTTTGCAAGAAGACTAAAGGCTAAGAAGAAGTAGGGATATCTCACAAAGTCTTGTAGAAAGGGATGGATTTTAAGAAGGACATGCACCATGGATTTGTCCATCCTTATTTATGCCCATACCCCATATTTTACTTTAATATAAATACTGTGAAGATATGTTCCAAAGATTCCCAGTCTTATAATAGATTGGGATCACAACTAATTCCAGAATAAATAAACAAATAAAATCTGGGCTAGCCTAGAAGTCTCTGGCATCCTTGGCATGCACCTAAGAATGCATATGTTATTGAACATAGACTTCCATGTGCCCATGAATGATAAAGAAGCACGCTTTCTGAACAAGGACAGCCAAAACATCTACCCTCCTCCTAATGACTTCATTTATGCAAGGTGGATACCAAAGCACGTTTTAGAAGCCTTTAAGTTAAGTTTCCCTACCTGAGGATCTCTGGACATATTGGAGGTACAAATCTCCAGTGTAGGTCAGGAAAGGTTATTTTAGGCTAAGATATGATGAAGATGCCATTTGCCTCTTGCATATTTAATTTAGGCTCTGCAAATGTATCAGAACTGACTATAGAAGGGAGCAATAATTCATTTAGAAAAGTGATTGACTATGAACCAGAGTCAGGAACCCTATTGTATAGTACAGCTATTTGTGAATAGGAGATAGTTATGGAATTATCCTTCCATTTTACTCCTTAATTGATACAGGAGACCAATAATATTGACAGAACTGAAAGTGTATAACATCACCAACAATTCATGGCATGGGGCATGATTTATATTTTTACAGAATAAAGTGCATAAGCATCTACTTACATTAAACTTTCATGTAACTGAATGTTCCCTAGATGAGGCCTTTGGTACTATTAAATCTCAGATGTCACATATATTTCACTTAGAACTTTAGACTATCTAGTGGCTTTCTTTTCAAAAGTTCACTTGTTCGTATGGGGCTCTGCACACATGCAAGGATTTATTGAAGGCTTTTTTTTTTTGTCTGCGCTCAGTCATTACTGACCCTGCAGTGACTGCCTGGACGAATCCTTGCAGTTTTCAAGGCAATTGTTTTTCGGAAGTGTTTGCCAGAGCCTCCTTCCTAGAGCATAGCCCAGCTGGCGAGCGCAGGAGGCGGGGTTTCCGTTGCTTCGCGCCCTTTTCGGGCGAGCGCGGTTTCGCGCTTACCGGCAACTGGTCCCGTCTCTCTGTGCAAGGCGCTGCCAGCATTTTTCCTCCCACCGGAGTGAGAGTACCCATTTATCTACTCACGTGAGTTTTCGACCTGTTGGGTTGACAGGAGCTGGGGAGGAAGCAGGAGCTCACCCTGTTAACGCGAAGGCTGGACTCGAACCGCCGAAGCATCAGCCATTTCTGGCCGGCAACTTTCAGCGTCTACTCCCCAAATAATTTCAATTCAGTAAGCTTAGGGATGTGTGACAACTGCACTGAGATCTGAGCCTCCTTGTAAGTCCAGCTGTACCACACCACCATTTACAAACCATCTGAAAAATGTTCAGCTTAGTAACATTTTCCACACTTAGTCCTCACTATTTATGGATTCCAATGCATCCAATATGGTGCTGAGTTCAGAGGGAGCATCTTATCCTTTTTCTGTTCAAGTTTAATTAATAAACATTGAAAATGCTCAGCTAATTCTCCTTTCCCCCTTCAGAACTTCAAAAAGTGACCTTAGTAGAGAAAAAAAATAGTTTCACTTCACCATGGCACCATTCAAGTAAGCCTTCTAAGCTCAGACAATCCTCTAAGTCAGCAACTTAGCAAGACTCATTTTTCTCTTTGAACCAGTTTGAAGAAGCTGAAGAAGAAGAAGAAGAACCCCTAGAGCTGGATTATGAAACTGAGCTGGGAAGCAGGGAAAGGAGCCACTAACCCAGTGATGATCTCACTTTCATGCATCTTTGAAATGAAAATGAAAAAAAAAAAAAAGCGAGAAAGCCAGTTTTCTGAGCTTTTGTAGCACATTGCCACTGAGTTAAGACCTGGCATTCTGTGCTACATGGGACCATACTGCAGAATGGTGTTAAATCTTCACATGAACAACTTCGTAGATTCATCTGTACTTGCTTTTTCTGTGGCTCTGAGCTGCTGCTTCACAGCAATTGGAGAGACAGTATAAATCTGTACCATCTCTCGGACTGTGCTGCATGAAGAATTCCTTCATGGTTTTGGAGGTGGGCATGGGATTCCTGAATCTAAGTACAGTTTTTATTATGTTCTGGTACTTTCAGATTAGCTTTAAATAGTGATAGTTCAAGAAATAAATCCAAATGTATTCCTAGTATGTCTGCTTTGCACAAAATTGCTGTAAATGTATAAATGAAATAAATAAATAAAATGTTCCAAATGCTTCAAAAACTTGTGGTGTCAAATGGTGTTATGTTTAGTGCAATTTGTTTCAATTACATTTTGAGAAGTCTTTTCAGAACTATTGAACAATTGCTTCCTATAAGAGAAAGATACATACACTCGATGCAGGCAAATAAATTATCCTGTGTTTTTTCCTGCCAGTTCTCATTCAGTTTGATGGAAGGGAATTTCAGCAAACTTCTCATGGGTGAAGTGTGGAATTATTACACTTCCTTAGTTATGGGAGGCCAAAGAATAAAAGCAAGACTGTGGTTCATTGTATAATCATCTCTTCAGCAAGCTGCAGACTCTCTGGCTTCCTACATTTCAGTTTAATGCTAGAATCTGGAAATTTATCACAAAGGAACTCCTCCCATGGTACTTTTTCAATAACAGCACTATGTCACCATTATGGGAAGAGTCCTACTCTTGAGAAACTGGAGAAATTCTCTTTCCCCTGGAGGGTGGGGGAGAAGCTGTCCATCCGATTTCTCTGCCCATAAATTTTCTAGAATTTCAAAGGCCATTTGTGTCCTGCTCTTACGTCAAAAAAATCAGGTAATACTGAAGAATAATGTTTATTCAAAGAGGTAAGCCCAGTTGATTTCTCTCAAGTACACATACACAGTATTGCAGCTTAAGCATTTTGAAGCCTTCATTTATTTAACTCTGAACATTAAGCATATGCTTAAAGGCCTCCCACTGAAATCAATGGCATCTGAATGTGTTTTAACTTAGTTTGGACGTGTTCATCTTTTCTCATAAAAAAATCCAAAATAACTGTAACTGCTATAAAGTACATACTGTGTATTATTGTTAACTGTGTTCTGTTTCAACTGTCTTTCATTTTTTAAGAGCCCAATGATGTTTGTAAGGATCAGTCTGCAGTTACATAGACCAAGTTATTTATTACTGATGCTTTTAGGGAGAAAATAATTAAACATTGGGGCTCTTTGTCTTCTATTATTCTTCAAAAAACCTGACAGGGTGTTTTGGTCATATCATTTGGGAATAATGCAGCACATTAACCTGAAAGAACTACTTAGTGTAAAGGCCTGTTAATTCTGTCTTGGCGAGATTTCCTCTTATATGGGTAGCATATGCGGCTTTAAGCTACAGCTCCTCTTGGCTATCAGTTGGATCTCCCTTGAGAAAGATGATGGTGTTTCAATCACTTAGGCAACAGTCTTCAGACCATTTATTCCAGAATAGTTCTTTTCTAAATTAGAAGGCTGCTATATAAGCTGTTTAAGGATTGGAGAATCAGATCAGATTCCAATCTTCACTGTTGTTCAGAGGGAACTGTCAGTCATTTCATCATATCAGGCTAGTGGAATTACACTTTTGTGCAGCTAAGTGAGCACTCATTAATACATCACTGTCCTTAATGCTTGAACATACAATATTTAGCTATGCCAGATTTATCTCTTAAAAGGAATTAAATAACATCAGGTAGTTACACTGGTTTGGTTCAACATATTAGCCTAAAGCTAGGTTCCAAATTTCTGCAAAAGAAAAAAAAAAACGATGAATTACATCCACTGTAATTCATGGAATGAAACCATATTCAATAATTAAAGCAATCTCTAGAGGACACGTTAGTTCTATCTACTTAGTTCATATCATGGCTTAGCGTAATGAAAATGTAATACGACAAGCCACAAGTTTGTACATTCTCCCCTCAGCCAGTTCCCCAGCATTGCAAAGAGGGACAAACTTCTGTTTCAGTTTTAGGTTAGCCTCAGTTAAGTGCTAACTGAATCTTAAAGTGAAATTAATCTTAACTACCCAGCTTCATAAATTATGATCTGAAGTTGATTTGTTTAAGCCGTAATATTTAAGATTAACTATAATTTGTTCAACTGAAATATTCATCAAGTCGCATTCATCCAAACTGGAAATAAACAACAGCTTGTTTGCGGCAAGTAAGATTGCATTCTAGGGACTCGGCCAAAACGTGACCCTGGCCAGGAGGTTAGACAGGTTTTGCCAATTACTGCAGGGTTTTGTGTGTGTGTGTGTGTGTGTGTGTGTGTGTGTGTGTGTGTGTAATGGGATTCTTGTTTGTGACCTTGGACACTATCATTTGGATGTTAAATTATTGTTTTAAAGTTTGTATGCTGCCCAGAGTCATTATATACCATATAAGTCATTTAAATAAATGAACATTTTGCATTTTCTGCCGTGGCTCCCTCCTTGTGGAACATTCTCTCTCCTGAAGTTAGGCTCACCCCTTCCCTGTTGTTATTTAGGAAGTCCCTCAAGACCTGGTTATGCCATCAGGCCTGGGGGGTCTTTGGGAACCAGAGACATTCTTAGATGGCTCCACTGTCATTGATATCTGCTCACTCTGAGGGGTTTGTATATTTTAAAATTTAAATTTTTTAAAACTTAAAAATGTTGCATTTTAATAATTACTTTTTATCTTTTATAATGATTTTTATCTATTTGTTATTTTATTCAATTGTTGTACACCGCCCAGAGCTGCTTTGCGTGAGATGGGCGGTTATATAAATGTGAGAGAGAGACAGAGAGAGAGAGAGAGAGAGAGAGACAGACAGACAGACAGACAGACAGACAGACAGACAGACATAAATGTTATTGAAAAGGGAGAAAAAATGGTTCTGTTTTTATCAGATTGTTTAAGTGGTGCAGTAATAAAACACAAGAATATTTGTGTGATGAAATGGTAGATTTCTTGCATTCTACTAAGGCAGAAATGGGTTAACGGGACACTTCTTTCTAAGAAAAGCAGTCAGAACGCTGAGAAAACCTGGAGAGAGAAAGAGAGGTTTCAGTTAACAGCTGGACAAATTAAAAAAAAAAAAAAAACAGAATAGGAAAAGGAAATAATCTGTATATCTGAAACAAAAGGAAAGAGAAACATGGGTAGCTGTTGTGACAATCATTCTATAATTAACCACGGAAGCGGGCTTTTGCTGGTAAACCTTTTTAAAGAAAGATCTTACAGTATGTATTGAATTATCTCTTAATACAATATTATTCTCAAATAAAGTTTAACTTATTCATAGTCCTCTGAATGAATAAACAGTGGAATAGCAACCTGTATCCCCCTCCCCAACATACCTAAGATGCTACACTATCAGGTGAAGAACCAATAATGGAAGAAATAATTATTAATATAAGAACTTAACAATTTGGGGGGGGGGGGAGTGCTGAAAAAAAGTTCCCTCTCACCCCTATGGGTGGTATGTGTCTTCCTCAATTTCGGGTCCTCTACCAGAGGCCTGGGAGTTTGAGGGTTCTGGGCAATATCTTAGCTGTTCCTAGCACTGCACTCTTCTGGACAGAGAGCTCTGATGTTGTTCCTGGGATCTGTTGGGGCCACTCCCCAGCTTAGGAGTCACAGGCCTGAGTGCTTCTACCACCACTGGGACCACTTTGGCCTGTACTTTCCACATCCTCTCTAGTTCCTCCTTCAGGCCCTGGTACTTCTCCAGGTTCTCATACTTCTTCTTCCTGATGTTGCTGTCACTTGGCACCACTACATCTATCACCATCGCTGTCTTCTGGTCCTTGTCTACTACCACAATATCTGGTTCATTGGCTAGTACCTGCCTATCTGTTTGGATCTGGAAGTCCCATAGGATCTTAGTTCTGTTGTTCTCCATGACCTTCTATGGAATCTCCCATCTGGACTTGAGAGGGTCTAGCCCATACACTGTGCAGATGTTCCTGTACACAGTGCCAGCTATTTGGTTGTGCCATTCAGTGTATGCTGTTCCTGCCTGTATCTTACACCCTGCCACTATGTGTTGGACTGTCTCTGAGGCCTCTTTGCACAATCTGCACCTTGGGTCCTGTCTAGTGTGGTAGACCCCTGCTTCTATGGATCTGGTGCTTAGTGCCTGTTCTTGTGCTACTATGTTCAGTGCCTCAGTGCTGTCTTTTAGTACAGCCCTTTCCAGTCACTGATAGGATTTCCCAATGTCAGCCACCTCAGCTATCTGTTGATGGTACATCCCATACACGGTCTTGTCTTGCAATGGCACTTCCTCTGTTTGAACTTCCTCCCATGTCTGCTGCTGCCTCAGGCATTCTCTCAGCAGCTCATCTTTGGGTGCCTCTTACTGATGTACTCCTGGATGCTCTGGCTTTCATCCAGGACAGTGGCTTTAACACTACCAGACCCCGCCCACCCACTTTCTGGCTGGTGTATAGTCTCTGGGTGTGGGACTTAGGGCGGAAACCTCCATACATTGTAAGAAGCTTCCAGGTCAAGGGGTGTCAGGTTAAGCCCAAGAAACTCCATGAGACAGTACCAGAACAGCTCAGTTATTTTATTAGCTCACAACTGCTAGACAGAATCTCACCAGACTAACTCTAAACTGCCCAAGCCAGCAACTAAACACTATGAATTCTTAAGGGTGGTGCCAGTCTCATCCTCTTCGCTTTCCCATGCTCAAGCTGTGGGCTGAGGAGATGCTTCTGTCCTTCAACCTTCTCATTCCAATCCATCAGAAGGAGGTGGCAATGACATTCCAGCTTCATGTGTTGGCTGTACATCCAGTTGTTCTTCTGGTTCTTCTTGAGTCCAGGATGTGATGCGTAGTTGGTCTATCTCAAGTTGTGAGAGCAGCTTCCACTTCACTATGTTGAAGCATTGGGTAACTACCTTTTCTCAGTGTGGATGTAGGTCTTCTGTCCATCCATAGTTCCCTCATACATTTCATATATTCCCTTTCATTAGGTCTACTGTTGTAATAGTATTCCATCAGTTCCAGGTTCTCTTCTCTCATCCATGTATGGTTTGTTCCAGTAGCCCATTTATTGTCAGACTATCCTGGTTCCCCAACAGCTAGCATGGACCTTGTTAATCCGGGTGACATCCAAATCAGCATGACTCTCTTAGTTCGTATTACTCTCACAGCTGAGATAGGCAGGTGAAGCTTTAGGGGGTCTTTGCCCAAGGACCCCTACTGGTAAGGTAGGTACGAGCTGGGGTTCGAATCCCAGTCTCCTGCATCAAACAGCAGCGCTTTAACCACTATGCTATCCAGCCACAGAACTTAACAATTGGGGGGGGGGGGGTGCTGATACACATATACACACACCCACTTAGAGGTGAATATGTGTAGCTCAGGGTTGAACTGTGGAGTCCTTGGGGTTTTATGAGCTTTTTTTTTTTTTTTTTGCAAGAAAAGAACCCCAAGGACTCCACACACAACACTTCCCTAAAATAAACTTTGCAGAAATTAGGTTACCTCTATATAAAAGTCCATATAAAAACCCAGTTTCACCATAGAATAATCTGGTAGTTTAGAAACAATGATTCATGAGTTATGGAAGATAAGATTAATAGGAATTGAAATGACATTCATAATTCTATTCCCTGATTCCCCATAATTTTAGCTAGATCACATTTGTAGCCTTTAATACCTGCTTTGCAAGCAGGCCATCTGCTCCACAACAATAACAATTATTATTATTATAGCAATTAAAACAAAATTAGGCATCAAAACTGGAACATAATTTGATTTATTTTAGCCTCCTTTGAGGTTAAGGCCCAAATCAAATGACTCTCTGTCTTCTCTATTACTGCAGTTGACTCTGCCTGTAAATTTGCCATTCTTGTAGGTTGCGAATTTGGAGGATGTATCAATAAAGCTATTTGGGACATTTAATCACACTTGTTTAATTGCTCTAAGAAAAACAGTTATGCACCAACTCAACACAAACCCCAGGTCCAGAGAAGATCAGCTGTTGTTTTTAACTCACTTAAGTCCAGACAGAGGGCTTTAATATGTTGTCACCAACTGAAAATCATCCATAACATTCCACCTGTGAAATATAGTTTGGAATAAAAGAAAAGTAAAAGCATCTTGGTGCTTACAAATACCATGGCAAGAAGGGGACCAAGTCAGATGGATAAGATTATTGGGTTCATTGACTGGCAGATCCATCCTGAAGACAAAGTATTTGTTGTGATCTTCCTATCATCTTTTGTCTAATCACAGCATTTAGTGGGAGGAGTGGAGGGAACTTGGTAGAAATTCTTCTTCTAATTATTTATTTCCTTCATTTTCCCTCTGCCATCCATAGGTAGAAGAAGTATTATGGCTATCTTATCCCTCTGACTAGTTAAAGCACTATGTTTTCCTTAAGAAAAACAAAAAGGACTGAATTCTTCCTTTCTACTTCTTCCCTGCCCTGAACCCTTTATAGTCAGGTGTACCACATTTAAGAAGAACAGTAAGGAAAAGAAATTAAAGGTAGGAGATAAGAAAAGAGGAAATCTTACTAAACTTGTTTAGACCACACCATTTATTATATCTTTCCATATCTTTCTAACTTTGCAAACCGTCTTGCTTCCACCATACACTGCCCTGTGTTCTTGAACCTTTCTTACAATTTATTTACAACTTACAACCATTCATTTCCTTTTTCCTACCTTGGGAACCACTTTGGCCTTCAATATATTAATTTTCAGATCTTTATTGTACTATAAAATGTATCTAACATTTGCTGAAAAACATCTGAGTTCTCAGCCAACAACACAGCATCTCCTGCGTACAAACATACATTCACATTCACATCCCCGGCCAACATACTTTTAACAAGCACTTCTTATATATTTATCCATAAATACACTACATAATTATAATCACACCATATATTCTTGTTGATAACAAGACCATTCTTGATGTTATATAATAATATATATATTCTTGTTGTTGCACTATCATCTCCATCCACCAGATTCTTTCCTTCATGGTGCAGAATAGAGATGGGATTACCTGGTATCCTTCATTCCATCTCTTCTCTGCAGCAGAGAAGAGGTAATAATCAAAGGTCACTCCCTTTGGGACTGCCCATATTAATTACCCACAGTAGTGTTTCCAGTAGCTCAGCAAAATTCTATGCCTTTTGATATAGATGGATCTATGGACATAGATAACAAAGATTATTGTGAATAAGTCCTCTGCCCTTTTATCTCTTGCCTGTTGTTCATGATGCTCTCTTTCCCTGATATTGCCTGTTTTTTGGTCCTGTTTTGCCAGTTCACTGTTTTGTGAAGTTTGCTGATATTTAATAAATATCAAATTTTATTTCTGGTTAGCTGAACTGAGCAATGTGCATGCTTGCTCTGATCTGGATGTAGGGGCTGACTAGGAGTGTGCTAGATGTAAACACCCACAGTAATTTGCCAACACTTGTCTTGCCAACAGTAACTTGACCATTCACTAAGCAATATATTTTACTTCCATTATATACCACCTTATTGCAGTCAGCAGCCAAGCTTCAACTCCATATTCACACATAATTTTCAAAAATTCCAGTTGATTCACTTTATCATATGCTTTTTCTAAATAACAAATGTACAAATAAACTTTCTTCTTCGTATTCAAACATTTTTCAATGTTTTGCAAAAATCTCATCTGCACACTTGCACTTAGTATAAACCTGCACTGTATTTCCCACATTTTCTCACTGTCACAAACTTCATACCCTTCCATCAGAATTCTGCCAAATACCTTCTTAGGCACATTTAACAGACTAATCCCCTATAATTTTCTATTCAATTCAATAATAATGGCATTCTTCCAATCAACAAGTATTAATACAGTTTTCACACACATATTAAACAAGTTGCACAAGCACTCTGTAAGCAAAATCCACTCCATATTTTAAGACTTTCCCAGTTGCTTCATCTATACCTGCAGCAGTTTTTTATGGCACATAGCTGTTCTTAGTAAAGGTATTGCCTGATTTTGAAAAAGAAAAAAAGACGAATTGTTGGCACTTTTTTTCCCCAATAAAGAGATTTGAGTCTTGAGGCTTCTGTTTCTCATGTCAAACCATTTCACTGGAAAGGAACATTTAAAATAATTGATTCCCTACAAAAATTCATTCTGAATCAAGACACTTCTCATGAGTGCTGATGGAAGTTTTACAACATAGAGCTCAGTACTTACAAGTTGTTCATATGTGGAGCATCTGTGGACATTCCTACAATAAGGCCAAAAATCATTTTGTTCACAATTATAGATGAGCATGATGTTTGGAGAACAGCACTGGAATCACAAAAGAAAGAGCAAGTTCAAACAAATATCTAGTTTTGAAATGAAGTTGGAAATTTTTCCACTTAAAACATACTTCTATGAGGATTGAGCCTTTAAAATGATTATCACTGAATATGTTCTCAAGAAAGCACACAAAAACAGTAACACTAGTTCACAAAGCTGATAAACAAAACAACACAAACCAAATCATTATTAACCTGTTGGGCAAAATGATCCAGCTCGAAGTTCAATAATTTACTAGGAGATTATGCAGAATTTTGGCAAGACATACTCTTTTAAGGAAAAAATATTTTCCTAGTATATGGTGCATGAGCTTAAATAAATAGTTTAGTAAGCATTACATGGGAACCACGTTACCACGTGCAGTGTTTCTGCTGATCATATTCTATTATTTTCCATTGCTCTCGAATAATGTGCTCATTTTCATTTGTTTTACTGTAAATTTAATCTACATTCCTTCTCTTTTTCATTTTATCAGTTTAAAATTAATATTTGTTTTGATAAGAATAGCAACTTCCCTTCATTCGCTTGGAATATTAAATATTTGCTAAAAATATTTATGATTCAAGTTTAATGCCATTTCATCTCACCTTCCTGAAGCATAATTGCAGAGAATTTCATAGAAATTAATTATTTTATAATTCACTTCTATCTGCTATCCACACACATTTCAAATTATTTTAAACATCTTGGCCATCAAAACAGACCACAATATATATTCTAAATTATTATTTATTAGATTTATTGTGGTCACCAACTCTAAAAGACTTTGGGCAGCTTACAAAATATATCTATATCTATATATCTATACCTATATAGATATAGATATACAATGTTTAAAAATATAACAGCAAAGCATAGCAACACAGACCAAACAGCAGCTGTAACATTTTTTTTTTTAAATGGCACCCTACAGACACTTAACCCCTAACCTAACCTTAAGGACCTTCCAGAACTCAAGGAGAGTGGACACCATATGTACCTCTAGGGGGAGGTTATTCCAGTAGGCAGGGACTGTGACAGAGAAAGCAGAATTCCTCAGTCCCATAAGATGACGTCTTGAAAAGGGACTTGGAGCACACCCACTCTGCCCAAATGTACTAAGTGGGCAGAAGTCATTGGAGACAGAACTGGTCCTTCAGATAGCCAGGCCCTATGCCATGAAGAGCTTTATAGATAACAACCCAAACCTTGAATTGCACCTGAAAACTGACTAGCAACCAATGCAGCTCGCATAGCAGCAATGACACATGGGCATAGCAAGAAGTGCCTGTTACTGCTCATGCTGCTGCATTTTGGACCAGTTATAGCTTCCGGATGGTCCTCAGGGGCAGCCTCATGTAGAGCTCATTGCAATAGTCCAGTCACAAGGTGACCAGGGCATGAGTAACCGTCTGAAGGGCCTCTGGTTAAGGAAGTGGCACAACTGATGCAAAAGTTAACATTTGTTCCATTACTAGATGATATGGGTCTTATCTGACTATTTAAGCCTTTCCAAGAAAAACCCTCCCCCTACTTTAAGACTATTATCCCAACTAAATTTGATTACACAAAATTTAAATGTGATTATTCAATTTGGAAAGTCCTAAAAACTGAACTGTAACAGAGGGCCTTTGGCAGTTGAATGTTTTCTTGCTCTTGCTTAGTTTAAATATGAGCTGCTGTTCATAGGATTGTTGCAGTCAGTTATTAATGTATTATGTTAGAACAGTAGGATATTATGGATTTTTGCACTGTTTTCTGTTTTCTTAATGTTTTATACTTACAGTGGATGTTTTGCTGTTAGAGATTTGGTGGACATGGACTGTTGTAAGATGCTATGAATTAGAATGAAATTGGTAGCATATACATTTGATAAACAAATATAAATAAACTGAGAGTAAAACAGACCATATAGAGTATATGGACCTAATCCCTAAACTGAAATTTCTCTATGTCCTACTCAGTACACTTCTAATTTAAAATTGTATCCCCTGGAGTGCTGTAACCTTATTATGCTTAATCATTATATCAAACATGTGTGCTAATTAACAAAAGTTATAAAGAACAAACTAACTTGATGTTTTTAAAATGCAGAATTGTTTTTTAACTATGTTTTCTGACAGTTGAGGTTTTCTTCATAGGTAAAATTCTCCATGTTGTAGAAGGCTGTTTGTGTGGTTATGTTGAAGGAGAGTTACTTGCCTCCATGTTTAGTCAGAAAAACCTTCTTCTTCTACTCCCTTCTCTTCTTGCAATGTCTAAATATTTATCAGGAATTTCTATCTTACATAATGATAAAAGAATTGCTGCTTCCTTTGGTGTTGCCACTATTATTGTTTTAGCTCAGAAACTCCAATTATATTATATTCTACCTTCCTGCCAAGCATCTTGAAAATGACAGTTTTTTCCTCTTGTGAGCTCTTCTCTTGTGAAGAGTTTCTGATGATAGGTCCTTAAAAATGAATATTCCTCATTTCTACACAACTTTTTATTTATTTTACTGTTATTTTAACATTTTGTAAATCCTCCCTGGGAGCTTATTAAAGGATAGGATATAAATATCTTCAATGGATACATGTGTGAAAAAGCAGTGGGTAACCTTTTGTGGATGAAACCATACTTTTTAAAAATGGCACCAAAGATCTCAGGACAAGGTGGTGTTCCAGAGGATTAGGGCTGACATTTTCAGTCCTTCATGTTTTTATCTTTTTTATCTTTTATTTTTATGTATTTTTCATAAAACACGTTCATCAATGTTTCATGACTTAGAGATTCTTTTTTCTCTGTTCAAAATAGGTGTATTTTGAAGAAAGTGAAAATTATGCTGCTGAATATTACCTCTTTGTTGGCAAATGCGGAGGAGGAACTTTAGGGAACAGGAAATTGAGGTTGGAGGACTGCAAACCTGTGGGCCACACATCTACCCTGCTGTAGAAGTGTAGTCGGAGGCATCATTGGCTGTGGAACTGTGACAAAGACAGAAGAGAACATCTAGGTGAGGGAGACATTTGCTGTGGGAGGTCACAGATCCAGAATTAGACTAAATGAGAGGTTTTAACAGAAACTCCAGATATATCTGTAATATCTAGCTTGCTGCCAGCAAGACGCTCTCAGAAGATATTCCCAATAACTGAAGTTGTTAGTATAACATAGTTGTAGAAACCTAGATTCAAGTCTCCCTTTAGAAAAACTTCTTGATGGTAAGAACTGTATAATGGTGGAATAGTCCACCTATGGAGGTTATGAGTTTTCTATCTCTGAAGGCTTTTACTCAAGGATGGTTTAATTGGTTTTAATGCACATTGCAGAGGACTGGACTAGTTAATCTTTGTGATCACTTCCAAATCTTCAATTTATATTTCAGGATGACTGGTGTGTTTCCAGAAAAGGATGCTGATGACATTTCTGTTGTAGGGACAAGTTTCCCCTGAATCACTTGTTGTACACACTAATGTTCTTGCATTTAATGGGATATCTCTGGAGAAAATAGTTTTGAAAGAAGGCTGTACTACATCCATTTCAGAAAAAAAGCAACAGATGCACAAAAATCTTATTCCCAAATACTTCTTTTTTTTCCCTTTAGTTCCCTTGTAAAAAGAAAACAAGAAACAGATAATAATTACAGTGATAATTGTAATAATGTGAAAGGGAAAGATTTCTTAAAGAATTCATTCAGAAACCAGACAAGGCCACTAGATGGGGAGGAGGGGAGGGAGGAAGCATGTACTAATGTGGTCCTTGGCACTGAAGTTTAATATTACTATCCAAATTCCATTTATCTTCCCCCCCTTCCCCTTCAGAATAGGGGGTTTATGTTAAAGATAATGTGATACTGCAGCAGAAGCCCTCCTCAGATTTCAAACAGGGCAACTTGTCAAAGCTTTTTAAGAGAGCCAATTACATTAATTTTCCACAGCAGAGAAATACATATTTCATTTCCATCTCCCACCAGAGATGGGGCCCAGGGATTCTGTTTCTAGAGGCTCTTATCACTAAGTAACATTCATACCCCCAAAGGAACCTTTGGCAGTCACTGGTCCATTGATATAATTGAGCAAGCTATGCACTGTCTGACACTGCCATGGCACTCTTCAATGGTCCTGTGCGCTAAGCACTCAGAACAATGAAGCTTTAGAAGACTGCCACATTGTCAATAAATTTCAATTACACTAATTGCCAGGAGTTCAATGACTGCATTTTGAAAAAGCAGGGGAAAGGACAAATTGAGAGAAGAGAAGAGAAGAGAAGAGAAGAGAAGAGAAGAGAAGAGAAGAGAAGAGAAGAGAAGAGAAGAGAAGAGAAGAGAAGAGAAGAGAAGAGAAGAGGAGAAATCAAATGCCTACTGGGGCTATGAAAAAGGAAGCAATTTTAAAAATGGCTTGTTTCTTTTGTGTGCACATATAGATATAATACATGATTGAACAAGATTTTACAGGCCAGTACCAGTTTCTGGAAACTTGTTTTATTTTTCTTTGTTGCTATTGCCAAACAATATATACAGAAACAGAGACATTCATGTGGCACTGTCTTTAACAGTGGAATCATTTCTTTAGTCTGCTTTTTCATGTTGTTATTGTTGTAGTTTGTGTCCTGTTTAAGATAGGAAATACTTCTCAAAGCCAATAGTAGACAGCTTACAAAATCAGCGCAATGAAGCCAAACACATCACCTTATGTGGAGTGGCAGAGCAGACATTCCAACTTAATTATGGCTTGGTAGAAAACCAGTGCATGCACACACACACACAGAGAGAGAGAGAGAGAGAGAGATGGAGTAGGCATGTGAATGAAATGAAAAATATATTTTGGGTTGAGTTCAAAACAAAACATGGCATCCCTAAAGTTCCATTGATCCAGTTCAAACTGGCTACAGATCTAAAGAGCAAAACCTGACCAATTCAGGTGTTTCATGCTTCAGGGAGATAACATTTGAAACAGTTTCATATGTTTTGACCATGGGAATCAATGGGGTTTCAGAACAAGCTGCTTGGGTGCCAGAATTCCCAATGACCACTAAATGGCAGCAAAGAGATACAAAATGTAAAAAAAAAAAAAAAAATCCTGTAAGATTTCCACCTAGTGGTCACGTGAGGTTTTGCAGCTCAGCTTTGTAACCCCAGCATTCCTTGCACTCAGGCTGCACCATATAAATTATCCTGGATGTATATTAACTGAAAAGGGTGTGAGGAAAGAGATCGCTAATAGACTGGTTCTGGGCATTTGATCTCTCATACAAAATACACCCCTTCCAAATAAATTACCTCCAGGGCATAACATCCCAATAGAAAATATTAAATTCTAGTCAGCCCATTAACAGGTTATTCTGAAGATTTTTTAAAGACCTAACCTTCTTCTTAAACTGTTATTCACACCTAAATCCAACCTTGCCCTCAGGAATATGGACTGTCTTCCTCCTCCCCAGAGTTCAAAATTTCATCTACGCTATAGATTTATCACAGATTTGTTTTCTTTTGTCTTTGTTTGCCAAAAATGAAATAAGCCAAAAGTAAAGAATTGCAGTTTCTGCCTGATGGAAGAAGAAGGGAGGGAGGGAGGGAGGGAGGGAGGGAGGGAGGGAGGAGCTACCCAGGAAAAAGATCCCATCATGGAAAATGCATAAATTCCTTTGTGTCTGGTTGACAACACTGAAACACTTAAACTGCAATATATTGATTTAAGAGAACAAAAAAGCAATTATGACTCATGCACATATCCTTATTCAGCATCAAACAGCTCTCAAACCAACAAGTTCACGTCTTCCTTTGCAGCAAAGTGCACGGTAGACGGCATAGCATCCATTTCTGCATGCATTTTGCCTCCACAAAGATAAAGGGTCCAAAAGAATGCAACCCCCATAATACAATGATGAAGAGACTCAGCAAGCCAACCAACCAGAGTCACTCAAGAACTCCAAAAGAGCCAACCAGACCAAAGTTACCAGAAGCCATTAGCATAGAGCTTGGAGGGGAAGTGGGGATGGGGGTGGGGAGGTAACAAAAGTGCCTTGATGAATTTAGGTTTTAACATGTGTACTCTGCACATGCCCTTTTGTTCTGTGGATTGCAGAGCTTTCAGAGTGCCATTGAAGATGAACACAAAATCACAGCATCTATGAAGGCACCATAAGGATTACAGGGATGCTACTTTATTGTTGTACGATACAATAGTACAGTCTTGAAAGCCTGCCAAGGCAGCTCAACCTCTTCCTGAAAGAGATGCATGAGAGGATCTGGTAGTGAGAGACCACAAAATGGTGGAGCTGCTGGAGTCTGGCACCTTCCACCATGGTGAATGGCTACTCAAAGCACAATATATGCACAACACAGCACATTTTCCATCTGATGCCTTTGGACTACCCTGCCATTTGCCACCTGATGCTGCTTCAACCACTGCACAGGCATTTTTCTTTGCTGAAGAACAGGTATCATGTTGCCAACTGGTAACATAGGCTGGTGGGATGGTTCACTCACTGTGTTCTCAGGGGATAAATCTAGAGAAAGTACCTAAGACAACTCTTTTTTTGAAGAGCACAAAAGACAGTCTCAAATTTGCATATGTGCCCAAGAATCTAGAAAGCAGCAGTGCTATCAGTGGGACTGGAGCTGTGGAGTTTGCCTCAGATACTCACCAGCATCACAGTCCATCAGATCCTCATAACATTCCCCCAGAAGACCTTTCCAGGTCATTATTATATGATAACATCCCAATTGCAAGAGGCAAACATTCCCATTCACATCATCAAAACAAAGCAGACCATTTCAAAGCACCTTTCCTTCGGTCTATTTGAAACAAAATAAAATAATCCTGTTTTGGTTCATATCAAACCAAACTATCCAAACAAATAGGTTTTGTTTCATGCATGAGTAGGGCTCAAAAGAATTTGCATTCAAACCATTGTGCACTTCCCTAAGATGAACCAGCCTGGAGAACTTTGGAGCAGGTCATTTGAGGGACCGCCTCTCCCCAGTTACATCTACCCATCCCATCAAGACCAGCAGGAAAGGCATGTTATGGGTCCTGTCTACGAAACAGTGCCATCTGGCAGGACCCAAAAGAGACTCTTTTCTGCCGTGCACCCACCCTTTAGAACATCATTCCCCTGGAACTTAGATTGGCTTTTAGGAAGGCCCTAAAGACATGGTTCTGCTGCTGTGCCTACGGATCCAGCCATGGTGGGGAGCTTTTACAATGGCTTTGTTGAGCTTGGCACAAGGATGGACTTTGGCCACTGACAATGGTTTGTTTGTTTTAAAGTGGTTATCAATGTTTTATATGTTTGCATATTGGTTTTACTGGATTGTTGTTTTAACTGTTGTGAACTATCCGGAGTCATTTAGGTGAGATGGGTGGTCATATAGATCAAAATCTAACAATCTGAAGAGAGTCCAGACCACATTCTCAAGCAACAGAGCTTTGAATCATGAGGGCACAAAGCTGCTTTTGTCATTTGCTCTCCTTGACTACCCCTATGGACACTTCTGTTTGTGGGGATGTCATTTGGAAATTATTACTCAAGCAAGCTATACCATACTCAGTCCTTGCTACAGTTTAATATTTCAGTGATAGACACGGGTGTTCACATGACTTAAATAAATGAGCTTCAGTTGGGAAATGGCACATCCTGTCATCATAATAATGTCAAAAGCATCTGTGACATTGAAAAGACTAAAAATAAGTCAGCAGAGTTGGAGGGATAACTGATTACATTAAGGGAAACAGGATTATTCTCAGATAATGTGAAAAGCAGATAAATCTACTGTGGGTAGTGATGTGGTCAAAGGAGCTGAAAATTAGCATCCCCCTTGGGTGCAATTCCTACATTTACATGCAAGAATCAGGGAATAGCAACTTTGTTGAAGCCACTCAGGAAAATAGATTTTGTTCCAGAAAGAGAACCCGGATTCTGGTGGAGCATTATTTCCCAATCTGGTGTCTTTCAGACATGCTGCACTTCAGTTCTCATCAACCCCAGCAAGTCCACCAAATGGCAAGCAGTCCACATAGCCAAATGTCCCCTAGCAAGGTAACTATATGGGGCTGGCACCAACAGGTCCTCCAGTTAGCAGAAATGTTTGGGAAATAATATGGGGATTTTGGTTTTCAGGAGGAGGAAAATGGGATGCATCTGCTGTCTTAGAACAGTCCCAAAGGCCCCTTTTTGTGGTCTTTGGAGGCCCATTGGTGATAGCTGAGAACTCACAATACATTCATGCCATTTCAGTATGGGAAACATGGATATAGTCATCTGAGCTCTAAACTAATGTGCATGTCTAAAAACAGCTATTAAAGGCCTTAATACATGTAATATAAAAGTTCAGCAACCAAATCTCCCATTTTGGTTTCATGACTTAAAAGCAAGTGAGATCGGGCTGGCAGAGGAAGCCCAAACTGGATCTGGCTTGAGATATTATGGGAATGAAGTGTCATCTTCCCAAATTAATAATTTTACTGTTTAAAATCTCATGTCCGCAATTGCCACTAGTCTGTCCCTTCATAATAGCATTTCATCTATGCAACATTTTGTTGCAACATTTTGTTGCAATCCACTTTGGACAACTATTAACACTCTGTGATATACCTATTTTTCATGAGAACCAAGAAAGAAAGAATCATTCACAGCAAACCTGAAAATCAAGGATGAGTAAACTTACCTTGGCTGAGTTCCGAATCACTTCAGCATTTACAGTATTGACTTTCTTGGAAAGCATTTAGTCTCTCTCCAATTTTGTAATGCTGGCAAATATAAATATCAATGAATATGGAGATACACACCTTAATGTGCTACACTGAAAATATTAATTCCTGTACTAGGGATGCCTAAGGAAGATAATCATTGCAACAGAGTTTAATAATAATAATTTTAAAAAGGTTATCAGAGCATACATATGTGTGTGCCAGATAATGATGCACTCTGATTTTTGCAATGCATGGTTCTTAGCTCAAAGGTAGGTAGGTAGGTAGGTAGGTCGGTCGGTAGGTACGGATGGATGGATGGATGGATGGATGGATGGATGGATGGATAGATAGATAGATAGATAGATAGACAGATAGATAGATAGATAGAATAAGTTTAGGAGTACTTATTTATTCACACATGTTAAAACATTATTCAGAATAACACTGGAAACAAAATACATGAATGTGATATGGACTGGAAACACGCTAATTCTTCCACTCTTGTCCATCACCAACTGTGGCTAAAAGCCACCTGGAAAGTCACTCCCAAGAGAAAAAGCAGGATAGGGGACAAAAATAAGATACAAACTATGGTAAGAAAAAGAGATAAAGGTTCACCAAACCAAGATGGCTCGCATAGAGCTACACAGGCTGATTGCATCGTTCCCACTAATGCAGCAATCACATCGTTAGGCTAGCATTAAAGGCTTTCAGAGCAGGCTCCTACAAAGAGCCACAAAGCAGATTTTGCAGCTAAAGAAGTTGCACAAGAATCAATGAGATGTGTTTTCCTTGGGCGATATATGGAGTCAATCTTACACATTTTTTTCTTTATCTGCCTACAGTTAGATAAAGTCAGCCTGAGCACACACGTGGAAGAGTCATGTTTTACTTTCTGATCTGGAGGATGAATGTCTGGAGGAAATCATGTTCAATTAGTAGTTTAGCCAAGCAATATCTGCTTGGCAAAGAAACATCCCCAAATCTGGAAATGACAAACGACTGTAATTTTTCTAAGACGTTTTGGAATTGCAATGATTTTGCTGCCTGTGACCATAAAAGCAAGCTGAATCCACCCAGTCCCCTACCACAAAATTAAAACGTGCTATTAGAAGAAAGCATCTACAGCAGATGCGGGAACAGAGATCTGAGCTCCAAAAGATTGCAGCATTATTGGCAGTTCTTTGATCGCTCAGACTTAGTATGAGACTGGATAAGTAAGACATACCTTTCCTTTATTGGTGTTTAGGAACACGTTTTGGGAATAGGACACAGTGAACTTTTGCTTTCATCTGATTATTTAAGAAAGAACAATTTAAAAGAGGTATGATTAAAATACTGTTCAAACACTGAGAGAATCTGATCGGTTCCTTGCCAAAGTGCAGGGAAAAAATGATACGTTGAGGAATTACATTCATTATTATTTGAAATGTCACTGAAACATTTGTAATTCCAAGAACTATTACATTAAAAAGGAAAAGAAAATGCCTTTTGGCAAATAAGGAGTTTCAGCCATTTCTTGTCATCATTTATTTGTAATTGCCAATAGCTACAATCAATAAATCCTGTTGACCAAAGCAACCAAAAATAAAATAAAATTTCAGAAAAATATATTCATCTTTGCTGCATTTCTTTTCCAGATGTGCAATTGTTCTAATTCTTTTTCTGCATTCTATGTCCCCCTATCATTATTACTACTACTATTATTAGCATCTTTACAAAAAATCCCGGGAACAATTTGCATACATTCATTAAAACAAGACAAGGCAGTTTTGGTGGGAAAACTTTCACTCTAAAGCTTCATTCACACAAAAACACTTAAGTGGATCATTTAAAAATCTAGCATCTTCTAATAAATCCAGTAATCTAAGTTGGGATCATGCCTCAACTGACCTTAAAATACCCAGAATTAGCCTTCGGTTGACTTACCTCCACTCAATCAGTTTTTGCTGCGCAAGCCTAGAAGAGGATGAGTCTTTTGGCTGTCTGAATTGGACCAGAAGCTCAGAGTAGACCTTCTATAGCCAGCCCCTCTCTCTTTACTGCAGGGCATGGCAGAATGGGCAGAAAACCTCTAAGAACGCTGAGTCTTCTCCCAGCTCATCTGTAGTACCGCTGACACTCTTAGACCAGCATAGATTTTGTATTCTTTTTGCCATTTCTAAAAGAAGGAACAAGTGTCAGTTGGCCAATATGGCAGTTGCAGGACCGTGTGAACATCTTCCACTTCACAGGGAAAATAAATTATCCGAGTGAAGCAGCAGCAGACTCCATCACTCATCTTGGGCACAAGCAACCTAAAAGATACAACATGAAAGAAAAAAGGATGGGCAGAGAAGAGGAAACAGAAGAACAGGCCTTGAGTTTTAAGGTTACATGGAAGTTCTTGCAGTCACCATCTTGAATCGAAATCAGGTGTGCAGATAATTCAAGAAAGTCATTCACTTGAGCAGAACTGCCCTCTGGATTTAGTCCTTGCAGCAACTGTCCTCTGCCCAGAAAACAGGTACACCAGGAGAGCTGAATTATTGAACTGAATTGCTTGGCTTCAGAAAATCAATTTAGTATTTTTTTAAAGGTGTTCAACCTGATTTGACAATTCAGTGTGAATCCCTGCTCCAATGCTGAAAGTCAGTTTGATCTGGAGTGTCAATCGAATCACCTAAAATCCAATCTTCAAATCAAATCTTCAGACAGCCCTTGTGAAAAAACAGACTGACTTGGGTTTTGGTGTTGTTACTGTTCTTTTTTTCTCCCTCCCCCCCTTCTTTCCAGCCAAAAAGAACCTTGGAGGCAGAGAACAAAGAGCTATTTGATTCTTTCCCTTTCTGCCATTTTTCCCACTTAAAAGCCTCCCTCAGTTGGCTGCTTTCCCCCTTGCAGGAGAAACTATGTAGTGTCACCATTTCCCCCTTCCATAGGGAGGAACACAGCTTGGAAGAGACATCTTGAAGCAGACGAATGTCAGGAGGGGAAAAGGCCAAGCAATTCTTTTCCTGCCATCCATCTACTCATGAATGTACCTTTCATATCTGATGTTTAGGGTCGGGTGTATATGAGAAAGAGAGTTTGTGTGTTTCTGCTGGATAACATCTTGTTTAGGACTAAATCAGCGGTGTTAAGTGTAAGCAGTGAACTCTCTTTGAAGATGCTATCCATCTTAGTCTTTTCCTTCTGCTTAAATCATGGCTACTTAGCATGGCTTTCTCCCAGCTTTAGCACTGCCTCTTCATTTACAAAGAGAAATATAACTTAATAAAAGAAAGTGCCTCTGACATTTATAGTGTCACCCACATCACTGGGGAACTGCAGCTGGTCTCTACATATAATTAAGAAATGGGTCAGAAATGCTTTCAGAGCCAAAGATGTTCCCAAACATGCAGGCTGGAGTGCTTGTGTTGCCCTCCTTAACACCATTCTGAGGTTACCTCAAAAGCAATCTTTAAAAAAAATTAAGTTCTAAATGTTTTACTTTCCAAGTCAATCCTGCCCCTCGTTCAATTACTTTTTCTCTCATCACTGCTCTTAATTACATTAGCAAGCCTACAAATACAGCATTATATATGATTCACACTAGATAATTAGTACCCATTTGCCATCTAATCACTGAGACTATTAATGGTAGCAGAAGCGCTACATAGCTTTTACGGAGCAGTTTTCTTTATAGAGTAACAGGTCTCTGTTTCCAAGCAGTTTTGTTCTAAAAGAATACAGAGAAAGAGGTGATAAGCTGTGGGAAGAGGAGTTCATGGTAGATTAAATGTCTGGATGATTTTGAAGGCTTTCATTGCAAAATACGATATAGGCCTTGATTTTCATGTCAACATGTTCATGTACAGAAAAGGTGACTGCTTATGACAAGCTTTAGCTATGTTTATCACCCTAAATCATGTTGGCATAGTTAAACTCATACTCATAGAGTTGAATTTCATCCAGTGGGTGTGTGCATTTACAGAGGGGGGAAGGGGGGCAAATTCAGTCATTAGGCATGCACATGTGGGGACTCAGATACTTGCATGAAACATGAGCCAATCTGGCCCAGTGGTTCAGGCACCAGGCTAGAAACCAGGGGACAGTGAGTTCTAGGCCCACCTCAGGCATGAAAGCCAGCTGGGTGGCTTTGAGCCAGTCACTCTCTCTTAGCCCAACTCACCTCACAGAGTTGTTGTCATGGCGAAAATAGGAGGAGGAAGGAATATTTGGTATGTTTGCCAACTTATTTATAAAAATAATAAATGTGGAATAAAAAATCTAGAGTCGCTTTGTGTGAGATGGACAGCTATATAAATGTGATGTATAAATCAATAAATAAATATTGCCTCACATGTAGGTCATTTTGGCATTACTGTTGTTTTGGTATCATTTGGGCATCATTGCTCGTGGATCCAAAGACTTAAAAGATAAAGCACTTTAAGCACAACGTGACTCCAGATCAAATGCATCCAATAAACATGCTTTAACTGTTATATCTTTTTTGTTGTCTGGCAGGGACTGAAATATGGGGAGAGGGTCATGCAGAAGATGGTGCAGATTTGCTCTATATTGTTCTATATTGTTTTGGAAAGCAGATCTAAAATCAAACGTTGGAAGTTCCAAGGCATATATTTGATTAAACATTAAAAAAATCCTAATAAACTTTCGGAATAGATTGTTTCTGACATCTGGGAAGCAGCAAGTTGGCTTGAATGACTTCTACAGTCTGTTCCAACTCTATTATTCTAAGGGGGAATATTAACCAGGGTAGGCTTGGGAAACTGCCCAGAAATCCTAGGCTTCCTATTTCCCCAAGTACGTACAAAATCCCTCAAATACAAAATTGAAAAATCCATCCAGTTCCCCTCTAGTCTGAAAGAATACTGGCCCAGATTGAAGAAGGTTGAACGAGCATATGGCAGTGTAATGTGCTGCCTAATATCTAACAAAGCTCCAGGATTCATTTTAAATATTTTGCAACACTTGCCAAACCTACTGAGGTCACAGCGTTATCAATGATTATGTCATTGCTTCCATGTGCGGTGCTCACCATACACGTACATGCACACATACACACATACATACAGCAAGTGGAGCCAGTGTGGCGTAGTAGTTAAGGTGCTGGACTAGGAGTGGGGAGACCAAGATTCTAGTCCTGCCTCCAGTAGAAAAGCCAGCTAGGTGACCTTGGGCCAAGCACTTTCTTTCAGCCCTAGACTGGGAAGTTGAAAAACATCTGTATACCAACCTGCACTGGACTAGCATAGTCAATTAGAGTCCATCGCCTTCAATGAAGAGGGCTCTATTCTCCAGAGGACTGACCTGGGCTAATGATAATACTTTGTCAGGTGTAGCAGATGGGAAACAGCTTTCAAGGTAAGGCTGATTTCCAGTAAAACTAGTAGTTCAACAGACTTCTACCTGGGGTTGCCAGGATCCCCATCACCCCATCCTTGGCACACCACGCTTAGATTACAATGCCACCCACTGGTTCTCTGGTGTAAAGGACAACAAGGGAAATGTGACTCTCCATTTTCTTGGCTTAAATCCTAGTGTTGCAAGATATGCCTCCCAAAACAGCTAGACTTCCAATTTATAACCTCTTGCTGTGATAACTGTGGAATTTACTCATCACACAAAGGAAGGGAAATAATTTCTCTAATAGCCTTAATGGGGTTTTTGAGGTTTTGGCTAGCAGCCAAGGGAAACTTAAAAATGAAGGTTCTCCATACAGTGTCTCTCTCTCTCTCCCTCTCATTCTCTGTGGTGTGTGTGTGTGTGTGTGTGTGAGAGAGAGAGAGAGAGAGAGAGAGATGAAGAAAAGGGGAAGGAAAGTTTTTATTGTTCAATAAGTTTCAGAAATGATGCACTAATTGAGCTCTCCTCCACAATGATGCACTTCACAACAACTTTGCTGACAACATCAGTCAGTGGAAATGAAAAATAATTATGCTTCAAAGAAAGAAATCTGAACACTGTTGTAAGATTATGTTCTTTTTAATAAGAGTATGAAAATAAATGGGAAAGGTGGCTGCTACAGAACTTTTGATTCTATTTTTTAATTTGAAGTCCAAAACTCTACTGAAGTCAAAGATAGTGTACAGACATAGTGTGCCCCCAAATCCTTTTCCAAAGCATCAGTGAAAGAATGTTTAATCTTTACAAGGACCATGACAGTACCTTAATATATCACCGGGAAATCTTGCCATTCTAAAATGACAGTTTCCAGATGCAGGTTTTCTAGGCTATGGGCAAAAGACTGGGGATGTACTGTAAAAACAAGACAAGCCATTATACCATGATCTACCAAACTACATTTTGCCGTAGGAAATATGGCAAGTATCTCAATGAAATCTTGAAGGAGCCCTCTTTCTCAGCTAGAAAAGTTTGTAAAACACAGTATATGTTTCAGAACAATTCATAGAACTCACCCAGTCTTTTTTGAAAAAGTTCTTAAAAATTTAGAACTAAGTTGTGTTTAAATAAGTGGCATATATGGGAAACTGTATAGAAAAAAGGGTATCTGACAGACGGGATTGTATATAGAAGTGTAAATTATCACTTTATTGCGTATACAATTACATAAATCAGCACAAAAGCAATTCAACAGTAACTTTGGCTTTTTCTGGGTCAGTTTTCAATAAAATATGTCACAGAGAAATTAGATTGTGCAAAATGGTATGCAGATTCATGCAAACACAAAGTGAATTACCATTGATCCACATATCCATATGAGGAACTTTTGACTGTTCCTACATCTGGACCCTAGACCAAGATTCTGTTACACATTAGGGCTTTTCATGCTTTGGAAATTATTTGGAATAAGTGCTTTTGACTTTATGCATGCACGAGCCAAGCAGCTCACTGATATTCATTAAAGCAACCATGTCTCTGTTCAGGCATACATGGAAGCCTGAAGAAAAAAAAAAAGATGCAACTCTTTAAGAATCCTCTTAATTTTAAAGAATCAACTCCTTAAAGCAGTAGCATCTTTTTTCAGGCTCATACAGAATCCCAAAGTCATGAAGCTTTAATGAATAACAGACAGCTGCTCAGCTCACATGAGTCCAAATACTTCTTTCAAATTATTTTCACAGCCATTCTGGACACTACCAATTTCTTTTTGTTGTAGACATTGAGATAGGGCTCTTTCTTCTGTTCCACAGCCATCTACCTATCCATAAAATTGCTTCAAAGCCAGAAGCTTTTGTCAGAGTATCAGCTGATCTGCTCTGCTCCACTGGTACAACAATCCCTCCTTAGCTAGTTTCCCAAGAAAGTGCATATCTTTTGCCAAGGTTAATGATGTGCAGATCAGTTTAAATCCAGACTGTGTCAGTATGGCATGCATACAAATGCAAGGGGTTATTCACTGCTCAGTCTTATTCAGAACAGAAGAGCCCCATCATATGTAAAGACCCTCTTTATTTTGTTTTGGTCAAACTGCTCCTGGAATACTATGGTCAGTTCTTTATATATATTTTTCCATCCAGGCCTCTTATCATCATGATGTCTGTCCTCTCAAAACTCTCTGTTTTGTCAATATCTTTGTCGATTTTTAGGGGAACAATGGCTTGTCTTGATCTTGATCCTCTTCATCTGTTGGTGTACCCTAGGACTGCATTTGCTGTTTTTGTAAGTGCATCACACTGTACAGTAGATTCATATTCAGCTTGTGTTCCACCGAGACACCCAAATCTGTTTTACGTATACTGCTGACCAATATGGCTATACCCATAGCCTTTGATTTTACCTTGAAACTGTCCTCTAAAGTATTTACTATCCTCTCTTTGTTGCTGTACATTTAGTAATCATATTTTTAATCCCTTGTCGGGCCCTTCACAACAAGGCATAGACAAGGAAGCAAGAATGATACAGATTTCTCTAAGATGTTTTTAAAGGCAGGATGGGTAAGGCACAAAATCTTAGAAACTATGATAGGAATTTCCAGCTCTTATTTATAAATGAGTTCCTGAAGATGGAGTCTCTTTGAATTATTTGAATGTCTTCTTCCTGGCCTTTTTTCAGCCTGGGCTGAGCTGCTAATTAACAGGATAGCTACTAACAAACTTTCTTATTTCTTGGTTATGTCTAAGTTTCCTCCTGTTACTTTCCCAGCCTCCTCCCAATCTGTCACACCTCTCATCCTGGTCATTTATAAACAGGTTGAACAGTACAAGGCTAAGAAAAGAGCCTTACAGTATGTCACTCAACACTTCCTTCCTGCTTGGTGCTCTCATTCAGAACAGTTGTTCAACAGATCTGTATCTATCTAATGGCAGCCTAATTCATCCAATAGTTTGCTATCTTGCACAGTAATATCATAAGAGACTTTGTTGAATGTTTTGCTGAAGTCAAGATATATTATGTCCACCAATTCTCCTGGTCAACTAAACCAGCAACTTTATTAAAAAAAAAAAAAAAAGGATATCAGATTGGTTTGGCATGATTTATTCCTGATAAATCCATACTAGCTCCTCCCAAGCATTGTTACAAACTGACTACTCAATAATCTGTTCCAGAGTTCAATGCACAGGTATCTGCGTCAAATGAAGCTTTTATCAAAATGATGAAGCATGTGTCATGACATTAAGAGTCAAGCTTCATCCCTTTCTTATTTGTGTGCCATGTTACAATGCAAGTACAAACAGGGACAGAGTTTGGGTTGTGACTTCGCAAGGCACATTTCATCATTTGCCCCCCATTCCCTCTGCAGATGCTCATGTCAAGCTGACTGGTCTGTAGTTACCCAGGTCCTCTTTTTCCCCCTTTCTAACAATAGGAACAACATTTGTCCTTCTAATATCCAGTCTGCCATCATGTCTTACAAATCACAGAAAGAAACTCTAAGATGATAACTTCAGACTCCTTTGAGACTGTCAGATGCACAATCACTACGATCTCCATTCATTTTAAACCAGGTTTGTACTGGAAGGGGCTCATGCAAGCCCCTTGTTAACTTGGGGGAGATTATCCAAGCCTCTTGTTTAAAACGTAGCTGGTCAGCAACGCTGCTGAGATGCTTGAGTAAATGATGGCTGAGAGCAGACGGGATAGTGGGTGTAGTTGAGAGTAGAAGAGAGGACAAAGGGAATAGAAATGACCAAAGAGAAGAATTATGGCAGTTGTATTGTGGGCTTTCAGAAGTATTGGAAAGGTGGGGAAGGAGAAGGGCAGAAGTGCAGAGAAGAACAAAGGAGATGGTTGTTGCAAAAGAAAGGGATGGATTTTAGAGGTGGAAGGAAAGCGGGGGAAGGTGGGTTGGTTAATGAGAAGAACCTGTATGGAATGGAAGATAATTTGATTATGAAACAAACTATTATCTACAACACATTTAGTTAGACCTTGTGCTATGTTTTCAAAATGAAAAGACAAAAGTTTGGCATTTCTGAAAGTGAAGCAAATCAAAATTGACCAATCTATTATTACAGAATTGTTTTGATCTGTAATAACTATATGTAACTGATTATATGTGCAGTAGATTCACTCATAACAACAAACAACACATCTGAAATTCCAGATTGTTGGCCTCAAATCTAGGCAAAGTATTGCAGGAGAGAATGTGAACTGTTAGTAGTTGAAAGCAAATATTTAGGTGGCAATGCATGTTCAAATATTCATGGTTTGGGTCCAACAAAAGAGAAATGTACCCATATTCATACATCTAGTGGACAGGTTGTTGTTGTTTTTTCCCAGTACACTGAAAGTCTAAAGAATGTCAGCATTTTTAAGGAAAATAATTAAATAACATTCACTATTGAGTGTACATTTAAAAATAACACCTATTTCAGAAGATCAAAAAGCAATTGCCTTTAATAATTGACAGCATTAATAGAAAAGACATGGATTATGTGATTCATATTTTAATGTAGTTTATATCTGGCAAAGCAAAATGGATCTATGTCTGATATTGATGCAGTCCTCAAATTCCAAAGAAAAAAATAATATCAGAGTAGTCTCCATTTACATTTTTTTGCAACTTGTATTATTGAACATATTCATTTCACCTAAGAAGGTGGTTAACCAGAATGCAAAGGTATGCATCATTAATGATGGAGCATCAGCTAGGGCTTTTAAAGTTTTCATTTCACATATGATTTATATTTTGCATTTTATGGACATAATTGTTCTCAATTTACATAGCCCCCTACATTTTGCAAGTGAGAGCCCCTTGTTGACAAATTGGCAGGAACCTCTTGCCACCTAAACTGTATTTATTACTGTTCTCTTCATCTCCCCAGTAAAAGAAAATGCACTGCCATTGGTTCTGCATTTCCCTGCCCATTACCCCAAAACAGTAGCCAGTGAAATGGAGCAAAGGCAGAGAAACACATAAGCACAATATAAGCATATCACATGCCATCTGGCATAAGATATTCCTCTGAAGACATGGCAAGAAACTATGAGATTCTGAAGGACAATGACACTTTCTTTTAAAAGTGTACATTGGATTTAAAAACAGAATCTTCTTTCATGGAATCACTGATGAAATGAAACTTATGGGCAACCTTTATCTATGATAGTTTTTCTACCTACTATAGATTGGATTTCAAAAATATGAGTGGCCCTTGCATATCCTAAAATTCTAGCATTGCTCCACATATAGCTAAACCCATCATCCAAACGTTGTGTTTTTAAGTGTGAGTTCACAGTCAACCAAGCATCCAAGCAATATTGTAGTTTTAGTCTGTAACTGATAGCAGCATTTCCCATAAAGAACGAATTATCTGCTGGCATATAACTAAATTAATTTGTAGTTCACGTCAGAAGGGTTATACCAATATTTTAAGTACCTTATCACTGGATGTAACAAGAGATACAATACACTTCATCAGACGTACAGTAGATAAAATATTGGCGAGGCAGCTATATATCTTGAATTATTTCTACCCCTTTTAAAAATACCTATTTTTCATTTCAAGATTTCTCCTTCCCTTAGGTATGGAATGAACTTAAAAGCAACCTAGATTTTTCACAGGACTTTTAGAGTGTGTGATAGATCGATAATTTACTCTTTTTTTGTTTATGAAATATGCCAACTTACTGGGACAGAGTCATTTTTAAGAAGGAGCCAAGATCAATACATGTGTGCATAGATTTATGGGTAGTTTAGTTACAATCAAAATAAGTCTTTCTGTTTAAAGACTTGTAAAAGGCAAACTTGGAAGTTCACACTGAACTTAGGAATTCCTCCAAATCCAGCTGGAGAAACCTTTCAGGTTAGCACTCTGTGCGTGCACGCACACGCGCACACACACACTTACATATATTTAAATCAAACTGGCATATATTTAAACCAGTTTACCAATACACCATGTCAATAATGGTGTGTACGTGTGAAGGAGCAGCTTAAATACACTAATAAATATACAATAGTATTCTGTGTGAATTGTTTATATACTTAAATGGAAAAGTTTATGGTCAGATTGTATGTTTCGGTGAAACCCTAAGTGAACAAAATCTCTGCACGTCATTAAACATGGCATGATTCTACAAATCTGAATGCATGCTTACTATTTATATTCACAGATTTAAAATATGAAAACAGTGAATATGGCAGGTGCGGAAGTTTGGACACCCTTCTGCTTGATTTGGGGCTCTTTTTTAAAAACTGTAAAGTTGTTATTAAGGCCTCAAAGGTTGATTGACTCACTGCAATTGGCCAAAGGAAGATAATTCCACAGGTGAGCAAATAACTCTGAGCTGTCAAGGATGTGATTGTTGTCCTGTCTCCTTTCGACAGTCATGGATTCCTCTAAGCAAATGCCTGAGCATTTGAAAATGAAACCAATTCTCTAAAAACAAGGTTTCCACGCTGTTTAACTGTGGTTCTTTACTTCTGTTATACTAGTTTTGAAAGTGTTAAACTGTCATGAAATTTTCTCTTCTTTGTTCTAATCCAAGTTTATATATAAGGATAAAAGTATGATGATTTTTCCCCAATAGAATAGTTTGTATTTTCTCCTAATTTTACCTTGTATCATTCTGCGAACTTTTCCATGTAACATCTGTATTTTGTAATTTCTTTGAATCTTTTTTCCTTTCTTTTTAAAACAAAATTAAAAAAAGAAAATAAAAATAATTTACTTTTACAATGCAAAGATAAAAATATCTAAATGCTAAGAGTTTCGGCTATGAGAATAATAGAATAATGATGAGAATCAATCACTTGATTATTATTGAAAATCTGTAGGGAGATCTCACATATGCAATGCTTGCAAAAAGATCTAAGAAAATATCTGAACTGGAAGATTTCTGCAAGGAAGAGAGGGCAAAATTCCAAAAGCAAGAATAAAAGACTTGAATAAAGAACTGTCCAAAAGGGTGGCCACATTTTTGCAGCTGCAGTATTCACTGCATTCTTATTTTGAATCTGTAAACAGCTAATAGATAGTAGGTATGCACTCAAATTTGCAGAAAGATTATGCATTTAACTTGTACCTTGAAGAAGTTATGTCAGCTTCTGTTCACTTAGGGATTCGTTGAAACATTCAATTTGATTAGGGGTGTCTAAATGTTTCCATACAGCTGGACACTTTCATTTGCTAGTACTTTCCTATTAGCTTTTGAGCATCCACTGGCACTGCAGAAACTACAACTGGATCTTTCTGTTGTAGCTCTGTGGGGTGATCTCCAGACTGCAGTTTTGATTCTTTAGATTGTGATGGGTCATGAGAAACTAGGGCATCTCCACTTATTGAGGTAAGTTAATGGTTCCTCTCGTGGACTGAGAAGGTTCCACTGCCTTTTGGCTCCGCTTGGACTCTGAATTCCATTGTATCAGCTTCTAAGGTGGCCATTCAAAGCCAAACACTTTGAATGGATCTTTGTAAGTGAGATGATCTGAAATGGATGAAATTTCATTTTGCATTTTCTTGTCAGAAAATGTAGTTGGGAGGAAGTTTCAGAATACGTTTTCTCTGTGCATTTTCAAAGTACCCCAACCAAAACTGTTATGTGGGTAAAGTAAGTGACTATTCTCTTCTGAATATTTCAGATAAATTTCTTCTCGCCTCAAAACAAGGGCAGAAAATTAGCTTTTTTTCACAGGGAGAAAATATTTTGAGGAAACTGATGGGTGAGAGCATTTCACCTGGATTGGGTTTATAGAGACCAATCATAGTAGTCCAAGCCAATTGTGTATCTACAGTACCCAAACTCTTTATGCATCTTAGAATACGGCCTACACCAAGGATACCAGATGTGGGCTGCAAAATCTACACACACTAGATGGCAGCAAAGCAGTACAGAATACTCTAACCCTCTAGTGGCCTTTTAGAGTTTTGCAGCCCACATCTGGTTGCCTTAAGGTACAACTATCCTACAAGTTGTATCCTAAGTACAAGAGTTGTTCAGAGCCAATTAACAAAAAAGCTTTTCAAAAGCTAGAATGTTTAGAAATACAGCTGAATCCTGGGCTGAGCTTTCACAGCATTTGATTTTTGCATGAAAATTATGTAATGACAAAAGCACATAGAAATCTTTTCAAAGAACAGGTGAACTAGATTTTATTCCAATTGATTGCAAACTGGAACGGTGTCTAAAATCTCCCCTGGCTAGCTTACACTGCTGTAAAGGAAAACCATCCATTCTTCAGCATTCTCCATACAAATGCCTAAGCCAGCCCTTATCCTCCAGTTGGGTAATCGAAGGGAATTCTGAACTGAAGTCCTAATACATCTAGAGAGTGTCAGATACTGTCAGACCAGCTGAAAAGTCTAGATTATTGTGAACTTTAAGTATTGCATTGCATGAGGGCACACAGTTTGAAACTCATGGCAAAGTATTACCAGAGCTTGTGAGTAAAACATAATGTTACAAGAAATGGTCAGGGCAGTACAAGCATTTGTATTACAAAGCTTGGGAGGAGAATATGAACTAAGATTAAGAAAATAATTCCAGCTTCTGTTTTATAATATCATGGTGTAAGATACAATAAAAAAAAAAAAAAAGGAAATAACAGACTCAAGCTTCATTTCTTTGTTAGCTGAAGAATCACTACTCTTGTTCTAACCATGGCTATGAAAAGGAACCACAGGCATGGATCAATATTATTGGGTTGTTTGTTTGTTTGTTTGTGCCTTAGGCTTTCCTCAACAAACCATACAAAAGGTGGTATTTGGGTTCACCGAGATTATAAAGAGATCTCCCCTTTTGCAATACATATTTATCAAAAACAGTACTAGAGAATTACTACCCAAACAAGTATTGCTGCAATGACATAAAGCATCTCTGACTAACATATCTGGCCAAATGCCAGGTCAGCCAGACAAAAGCAGTTCACTTCATGTACAGGATCCATCATGTATTGTATTAAACCATGAACAGGTGGTGTAGTTTAGGGTCAGTGTGTTGTAGGAACCTAGCTTTTTGGGCTTCTTCAACTATGGTTTAAAACAACATGTGAACAAAGCAACTGTGTAGAAAGCAGCTTAGAATGGCTTAGGGTTAGTAATATCTTTCATCTGCACAGGACAAATGAATTCTTAGTGTGGTTGAGCAATTTTGATATGTTATTCTTGCCACTCTTAGCAAAATATAGAACTCTTTGGAGCCATACCACATTCACAAGCCAAGGCTGGAGAGGGTCACCGCTAAGAATTCAAATACCAAAATGATTATCTAGGAGGTTACCCATCTTTACAGGTGCCATTTGGTAATTTCCGCACAGGTGGTGAACAGTAGAAATGACTGAAATCTTGCAAGACTGATAATCAAACTGGAGTTTGGTAATCTTGCTCCCCTACAGTATCACAACATATCTTTAAGAATCTTTCTCAAAATCCTGAATTATTTTAGTCAGTAATAATGAAGACTCATGAGACCTGATGATCCTGTGTGATTTCTGTTTTTATTATTATTGTTGTTATTATTGTTATTATAGTTATTTTGGTACATTTAACAAGGGAGGGAGGGTGGAAGGGAGGGAGGGAGGAGATTCTGGGGGTTTCATAGACCTGCAATGGGAATATTAGGATTCAGCAGCCTATCTAATTTAGCACTGTTAATTCTGAGGACCAAACAAGGGCCATAACTAAATACCTCTTTGTATTTAATATTACTAGTTATTAGAAATGCAGATAGAATCTGCTGGGGGTGAGATGTAGATGATAACCATATTGTGCATGGAAGGGGAAATTCCTTTTGTAATCTTGAAGACAGTGAATCCTGTATGAATTATATAATCATTTCTATGGAGAAGAAATCCCCATTGCCACTAACTTGGCTAAATTCTGTTTGATGAAATTGTGGTAATTATTTAGTTTGAATGGCAGTGGCTCTTCAGATTTTCAGCTCTATCAGGAGATGCTAGAACATACCTGTGCCTCCTCACCCCACCCCCGCTTTGGCATTGAAAAAAGTGTTCTACTATTACAACCCTCTCCCAGTTTCAAGCAATAAAGTGAAAATTCTCAAACTATTCAATCTTTTTTTTTTTTTTTACTGTTTAACATCATGATTTCTGATTTAACATCTGTAGAAACTCAACTCATTCTCTCTACATCTTGGAATATAAAGTAGAAACAGTGGTGTTTAAAGATTAAAGATCTTTTATTTTTATTTAGTAATGGTTAATTTTTATGCTCCTATAAAGTATAAACATGATTTGTACCATAAATGTTTCAGAACCATTTACAAAATTCAATGTAATTTCATAATTTTTAGTGGTCTTATTTTTCATTTTATATGGATCAGAATATCCCACCAAAGAATATATTTACTATCCTAATTAGAAAGTGCTTTATGCTTATTTGCAGGAATTTCATTTGGTAGATATTTGACATAAATTTCATCCCACCACAGAGATTATACATTTACTTCCTATATCCATAGAACTTTTTCTAGATTAGATTTTTTTTCAATCTAATCACATTAACTTTTCAATTTAAAAAATATTAACTTAATCAGTGATAAATGGTGTTTTAATCGTTTTTGTTGCATGAAGATAATTTTCTTATTTATATTAAACAACAAATTTTACATTTTTTAAAAGTCAGTCATAATTCAGATAATTTTCAGATAGTTTGGGATACTTACAAGGCCAACATAAAGGGCTGGATCATTGCTTAAGTAGCTAGATGAAAGAAACATAGAAACCTTTACTATTAGCAGATGGATATGGCTAAAGGAAAGTTTTTGGTCTATGCAAAAGTCCTTATAGAAAAGACTTATAATGCTTTTATGTTGTTGGCTAAGATAAAGCTGGTTAATTTCTATGCTGAACAGGTTGAATTTTATTAAAGTATTTGGAATCAGGCAAAAAAGCAGGTACATTGCTGTTGCATTGCCTGAAATAATAACAGATGATCTATTCAGGTGACTCTGAGTCTATTCACAAACACTTAATTACATAAACTGGGGGATCAGGTCAATCAATAAGATATTAATCAATTTTAAGTAAAATTAATATTCAACCATTAATACAGAATAATGATATTTTGAGAATGCTTTTGTCACTGCAAGAGACTATTCAAGTTATGAAAAATGGGAATACCCGAGGACCGGGCAGCTTCCCACTTGCATGATATAAATCTTTTATATTGGCTCCCATATTGTTAGGTGTATAATTAATCCTTTAAGTCTGGTAAATTGCCTCTATTGTTTTATGAGCTTATATAACACTGATTTTAAAACCCATAAAGTCTCTACATTTTGTAGAAGTTATAGACCTATTTCATTAATTAATGTTTAAACAAAAATATTAACTGCTTTATTGGCTAGGCAATTGCCAAAGGTTTTACCAGATATAATTCAACCCTTTCAGTCTGGAGTTACTAAAAATAGACAATATTGGATAACTTACATTTATTAATTGATATTTTGGATGTATCTCCAGATAGAATCAACTCCATTGTCCTGTTATCTTTAGATGGTGAAAAAGCTTTCGATATAGCCCACATAAATTTTCTTAAGCAAGTGATGAGTAGATATGGGTTCCTGTTTTATTTTATTAAATGGATGGAAATGTATTACCAACAACCCTGTGCTTGGACTATAATAAACCCATTTATTTCAGAAGCATTTGAGTTAAGCATGGTACCTCTCAGGACTGTCCATTTTCTCCACTGCTCTTTAATTTAATTTTGAAACCCTTAACAATTTATATTAGGCAGTCTAACAGTATTACTAGAATCACCCTGGCAGGTTCTGATTATAAATTATCTTTATACGCTGAAGATATTTTAGCAATTTTAGATAATTATGCTAATTCACTGCCAAATTTTACATAGATGATTCAACGTTTTGGTAAGGAATAATAATACTTTATTGATTAGCCATGAGGTCATATCAGCATACAAAATACAAGAAAATAATAAGACCATACAAAATAGAGTAAAAGGCAAAACTAAAAGAAAATTCATTTCTTATTTCTGTATCACCCTTACAATTTACCCCAATCAGATCCACATATGTAGTTCTCAGTTGTGCTGTTGTAGTCAGTGAAAAGGTGGTATTGTATGTAATATTCTGACCACACATAAAATATGTTCTTCTAATGTATGAATCCCAAAGGGCAATTTGTCTCAAGTGTAGTTCAAGATATTTATCCCCCTCGTTACTGTACAGCAGACATTCAAATAATATATGAGCTATGTCCTCAATCTCTGGAGCCGCTCAAATACATGTACATTCATGGTAGGAACTTCATAAAACCTTTCATATAACTATTGTATCTAACTGCTCATATCTCACTCTAGTAAATACCCTCCTGAGATACTTGGACGTTTTTATATATGGATATTTTCAGTTTGAAAGGTGTGTTTATAGTGGCTCATCCATTTCTGTAAGTCAGCCTTATTGAGGGTAGCTTTATCTCTTTGAGCTTCTACATCACTTTGTGGCTGCAGGTTGCTAAGAAGCCTAAACTTGGAGCAGATAAATTCTAAATAATGTCTACAGAAAGAGACAAGTTCTAGGATCAAGATGTTGAAAGACTAGAGGAGAACTACTCTAGATGCTACTCAAAATAGCTTCTTTGAGCTCAGGAAGGAGGATGAAACAATAATTTCTGCGGCTAGTAGTAAAATGTCACAAGGTCTGCAGAGTTGCACTGACTCAAAAGAAAACACCAGTTTTGCTAATTTGTAATAAAAATTAGAAAAGCAGAGGGTCAGAAATGAATCATCTCAAAAAGCAAACTCCATGAGATCAGATTTGGAGCTGATCCCAAAGTGATGCAAACGAATGGAAGTATCCATATTTTCTCAAGAATTGCAGAGGACAATGGGAGGAAATACTGCTAATATAACTGACACGCTCTACTGTTTTTCAAACTGGGCAACTTTAAGATGTGTGGACTTCAACTCCCAGAATTCCTCAGCCCCAAGAACCAAGTACATATTTAAGAACATGCTGACTGGGGGACTCTGGGAATTGAAGCCCACACATCAGTTGTCAAGGTTGAAAAACACTGCTTCAGAATATATGCAAGTAAAGGAGCTGACTTTAAAATAAAGCTTTCTAGTTTCTTGTGTGTACAGAAGACCCCAGGCTGATAGCACCAGCAGTTGTTTTAGTCATGTGAAGGTTAATCTTGACAAATACAGAAGATACTTATAAAAACCAGTATGTAAATTAATAGATAAATCTATACAATTGTATGTGTTTTTTTCAGAAGGAAAAATCCTTTTGCACAGATTAGATATTTTCAGCAGCTCAGCACTGAAATAAACACCATTCTAAAAATGAAGCTAAAGTCCTAAAGCACAATTTACTGGGTTCACACAACCTGCTAACCCTTAAACCGTATTGAACAAACTACAGTTGCTTGGATTCACACATGACACTAAGTTAAAAGCCAGCCACATAATAGTACACCTCATGTTTGAGAGGACTGTAACAGGGAATAAGGATCAGCAGTAGAAATTTATCTGTGAACAAAATGAAAGGTGGGAATGGGAATGATATGGTAGGGATATTAATTGTCCGAAGTTCAATCAGGAATTATATCCAGACACTCACATAATGTATTTTCAAATTTCAAATTCATGTTCATAAAATATTTGGTTTACTTTCATGTTCATCTTCTTTACTTAGCAAATAAGTCTTTCTAATAATATAATCATGGGAGCCCTTGTTAGAGGATGTGCTCCTGAGCGCATGCAGAGCACTAAAAGTAATTCAATAATTAAGAAGCAGCAGGTGCCATTTTAAAAGTAAAATGCTCATGATCTGGTTGTCTTAGATGCAGAGTATGGGGTTTTCTTTTCTATTGTTCCCATGACAGCCGATATTCATTGTTCTTTAAGTATTTTCAATTGTCAGTGGACTATATTGGATGCCCCCCTCCTTTTACTGCCCTTTTTAGGATTTTTCCTAAAGTGTTTTTTTTTTTAAATCTAGGCCATGAAAATAGCATTTCAGTTATGTGGGTAATGGCACGTGAAGAATGAATTTGATATTAATATGTCAGATTAGTAAGAAGGAGATGTATTAATTTACCATTTCCAGAGAACAAAATACACCACAGCTTAAAAGTCCAAAAGAAACAATGTTCTTATTTTTTTTATCACTTTTGTCCTCATTTTTTGTATATGTTGACAACATCTTATGAAAAAACTACCCCAGATGATTGAAATGACTGCACAAAACAATTCCAAAATGCTTTAGGCACACTCTGTGTGAGTGACAACTACAAATTTAAGTGCTGTAATTCTTTGATTAATATAAAGAAAGTGATTTAGATTATTTTGATAACAGCCTTTAGGGAAGGAAATGACATTTAAAAGAATATAAAGACTTGAAGTTTGAATTACTCACCTCCCAATGCGTTTTTATAAATAACCTGTCACTGTCACCTGCATTTTGGAGAGGGGAATAAAATATTGTTGTTCTGCTGTTTACAAAATAAACTATATATTGTGCACCACAAAGTGACATTCCACAGTTCAGCTCAGCATTCCTTATTTTTAGTGGGAGGACAGAATGAGGAATACAGAACTTTGGAGTATTTTCAAAAGTGTTAGAAAACAAATAATTTTTCATTCGAATTTTTAAAAAGAGTAAGAGATGTCGTAATCGGTGCTTTGTCATGCAGGCCAAAATTGTAGGTAATCAAGCTGGAGTTCATGAAGCAAACTGAAAATATGAACTATGTTTAACAGTCTTCAGGGACTGATTTGCTCAAGACTAGGAGTAGGACTAGAAAACCAAGTTCTTAGGGTCCTAGTCAGGCCACTCTAGAGCTCCCAGTGCAAACATACTGGCTAACATTGCCGACTCCCTTTCCAGGCACAGTGGCTTGGTTTGCACATCACACTCAACCATGTTTTCTTTTAGCAATACCTTGTTTAATTTGGACTTGATGGGACCTTCTGACTTTATGATTCTATAGTTTGTTGATTAAACCCTAGTGGCTGGCTCATCTATCATTTTGGAGGAAAAAATAATGGAATATTTTCTCTCATGGACTAATATGGCCAATCTTGTTTTTTTATATATACATAATTAGTTTTATGGCATCTTGAAAACTAAGACATTGTGACAAGCTATCACAGACAGAAGTCACCTCATCAAATGGACAGTACATATGTGTGCAGGGAGAAGGGACCATGGGGTTCTCTGAGCTTGGTTGTTTTCTTGCAGACACATTTCATTACCCAGCTAGGTAACATCTTCGGTGCTAGAAGGGAGTGGGGTTTGCTCTCTGTTTATATACAATAGCTTGCCCTGTCAGTGTTGGTGGGGGTGTTGACAAGCAAGCAGTAAACAACAGCTTAATCAAGGTACTACCAAGGAGAAAACAACACTCCCACCAATACTCATAGGGCAAGCAAACAGAGAGCAAACCCCACTCCCTTCTAACACTGAAGATGTTACCAAGCTGGGTAGCGAAATGTCTGCAAGCTCAGAGAACCCCAAGGACTCCACAGTTCAACCCTGAGCTACATACATTCTCTTCTATTGGAGAAGAGACCAGTCCACACAATCCAGAGCATAGCATGCCAAGGTGAGAGAAAATTGTACTAAAAAGCAAACACGTTGGAATTAATTCAACAAATGACCCAAAACACTAAAATAAAAGAAATTAAAGCAAACAACTAACAAAACTCTTAATGGGTCTCCCCATTCCTAATCCAATACTTTACCACTCACATTCAGATTCACTACAGTTAGTCTAGAATTTATCAGAAATGCCCTTGGGGTTCTCATTTTAAAAGATAAGTCTTTTAGCTTTTTAAATAAATCTTGAGACTCAGCTCAACACATTATACAAACAAAGAAGCAAATGTAATTGAAAGTTATTGTTTCCTGGCTCCCTCATCATCAAAGAAGCTTGCTCAGAGAGAGGACATGTATCAGTTCATTGTTAAAATTAAGACATCACTGTTAGTTAGCTCCTTTTATTAAGATTTCTAATTATTAATCTTACTTGTATAATTATTAATTAATTACACAAAGCCAAAGCTACCCCTGTGTTCTTATATAGAGCTGAAGTTTGGAGCATAAAACATGTGCCATTACTAGAGCAAACCCAATTACAGCATCTGAGAAGCATTTTGGGTGTGGATAAAAGGACCTCAGCTGCAGTTAGAGCTGAAATGGGAATGTAAACACTTTGTTCTTTGTCTAAAATCAGGGCATACAATTATTGGTGCAAAATCAATGCTATGGAAATTAACATACTCCCAAAATTATGTCTGATACAACAGACTAAATCTCAGTTAGAGACTTCTTGGATTGCAATGGCTCACAAACTATATCAGGAGTTGTGATCTCCCTGTTTCTTCTCCAACTGTCTCTGGAAAACAAGTTTAAAAGATTGTTGCACAAAGAATTTTGGATGCAGAAGTTCAAAGAGATATAGCTACTCTCAGTAAGGCTGGCACATTGAAATACATGAGCCGCTATAACGCACCTTCCAAATCACAAAATATTTAAATACAGAAATGCCCAAGCATCTTAGGGAGTTATTTACTCAAGCAAAATTTGAGCAGCTGGACAGAATGGTTAGATATGGAGGGTTTAACCAAGTTCCTTATGACAAATATACTTGTATTTGTGGAGCTCCAGAGATAAAGGACATAGCTCATATATTATTTGAATGATAACTGTATAGTAAAGAGAGAGATCAATATCTTGGATCACACATTAGATGAAAGGTCTATTGGGATCCATATATTAAAACAACATATTTCATGTGTGGTCAGAATCCAGATATTACATATAACATGCCCCTTTATCTGAACAAAACAGTACAATTGAAAACTGCATATGTGGATCTGATTCAGGTAAAATTGTAGGGGTCGTACAGAAATATGATCTATATTTCCTTTTAGTTCTGCCTTTTACTCTACTTTGTTACACATGTTCTTACTATTGTACTGTATTTTGTACTTGTACTCTGATATGGCCTAATGGATAATCAGTACAGTATTATTATTGTTTCCAATGGCTCTTTTAATTTTAAATTTTGCAAATAAAATAATTCTCTTGGCCAATTTTTCAGTAAATTAGGGTTGCATGGCAATTATTTTATTTATTTATTTATTTACTCAATTTATACATTATAAATTATTATAAATTATATAATATATTATTATACATTATATTATTATAAATTCAATATTTATATATTATAATTATTTGCATGGACTACCACCTTCTTAGCAAGCAAAAGTAACAGATTGGCCAACACTGTTTGGCAGCCTTTCTGAAAAACCAGTTGCTTTTTGTTTATCCATAGAAGTAGATGTTTACAGACAGTTGCTCTGCAGTGAGGTAGGCGGTGACAAATTTTAAATATAAATAAATAAATAAACAAAGGGAGGCTGCTAGTGCCTCACTCATGAATAACATAAAGCTTACAAAAGCAAAAAAAAAAAAAAAATCCAACTAGTTTGCCAGGCTCAGTAAAAGATGTCAGCATTTAAATCCATTCTGAAGTCTTAAGTCACAAGAGTCATTGTTCAGCAGACTAATCCAATCAATATAAGATTATTTTTCAGTTTTAAATGCAAACTGAAGTTCAGCATCAATCAGTCACAAAATTATTCACATAGTGCAAACGAGTATCAAAGTTCAGCAAATGAACCCAAACTATCTTCACATTTATAATTTGCAACTTCAGCTGCATTACTAACATCTATATGTAAAGAGGAATAGGGTGTACATACATATAGGAGTCCTTGTTTAGCAATCACAATTGGAACTGGCAACTCAGTCATTAAGTGAAGCAGTCACTAAGTGAAACCATGACTGTGCTTATGATCTGACTTCAGGTTTCCTCTGCTTTACAGACCTGCAAAGGTCATAAATGTGAGGATTAATCGTAAAGTTACTTTTTCATCACCATCATAACTGCAAATGGTTGCTAAGTGAGGCAGTCGCTAAACAAGGACTACCTGTACATATACATGTTTGCATCTACAGCCTTTTTTTACTTTTGTTTCCTTTGCAAATAAATTGATTTCCACATATATTTTCCTGCCATTTCCAGGAAACAGCTACCTGCTCTTGGCACACCAGGGAACATGAGCGTGATGATATATTCCAATCACACTCACGTTTCTCTTGCTTAACAGCCAGCTCTTCCACAGAATGAGAGAGCATGATTTAAATGGAGAGACTGGCACATGGAAAAAGCTATCTCCCATCTCCATATACTATCTTTCCTGTTTAAATCTCCCACCTTCTACCTACAATTAGCATTGGGAAAAGCTGAGAAATATGCCCTTTCATTCTTCAGTTCTTCTGATTATCAATTTTGCAACCAATGGTTGTGGGGGAGGCTTGATGGGATCACCTGAAAATATGTATATGAGCATAAGAGAATGAGTGGGGAAAATACTATGTTTCTATTTAAGAGTAGAGAAGTACAGAAGAAGAATGTGTTTCTCTATGTGTAACTATATATATATATATATATATATATATATATATATATATATATATATCTGTGTGTGTGTGTGTGTGTGTGTTAACATGAGAGTGGGCAGGGTGTAAACTATGTGTATTGTAGGGAGAAGCACAGCGTTGTTGCTGGGCAATACAAACCCCAGCTTTGACCACACCCTTTTCTCTTTCTTCTTTTTAATATTTTATTGTGGTTAAATATAACAACCAGAAGATATGATGAAGTATAATAAAAAATATAACAGTGCTAATATAATCAGAAAAGAATATACAGAATAGTGATTAAATGAGTGGCATTTGAAGAAACTAAAAATATATTCATAAAGTGTTAATATAGAACTAGCTCAGTCCTTTAACATATTATAGGAAGTCCTCAGTTAACAACAGTAATTGGGACACTAAACAACATGGTTTTGAAGTGCAACATCATGTGACCGTGGCAATTTATGACAGCAGTTCCAGCAGTTCCAGTTGCAGTTGTTAGGTGAATCCCACATCGTAGTTAGGTGTGATGTCACATGATTGCCATTTGCGACCTCCTGCTAGCTTCCCCATTGACTTTGCTTTTCAGAAACCAGCCATGAAGGCTGCGAATGGCAATCACATGACTTCAGGACACTGCAACTGTCATAATTGCAAGCTGGTTGACAAGGGCCTGAATCATGATCACATGACTGCGGGGATGCTACAATGGCTGTAACTCTGAGGACTGGCCATAGGTCTCCTCATCCAGTGCTGTTGTAACTTCAAGCGGTCATTGAACAAATGGTTGTTAACCAAGGACTACCTGTATTAAATCTACCATATAGCCCATCTATTGCTTCATCTTCTCAGTTTTAATACAATATGTTATTTTGGCCATACCCATTTCCATAATCAGCCACATCCTCCTCTAGTAGGCAGCTCATTGCCACATGCAGTCCTAAAGAATGAACTTATTCCCAGCATCTCAATAGAGAGTCGTAAAAAAAGATGATGAAGAAAACTGATTGTTACCAGACAGGCAGTACACTTACGTAAAGTAATGTTTGTCTCCATCAGATTTAGGCCTAGTTGACTCATACAAATAAAAAACTTAAAGACATAAAACAATGGCCTGTCCGTGCATTTAAATTATGACACATACTATGACATGTCATAAGTTTAGTTCATATATTCAGTTGCCAGTCACCAGATAAACAATAATCCATAGAGAGAAAGCAAGTGGAAGGCATACACAAGTAAAACAACATTT